>JAOXJM010000003.1:21389401-21446465 GCA_026413425.1 Tringa solitaria
CCCTCACTAAAAAAAAAAAAAAAAATTTAAACACATAATAAATGTGTTTATAATAGGATTGCCCATTTCTCATATTTCACATAAATAATAGAAGCAGGACATGACTGTATTTCCTAAGTACAGTAAATAAAATGAAAACTAGGTTCTATTTCACAGCAAACTCATGCTAAGATTTTTTTAGATTTTGTTCTGAAGTGACTGGGTCATGACTTCTTGTTTTAAGGTAATTTTTAGAGATAGCAAGATAAATTCTTGCAGTTTGTGGCTTGATATTTGGAAAGTATTAGTGAATATTATTAGGAAAGTTGTTGGTTAATGGTTCTTTGAAATTAGGTCTCTAAATGTTTAAATGTCACATTTATTTTCAAGGTTCAGACTGGTTAACCTTAGTACTTGCTGTTTATTTTCAAAGCCAAAGTCTTTTGTTGAAAGGTGAATCATGCCAGAGTTTGTTTAAAACTTGCCTCATTCAAATGGTGTTTAAGTAGAAAGACTGAATTTAAAGGAATAGCATCTCACTAATTAACAATTAGCTGATGTTTTGAGCACCATTCAATATGTGCAATGAACTTAGCACTAAAGAATTGAAGAGCCTCTCTGACTCTTTGTGGTTTCCTATTTTCACTTCCTCTCATAAACCAATAATCAGTTGCTGATATTTGCTAGGGTAAGTGTTGTGGGAGGTTTAATCTCTATATATGATCAAGTTACCATTCAGCTTTGCAGGAACTGTGTATTACTCCATGTTCCTTAGTGTTTAAGAGACAGCTTCACTGTAACATTTATTGTGTTACGCAGCTGACGTAATTCTATATAAATTAAATTTGTGTTATGTGATGTTCAGTAATGTATTTACCTCACCTGGTGCTGCATTGGAAATAAAATCTAGGAGCTCCTCTTGTTTGCAATAAAATTCAACAATAATGTTACTACTAAATTCATGGGGGATCAGAGTTGGAGTTTTAAATATTTTTTTTTGAAGTGGCAAACCTCGTTTTTCAAAGAGACATTTAAGCCGTCTGCTCTTACGAATGGGTTGCTTTTCTCCTGAGGCAGACGTGGATCTTTGAATATGAGACCTTCCTCTCTAATCCATGTCTGTTGTGGATTTCTCCCAGGGTAATACAGATGTCCCTGGTTTTCCCACATCTGTTAGATTGACATGGTACAGCTGATACTTCAACATAAACAGCATTATAAAACTTAAGCCATCTCCAGACATCTTCAGAGCTTTCAAGAAAAAATTTTCACATTCATATAGAATTTCAGAACAAATTTGGAAAGAAAAATGAGTGATGAAAAGTATTTCTTTGTTAGATTTGTGATATAGTATATTGAACTTCTGCTTTTGTTATTGGCAAAAATATTTGATAATATTATCTTGAGTATGCAACTCCTATAATAAAACAATAGATTTCAAACTTCATATTTCATCTGTATTTATTACAAGAAAACAGGGTAAACCAGTAATGCAAATGCTTTCTTCATTGTTATCCTCTTACCAATTGGGTTTTGGCACAGAATTAATTGTTGTGCAATATTTTATGATGCCCTTTCAGTATAAACACTTTCTTTGCTTTCTAACATCTGCTTTTCATGATACCTGAGATATCCTTAAGAAATATGTTGCCAAAGGCAGTGTTTTCAGTTGGTTATTATGAAGTTTGTTTCTTCCCCTACTTAATCCAATGGTGTAACTCTTCTGTGCCTCAGTGGGAAAAGGTTTTTCCAAAAGCAATAATGAATTGGTTTAATATGTAGTGTATACATTGCTTTCACTGATGAGGTAGGTTTAGTTTAGTATCATAGTGTTTTGTCAGATGTTGAAAATGGAAAAAAGGTTGTTTTGCTTTGTTTTTTTTCAACACTTCAGAAAATGTTCTGGTTTTGAATTGTGCAACAGATTTTTGCTCAAATATAATAAAAGCTGGAAAGGTGCTTTAAGCTGTGGCTTAAGCAAAGAATGTGCAGAGACAGACTGATACCGTCTCCCTTTTCCAACTTCAGAGTGTTCGAGTAGTTCCCTTTTATCAACAGATGGGGCTTTTTTAAAATTCCCATTTGCTTCAAAGCAGCTACTTGCTGCCTAAGGCATATGACTGACAGGTTCCTAGAAATAACATCTGCTTGTTACACCTGGGAGGCCGGATCATTGAATTCAGTTCTGTCACAGCAATCCTGGTGCGTAATAATAAGTCATAAACCCCCCTTCAGATTAATCACACTGTCTCGAGTTACGGTCCAGAAAAAGCAAAACTGATCAGTAAATCAGGCACTTGCAAATTTGGTGGCAACAGTCTTCAGTACCTCTGACACTTTCTTTTAAATCAATATAGAGTTTCTAAGCGTAGTGCTCCAAATAAAACATTTTTTTCTAAATAAACTAAGTGGATAAAGATTGACATGAGTGGTTGTTAGGGTGTTCACGTTTAAATTAATTTCCACTGACATCTATGACTTTAATGAGAGCAAGTTTGCGTCTTTTTAGTGGTACTCTTTTTATGTTAATAACTAATGGTGAAATATGTATTTCAGTATACTTTAATGTATAACTTAATGTTGAAAATCACATTTTACGTGCTTTTTATCACTAAATACTCTATGATGGAATGTTAAGGATATGAGGGTGTCAAAGGAAAGATAATTGTGTATGTGTAGTAGGTAGATTCAATTAGTGTATGTGTTTTCAAGACACTGAAGACCATACAGGAAGCTTTTATGTAGCTACTAATTACAAATACATATATCATTGATTTTCTCTCTCTTTTTACCTGCAGGGCCAAGGCTTTTCGTGGAAAAAAGGTCCATGGAGAATATGACATAAAGGTTGAACAGGTAAATAAATTACTTAATCTGAATGTTATTTTTGTATTTGTGTATTTATACAAATGTGTTTAAATGCATACCTTCCTGGAGGTATTTAAAAGACATGTAAACGTGGTGCATAGGGGACATGGATTAGTGGTGGACTTGGCAGTGTTAGGTTAATGGTTGGACTTGATGATCTTAGGGGTCTTTTCCAACCTGATTCCAATTCTGTGATTCTATATGCATGTATGGATAGATAGATACGTAGTCCTTTGTACTTCAGAAAACCCTCACAAGTTAAGTAGAATACTCAAAGATTTAATTATGTTTCAGTCTAACGTGGATTTTTTAGAGGATTCTAACTATAATTTGTACAGCATTAAAATCATTTCACATTCAAAAGTTGTTGCTTAGAGACTGTGAATTTCCCAGACACTCCATGAATTACACATTGCATTTCTGTATCCCTAATTCCTTCACTTAAGAATATAAATATATATAAATATAAACATACTTTGGCTGCAGTGCTAGCAGCCAAAGTTTAAAAAAAAAAAAAAAAACACTAAATAAATATGGAGATATAGTCCAGGGTGCATTTGAATTATGTTTATTTTATTGGAGCTAGATATCTGAAAGTAGGGAAGTAAACAAGTCTTTTCAATCTTGAATTCCATTAATAGATGCTACTGTAAGAAGCTTCAGTAATTAAGCTGAATTGTTTTGCCATTGGAATTTCAAAGAGCGAGGGAAAATTATTACAAGCTGTGTGGATTCCACTTACCTAAATTGACTGTGATAGTGCAGCATCTAGCTCTGCTCCATTCTTTACACCACTGAATATCTGCTGATGGGCTTGGCTTGGAAAGACGGCAGGCTTTGCCAGGGATCTTTGAGAGTATTGAGGGAGAGACGGGAAAAAGAAGACAAGCTCTTTTGTCCAAAAGTACCATTCACACCTAGATGAGACCATGCAGTTGACATTAGACACGGCGTCTCTTTAATATTAACAAAAAGTGTGTGTAAGCCCAGAATTTCCTTCATATGTTCTCTTGTAGGTCCAGAACCGCCTTTAATCAGTAAGAGATTGAATGTTTCTGAACCCAACTAATCACTTTGTAACTGGTCAGCATTGTGACAAGTGCATGCAGAATTATTAACGATTTCTTTAGTGTTCTTTTGCCAATACCAGAAAGCATTGTTTTATTTTTATAGAGCAACCTATTGCATGCAGGATTTTCTATCATGTACTAAGCTTTTAAACTGCAAAATCTATATTGTGAATCCTTGTAAATGTTTAATATGATTTATTAATTGGAGAGATGAGTTGTCAGTCTCAGATTAAAAAGATTTTAAATGATTCTTTAGCGCTGTCAGACAAATATTTCAATCTCTAACCATTTGCACTGTTTCCACAATAATCTTAAAACTGCCCCTTGTGTTTAGAACATTGTAGTACTGATCCAGGAAAGTATATAAGCGTATGGGATTTAATGAAGAGACCTCCATGCTTGAAATGAAGCACATACTTAGACTGTTGAGTTGGGACAGTGGTCAGAGCAGTCAACGATTGCCTTAACTGAGTACTAAATTCTGAAAGCCCTGAGACAGAGCTTGCTTCGGAAGACTTTCAGTGATACCATTTTTCAAGAGGAGACTAATGAGGATTCTGACACTCTCTTTTCTGTATTAGTGTCCGGGATAGCAAAGACGCTTTTATTTATCCACTGGAAGACAGTTGGCTGCATTTCAATTATTCTGCTGTGTAATGTTATTGTAAAGTGCCTTGAGAGTCTAAACTGATGAAAGACTGTGGATAAATGAAAAACATCCTGTCCTTTCCTTTCAAATAACTGTAGATTCAGAGTATGGTAGTGATTCCTTTTAAATTCCACGTTTCCAGTGTGAGAAGATACTTTGAAAAAGGTCTTTATTTGTGAATTTTGCAACTCAGTTGTTTATTAGCACCAGATCTTTTAAAAATAAGAGTAAGTGTACATAAAAGAAATAGAAAAGGGTAAAGTATATGAATAGAAAGTAAACTCTATAAGAAAATGTTCTCTTTATCATGGCTATTTTAACATTGCTTTTGTACTGTTTTCTTCAGACTTTATGTAAATGTTCGTCGAGTCTGTGTTAGTATCTGTGATAACACCATAAAAGCAAAGATATAATCTCTGTGCTTCTGTGCAGACGTGAATGAGGAAATACATTTGCTTCTGCCCTGCAGTCCTTTTTTATAAATCTACTTTACTATTTGCTTTCTTTGTATTAGAATTTATTCAAATGCGACGTGTCATACGTGGCAAATACTGTTGGATTAATATTATCTTAGTGCTTATTATATTCCAAATGTATGTTATCAGCAGTTCAGATACCAATACTTAAAATACGGGTTTAGGAAAATAAAGGTAAAATAAACCAGACTGACTAATGTGAGCCTTCTTTTCATAGGCAGAATTTTCAGAAATCAACTTGATAGCCCATGCTGATGGCAACTATGCAGTAGATATCCAAGTATTTCGAAATGGCACTAAAGTTGTCAGGTAAGAAAAACTGAAAATAATAGCAGAAAGCAATAAATGGCATAATGTATGTATGGGAAAGGAACTGATTGATTATTTTTTTTTTTGTATATGTGTGTTAGGAAAGGAAATCTCATCACATGAAAAATGGATTTGATTAAGATGGGAATGAAGTCTAGTGTAAAGAATACATTATTGGGAATTAGGGTTATTGATTTGGGTCTTACCTTTGCTTCAGAAATAAGACAGACTTGGTGATTCTGTACAGGCCAGACCTTTCTAGATGAGCAGTATTTATTTCCAATGTTGAATCTTTTCTATTGAAACAGGCCAAGTCAGAGCAGTTCTTTCAGGATAGTTACTGGAATATCACTATCTGTTTGAAAGACTTCCACTTAAAAACCTGAGATTTCCCAATATGCTGTTTTGTCCAAAAAGCATTATTACAGCTGAAGGCAGGGTAACTTAACCATTTTTTTTTTGGTGAGGATGTCAACAGCCCTGTAAATGTAAGGGGAGAAAACAGGGATATGTCTGGGCAAAACAAAAGCTTGAGTAAGAATTAGCAAAATTATTTCAGGCAGTTCCATATTGCATCTAATTTGCGGGAATTACTGCTATTTTGGCCAGTGCAGTTAAGAAGGAATTAAGCTTTGCAGTTGTTTGGCTGAACAATTGCGTTCTAAAAGGTAGATCAAGCCACTGACCGTGACCTGGTGGTTTTATGACTAGGTTTGTCTTTAGGAAAGAGTAAGAGTCTGGGAAGCTGGACAGCAGGCAGCACGTCTTGTATCTTCGTGGTTTCGCACAACATCTGTCCAAATAAAAGATATGAAAATTTCTATTCATTCATGTGAAAAAAATCAGGGAAAAAATTTTGATAATAAGTGTACTTTGTGCTTTCAGACTCACAACCGTTTAATCTCTCATGTGTTCTAAAAACACTGCAGCTTAATACAACAACCACTTGTGCCAAATCCACAAGATAATATCCTTAGAAGAGTAAGAGATTTGATTTTGTTTTGTTTGTTTGTTTTTTGGCTTTCTTTTTTCCCATAGAAGTTTTGGAGGAAGGAAATCTTAATCACTGCTCCTTAGTGGCTTTTCTTGTAGAGGATTTTCCAAACAGAAAAATAATCTTGAAGCCAAGTTAACATCAAAACATGCAATACTTAACATGAGTTGAGAACCTCCATAAAATGCCATCTACAAGGATGTAGACTAGCAGTTTATGAGAAAACTTTGTAACACTGCTTATGTTATGAAACAGCAAAATCTTGTTGTGTCATCAGAAAACACTGATAATGAGATGACAAAGGTTTGTATGACATTATGAATTTTATGGGTAATTTATTTAACTCAATAGAATTACTTGAAGTTAATAAATGTCAGTGAAAGATGTGTGAAATATTTGCCTATGTGTGCATGCTGGTGTGAGAAGGACATGCAGGCAGCATGGGACAGCAGTTCTCTTTTCCTGTGATAATTTCTCTGGAGATCCAGGATATTTCTGAAAAACAAAAGTATTTTTCATAAACGTCATGTATCTTCCAATAAGTGCTGGACTTTATGTTGTTTTAAGCCTAGTTGTTTTGTGAAGTTTGTTGCCTGAAGCTTTGAATGTGCTTCTTGTGTCACTGAGGAGTGAGACATAGTGATGGATGTTACTTTATGTGCTCCTTAGGTAAGAAAATTCATTTGAAATCCAGAATTAAATATAGGTCTGACAGTAGGATGTAAGGCACGTTCTGTCTGTCTCGGCTATCAAGAGAGGTGGGGGAAACTGCTGGTCCCACTAGTATCCATGTTCATATAGAATACAGACTATCAGCATATTACTAAAAAGGGAATACTGAGATGAAAAGTCTGTGTTAGTGAGGTCCAAAGTGACCTTGTATCTTAGATCTATGGGCAAAATATTAGTTAGTAAAATCATAGAAATTTCTATGACAACATTTTGGTGCATTCGTTTAGGAGGAAAAACTCTGTATCAGGCACCTGATTGTTTCATTTTTGTGAATGAAAATCAAACTATGAAAAATGATATCTCATTTTACATAAGGCTGAGATTTTTGGATCTTACAAATGCTTGAGCCGGGATTGAAATTTTTCTCATGACCTTCTCTTGTATACACAGTCATTGTGTCCAGTGGTAATTACAGAACTGGAACAATTATGTAAATGTATCTTGGAGGTGTTTTTGCAAAGCAAACTATATAGTTTTGTTTTGTTTTGTTTTGTTTTCTCTAAAGTGCATTCCCCCAATTGTTTCCTTAAATCAGTACTTTAAAGGACACTTCCTGTTCTTCACTTTTAAATAAAAGCAGAGTGCTGTGTTTGAAATTATGTGTAATCCCCTTAGCACTGTTGTAAACAATAGGGGGGGTTTCTCTTTCTTGTACTGAGTGGCCTGCGTTTTTGATTAAGGCATCATTAGTCCTCTAAGTATTATACTCCTCCTGTGGCAGTAAATTGAATTTCCTTTTCTCAGACACTTGGCACACCTCCATGAAACCTGGATCACAGATTCTCAGAACTAGGCTACGAATAATTTTTTTGAGACTTGTTAAAGGCAAGCATATCTTTACAAGTTCTGGTCATTGGTCTAGAGTCCCATTTAAATTACTCTTGACAGCAAATATTTATAAAGTTGCTTTTGCCAAATCATGCATGACATTTGAAAGCCAACTTAGGGGTCCAGCTACTACACTTTAACTACTGCATTCAGGCTGGAATCTCAAAACTCCTTAAGCAATTTTAACATTAATTTTAGTTGTTTTGGTTTTATTTTGTTATACTAGAGTGAGATTTCTGAATCATGTTGTAATCTTGGGACTTTTTCACTGCAGCATACAGCTGATATTTATTTAAGGCATGTAAATAATTATACTAATTTACTATGCTAATGTAATTTACACTGCAGTTACACCTCTTTCAGGAGGTTGATAGGTTCAATCTAGTCAGTGTTTTTTCCACCTGTAAAATTTGAATACAGAAAAGAATCTTTCAACAGTCAAATTTGGGAGTGAATTGCCCCTGTACTGGTGGCTCTGTCCTGTTGCCTTGTCTTCTGTTGTCCATAACCTTCCTCAGTACTTAAAGTTCAGGGTTTGAGTAAGGTGAAGATGGTGACAGGACGAGATGCCACCGAGGTTGCAACAGGGGAAATCCTGATTAGAGACAAGAGAGGAGGAGAGGGGGGGGAAAAAGTGCAGTTGTAAGTTTAGAAATAAACGTCTTGATCAAAAGTTGAATTGTGATTATCTCACTATGGTATTATTCCTTTGGCAAGCAGTGGGGTTGCTTCATATCTTACTGTCTTTAACAGTCTGACAATAGTTGTGGAAAAAAATTGTTCCCAAGGAGCTTAAGTCTGGCAGATAAATTTGTTGGCTTTTTTTGATTCTCATTACTCAGGAGCTGATGTAGATACATACTCAGAGCTTATATATATGATTTATTTTTCAGTGGGAAAACAACCTGAAAAGCCATGATTGTTTGTCTCTTCACTTAATGGAGCCACGTTATTGACTGGATGCTGATCTGTTCTGAACAGTGGTTAGGAAATGCTACAGAACAGATTTTCATAAAGCCATAGCAGTTCTTTCTGTCTTGTAGCATTTACCTTTGTTTTGAGCGTTCTTTTAATACTTCTCTATCCATCAGCCAGACATTTTTCCCTTTTAAGATTTTGCTGTTGAAGGAAAAACGATTTGATCATTGACTTTTAGCAATGTATCTTTTTCTTGCTAGGTCATTCAGACCTGATTTTGTTCTGGTTCGACAACATTCATTCAGTATGGCAGAAAACGAAGATTTCCGTAACTTGATCATTGGAATGCAGTACGCAGGCATCCCTAGCGTCAACTCCCTGGAATCGGTCTATAACTTCTGTGACAAACCGTGGGTGGTAAGTGATGGGCTGAAAAGTCCTCATGGTGCAGAAAAAGTTAGTGACTTCTTATTTTGTTTGCTTGTTTACTTCCCTTTTCATGAATATTGAGTATCAAACTGCAAAGTTACTTAGCAGAGCAGTGAAGCAATAGTGAAAGGAATAAAAAGTAAACCTAAGGTATTTAAATAATTTTTTCAAAGAGCTAGTGTAGGCAGTGTGGGGACAGAGAGAAAAAATATTTATTGTACAAATAATGAAATAAGTGAGGAAACTAACGGAAAGCCTGCCCACCACTAACATACTTCCTCAAGCGAGGAAAGTGTGTTTATTCACAATTTGTCTGGGAAAAGCAAGCTGAGAATGTTTTTCATGTTTGTGGTTTTGAACATAATTTAAACAAACTTTTAGCCAGTGTGTTCCTCGTGCCCATGAAATTTTTGAGGCTATGCTTTAGCAAGGAAATCTGAATCTATTCGTTTTCTCATTTCAAAGCTCTTTTCATAATCTTGTGCATATGGGGTAGGAGAGAGTCTTTTCAGTTACACCTAGAGTGACACGGTATGCTGGAGAGTCACTGATATTTGCTAGTTTTAGTGTAGGAGCCAGTTTAGCTTTTCACGATGTGCTTTGTAGCGATGGAGGTAGAACTTGGTGATCCTTTTGGTTCACAGAGAACTAAATATTAGGAGCAACCAGTTAAAATATGGTGCTGCAAAAGATGATTATCAGTGGTGCAGTCAGCGTTCCCATAGTAGATATATTCAGTTGCCCAAGAGCTAATGAACCGTTAAAGAGTACCACTTGTTATAAATAGCCAAAGCTTCATAACTTTTCCCCCTGATGACTGGGTAAGAAAAGAATAGTTGTCAGTATTTTTCACACCAAAAGATTGTTTTACTGTAATACGTTTTATTGCCTTGAAGATGTTTATTTTTTCACACTTATTATGAAAATCCCTCCAAAATATTGTCAGCAGATTTTAAAATACACCTTTTGCAGCTAACTTTATTATACTTTTGTGTTGCAGTAAACTACAGTGGGGAATAAATAATTGATAGACCATTTATAACTTCTCAGAATACATATTGTACATTGCTGAATCCATTATTTTAATACATCACATTTTCTATGCTGTGTGGCATTTCTTAATGCTTTGATTCACTGTATGCAATAAAGCTGGGCAGTGAAGCAATTACAGTAGCATTTATATGAAATGATGATGCAATAAAAAGCAAATGAATAATTCCTCCTTGTAAAATACTTCTGATGGCGTCTATTTTTGTCAGTTAGGTTGACGGTTGGACAAGATGATCTTTAAGGTCCCTTCCAACCTAGAAGATTCTGTGATTCTGTGTTAGTGTCATGGCTGTTCTTCCACCAAACCAATAAAGCTATCTTTTTTATTTTTCTATACACCTCAAAAACAGGTAATAAAGTATTATGCTTTCAAGGTCTTATTCAAATATAGAGTTATAATAATTTAAAAATAGTCTTGAGTTCTGGTAGAAGTTCTTTAAGGTGTGATGAAATGACTCTCTTCTGAATTGCCATATCTGTATCTTTGCTTTTTGCAGAAACCTTTTTGGCTGAAGTTTCTGTAGTTTGTCTCAACTCAGATACAAATGAAATGAAAATATTTTTAAGCTCATTTTATTTGAACATAGAGAGAATGATTATTTTTTTCCTTTGAGTTGTTTCTACCTTGACATTTCAACATCTGACAGCCAAAATATGTTTTGTTCAAAGTACTCAAATTTTGCACAGCTTCAGTGAGAGTCCATTTGACATCCCTTAGGTATTTCCTTTCAGAAATAACTATTCTAGAGACATTTTAAAGTGTCAGACAGGACCTATGCTTCAAACTAGACAGTGAGGCCGAGTTGGCAGCATTCATGTGTTGTGAATATGATCTTGCTTTGCCGCACCAATGGCCTCAATTCTGTGTTTTAATTACCTGTGACCATAAGCGAAGCCTCTAAATGTGAGATCGGTTGCCATTCTGAATTCGTGGTGGCACTGTACTTCAGCTGGATCCTACTTAGGGGTGTGGACTTCAAATTTGAGCACAACAATAGTTTCTGTACAAACATGAGGGAGCTTGTTTTGGGCATGTAACTTGGAATATTCTGACTTCTGTTCTTTGTGGGAGTGGGAGATGTAGAGACAACCAGGTTCAGCCCAGAGCATCATAAAATCTTCATCAGGTTTAGGAAAGGTGAACACTGCAAGAAGTCGGGCAAACCTGTTCCAAATCAAGTCCAGAGTAAATAGTCTGATGGTAAAAATAAATTGACTCTTTGATTCAGCCAATTTCATGGATGTTCAAATATTGCAACAGAAGCCAAGGACTGTTGGTTTTCGTAATATCTTCTAGCTTGTTTGATTCCACCTAAAGTATACGTGGTACCCAGCCTACATAAAATCTCTGCTGCAAACTGTTTTGGATGCCTTGGGGTGAATTCCTCAATCTATCACTGCATGCTAGCATTAAGATGAAAAACATTGTTGCCCATACTGTGCTCCTCCATGGACTTTAGGCCAGTGAATCAAGCCGTGTTCCCCACTGTATTTAAGCTGAACTGGTACAAATTTAGTTAAACTGTAACTAGAAAAAACTAACAGAATTACTCTCCCAAGTTGCTTGATCAGAAGTCAGTTCAACATTTACAGCACTGGTTGAAGGCACTGAACCACCTGCCAGTCTTGCCTCTTGTAGACTCCATGATTTGGGGAAAGTGAAATTGTTTGTTTGCAGTTAAGACCATTTTCTGATTTAAATTTCTGTCTTCCCCTTTCTTCCTAGCATGTAAAGGATGCCTCTCTGGGCAATCCTTTTATTAACACGGGTGACCTGGTACTTTTATGAAAGCTATTTCTATAAAAATTGCAATTTCAAAAGCCTTATGAAAAATTAGAAATCAGAACTCTTGATAAAGCCATAACTAACAATCTTTATTAATTGATGAGAAATAGATGGATTTTCCTGCAGGTAAAATTAGAGTGGCAGAAGTGAATTGCAATTTCTATAATAAAAGGAAAAAAATAGAGTGTCAAGGGCAATTGATCACTTATATCAGTGTAAAATCAGGAGTAGTAGAGAATTGCTGGGAGGGGAAGTCAGGAAAGTTAGACTAGTAATAAAAGGGCTATGGAATCAAATGAGAGTTAGAATCCAACATATAGAGTCTTTGATTTTTAAATTACTGTTCTTCAAATTATCAGGTCTTTGCTTATTTAGAATCTGCAGCTCCAGATGCAGAGCATCTCCTTTCAACCTGGAGGGCAGATTCACTCCCTGTGACAGAAACTGAAGCACCTGCCTTTGGTTTTTCAGCAGAACTCTCTTCCTACTCTGCCTGCAGACACACAGGGCTTTCTATGACTTTGCCAAGAGACAGGCAGTGAATGTGTGTTTGATCTGAGGTACATTATTGGGGTGTGGTGGGAAAACTGCCAGGAACACGCTAAAAACATTTTGGAAAACAAGTCTTAAAGCTTGTGTTTTCCGGTGTCAGGACATATATAATTCCTTCGAATGCACATCAAAAGTTCAAAGCACCATATAACCCTTTGAAAATTCAGGATGCTAGAAACCATAGCAAAGAAAATATTGAAATGAATGTGTGTGGTGAGAGGCTGGTGTACTGAAATATGTTAGTGTTTGGGGTTATTACAGTACTCCCGTTATTTCACTTCTGTGATAATACTTACCGCCTAACTCATGAAAAATTCATGGTCCTGGCTGTTGAGATGGATTTCACTTAAATGCTAGTAAAAATGTCAGAAAGGTACCTACCTAGGGGGAAAGCATGTGTTTTATAAATAAAGGCCAAGTTCTTTGTTACTGAGCACGTGCAGAGCTGTGGAGGGACCCTTTTAAGGCTTGTACCCTCTCTTAGGGTGTTGGAATGTTTCATTGCATTGTCACGTTGCAGAGTAATAGGCTTGTGCCTGTCTCGTCACATTAAATGAGATAAAAAATTTACCTAGTTTAAGTTACAATTACATCGAGTTAAGGTGAAGCAAAAATATATACTTTCCTTGTCAGATTTGTGGTCCGTCTTACAATTTTCCTCTTGTCTAATACTGTTGAAAGTTTTATAATAGTAAAAAGAAAAAAACCAGCATAATTAAATACTCAATTGGTTGTTGTTATTTATTGTTTAAAGTAACGATCTAGATGTTTTGTTATCTCTGTTGTCCTTTAGAAAATGTTATTTGAGAAATCAGTGAGACATTCCTTAACTGAGGTTTATGAGATTGTATGTAATCTTTCTGATAGTACACGAGGTAGGTAAGCGAAGTAATTGCAGAGGCTGGAAGTAACTGGAAAATGTGATGATAATGACTGCTTGCAGTAATAGGTAAAATATCATGCTTGTGAGAAATAAGATCCTAAAATACCCCATGGTTTTCCAGTGTATTGGCTTGAATTTTTAAAAAATTTCTTCTGTCCTGCATGCAGCCTTTTGCATACTTCCAATTATGATTTTTGTGAAATTTGCGTGTTTAAGTGTTTACACCAGTTGATCCCAGCTCTTGATTTTAGATTGAGCTGCAAATACTGGTAGGGCTGCAGTGCTGGAACACTACGGATTATTAACTGTTCACCCCCACTGTGTAGAGCAGATTGCCAATAACGGGAACTGTGCAGTGAGGCAGAGTTAACTGGTGAGTAAACTAAACACACAGACCCTGACTTACTTCTCAGGGACTGCGAGCTTCAATGTCCGTGGCTGCTACAGATAGAACACTTTATTTTGGTTAAACCTGGAGTGTGATGTACTATTTACATCCATTATAGTAGCAGGCTTGCTGCTTCGAGGTTAAGACAGTGGTAAGCATTTCAACACTGCAGAGACTACAGAATTGCTGCAGTGGTGTAGACCAGGTGTATATGATTAAAGGAAAATTCTCATTGAATTGGTCCGATTCCATGATAGCAATTCTGGTTGTTTTACTGCAGAGGAAAAACCTGGCAGCATCTGTAGCTGCCTGCAAACCTGGTCTCTTAGTAGTGTGCCTTGGGATGCTACGTGACACTGGTTGGTGTAGGAGGCTTCGAGGATCTGCTGATACATTAATTACACATTTACTCTGGTGAAGACACAACCTACAACATAATAATGGGACTACAAAAAACATTTCTGAGCGCTGTGACCTTAATGAGCTGTTGCTGTGCTGGTGGAAGAGTCTGTGTTTAGCTTGAAATGCTCCCTTGATGCAATCAGGGAGGGAATGCAGAAACCCCACTGCAGCACGTCAACCTACTGCAGAATCATAGCAGCTTCGTCCCTGCAGGATGGGACAGCTGCGTGCTGAGTGGGCTTGGCCTCAAGTGAAGGAAACTCTGTTGGCACAGGGATAAACTGCTACATCGGTTCAGTGATGTGAGAAATAAAGGAAAAAAAAAAAAAGGAACTTTTTTGGGGCCAAAAGCTGGCAGAGTGGTACTAAGACCCAGAAGACAGACAGAAAGATCCTGGCATTTTTTATGTAGAGCTCCAGATGTGAACCCATCTTGTACGGAAACATCTTCAAAAGATCACTGTGGCTTCATCTGCTTTACTGTAGGAATTTATTGTTATTAAGGGCTCTAAATGTAAGAGAAGTGCCATAGAACACTTTGTTATGCCAAAATTCATTTCCTTGCTCATCTGCAATCCTTCTGAGGGGAAGCTGGTTGTGGCTTTTCCCTTTGTCGAACTGGGTAGTATTGTAAATCTCGCCGTTCTTGTTTGTTTATTTTGGTTATTGAGCACAGAGCCATATACTTTTTTTGCAAGTTTGTTGACATTTTTCTTTTTTGCTCCTTTTGCCAAGTTTACGTAATTCTGTGCCTTCATGTGTCGTATTTTGCTCTTCATTTCTTTTGCAGATGATTTTCTACTTATCTGTCTTCCTGTTTCTACTCTTATTGGACACTTCATTTATCTCTTCTATCCTTGCTTTCTTTGGAAGGTCTGTTTAAACTGGCCTTGCTGTCTGATGGTATCATACTACTCTCCCCCACCGTGTTTTCTCCTCCTTCATGTGCTCCTCTTGTTTTTTTTTCTCCTTCCAAGCTATACTTTAATATCCTTGAGCAACAGATTGGGGCGCTGGCAGGAATCTTGTAGCCACTCTGCAGGGAGGAGCATATGAGAGACATGAGCTCTGTTCATCCCAGGCTCCTGTTGACACAAATTATTGATGCTGGGCTAACAGGCAGGAACAACCACAAGGATGAGTTTCAATATTGTCTCAAAGTCTCTTCTGGAAAACAAATAACGAATGAATGTGTGCAAGAAGAAAAGTCTTTTGAAAACCTGTTCACTGTAATTCTGAGACCTTCCAATGTTATTCCATGTCTTTTTTAGAGAAAGAAATTATAAATTTCTTACCGAATGTTATTGCACTGTAAGAAAATTCTTTGCTCATTACCAAAAATAAGATTTGTACAATAATTCTGGACAATGGGCTAGAATTTGGCTGGTTATTGCACTTCTCTATGTGCCAGAGGGTCAGTAGCCTCATTGAAAGTCAAGGCTAAAGAAGGCATACCTGCAATCTTGCTTCAACTCAAGTAGGGAAGAGATTTATAGGGATGTTCAAATTTAACGTCTGTTAACATTATAAATCTTAGAAACGTTAAGATCTGTATTTTAGTCAGTGGCTATAGTTTTACATATTTCATTAGACCTGGAGCCAGCCCTGGACTTGATTGTTTCAACCATTCTGGCAAGATCTATCTGCTTGATGGATCATGATGGGGACACTGGGCAGCCAGAGCTCACCCAAAGAGGTTGTTTCATGGCCTTTCCCTACCACGAAATACTTCAGGAAGCTCCTGTAGGAAAAGCTGTTCCTTCCTTTCCCTTCAGGACTCCAGCAGGTACTGCCCATCTCTCCCTCAGGCAGCGAAGAGTTGCTCTCTTGGGTATGGGATACAACTGCATGGATGGTAAAGTTTGAGCAGCTTCACATGACAATGTGTGGCAATCTCCCTAACGAATGCAATTAGCCTGTCTGCAAATATTTACATGAATGGTAGAGGTGTCTTTCTAAAACCAGTTTTGTGGCTTTTATTCATATAAAGGATGACAGACATAGTGAAGGCAGACGTCGGTGTATCTCTAGGGAAGCCAGAGAACAAACTGTCCACATGTGCCCTTCGTCCAGCACTGATCCAAGCAGAACTTTTTTAGCCATAAAAACTGTAGTTTAATTCTCTGTCAGCCAGTGAAGATTTTGGCCTCTTTGCTCAGTCTGCCAGTTAAAGCAAAACATGTTGATGGATTTGTAGTGCGAGAGCTGAAAGTAAATTCACAAAACTGTGTCAGAAGGGAGGTGAAAATACTTTAAGCTTTTTGGTCAAGAGACAATTTACGAACAAGTTTTAACATTAAATTGGAGCAACGTTCATAAATAATTATGCATTTAAATGCATAACAGGAATCTAAATAAATTAAACGTAGCAGTGTATATTACTCCTTGCACCTCTTTATAGAGCTTTTTTAAGTTTAATCTATTCTTGCAATAGAAAAGGAATATTACAGTCTTGCTAAATGATTTTGCTTTCCTACAAGATGTAAGTTCACTTGAAATTCCTTGAAAAAAACAGAAACTCTTAAATAATGAATGTATCTCAGTGGGGCGATGACTTGTTTTCTGTTCCATACAGCAAGTAATTCTTACAGCTCTATGTTCATCAATCTTTGCTTGAACTATGAACTAATTTATATATAAACTGAATATATGCATATATTTTGCTTTGACCAGCATTTGCTGCCATGAGGCCAATTTAATTCAAAAGTAGACTCAGGGTTTTTTTACTGCATTCTTGAATTTTGTGCAAGGTTATTGACACTCTGCCCTGTTCTTCTCTGCACTAAAGAGCAGCAGTGGGAGCTCTCGACATCCATTACAGACTTTCATTGCATTGAACATTTCTAGTGGCAGAAAATTGAAACAGACTTTTAACCATTTCTTACCTTCAACTGAAAGAAAATATTTAAATAAAGTCTGTAAGAGTAATCTGAAAAGCAGGACTGTAAAGCTGTGGTTTATATCCTTTGGTGTTTTCTGCTGTTCCTGCTACACTATTGAAATTCAGAAACCCTCTTTTGTGCTTGCTTAAGTCAAGTATCCATCATTGAAGGCCAGATTATGAAAATTAAGTTTGATTTCTCATGCAATCTTAGTATTTAATTAAAGAGGAAGCCTGTGTGCTGTATTTCATTAAAGTATCTAAGATAATTTTTTCTTAGAAGAGAGTGTGTTTCCAGGTCTTGTCTGGGGAATGGCGTTCTACCATTGAGCTTTGCCAGCGCGTCCTTTGAGAAAAAGTTTTTTAGATTTCCTTATCTTGCTGAAATGAGGGAAGCATCTTGGGACAGAAAAGCCGTGTAGGTAAGAAGCTCAGTTTGACTGAGTTTGAATTCTGTGAACAAAGTTATAGATGCATGTGATTGCATCTATGTACAATTTAAGAGAAAGCAAAAGAAATGTATTTGAACCATATGTTTAGCTTTAAATCGGGATTTACTTCTTGCTTCAATGGTTAAGTACATAAATAATGCTTTCTTTCTGAAGATAACGTCATAGAGTCACATCGGAACACCTGCATGCATTTTCATTAGCTACAAGACTCTTGAACAACGAATATGGAAGGGCTGTATCTGTAAAAACCCAGCTTGCATTAAAAGATAGCTTTCTTCCTCTACTGCAAAGCTTCATTGAATTCAGTATTTTTATAAAAGCTTTACTATTTTAACTGGAAAGTCTCCAGATTTTAGTATCTCTAAAAAAGCCCACAAAGCAATAAAATCTCTTTTTATTGTAGCAAGCCCCAGCCCCTTTTAAAAAGTGCACATGCCCAAGTCCCATTAAAATAAACAGGTGCACAAATGTTTCCCTGAAGAGGACACTGAACTCGATGTTCCCATAATAGTGGAATAAACTGCACATTCTCGCTGCTGCCAAGTGCACCCAAGAAGGAGCCCTCGTAGCTTTTATTGGAATGACTCAGTTCCATAAACCTCTCCTTTTCCTCTGTAACTTTTCATTCTGAAATAAAAAGTTCCAGAAGGCTTCTTGATCTAGGCCTCCTGGTACTAATTTTCACTAATCCTTTTTGAACAAACATGTCTTGGTCTGTTTTCTACCTTTTATGCTCAGAAATATTTTTCCTTCATTTTAATCCGCATGTCTTCCTTAAATCTCACTTGCCTCACTGTTTACACATTTTGTCACCACCTCTTTCATCAGCCAAGGTGTTTCATTGCCAGATGCCTTGATACCCAACTTTAAGAGCCAAGGTGAAGTGTTTTTATGTCTCTGTGATCCTCTTCTCATTTTTTGTTGTTTTGGGGTGTTTGTTGGGTTTTTTTTTAATCCTGCTTTTTTAACTGTTGTAGAAAACTTTCTTTTTTTCCCTTCTCATGTATGCACTCTGATAATTTGCAAGCAAAACCTCTGCGTGCAGTTCTTCCAAGGGCATGAGGTTTTATTTAAAGCTTTTTTGCATTCTGTAGAAATTCTTAATGGTTTGTGTATCTCATCAGATGTTAATTGTGATGTGAAAATATTCCAGGCAGTTAATTACAGCAGTGATTAGCAGTTGGAGAGATGCGCCTCTCAGAGGCAGTTCAGGCTGCAGTGCTCATGCTGCAGGAGAGGTGCAGAAGCCAAATAAATGCCTTTGGAAATTCTAGGTAGTTTGGAGCATAGACCCAAATAGGCTCAGCACAATCCACACAGGCTTGGTAGCTCCATCACAGTAGATGCAGAGAAGCACCTCAGAGGGTAAAGAAGGGAGCTGGATATAAAGAAGGTGAGGAAAGATGAGCTGCAGTCCAAGGTGGAAGGAGGAGATGCTGTTACTCCCCAAGTGATGGGTCAGGCAGCAGGACTCAAATAAAATGCCTTGGGCTTTGCAGCTCAGCTTGGCGAGGCAGAGATCATCAGCATCTTCTTGTGTGAGGCTGAGCTGCAAAAGGGTTAGGAAACAACTCCTCAGTGTTATAAAACTACCACTTGAGCTATGGTACAGCATCCATATAAGTTATCTTTCCATTCATAGCCCAACTGTGTTGTCTTTGGCCTTGCATCTCAATAATGGAAAACTACTGGAGGAACATCAAGTTCTTTTGTCAGTTCCAATCTTCTCTGTATTCTGTTAATGTGCCCAAACCGATTTGTAGGCGGTGTTTCATTGTTCAGTTGCCATGTCAAACTTTGAATTGACTTTGAAAGTTTGAATACTTTCATTAAGTTGTCTGTCAGCTCCTGCTGACAGCAAGAGGGACGTAAGCTACAGTCAGCACTCCCTTTCCCTTGATGCTTGTATTAGCTATCAAATAGCAAATCACATGTACATATATTCAGACTTTTGGAAAAGTATTTAATGTTTACTAAAGCAAAATAGAAGAAATGTAGGCCAGTCGCAACAAAGAACAAATATTATGAAAAGCACAAAAAGAGCAACACAGATATATCCCAGGTAATAGTAATTTAAGGAAAAAAGTATCAAAACTCACAAAGACGAATACAGAAACTGTGTTTAAAATAGATAAAAATCTTGGTTAAACTAAATTGACTCCTACAGAGTCCAAGTGTCAAGTCCTCCCAGCCACACAATTGCTTGCTTTCTTCTCCCTCTGAAGGGTCTACAATATTTGTCCCTCGATCTGTTGGCCACCAAAGACCCCTGATACGTTTGTAGTTAGTCTGGGCTGTTGTACACCTCTTACAGTCATATATTTCAAAAAGTGTTCACTCATTAAAGTTCTCCTGTTTCTCTAGTCCTAGAGAATGCCAACTTATCTGGGTTGGTGAAACAGACTATCCAGAGAATTTTGTGATCGTTTTGGTTGTTACCATGAAGTATGAGATGGCTGGTTGGAGTTCTTCCACTGCCAGCAGAAGCAAGCCTTAACTTGTAAAGAGGATAGATAATGAATAGTCATAATAAAGGAAAACCTTTGACAGAAAAGACTGTATAATACGCAGCTCAGTGGTGCTTCCCTGATAGGAAGCAATTGTACAGGCAAATGTGAAGTAGTTTTTTGTATGAAAATCTTACTCAACCATAGCAGGAAATTCTCCTCTGGAATGGACAATGATATATATCCTTCAGTCTGGCCAGAGAGATTGGAAGCTTGCTGTAGTTAAAGGTAACAACAAGCACCATCTGGAATAATTAATTTTAAATATCATATCTAATTATCTTTTAGGAAAACATTTGTGCAGTTTGTTCAGGAAAAAATCTGAGCATTTCAGGGATGACATGCATGTAATTAAGCTCATTTTAACTCATCTAAAGTGATAAACAAAGTCATTCATAGCTTTATGAAGTTAGCAAAGTGGGGTTTTGTAACTGTGCACTGCTTGATTACGGTACAGTCTTATGCAGTCAAATTTATAGTGTTCCATTCTTAGCGTAATGAAACCTCATAAAGCTTTTATCTGAAATCAAAGAGAATAACTGTCTTTTTTGACTAAGTATTTCTTATCTCTATCATACTTTGTTGGAATGGAGAAGTAGTACAGCTGGTGCTCTCCTGTTCTTTTATGGAAGAATAATCTGTAGGCCTGGATGTGAAAGCATTTAATCCCCAGTAGAAAAGAGGAGAGCTGACGTTACAAAGAATGTTACAAAATCCCCCTATTTCCCTTTCTAAAAAAAAAATCTGAAAACCATAAATACATGCACCTGAGAATACTCTCTTCAAGCTGAAAATAAGATACAAAAATTGGAAATGAGAAGTAAATTCAGCCAGCTAAAACAAGAGCTAAGAGAACTTTTTCCACTTTCTTGTTTTTTTCTGAAGACGTTGAAAAGACTTCTGCTGAAATACTAAACTCTATGAGGTTTTGGTTTGGGTTTGGTTTTTTTTTTTAGGTAATTGCTAAAATCTCCCAGGGCATCCATGTGAAATACTTTATTTAAATATGGAGTAGCTCTACCAGTATTCTGTATTTCTTGAACATCCCATATCTGAAAACATTCAACATTGGATCAGATAATACTTCAGTGGTTTATCATCTAAAAAGATGATGCTTTTGCCCAGGGAAGAAGTTGATAAACTTTATTGTGACTTAAAGGTCTCATTTAAGGTCATATTATCTAGCCCAGTAAAACAAAACATTTTCAAAACTCAAATAAAGGCAAAGCATTAATATGGTCTTTTTTTTTTTTTTTTTGAGGGGTTTAAAGTTTAAAGAACATCAAACTTTAGTGTAGTTTGCAGCAGACCTTTAAACCCTGGTTTGTATAGAAGAGCAGACAAGGTGATATTCTAAATTCAGACTGTAAGCTCTGTATAGGTTCCAAAGTGTCCAGATACAACAGGATTTTCAGGAGTGGTCTTTTGCTTCAGTCTGTGTAACTGATATTTGTTTGCTTCAGCTGCTCAAAAGGAAAATATGAAAAGGTAAAGTCCAGATCACCGTTACAAACTGATAGAAGTTCATTAATACATAACTGAAATTATTTTTCACAAACTGCCCAGTAGGAATCCGCACAAATATTTATAGCAGTTTAAGGATGTACGTTTAGAATGCCAAAACTTTATGTGAATTTGGCTTGAAATTGCTTTTTTGGGAGAGAAAAGTTTGACAGAAGATTCCCAAAGTCGTAGACGCACAGGTGAAGCTGTGTCCCAGTAGGGGCAAAGGGTAAATCATTCCCCCCAGCTGTGGGAAATCTGAGTTATTTCTCTCCTCTGCCTCAGGAAAAGTAAGCCTACTTTTCCTATGTGCTATTTCGTAGCTTAATTGCTAGATTAGAGGGTACTTCAGAGTGATAGGTGTGTTTTAGCTGTGGTTCATAGTATTTTATTTTAAATAAACAAACATTTGCTAGTATTAATCTGAATTATAGCTTTCTTAACTCTTAGGTGAATGCGACAACCCCTACAAATAGTGTCAGTTTCTCGCTGTTCTTTGCTTGCTTTCAGTGAAAATGGAAAAGAAAATAAGGAAAGAATCACAGAAAATAAAACCATATGATTTTTTTAAAGGTTTTTACTTAAAGATAATTAAATAGGTTTATTTTAACATAGCAATTGTTTGGCAAAATCATGTATTTAATAGGCAGTATTTGCTCTATGAAGTTTTGAATTTGGATCTTGGATAAGAGCAGAAGTAAATAGTAAGTTGTCAGAAATCCTATTTCCAAACCACCTTATTTTGGTAGCTGCTGTAATATTTCCTTTCTTTCAGGTCTGTTTCGTACAGCACATGCACACTGTCCAACTAGAATTTCTTACATTTCGGTGAAACCCACTCATCATTAAGGTACTTTCCACTGGACTTCAAAATTTGAATATGTGTTTTACCCAACCTAAGGAAACACCACTAAATTAAACGAATTCTTTATGCTGGAAATGCAATGCAAAGCTTTCCTCTTTTTTTTGGGGGGGGCCTTTAAAGAGATTTTCCTATCCCTGCACCCTAAATTGCATTAACAGAGTTATGCACAGAGTTCTATTGTTCTTTGCTTTTTCCCTGTTTGTAACCAGCAAACCCACTATTCACACTGTTGTGCAGGGTTGTTTATGTCTCATGTTGGCATCACGACAACTGAACACATCACAGGCGTGTACAAGCCAGAGCTTTGGAGGCTGGGGACAATAGTGGCCTTCTCACTGCCAGAGTCCCCTCGCTCCCTGGAAACCTCGCTTGAAACGCTGTGGGTTCAGGAGGGGCTTAGTTTTTGAACTGTTACAGCAGAAGACTTCATCTGCTCGCTGAAGGGGAAGAACAGCCCCGAAATAGACTTCTGTATATTAAAGAATACTTTGCCTTTTTGTGTTTAAATGTTGGTTTGCTTTCTGTGTTAAGTTACTACAGTTAGTGTTTGGGTGGACCAGGTATATCGGAGAAAGGGCCCGGAAAGGAAACATGAATAGAAACGTCAATAACATGTAGCTGTTTAAATTGATCAATGCCTTTGTTGACAGGCCATTCTTCCACTGCCTCTGTGTGCCTGTGGTACATGGCTAGACCCTCGGAAATTCAAACCCTCTTGTTTGTTCTTCACCTGATCTCTTGCATATGACGTAGTTATTGCTTTTCTCTGTTTGCCAGCTTGCAAAATTGCCTTCCAATGTCAGTGAGGTGCCAGAGGGTAAATGAATGCCAAATACGACTGATCTTTAGATTAAAGGTGGTAGAAAATGCAAAAATATTATTATCACAAAATCAGCTTAAAATGTATAGACTCTGAGGTATTTGTAAACCAGTACTGGAATGTATTTAATTTTCTGTACGTGTCCCTCCTAGAGGTATTGTTCTTTGTTGCTCTGTATATGAAATCATCACTTGGATGGAATAAAAACATGTGAGAGAGGAAGACAGAGAAAGCGTATAGCATATATGTGTGTTTGCTGTGTGTATGAAACACAGAAAACAAGAAGCAAAATGAGAGCATGAGAGCATTTTGGTAGAGTGTAGTTTCTCTCCTACGCTTTTTTCTGATGTTTTGCTTTATTTTACAGTTTGCCCAGCTGGTGTCTGTCTACAAAACTTTGGGTCCAGAGAAGTTCCCTTTAATTGAGCAGACGTTCTATCCAAATCACAAGGAAATGGTACGTGCAAATGCCAATACTAAATTTGCTTACTGTCTCTGTAAAGTAGGAACTGTAAACGCACAATTAATTCTCCCCATTTACTGTCCATTTTAAAAGCCTTTTTGGAAGCTTTAGGAGGGGTGAGACTGAGTGACCGCTGGAAAGCACTGTGATGGTTAACTGGCAGGTTCTCAGATGTGAGGGCAGTCATTTTTCACCTAATCAACTTCAAATCTTAAATAGATTAAATGCTTATAAAGATACAGAACAGCTATAAAAGTGCAAGAGTTACTTTTGTGGTCTGTTTTAAACCTAGTCCTTTATGATATGTTCAAGGTGTTTATTATCTTTGTGGATGATGCACAGGCTGTGTGCCTGACAGCACAGAACTTTGAACTCATCTGAAATCAGGGCAATTACGGCTTGAGATCATCGTGTACCTGAGCTGACATTAATTCCCAGTTCTTTACAGACATAAAGTTGTAAAAATAACGCTTACAACCTTTACTCATGACCTGTCCTATGCTGCAGGCATTTTTTTTCCTTACTTTTCTTATGATTTTTAAATAGATTTTTTTTTTCCTGAGTATGTTTTTCTTGAGGAAATACTTTGAGCAGTGCGAGGAGCTGGAGGGAGGCTGTTTGCCGATTGACTAGACTGCCACAGAAGCATCGGTTATTTTTAGAATGTAATCCACGCAGCGTATGTCACACAGCTGGGACTCTCGTGCCATTGCAAGGTCATGATAAATATGTTAGTTAGTATGTAAGGTCCCCAAGCTGTGATTGCTGTGCCTGTCCTGAGACTCTGACTATCACTTTGCTATCAGAGGTAGCATCTAAGATAGGCCTCGGTGACAGCAGTCGACTAAGGTATCTTCTGAGCAATTCTTTCCCCCACATCTGTCTCACCTTTGGGTGACAAACACAGTACTGTGCAGTTCTGCCCTATCTTTGGATGTATTGCAAGAGTGGCTGGATGGCTCCTCCTACTGCTTTGCTGCTTCTTTCCGGTTTCTTTGGACTATTAACTCACAGGTGTTTCCCCGTCTTTTGTCACATATGACATTCCACAAAAGAGCTTTCACCATAGTTGTGTATTTAGGAAATTTGCTACACAGAAGCTTTGTAGAGCCAAAGGAGATGGATACTGATCCAGAGCAGCAGATCTAAATATTGTCCCAGACAGCCAAATATTTTCAGAATGGAAGGAGGTTTTGTTGATGGAGATTTGGTAATAGAAATGGATGGATCAGGAAAATATACAACTTTATAAAATTTTATATATGTTTTGGTTTTTCTTATGCAAGGAAGAGCATCCCTCTTGGGGACTCATCCATAACAGGTGGAGAAGCAGAACCACATCTCATATTCTGCAATATACTTTGTAAATGGTAATAAGTTTTACATCTATTTTGCCGAGAATGTTGAAATTTTAAGCTGGTTTATAGTTTCCTGCACATAATTTATTGTTCTTTTTTCATTTTTTTTAATCAGCTGTTATTCAGGCTCCCCAGGGCAGTGGTCACGGCCCCAAGCCTGTCAGAGTTCAGGGAATGTGTGGACAATGCTCTTAGTCATATTTGCTCTTAGTCAGTTTTAGGTAGCCCTGCAAGGAGCCAGGAGTTGGGCTCAATCATCCTTATGGGTCCTTCCAACTGGAGATATTCCATGATTCTATAATTTTACTGAAATCAGAGGTCTTTTAACGCATTGCTAAATTGCAGTACATAGAAACAAAGAAAAAGCCCTCTAATTCTGGGACAAGAATTATGTGTTAGCTTTTCATTTTTACGTAGTATGACCCTTTGGAAAGTCTAGGATTTGAATTGCAAACTGCTGTCTTCTTCAGAAGGTCTACCAGTTGAATTGCAAACTTGAACAACGTGTTGAACCAGTCTTGAACAACTGGTTGAATTAAAATTCAGTAAGAGAACACTAACAAGAAAATATGTGTATGTACTTATAAGGCATATTTTGGTTAAAAGTATAACATACTTGAGTTGCTCTTCCCCTCCTTCGTTCCTCTTCATTACTCATTAATGTCTGAACTGATAATTTATTTGTCTTTTGTTTGAACTTTTGAATGTTGATGTTCTCCACAGCTGAATTTTTTACGTGTTTACCTTAATGAATCTTAATCTGGAGAAAATGAGTGCATTTCAGTATTGCATTGCCAAGGGTGGTTTGGAGGTTTGGAGGTGCTTCACCGATTGTGGTGAAGCTCATTTGCTTGTTTTTTTCCTCCTGAAGAAATTATTTGGAACTTTGTGTTTTGAGAAATAATCAGGTGACATGGTACAAGATAACATTGTATTCAAATTTCTAGAATGGCTTGCAAGATGATCTGAATATCTGAGTCTTCTCGTTGATGAATTGAAATCGTATCATCCTATTTAAATTTTGTTGTTTTTTTAAACACCGTTTATTAATAGCTGGCCTCATTTGCATTTACTCTTATGGAATTTGGCATTTACAGTTTAAAATAATTTTTCTAGTTCCTCTTGTGTTTGCCTCTTCCCTTGTTATTCCCCAATTCGGAACGTAGGGCTCTCTGCCTCTCCTCCATTGCAAACCAGTTGGGGTGGGGGGAGCAGGGGGAGTCTCTGCGCATTGAGTTCTCAGGAGAGCCTGTCAGAGCTGCGCTTGGGCTTCTCTTTCTGCTGCTTTTTTCACACTATGGCCATCGTTTGTACCGAGTCTTTAGGCGGCAATAAAAAGTAAATAAACAAAGATGCCATTCTTTTGTGTAAAAATGGAGCTGCTTTAATGAAACACTTTTTGAAACAGAAACATTCATCTCAGACTGATTAAAACTATACAGAATGCTGTGAGGCTTTTTGAAGTCATTGCTAGTTGAGTCATATCTACAGCCTTTCCCTCAGTAATTAGTTCCCTTTATTTCACTACATTCACACCTCTTATGTTCTCTGTCATGAAAAAAAAAAAACAACCCAGCTTTTTCAACGTAATTGTTGGACAATTTAATTAAAACATAACGGAACATTGAGAAAAAGCCAGCAATATTCAAGGCATTGTTTTTTCCACTGTTCACCTGTAAAATCTCCCTTCTGTGTTCTTCTCCCTGCTCTTATAAGTCATGTGAGTCATTTTCAAATTAAAATCAAAGGGTGTACCAGGCTATATTTCTGCTCTAACCTTTCATATAGCATATACACAGTTTCAAGAAATAAAAAGAAAATGTTGTAAAAATAATCGGCTGTTGATAATATATCAGTGCCACTGCAGTAAAAGTGTTGCTAGGAAAATAACATATTCAGAGTGCTGCATTTGAGTTAATCCTCTTCAAAATCTTTATCAGTACTGAATATTAGGGAAAATAAAACCTCATTCTGAGAGGGTTTTTTGTAAAGCTTTTCTTGCTATATTTATTAATATGAGGGGAAAAAAAATATCTTTGTACCATCCGTTGTGGGAGGTTTGGCCAGATTTATGCTCAAACAGGAATCAAAGTGGACAGCTGTTAATTTTGAAACACCTCATATGGGATATTTTATGGCAGCTTAAATATAAAATGTTTTTAAATATGTCATACAGTTCATATTACAGTTTGGTCATAAATATCAAAGAAAACATTTATTTTTACAAGGTACTTAAGGCAGTCTAAGTTGGGTTAGTTGAGTTTAAGGTCTAATTTACTACAAAACCGAAGTAGAAACAGAACTATGTTGTGTTAAAAAGCAGAAAATATCTCTTTGCTACAGAGTGCTATTCAAAAGGCACCATTGCATCAAAATGGATTTGGAAACAAATGTTCCCCTCTACATGCATTGAATATTAATTAGCCATGTGCTTGAGTCAGACTTTGTGTGGTTATTAAGCTCCTACAGCCTTGTCTAGGAATTGTTTTGGTTTGACATGAGGAAATAAGTGGTGGTGGTGAAGTCTTTCTGTAAATTAGTAATATAAATGCAGAGCACTAACAGCAAATACCACTGTCAATATTGTCTCTGCAATATCAGTTCCTTTTTGGAGGAATGCAGCCTTTTCATTTATATAAGTAGCTGTAATAAGTCTATGGTCCAAATTAATGTTAGATAGCTTTTTGTTTGTCTTTAGCAAAGCAGAAAAAGAGCTAGGCTTTCCATTTGGCAACACAAATATATGGTGTTTTAATTTAGGATTGTAAATTTGAACAGCAAAACTGATTTACAGTAAATAATAAATGAAACACTGACTATTAAGGGACATATATTCCTAAAAGGAATAATGGCGTGTCTTCCTATTGGCCTTGCACCATTTGCACTTGATGGGAATTGTACAAGTTTAGCTATAAAAATTTTAAGTAAGAACGTTTATTGTCTCAATAGTGTTTTCAAACCTATCCTATAAATATGGATTGATGAAATTGTCAAAATAAACATTAGAAACATGAACACAGTATGTCACAAAAATAATTTATACAGGGATTTTTTTTGCAAGTCAGTGTTCTGTGTCCAATACAGCATATCATAGGGTGTGACAAGATACGTGGAACGTGCTGAATTTTATCTCTACACTACGATTTCATCCAATTAAATGGAATTAGAGATGCCTTATACACTTAAAGATGTGCACACTTTCTGTGCAAGTTTATGTCCCAATGCTTTTATGAGGCTGCTGGAGCAAACAGACTCAAGACACTGTTTGGAAATCTGGACCCTTGAACCAACAGGCTGTAACGACTCCGATTCTTAATAAGCCCGTGGGCAGGAAGGGTCATTAGCAGGGTGAGTAAAACGTTGATGTTAGACCTTGAAATAGCCCTGATCAAACCAAACAAGAACACAAGTGTCCGTATCTCTGCCTGTCATTTTAAGTTCACCTATGAGGAATACATGTGGGTAATTTCTAGCCAAAATTGGAATGCAGTGAAGTAAACCCAATGGAGAAAACTGGAGAGAATAAAATACGGCAGAATTGGCAGCTATTAGAGGTTCATCTCCTGCATGACAGTTCTCATCCAGTTTCTAGAACACAAGCAGTTGGACAACTGTGTAACCTTTGGCATTTACTGAAATAATTTCTTAAGTTTTACCACTGTGAAATGAATTACATTTGTAAATTTAAACATGTGTGAGATTGGTTACTAACTACAGTAATCAATCCATAAAAGTTAAGCCACAAAAAAACTAAAAGGCAAAATATGTTGGGCCACTTCTCCAGTATAAGTTTGTGAGTTACCAAATTCATTATGACAGAGTAGGATGGGTGTTGATGAATGAAAAATCATTAATGCAAATGTAAACTATTAAATATGGTCAAACATTTGAGCGCTTTGCAGAAGTCACTTGCAGTGGAAGTTACTCAGTACCTATTGCATGTATTGTGACGTGAGTTTCTATAGCCAAGGCTTTAGCAGTGCTGAAATACAATGAGTAAGTCACATATTTAGAGGCATTATCGAGTACCGCAGCTGCCGTCATGATGGAGGTGGTTTCTGTACATATAAGCAGTTTTAGCCTGTCGTTATTTGTGTTGGTTCCATAAAATGTGGAAGCATTAGAACATCTGGTTTTTCTTTCAACAAGTTATAGCCCGTCCATAGGAATATTGAATTGGGTAAGAGGATTTTGATTATCAAGGCTGTTTTTTAACTTAGTTATCAATGAAGGTTACAACTCTGTAGGTAAAGAAAGCTATGGTGTAAGTAACATACAAAATACGGAGCACAGATTGTTTTAATCACAACGTGTTCAGCTTGTTTCAACAGATAAGGAAATACAGGGATTTTTGAATCTTTTTTATAGCACATTGTTATAATACTTTACATATACACTGTACAATAATTCTTTTGTATCAGAAAACTTTCATACAGAAAAAATAGTTCTATAAAACATTCTGTAGTTCATCGGAAAGGCTTGGAATAAAACATGGGGTGCTCTTAATCTGTAGGTTAAGAGAAACAGGGGACAAAATTCTGGCAATTCTTTTGTTCTTGCACATTCATATTGGTAAAAGGGCAACTTGTTATGCCTCAGAGGACACAGAGGAGCGCTCTCAGCTTGAGCCTCTGTACAAAGAATAACTTTACGGAGAAGCTACCTCCAGGAGGCTTGTTCCTCATCTTGTGTGAGCGCCAATTCCCCAGACTCGTACTTTAGCTGTACAGGACAATTTGGTTTTGTTTCTAAGCAACAGATACATTAGAGGATGGCAGTTCAAAGCTGTGAGCGTGCAGTGTTTGATGGAATTAGGCTCCAAGGCTTTTTAGGAAGTGATGGTTTTAAGGTTCGCTGATATCAATAAACTCTTTCTCTGGGGGAGGACCACCTCGGTACCAGCTGCAAGTGCCATCACTTCTTTTGATGCAGGCATAGTGCTTGGCTTGGTGCCCGTAGAGCTTTCTTTCTATCAGCCAGTCCGTCCAGAGGCACTCGTTTGGTGTGGTGATGGAACAGGGCACCATGTAGCAGGTAGTGATCTAAACGAGAAGCAGTACATTAATTCAGTGTATCGCAGCTTGCTTTAAAATGGTAATATAAAATATAGGGTGTACAAGAGAGCAGTTCCCACCAGTGAAAGCTGCTAGTGCTGTAAGGTTAGGCAGTATTTCAGTCTATACTTACTTTGCAGCCACAGCCCATTTGATATCTCTGATTAAGACTCTTCTTTTGTGACAAGGATAAATCGTCCCATGGTTCGATGTAGTTGCATAAATGGATGAGGACTTTACCGTCACTTAAAATTTGTCCTACAGCATGGAAAAAAAGAAAAATAAGGCAAGGAAATAAAACTGTTTTCTAAATACTGAAATAAATTACATGAATACCTGAAGTTTTTAACTAATTGCACCTAATTAGTCGTATTTCACACATTTTTCTGTGAATATAATTATAACTGAGAGAACTGTTCTGCTGATAGCATGCTGAACGTAAAATATTTAAGAAGGACATTTTTCAAAAGGTGTTGATAATCTGCCAGCAAGGGATGGATGCAAATGTTAAACTAGATTTCAGGACTCTTTAGAAAAACCTATCATTACTTAGAATCCCAAATCCACACACAGGTGGGCATGTGTTGTCTCATAAAGTATGTTTGCATTCCTGGGAAAATCAGTATTGTTGGTTTTAAATAATAATGGTATACTTCCTATTTACTAATTGCACAGTCACTTGACTTCCTTTGAAACTGCTTTAAGATTGTTGGTTGAAGGATGGAAAACATGTAAGATCTCAGTGTAATTACAGTTTTACGCAAGTTGTACATTTCATTGTGTTTGTATTATTTAGTACATAAATACATTGTTTTTTAACAGAGGCTGGCATGTTTTTGCAAAGTCAATCTAAGAGATTGCTTTGGGCTTTATAGGTACATGAGTTTTGTTGTATTTTACCTGTCAGAAGGTACTGTTTTTTGTTATTAGCTTCTAGTTTCACTCCACAGAGTGACGAATCGAAAGGGGTATAGACGTACTGGACATCCTTGAGCTTTTCAAATCCTTTAAACATCTGAAAATTATCAGAAACAGGAAGTCAGGAGTGAAAAAGAAACATGAAAAAACCAGTTGCAAACAAAAGCTGAAAGAAATACATGGTGCATCTCTTTAAAAAAGGCTCTAAGGTCTGAGAAGATACTAATGAATTAGACCCCTCCTCTAACTAAATGAACTGTGACCATTATTTTTAGAAGGAAATTAGGTCTTCCTTTTTTTACGTTAAAGGTTTTAAAATGTGCTTGTTCAGTGTTTTTAATGGATCTTTAAAACTTTCTCTCCAATTTATATTGTACTGGTGTCTTCAAGCAGTAATGCAGGGACAGCATTCCTCTCAAACAAGGTGCTGCAGCATCATAAGATTAAAAAATTTCTCAATATATTATGTGGGGAATTTGATGTTGAGCAGTGTGATGGTGATCTCAAGGACATGAAACACGCTGAGAAACTGAGCATTGCTCTCATATTTGATCATTAAAGCAAACTGGTTTTCCACATCCAGAATTTTCCCCAATGTGACCTTCTCAAATAGCAGGAAAACGGGATGCAGCTCTGGGAATTTCTAGCAGCACCAGAACAGGGAGGTTCAGGATCAAAGCCTGTGCTGTGGTCAGACTGCCCTTTTCCACCAGGAAAATCACTCTTAAATAAGCCATTAAAAGATCAAACCAAATTGTGTTGTGCCCGAAGGTGAGAAGGAACCGTAAGATGCCAGTCAACCTCGGAGTGGCTGTCATCACCTCCGATGACGTAAGCGCTTCGGGGGCCCCGCTCGGTGACATCATGCTGTGTGTTGACAGCTGGGGACAAGCGGGAGGCCCGCGGCTCCCCAGGGCAGCTCTCCCCCGCGCAGCTGGAGGCGCTGGAAAACGCACTCGTCTTACTCACGTTCTCTCAGGGGGTTTGAATGCTACGGGGCACTAGAAAATACACTCTCTGTTGATTTTTCTGAAGCCTTATTTATGGGATAAAAAAAGCCAAAGTTGTTGTCATTGGCCTTCTCATCCAAAAATATTAGATGTGAATTTGAAATGCTTAGTAGAAAAAGCAAACACACCGAACCGAACCAAACCAAAAACCAAACCGGTACCCTGTACAAAGCAGCAGTGAAAATAGTAGAAAATGTTATGTGATGATGATGGAAATATGTCTAATTTTATTAGATAAAAGTAGTCTGGTATATCAGCCCAGTATAAAAGTTCTTGGAATGGTGGGCAAAGGAGGGACCAGGCGCGGGCTGGATGCATGTTGGGAGACTCTGCCAACAATGCCAGACGATAACCAACCCAGCGCTTCAGGGGCAGCCCCAGCCCTTCTGCGCTCCTCCTGGGAGCTGTTTGGGTCCTGCCATCTCTGAAACGAGAATCCCCTGCTTCTGCTACGCTTAAATCCAGCTTAGTCAAGGTGAGGGTACCTGACACAGATGGCTAGAGCAGAGTAACCACGTGAACGATGCAGGTATCCCTGATTTGAGTGCTCTGCACATTCAGAAACCGTTGGTTGGGCTGGAGTGTATAGGAGGGGACAACTTTTAATACCTCATCACTTGATCTAAATTAACTTGAGGCATTAAGGAGACAACACAAACTGATATAGCTACTAAAAAAAGAATATCCATGGCAACTGATAATGGAGACTTAGTTAATATTTAAATGAGTTTGGTCTTTGTTTTGTTGGGGTTTTTTTGGATGCTTGGTTGAAGTTTTTTTTAAATTAGGGTCTGACCTATCTTGAGTTTTGACCTGGATATTTGTTAAAACATGTCTTAAAATTATAATCCTCTGTTCAACTCAGTAAATCACATTTGATCTCAATCATATTCTCCCATCTCCTAAAGCTGTGGACACTTTCTTTGCGAGGGGTTAAGATGGCTTGATTCAGCCCTGCACTGTGCTATGGTTCATTTACGTTCCAGGTTCTGGTAGGACTTCATTGAGGTAGGAAACAAAGGTGAGGAACTGGGAGATCAGAGAGATGTGAGCCTGGTACTAAAGTCTCTGTTGACGTTGTCCCTGCCCTTCAGAGGTACAGAACCAAGAACAGTACGTGGCCACTGCTTTAAGATTTTAGAATGCTTTTTTTAAAGAATACGTGTATTGCTTTCAGCGTCTCTGGCATGTTGCTGTTATAATAATTCTGGTCTTCTATTTTCTTTATTCTCCAAGCCTTTTCAACTATATCATGGCTTATTTTCTGAGCTTTATATAGTGATTAATATGTATCTTTAAAACTGCAAGCATCCTTGTAAAGTGTAGATACCCTTGTGTTTATCATCAATACCTCCTCGTAATCCCACATGAGGGGACCCCACCCTCTCACTAAAGAAATCTGATTCTTTCAGTGGGTTTCCATCCATGCAGCTTGTGTGCAAAAAACTTAGCAATTTTGGTTATGCTACTTTAGTTTGGTAAACTGTATTGATTTCAGGTATGACAGTAGTATCTTGTGCTTTACTTCACTACTCTGATAATATAGGGCAAAGTCTCACAAAAGCTAATGGCACTGCTTTAGTGTTTAGCTGACTCCTCAGAGTGGACAGGATGACCAAGTCAATAGCAATAATATTGTGAAGACAAATACTCAATTGCATATAAATCACATATTTTCTTTTCTCTTTAGTATAATGCTGTAAATATTGCAATAAAAGAAAATAACCGTAATTGAAAAAAACATATAACAGCTTAACATGCCAACCAATATATTTTAAATGAATAAACCTCCTCATTATTCTTTTTTTTATTTTTGAAAATTATTAACAAAATCATATTTAATATTTCTGTACAAAAATATGAAAATATCCTTAATAGTTTGAGACAACAGCAAGTGGCAGATGATGGAGAGTTTTGGGGTTAGTTTCAGCAAGGTGAAATGAATTGACTTGTTGAAATTGCTATAAACCCCTAACAGAAGTCGTGTGTGAAAACCATCCATGTGAATATTTTGAGATATTCTTGTTTACCGTAGAAGTTTCTTAGTAAAACTCCTGTGAGGTTCTCTACTGATACAACGTGAAGGGGTGTATTTTTTTTTTTAAAGCATGTAACTCTTCATAATGATCCCCTTAAGGGTTCCCAGTAAATGAAATAATACAAATCAATACAAATAATACAAAATAATATTCTATTTAAAATGAGGGATAAAATCAACCAGAAAACTTAAAACAAACAACCAAACAAAAAAAAAAAAAACCAAACCAAAACCGAACTGCAGTGCACAGTAACACTTTTGCTTTGACTGAGACTGCCTGTCTTTTGGGTATTCCAGAGACAGGTAGATCACGAGCTTTTTTACATCAGTGAGAGTTCGATGGTGACTTGAATGGGATCAAGAAATGTCTTCTTAAAGTACATTGATGAATATGTCTCCTTATTGGAGCTGAACAAATAATGGAAGAATCCTCTGAGATTCTGAATGACTGCATTTTGGGTGTTCCTGCTTCGTGTTTGCTTTCCCAGCAACATTCATACAAATGGATTTTTGTTCATATGAATATTAGGGAAGGTCTCCCGTTTCTGCAAATATCCCTATTCAGTTATGAACAAAGGTCCTTGCTGTGTCAGCTGGAAATGTTTTCTTCTGTTTATAAAGTTCGCATCATCCAGTCAGAGAGTTGCAATATCATAATGGGACAGAGGTGATCAAGTATCCACCAGAAACAGGTGGATTTTAAATTTTTTTTATTTTATCCCTACTTTGATTTATTCTGTGTAGTTCCCCTGGGTCTGACTGTGGAGGCATCAGGAGCCTTTCCCAGCTTAATGGCATTGAGGGCTAAATTGTGCTCATATACATAGTTTATCAGCATTGAACTTCAAAATAGCTGAGTGATTCCATGTACCTTTATTTGTTTGATTTCATACCGGATCATTTTGTGGGTATCAAGAGGATCATCGCTGGCAGGAACCACCTTTTCACTGGATATTTTTGCTCGAATAACTGTAACAGAAAAAAAGATTTAAATGTAAATTAGCATATGACTAATTTTACAAACAGTGAAAATTTTATTAATAAATTATAGCATTGTTTTACACTTTAGCTAGAAGTAGATTTCAAGGCTTGTTACTAAAATAACACTAGACTGAGTTAACTCCTGAAAATAACAATAAGTGGGCTGCCCATGTTATAAATCTGAATTTCCATGAATCTGGAAATCTGAATTAAGTAACCACTTGGTTTGATGGACAAAAACTGTCCATCAAAATCTTTTAAAGACTCAAATCCCATAACATTTTATAAAATCCATCATTATAGTCAGCGAGCAAAAGAAAGGGATGCTTCTGTTCGTGACAGAAGAATTGTTGATCAGTTAAATAGCCTTGAAGTTACCACTCTGCAAGACCGTGCCACACAAGATTAAAGCATCATTTCCATGCATGAAATCAGAATACAGGAAGAGAACAGTCTTTCATTCACTTTTCTGAGACTGTAGATTTTAGCATTTTTCTTAACACGTCATTATGTTAACCTGTATAAATTATTCCCTCTTTTGACACATTTTATTTATTTCCTATTCCTTAAACAAGGAAAGTATGAGACTTTATGAAAGAAGAAACAGTTTCTTTTCCTATTTGTTTGTTTGAAGCATCTCTCTTGTATGTGCTGTTTAAAATATCCCAGGGTTATCAGGCACAGAGAATAACGGGATTCTAAGAATGTGGTAGATGGCCAGAATTTCTCTGGGGACTTCTGTCACCCAAAAAGTATTTAGAGTTGTGTTTTTGCTCAGTTCTGGATGGCGATTACAGCCCCTCTGCAGATGTCGTGCTTGTTAGAACAAGCAATCTGTATCTGCATGGAGAGATACTGGCAAAGGCTGGAGCAATCAACAGTCCAACCCCACAGCAGCTGTAAGTCGGGTTCACAGCTGGGCAGAGGAGGAGCTGGGCAAGGACATCTGCAGCTGCCGTAGAGATTGGAAAATATTCTTCAGTATGAGAGCAATTCTCAAACACTTTATGTTGTTTGTATTTTTCATGACAAAAGGGAACCATTCTATCAAAATTAGTATGAAACAGGTATGATGTTTCATGGAGAAGTTGGGTTAGGAGGAGCCTCTGGAGGTCTAGTCAAACCTCTTGCTCAGCTTGAATCGGGATACTCAGGGCTGTGTCTTGCTGAGTTTCGAGTATCTCCAAGGATGGAGATTCTGCAGCCTCCCTCAGCCCCTGTTCCAGGGTTTGACCACTCTTACAGTGAACTCCTTGTGCTTCCTATTCACTGAAAAAAATAGCCAGCTGATGCAGAGGAAACCCTCTTGGCATCAAAATCATGCTTTTCCCAAAAAAGTATTTCTTTGATAGATTGACCTCTAAACATCGTATCTAAAGAAAAGGAATAAGAAACCCAGATTGTAATTTTCCTTACAGCTAAATAGAGGTCAGCCCCATCTAATCATGGGCAGTGCTCATTTCCTCATTTATTAGCACAGCAAACTGGATGTAATAATCAACGTGATGCCTACAGCTTCAGAGCTTAGCCCTCTATCTTTTTGGCACAGCGCTCCCTCCTCCCAAGCCATTTAAACTCTTCTAAAGGAGTATTGTAGGCTCATGGGTTGGATTGGAAGGAAAGAGTTCTTTCAAGTATAAGCAGCAAATTCTTCATTTCAAATGGTAAGTGGCAGCATCTCTTTAATCATCTGCAGATGTGTTACGTTCCCACAAATTAACAGTACTTCTTAAGTGCTTTGATCTAATTCCAGATAAAAAGTGTTGTGGATTGTGTGTACTCTACTGCTGGAGAGGTCAAATTAGAATGGCACTGTTTTGTTTTGCTTTCCTTTCCTTTGCATCATTACTTCCTAAAAAAAAGGTTTGCTCTTACAAGATTTCATTCAATGCAGAAGGTAAGGGGTGAGGTGACAGTTTGGAGTTAACTCTGGTATTTTCTTAATACCATAACGGGGTTTATATGTGGGAAATCTTTTCCTGCCTACTCAATGCAAACATTTGTAGGATAATTAAAACTACTTCTCTCCTTGTGTTTAATGTTGAAACATTACTCATTTTCATATTTTTACTGAATTCTGCTTGTTAGCATCTGAGGGAAACATTACAGGTGATCAGTGTCGGCTTAAAGGGTCTCCATGGAGTTACGCAAGGCCAAAAGTACAACATTTGGGGGTTGTCATTAAGAGATCTTTTTTCTGGGTGTGTGGAAGAAAAGGAAAACTATTTTTATGTTGTGTGTGTTTCATTCATTTGTTTGTTCAAGAGGGAGCTTCCAGATGGTAAAGATGACCAAATTGGGATTTTTCTTTGTGAATGTCAAGAAGGTTTTAGTGTTACAGGATGTCTCAATCTTTACTTATTTGGGTTTTACTTCTCTGTTCTCCTGAAATCAGATTCAAATGCACACAGATCTTTTGGGCCTTTTAATCCCTCTTGCTTTTCTTTTTTCTGTGCTTTAATATGATTTATTTTTTTCTCAATCAGTGTCGTCTCGCTGTCTCCTAAAACCTCTTATTCATGTGGTTGCTTCTGTTTTTAACCACAAGCACTTCCTGATGAAGCATTCCTGGGCCTGGCCATCTCCCTTTCTCCACTCATGGTTCAGAGGGTGGTTAGAACTTCGGATTCCTCCTACTCTGCACTTCTTTTCAAGAAATGGTTTCAAGTGTACCGCGGCTGGCTCGGCTTCTCCTCTCTGACTGAGAACAGCCTCTGGTCATTTAGAGCAATGATGTCATTTTATCTGTCAGACAGTTGTGGGTTCCTTATGGGGAATTTGCATATATTAAATACATATGCATAGCCTTCCTGTCCTAATGCGGACAGTTCACTCTGCCTCAGATGCATTCCGCATTAAAACATGCCTGGGGCAGTGGAGCCTCAGAAGAGAAACCGTACTGGGAGTTACTGGTCCCGTGGTTACGCTGAGCCCACGGTGCCAAGCGGCCGCCCCCCTGAGCAGCTGCTGCTCTGGTTCCCGGTGGCATGGGGGACAACGGCCTATTGCGTACACCACCTTGGCGACGGGGCATTCCTCACTAGGAAAGGGTTAAGGATATTTTTATTCCCTCTTTCCTGAATAACAATAAACATCTCCCAACCATTTCTACATGAACAAAAGCTGATTTTGAACCGGGTAAAGGACAGAACTTTGTATAACATCAGACATATTTGTGTTTATACAGTCAGGAGAAAAGGGAGGGGTTTTGTACAATGCAGAAGTATTTATATACAATACAGGTAGAAAATTAGGCATTAACTGCATCTTTCCCAAACCTCGGTGATTTCTCTCTGAGATTAGCTACACTAATTTTTTACCTGTAAATAAACTGTACCATTAGAGATTTTATGACCGTGAGGAACTACTAATGCTAAGGGCTTTTTAAAAAAGAAATTCACTGCTTTTAGGTTAATTTTACCACACTAAAGTGACAGATGCAATGAAATATGACCATCTTTTTTATGGAAGAGGAGACCCAAAGAACTGAGCAGTATTCTGAAGTCCCTGTACCAAGTCATAGGCATAGATGGAACCAGAATAAAGTAAATCTTTCTGGTTTGCCCAATGGAATTGATGTTCCCTAAAAGTAGTATCTTCTTAGACTCTGAGTTATTTCTAAGGCACTAACAAAGGGAAAACTCATTAGTGAAGAATTGCTCTCATTGTTCCAAGTTAGTATTATTAAATAATATATTTTTTATGATACTATTTTATGTAGTGTTGTATTTATGCAAGTTTTAAGATGACGCTATTCAGAGTTTCTCCTTAACCTGTTGCTCACACAAGTACTGTTGTTTGAAGACAACTTTGAAGGCAACTTTACTCAACAAAAGTAGTCAACTTTATTACTCCTTCAAAACGGAAAACAAATTGGAGAATTATTGGAGAATTATTCTCTCCAGAATAACTTTATTATCCTGAGAAATAGGAGGTAAAGGGAGAAGGTAAAAACTGATGAAGAAATGAGCTCTTTTTTCCCCAGTATCTGTTAAGTAACAGCAACTATATAATGAAAAAGACTTATATAGGAAAATATTTAAGATACTACTGGACAGAAGAACAAGAAATCATAACTGCTTATGTGCATTCTTATTTTAAATATATAAACTTAAAAATAAATAAAATATAAGTAAAAATAAAAATATTGCTAAGAAAAGTATGAATTTTAAAGATGGACAGGTAGGGAGGCAACCACTTGGAGCTTTGAAAATCTGACTGTAGTTGTCAAGTGTGTTAAGATCACAGTACTACAAGAAATACAGACTAATGTTAATTAAACTGTTGTTTTACTTAAGCTGGCTTTAGTTCAGTATTTTTGTCTCTGGGGTATGATTTCAGAAAAAAGTATTTCATTGTCTTCTGGAATTAGATTTATAGATTATTATCACGGTAGATGCATCCCATTTCAAATGTTCATAGAACCATAGAATGGTTGGAGTTGGAAGGGACCTTAAAGATCATTGAGTTCCAACCCCCCTGCCACAGGCGGGGACAATATTAGCTGCGCTGGCGTTTTCATTGCATCAGTGATAAGATGCAACTTGCTCCAGTCCTTCAGCAATAGGCAGGTTCATGAAGAGAAGGGCAAGATTGTCTGGACTGGGATGCCTTAGCTGCTGTTTGTGAAAATAAGGGCTAAATCCTGTCCCTTAGCCTTGCAGTGGATTTTGAGGTCCATGAACAGAGCAGCAGGTTCTGCATCAGGGGTAGCTGTAGTTCTGGGACTCTGCCAGCCCTTTGTGTCCCTGCTTTGCCTTGGGTTTGTCTCCTTTTATGCACCTCTAAGGCCACTTGCAGTTTTTGGAAATGGCGTCTCCATCATTGACACTGCACCAAAAATAGGGAGCTGCCTAAGTTGTGAATGAAGGGCTCTGATTTCTTCTCCACTCCGTCCTTTATGCTGAGTATTTTTGCTGCTTGGGCAGATTAGTCTTCAGTAAGAAAATAAAAGCAGTGAGTCCTGACATGTCCAGATAATTAGATCCTTTTCTAGATTTGAGATCAGAACTAGGAGTAGGAGCATCCTTCAAATAGGCATCTTGAGGAAGAATCTGTGTTTCGGTTGTAGCCTCCAGTTCACTTCAGACTAAGTTTACAGACTATGGCGTATCTGCATAGATATCTGAATAGGAATTTAATCTTCATTGCTTTTAAGCAGTCCTTCTCTCAAGAAATCAAGAAAGTTTAATTCATACCATACAAATTTATAATCAGGATCAACTTTGGTACAAAAACCTTGAAATGAGATTTAAAAAACTATGTTGACAGGGAAAGTTACTAAAAAGTTATGAACAAGGTTGTGATAATGAGTCATGCAGCTCATTTTCTTTCTTATATTTTATTGCCTCAGTTTAGCCCTTTCATTTAATTACCTAAAATATGAGGAGTGATTTTTTTGAGCACTTATTTCTACCTGTCTCTGATGTCTGGCACTTCCATCTGTTGCCAGATGCTATTGCTCTTGTAGGGACAAGGAGTAAGTGGCACAAGGAGAAGGACCTAAAATAAAAGTTTGTTGTTCTGTGGATGGGTTGAGGACAGCATCCCAAATACTTATGGGAATGGATAGAAGAAAGCATCCAGATGTGCAAAAATAGAAGACTAAAGTGTTTTTCTGAAATTACGTATCAGTCAGAGTATGCAGTAAGAAATAAAGCAGAACTATGGACACATAATACGTATGTACATAAATAATGTCGAAGGCCCCTATATTCAAATGAACTTTTATATATAAAAATATGTCCTTTCACCAAAATGAAAACATACACGTGCAAAACGTGCAGCTGTTTCTGCTCACCCTTCTACAGTAAGATTACTTTAAACTTTTTCTGTCTATCTGTCTCCCTCTCTATCTGTCAGAATTTCTTTTCTCTTTGGGGTGCAGTGGCTTAAGCTTGCTCCATAACTGTCTCCAGTTCCTGGAGGATCACACCTGGAACATGTGTCAAGGGGAATTACTGCGGTGACAAATGCAGGAGCACCGGCCACAGAGACCTTGCCTTTATTGAGAACTTGATGTTTCAATTCAAAAATTCTTCAGGTCCAAAAGTCTTGTTGATGTGTTGCAGGGAGCAACGTTTGGGTTTTTTTTAATCAAAAGCCTATAGAGAGAATCTTTGTTTCTCAAAAAACTTTAATGAAAGAAGTTTGCTTTTCTGGATTGTGCCTCAGCCGTGACAGTGGCTGTGGCGTGCCTTGGGTTTACACACTTGCTGAAAGCAGTTATCAACAGAACGTTCAGGAGAATGGAGTCCACGTTGTTTGTTTGAAGCTGTAAAGGTCAAGTTTCTGGGTCCAGTGATCTTAAATAATCACACAGTAAACCAAGAAACAAGAGAACAGAGTCTGGGCTTTGCCGGCCCTGCAGGCTCGCTGTGGAACATGGCTTTTTCGGCTCCTGTGATGACAGGTTGTAAAACTTCCAGGTGTGTACTTTATCCTCCATTCTTCGTTCTGAATAGTGGAGAGGGGAAGGGCTTTTTAGGACACGTCTGTAAAACTATACTGATACTCTTTTGTGTTTATGCTCTTTCTGTAGCCCTGCTATGAAATGGGGGTTACCTTCCTACTTAGTTGGGTGCATCAAAATAGAAGTCCACAGTAAATCCTCAGTTTACCTGGTGGTAGTTCTTACTGGGGCTAATACAGCTTTACACCATCTAAGAAAGATATGCCTGTTTTTGAGAATGTTGGCTCCTCATTTAAATTAACTATAAAAGGCTTTCTTAAATTTCTATGCCTTTATTTGTTTTGCTGTCTCATAAGGGAAACTTCCAGAATTGATGCATTAACTAATCGATGATGTAACACACGTTGAATATTGGGCTACACTCCTTGGAAATAACTACAGCCTGCAGGACAGCGTTGGTAGCGCCGCAGGTTACGTTGCAGCCAGAGCAAAACTAAACCAAGAGCTGTCTGTGAACAAACATTTGCAACCAAAGGGTGGGGGATTGTCTTCAGAGTGTTTACCCGTAGGATTGAGAAAGATAGGGATTTATTAACACCCTGTCATTCTAGTGGTGATCAGCGCAATCCAGACCACCCCCTCCTTTTGTAGTGTAAGCGTTAAAATACTTGGTATTCTGTAAGGACTTGGGGGAGCTCTGGGGATGAGACTTTCAGCAGTGCCCATCTCCAATTTTGGGGGGGAGTTACTTCAGCAGACTGGAGAGGAAGCTTGCAGTCGCAGAAGGAACCGTAATTCATTCCTTTTTATACACTACAGAGCAATTCCAGGTGGAGTTTCTATGTTTGGAGTGGTCTGCCCAGCATACATGATTGCAGGTTTGATTTGTTTCCAGTTTGAATCAGGCATCTGCCTGTACCTCGCCAAGAATTGGAACACAAACTGGAAAGCAAACAAACTGAAAGTTTGTGAGTAGAACTGGCCTCATCTACAGGATTCGCCTGAACACAAATGGTAGTAAAATAATGCCAGGAGTCTGAGATGAATGCCTTGAAGCCCAAAGACAGGGTATAGACACACTATTTCATTTACCTTCTTTGGGTCTAGATGCTATAGGTACTATACCTGGTATATTATGGTCCAATCTTACAAACTCTTTGTCTCTTGAAGAAGAACACCGACAAGTAACACTGTTAAAGCTGCCAGAGGAACCCAAGAGCACAGTTTTGAATACTTGTCTTCCATGAGTATAGAGATAGGACCAATAAGTAAAGAAATTATTCTTCAGATTGGAGACTATGGTTAACTTTTCCTGCAGAGAGGGAAGAGTCAGCAGGCCAGGCGAGTATTCTTAACCTCAGAAAGAAAGAGGAACTTGCACAGAAATTGTCCCAACAGACAAAAATCAATGAACTCCCTTTAAAGCAATACCGCAGAGGACAGGAGACAGAGAATTCTAGATAGAACAGCGTGTATTGGCCGCTGATTCATATTGCTTACAAAACCTCTCAGATGTACAGGAGGTTGTGAAAGTCTTACTCCGTGCTTTGGAGCACCTGTCCCACCTCTCCAGCGATACCACTTCCCCTGTGCAACCCTGCCAGATTTCCAACGACATATGCTATAAACTGTTCAGTCATACGACAGACTTCCTTGCCACATTTGCTTCTTGTAAGGCTTTGAGTTTCAACAATGAAAAAATCAAATTAACTTATTAACTTAAATGTTCATGTAATATGTATTCATGTATCTGTATATGGGAAAGGCTATAATTTCTCAAAAGACACGTGGAAGGAAGCAAGGAGTATTGGCAATAAAAAAAGGAGCATCTTAACTTGGGCTTAAGCCACTTGTATCACTAGTGCTGCCAAAAGAAGGCAATTTGTCCAAAAGAAGGCAAAAGTTATTGATTGATTAAAACATGAAAATAATGTTTTAAAATAAGTAAGATAGGTTTAAAAGCACTCTGATATTTTTAAAGCAGATTATTTTAGAGACTTAGAAATAATTTTTAGGAGAGTGAAGATTTTTATTTTCTTAATTTGTGATTTTTTGGTTTGTATGTGTTAGCTTCCAAAAGAATTAGCAGTAATGCTCTGTTATTTGAAATCTCTGAAAAAGAAAGGTATGAAATAGATTAGAAGTATCTGTACTGTCCGTAGTAGCATTCACATGCGATTCACTGGGTAAGAGACTGTGTCTGTCCATGGATTGTGAAAATCTTTGCGTTGTTACGTGTGTCACTTGGAGCAGGGCTCGGGTCTGCTGCGTTTTAATGAGCACAGTACTGGGTAACACTATCACGTGCCAGTACCATGAGAATAATGTCATGACTTAATAAGTTGCCCTTAACCTAAAATGTTTAAGACCTTTTCGAAGCAAGTCCCTTAACAGCAAATATTCTGGTTTCTTTGTTCATGCTGAAGGATTTGCCAACTGTAGTCTCATAAAAATGCCATTACTTTTTATCCTGTTCCCATTTATAAATTTCCTTCATTTTTTTCTCTGCTCTGAGTCCAGAAAAAGGCTTTGCTAGTGCTATAACTCCATGTCACATATTTTGAGTTGAGATGATCTGTACTGCATACAAAAAGGGCTCTTACTCCATGTTTGCAAAAACTACTCTACATTTTATTGCTTCAGGATTTTGATTTTTGACTTGGAGTCAAAAAATCCATATCTTTATTTACGATAAAGAACCTGAGTTAAACTCAGAGGCAACTTGCACTTTTGCAAATTGACTCAGATTTATTTGTGATCTTTCAGAATCTGGTTGTTACAAATTTACTGAAACACTGAAAGGGCTTCATCTTCTGTTCATTATTCCACTAATTTTTAACTGCTTTAAAGAAGAATTTGGCATCCATGTGGTTTAGGTCCCATCCTTTTAATGCAAAATATCTCTGATTCTCTTCTTCTACTTTATGTATATATTTATGGTTTACAATGGCCATAATTCTTTCAATGTCAAGCGTTTCCAGTCAGCTAGAGACCACTCCTGCCGTGGGTGTCAAGATGCTTTACCCTCAGTTGGTTTTGTTGGGTTTTTTGTTGTTTTTTTTTTTTTTATCAAATTTTGCTGGCCACCATCATCTCCTCTGAAAAATAGTTTCATAGTATTCAAGTATTTTTTTCTTCTTACACGGAAGCCTCTAGATCCTGTGGGGGGCTTACAACGTAAAGGAGACTGCAGCCATTCTTCTGCAGTGTCAATTTCTGAATTACTATGTAAGCTTTTAATTGTTCCAGATTTCAGTAAAGAGATATATGATTACTTCAGGATGCCTGCTGAGATGCTGGATCATCCTTACTCTTTTGGGAGTGGAAACCTACCACTAGTCCCCTGTATTTCCTTCTCTCTTTTGAGAACCAAGCAAGATGGTATTGACTGATCTTTGAACAGCTGAAGAGGAACAAGTGTGTTTAGCAAACAGCTCGTCTCTCAGTTTGTCTTTCAACAAGACAGATCAGCAAACAGCAGTTGCATTACAATACTGTAACCCACTGCAGGTGCCTGAACCTGTTGTACTAGGTAATAATTCTAGATACAAACAGAATGCAGCAGCTGCAGCAAAACTGGCCCAACACTGAGTGAATCTAAAAAAAAAATCTTTTCCTTTGTGTTTGCAGGATGGATTTCTTAACTGTAAGTCTCCACTGTTACTGTTCTCTCTTCCACCACCACTCCTAGACCCAAAGTCAAGGAATCTTTAGTCCAAGAGGTGTTTATGCGTGTTAGAATGTAAAGAGAATTTTATTTTTCCTGCTTTATATTTTAGTTCTCTGATGTTCAATGAATAAATGCTTACAGCCATCTGTAAAATAACTAGATCACCAGCACAGTAATTAACTGAGCCACGCTTTATGAAATCACAAGAAAGAAAAGTAGCGGAACTTAGTGGGTTATTTAGACCCAAGTGTTTCAGATCTGTAACCACTGAGCTTGTTGAAGAACGTAACTGTAACAATAGCAGGCTTTTTTCTTTTATTCTATGGAAAGCAATGTATGGAGGAGCATTGCCTGGTCTTGGTGGTGCTTCCAGTTGCATGGGAAGTTAAGTGTGGTGAGGTAACAATCGTACCTGTAACTGAAAAATCAAATCCTTGTAGTAAAGTCTTCTCATTTGGGCTAAAGAAATTTCTGAAGGTGAAGATTATTTTAAAGTAACCATTGGGGCAGACCTAAATTCTTCTAACCCAATGCAAAATAGCAAATAAGGAGAAAAAGATGGTGAATAGACCTATGTATTGCACATTGAAGGACAGGTCACAAATGTATTTGCGAAGGTTTAACATGTTCATCAGTGTGGGTTTCTCTACCCACTTAATACAGCCACTGTGCAAATGTGCAAATTTATCATCTATTCTAGATGATAAATATTGATAATAAATATTTCATTATTCACTGTTATTCAAGGCATTTTTATTCAGAAACAATTACTGCATTCCAGCAACTCACCTGCTTGAAAAACCCTTGAATATTCCTGGAGCTGATAAAGCAGATACCAAGGAATTTTATCACCATTTCATATGGATACTAATTTGTATTCTATTATTTTTCAATGTAAATGCTTGGCAGAATTTGGTTACTCTCTTGTGTTTGATTAACACAGAACTGCTAGTCTGCATCCAAAATGCATTTCCACTGGAGGTTTTCAGAATGTAGGAGGCCTGTATTTAAGCTCATTAGGACTCTCAGGTAGGTCAGGATTTTGTGAATCTCTGTGTGTTTCTGGCTCGGGATGCAAAAATTCCTCATGTTGAAGGCAAGAGTTGATCAAGTTTGGCTTCCTTGTCAAACCAGAAGATTATGCAGTTTTATTTTTCTTTAATTAGGAGAATACATTCAATTTATGAGAGTGAGGTTTTAAAATCTAGATTTTATGAAGTTTCAAATAGAAGAGGCGAGTGTATTTTTCACAGATGTGTGGTATTCTTTCAACTTAAATATTCCCTAAAAAATAGCGTGATTTCCTAATGTTGTTCAAGGTCAGTTTTATTTTTCTGCGCTGTTTTTACAGCTGCTACTCATGTTACCAGAAATATTTCTCTCTACTTCACAAGCCTCAAATACCACATCATTTGACTAGTAATCAACATGTGCCTAATTTCAGCTGAAGAATAACACTCTCTTTATACTCCGAAGTCTGTAGAACAACATACATAATGTTATTGTAGATTTCCATTCGTAGCTCCGTGCCCCCTCCTCTGGGCGGAAGAAACCCGTTATTGAGATACTTTTTAATGAGAAAGTTAGGGATTAAAGTTGGTAGATTAATAGGATTAAACCTTTGGCAGTCTTTCATGTTCTGTGGTTTATATTATTTAATCTTTGTTTCTAGGCTTGCGTTTTGTTTTCCTCACAGCATGTGTAGAATGGTGTTTTTGAAATCATGGGGTTTGAGTTTCTTAGCACCATAATGCAGGCTTTTAAATCAAAGTAACACAGTTCCTGATTTTTTTATCCTGCATTTATAAGTCATTTATAGCAATGAGTCCGTGTTACTGAGTTACTTCTAAATCAGGCAACTCGCATAATTCTTCTGAGATTTTACTTTGCTACACAATACTCAGCTCTGTTTTTTTCACTAAAGCTAAATTACTTTATGGTTGTCAGCTACCTTCTAATTGACAGGAGCGTTGTGCTCGGCGCATTTGGCTCCTTAAAATTCTGTCCTGTTGTTCAGTTCCATGATGCCACCTCATTTTACAGCTACAACTTTTAAGCTGTTGGGAACACTGCCATGAAAAAGTTCAACACACGAAGGAAAGGAGAAGTGACTGCATTTTTCCAGACTGAGCCCCTTTTTCGTGCTTAAATGGCAGGGTTCTGCAGAACCATAATTACAGAAGATTGGAAATTATTTCTTCAAGTTGCATGATATTGGCAACGCAGCTCAGGTCTTATATTCAGAAGTGAAAACTCAATTAGGAAACTAACTAGATGTGGAATTTTGAAGTAAGTTCTCAAAATGTTTGCTTCTCTCTTAAGACCTGAAGTAGATATAAGGCTATTTGTAGATCTTACTCATTAATACTTCCTACTCCCAAAGAAGAAATTTGGTCTTTATCTTAGGAAGCTGTTTCACTAACATTTTGTTAAATATCAGCCAATGGAAGGACTCCCAACTGCTATTGCCATAGCAGCCCTCCAGCAATTCACCGGACGTGAATATTAAAGTGCTTTATTGACCGTTCAGCAAAGACAGGTACCAATACGCGCAGCTGTAAGCAGTCATTAACAGCACCTCATCTCTGTAGTCGGGTTTTGTAGTTTTGAAAACCCGTAGACATTTCAGGCTACGACACCAAGAAATCTCTATGTGTGCTCTGCAGGTGCTTGTACCAGTGACGGGCCTTGGCAGGGACGCAGATGATTTTTCTTTGTTAAGAGCTTCACTCTAAGTGCATCAGTAGCTACTTTAAGCAGCTTCCTAAGATTCGTGTCTTTTGGTGGTTTTTAAATTTTAATTGAAAATACTATAGATGTGCATAAAGGTATGCATAACAGACAAGTAAGAAAAATGACTACATAATCCTTTCATACGTACACAAGTAGAGAAACTCATCCTCTTTTGTGTAACTGACTTTGGTGGGACATGGTACAGCCAGAATAGGTGAAAGGTGGGGTTGGTATTTCTACTGTTTCCAAGTCTGTTGAAAAGTGAGTTAATGGTAAGATGTCTATTTCTCAATACTTTTTCTTAATGAACTTAATATTCGTCATATACCAAAAAGTGGAGATTGGGAAGGGTCTGACTGCTGGTGATTCCTCCACACCAATGTTGTTTTCTGAGCACTTTGTAGGACTCTCTTGAGCACAGGGCTGGAATTCAGCTTTTCTCAGCCACTTGCTGAGGACACAAGGGCAAGAGAAATACCTCATTTTCAGCACCTCTGCGTTAAGCCTACCAAATATGAATAACAGTGCTTTTGAGATTAGTATAATTTCTAGCTGGTTTTAAGATGATTCATTGGTTCATATAATTAGGGTTCTGCAAATATTGTTCTGGAAACATGCTCTTTCAATGGCACTAATACAGTCTCACAACTTCTTTTTTGTAGTTATTCTTGTAAGAAACACACTCAGGTGCTGTGCTTCGCCTGTTGTTTCAGAGAACTAGAACAGCCAAAGTCCAGTACATTATTTCTGTAATCGAATTCACAAGTCTTGGAGCAGAACCTCAGCTTTCATGTCTGTGTGCGACCCCTGAGACATGCAGCATAATTCTTTCCAGTCGGGGAGAGGTTACTCTAGAAATATCCTTGTACATTATTGTCCCTGATTTCCACTCTAGAGGAAGGACATTGCTATGGAGCAGTAAGATCTGCCTTCGTTTGGCAGGACAGTAACATAAATGCAAATCACATGCAAAGAACCGTGATCTCTCCCTGCTCTGGAGAACTCTAAAGTACCGTAGGCAACTCAAGAGGTAAGTGGTGTGACCCTGTGTCTGTCCATGAGGTGTCTGAAGGCACAGCTGGTGACCCAGGGTTGTGCCAGGGTCTGCCCCATCCCTCCAGCCACCACTTCGAGTTGGGGGTTCTCGGGGGACTCTCTTGGATCCTCACAGAAGACTAAGGTCAGTTGCATTCCTGTCTTTAATGGGCTTTTGTTCCATGGTCATTACCATTTGTGTGAACGCTGTACTCCCAAACACGTGAAGGTTAATTACATAGTTGCCTAATTCTGTGTCAAAACCCCACTGAGGGTGCTCATCAAGCTAAACATGTTGGGTAATCAGTATCTGCATAATCACGCTGCTCACAGCAAGTAGTCTCTGAGGTTCAGAATATGCTGAGTGAGCATAATGTTAATACACTAAGAACAAAATAAAATGTCTACTCTAGTTTCACTCTTCACCTTTTCTCCTAACTTGGAAGAAGTACTGTCTACTTTTCTAATACGTTTTCCAAAGCTGATTTTCCCCATCAGGTAAAGTCACTTCCCACTCTAATAACGTATAAATTAATCCATTCCAGTACAAAACTACATGTTATAGTGCAGAGAGGAAAAATTGTGGGATGCTGAGCCCTGAAAGTTTTAATGTGAAATTCAATAATAAAGAAACAGCATATTGTAATTTTATCCCAGAGGAGCTGACTTTGAAAACTTAATTCTGGTGAGTTTAAATAAAATTTTTACTGTTATTTTTAAACATGATTAAAATTTAATATATCATCTGGCACATCTTTACAATGCCTGATCTCAGTGATCTTAGGAGATTTTAACAAGCTGAAAATGCTGCCAAGCTCCAGCTGTAAAGCTTCCATCATCTTTCAAAACATGCCACTCTTCTCCAAAGCTATAGAACTGTTCTCTGAAGCTATATTATATATTTATTTGTACTCAAGATCTGTTGGTCGTTTCTGTTGGAAGGTGATGCCCAATATTCAGTAAAACTATAATTTTTGATGTATCTTTAAGAAAAAACAACTATAAGAGTTTAAATCAGAAAGAATACACCTAACTTTAAAAGCAGGGTATTCATAGGTAAGATAAAGATAGCTAAAGACAGGCGTACATAGCTAAGAAATGCAGAGTATTTACATCTTTGTCCTACTGTCCAAAAAATAACCTTGCTGATGCCTAAGGGGGAAAAACAGGCATGAATGAAAAGTGACAGACTTTAGAAAGGAATCAGTCCTCTCCACATATAGACCATTTCTCTCTATAGGTTGGCTAATTTGATGTGAACACGGGTTTAGAAGGGAGACTGAAGTCAGTGGCAAAAGGGAAATTCGCCCTCTTGACACTTTCTGATAAACAAAATTGCATCCATGCTTCTCTCCCAAAAGGCCGTTGTCAGAGGAATTTTCTTGTATCAGCTTGAAACTCCGGTGGCTCCCTACTGAAATGTTAAAGAGCTCGTCCTCATCACCTTTCATTTCTGTAAGGAGAAAGCCTCCTGGATTCTTCGGTGAGGCAAGGGGGTCGGCACTGATAATGAGCAGAACTGCTACTTCCTAAACCTCCCAGTTCCATTTCCAGGGAGAGTCCTCTTGAGCAGTGTAGGTGTTCACCAGGGTTTGCAGGCATGCAGCACGTTTTTGGAGAGCCTCGGCACCATTCAGAAGAACATAAAGGAATGAATCACCCTTTTTTTTATAAAAGTTGTGTATGTTCATGGTGTTAGGCGCTTCCTACAAATGAGGATTTGCCTCTCTTTGAAGTGAAATTTAAAATTACCAAGTTCACAGAAGCAGCAGAAGTTTGTATAAAATCACACCCTCTAAGGCTCTGTGGGAAGAGTGACAAAGCCAAGGTCAGACAAATGGCAGGACTGGCATGGCACTCGTGATTTACTGCCCATCCTTACTGGTCTTCATGCCGTGCACAACCACCTACCACCTGCAGGGCTCTTCTCTCCTCTCACATTTCAGTTCTAGCCAGCACCTTTTTGGACCAGAAGCTCTCTCTTACTCTGGCTCTGTCAGGGAGCCTGTTATTTCTACCAGGTTACTCAGGTTGGGTGGTAGCTGTGGGCATTTAGAAAGAGTAGAGCCACAAAAGCCTCCTCACAGTAAAAAAGGCAAAGTGTCACAGCACTAATGTGAACAAAAGTAAAAGTGAAAAGAGCTTGTCCCAGACTTAATGAATTTCTCTGCTCAGTTTTTTCTGGGGTATCTCATATAAATGCTGATGTTTCTGAGTGGCTTCAGACATTCAGTTACTGGCTCAAGTCATGTCTGTAGATTCCACCCTCTCCACCTCCATCTTTACCAAAATCACAAGGAATCAAAACTGTTACAGATAAATAATGAAATGAGAAATAACACAGTGAAGTACATCCTTTGGTTGGTAGCTCTATGAGTGAGACTGTGACTTTATCTCAGTTTTTACTTTGCTGCAGAATTTAGAGGCGTAGCATGGGTTTGTGGTGGTTTGGGTTTGGGGTTTTTTTATAAAGATGAGCTGGAGTTTTATTCTGCAGGGAAATAATTGAATGTGTTTGTGGGTACAGAGATGGATGAACTTAAATGAAAAAAGTTGACAAGTCTCAGCAAGTAGCTGGATTAGCTTTCAACTCCCACAGGTTTTGGTAGCTGAAGAGCTGTCCCTTTCTTTGTTTATCAATATTTTGGAAGAATGAAGATGTTGAAAGTGAAGTACAAATGCATATATAAAAATATGTATCCATATATCAGTTAATATCTACATCTCTCTATCATTTTATAATATATAGAAGTGGTTTTTAAAATGATAAGCAAAGGGATCCTTGATAAAAACATTCCTTAGCCAAAGGGTGCAATTAACTCAATCAGGAACATTTAAAGAGGTGAGAACTTGAGCATCAAGTCCAGATACAGTTTTATTTTACAACCTTCAGTATTTAAATATAAAGTAGCATATATCTGCCATTTCTAAAATGTATCCAAGAATGGAATAAATCTTAATATATAAATAATAAGAATGGCCAGAATGACTTCCCTAAGGAAGATGGCTCATAATGAGTGTTTTGGGTTTCCTCTGTGCTGTTTTTATTTAGAAAAATCTCTACATTAAGTCTGTTGAAAAACTGTCACTTTCTTATGTCTAAGAACGCAGCAGACTGCTACAGTAAATGTACACATAGATGCTTAAGCTCCTGGTAGCACAACTTGTATTTTCTTTCACGCCTCAAACAACCCCAAGTTTGTAATGCCCGGTGTAGGTAACTTAATGAAAAAGATTGCTTAACACAAACCAGATTAAAAACCAATTTAATTGATGGCTGCAAACAGAGCTTAGAGTTTGTCATGGCTACAAAGATTTTCTGTCAGGGTATAAAAACCATGAATCAGTATGCAGAGGGTAGTGCCTGCCCCATAGAGATGCTAATTTTGTGACACTTTGGAAACTCATGTTCTACATTTACTGTTCACACTAGAGGGAAGCTACCCAGCCTTAGCTGCAGCTAACAGAATCAAAGGACTGCAAAATGTCACATTTTCTTATCCCCATGCAGTCCCATTTTCAGATATTTAGTTTCTTTCTAAAAGTTGTTTGACAACCATAGCCCTGATTGAATATCCTGAAACACAATTGTCCTGAAGACTGGAAAGTTATATTTATACACAACTGCTGTAGCCAGTTTATCTGCAGAAAATAAAAGGCCTATCAGTTTCCTGCTCAAGTATTTTTGGAAAAATGACAGAAAAAAACCATAACCAGTTAAAGAAATTGTAGTAGAGGAGAACAAAGATCAAGTGTTTCAACATTTTAGCACTGGGGCTTTTATTTGGGTTTTTTTTCTCTTTTTTTTTCTCCCAAAATGCTACCAAAAAAAAAAATCTATATGCATAGTTTACACATAGCAGACGTATTTAGATAGAATGTTATATTACAGATAGTGTTACCAGTTGAAAGTTCAGGTATTCTTCCCTGCTTACCCTAAGTTAGGACTTAGAAAATATAAAGAGGGCACTAAATAATACAGCAGTTTCAACAGTTTATAACCACAAAATGTTCTGGAAAACCAAGAGAAGCAGAATGTTTTAGTTTTTCCGTAACCCCTCTCGTTAAAGGGGGTCTCTGCCGTCATTTTCTTTTAAAATCCTGGGGGAGACTAAGCCACCTGGTTAAACACCTTCCTCCCCAACATCCCCTCACTGTCCCCCCGCGGTGGGAGCGGAGACTCACCTAGAGCCGAGTCGCAGATGAGCTGCTGGGGGTGCGCGGGGGCGCAGCTGCAGGCCCCCACCGCCGCCGGCCTCCGGCTCAGCACCAGCAGCGCCGAGAGCAGCAGGGCGCTGGGCACGGGCTTCATGGCGTCGCCGGTTCCTCCGGGGAAAAACGTTTCCTTACGCTTGGTTTTCCAGCTCAACTTGCTAATCGCTGCCTGATTGCTTCCGCGGGCGGTTGGGTTTCGGCAGCGGGGAGGTTTAGGAAAGCCCTCTAATGCTCGCCGCAAGTATAGGCTCCTCGTCACTGACTTCTCGTTCCCCTGACATGGGACCCTCTTATTTATGGCCCTGACACCAACTCCCAACTCCGCCTTCCTCCGAGGAAAAAGCACATCATTGGTGAGAGTTCCGGTACCAGAGGAGAGGTTACCTTAGCAAGCAGCGCAGCGTTGCTCTTATGAGTCAGTACAACTATTAATAATCAAAAGCCTCTACAAAAACATCTTTTAAAAGTATCTGGAGCTGATTTTTATGATCTTTAGCGGAAGAAAGATTTTATCTTTTTTTAGTGAATTTCCTCCCAGTTTGAATTTAAAAACTAGCTCTGTTACCTTCTCTCTTTTGGGCAAGTAAACAAAGCTGGCCTTTTTTTGAGCTCTGTTTTCATTTGCAGCCCCTGATCTTCCCCTGCACTTCTGTGCGTTTTCTTGCAATGACATCCCTGTTCGCAGGCTGCACAGAACTTCATTCATGAAAAGGCAACGTCTCAATGCTCCATTTGTGAGCCTTGAACAATTGGTAGTTACAAGGAATAAAGAATTAAAAAGAAAAGCTGCAATAAAAGGCATTTCTCCCTATTTCATCGCAGATTCAATTTAAAATAACAAGGGAAGATATACCACTGGTTTGTGCTGGAGGCACGGCTCCTTCTCTGCATTCCTCATCGCTGGAAGCCCTGATCAATGCAGATCTGTGCCTGCGCTTTCTGGCTCGTGTTATACACAGGCCACAGACATAAATGCAAGAGCTCAGAGATCTTTTTCAGCTTCAGCTCTTTTGATGCTGTAGCAAACTGTGTGACATGCACACACCCTCCTTTTAAAAAACAGTTGTTTCAGGAGAGAGCAACATAAGGTTTGATTAGAGAGTAAAATACATTGATAAAATAGATTGACAGGACAGAACTGCTTAAAGGGTTGCTTAGTTGGTCGCTTCACAAGTCAGACTTAGGAATTGAAAATTCATTAACATAATTTGAACCATTTCCATCTGGACTTGAAAAAAATGTACTTTGTTGAGGCTGAGATTTAGGTGTGCACACAGTAGTTCGCTGTCTCTATGGACGTGTACATGCTTCACAGCAGCAGGTTTATTTTATTTTTGAACAGTAAGAGGTCAGTTTTAGGACTATTAGTGCTCTGATTCTTCTTCCCCCCACCCCTGAAGCACACTGCCTCTGTTAAAAAAAAATAATACACAACTATTCTGAATTATTAGAATTGGGTCTCATTTTTAGATTTTAGATGTACGTTTGAAGCTGAGTGAGGAATGTTACACACTATGTCCTGATTTAGTTCGAGCAACCATACTTTAATTTTTATTTTTTCAGTCTGAAGTTTTGGCTTCAAATCATAAGGTTGGATCCAAGTCCGGGACTAACACCTGAAATAATTCAGACCTGTTAACATCTCCATTCTTACCTGGAGGGAACTTGCTTCTTTCGGGTGGCTTTTCATGTGAGTGAAAAGACAAAGAAGATGTGAGGCTGAAAACTTACGCAGGAAGTTCAAGCTAGAGCTGCAAAATAACCCCAAACAAACCAAAGCAGGTATTGTAATGGCCTCTGTGGTCAGTAGTTCTAGGACTATTGATTTTCAAGTCTTACTTTGGGCAGTAGGATTGGAAAGTGATGAAGGAATTAATTGAGAGCCATTGATTGGCTTCCAGATGGCTGCTGCTATAGGTGGTCTAAATAGACCAATTTGATTACTGTTTTAGTCAAATTCAGATAATAAAGAAATATGCTGGGCAAACTGTCTTCTCTGACATCGAGTACACAGGTCTGCCTGTGCCGTGGTTAACTAAGGGTTAACTAAGGCACATTTTGCCTGGGATTGACCAGAACAGCACATCAAACTGCTATGCTCTGCACTTCCTGAAGACCTAATGCAATCAACCTAATGGTGATAATAATAATCAAATTAAAAATATTATGCTCGTAAAATTTAAAAATAAATTTGTGAAAAGTTAAAAATTAATGCACAACTGTCCTGTAGTTCTTACTCAATAAATACATTTCCTGTAGGTCTCTCCAGACCCAGTCGGCATCGGGAGGGACAGGCTGGGAACATGCTACAGGCACCAAGCCCTCTCAGCGGTAATGGGAATTTCAGTGAGACTTGTGGTGAGAAGGTTTCTCATCCCTAACATGAAACAATGGTCAAAAAGGCAGCAAGAAGAGCAGATATGTACACTGGTTAGTCCTAGCTTACGTTATTTACATCATAGCGTTTGAAAGGGATTTTAATGTCTGGAAATCTCTGTACTTAGGAACACGCTCTCACAAATGCAAGAAAATGCATTTTTAGTCCGTTTATCAGAGGAGACAAATATTACCTGTAGCTTCTACTGCTACCAGTGAGTACCTGTTGCCTCTGAACAGTATCGGAAGCATTAGTCATTCGCTTGAAGCTGCATCACCCTTTTTTATATTGTACGTGGTTAGTATTTTTCATTGCATTAGGAAAATTAAGAGAGTTTAAAAGAAACCCTAAGCTCAGCACCCATTCTGTATTACAGTTAGGTCTTGACCTACAAAGATTATTCCCAAAAGACAATGAAATATTCCTTGACTAACTTTTAAGCAAAATAACCTTGTATCTTAAATAAGAGAAGAGACATTATAGCCAAAATTTTATAAATATAAGCAGACTGAGGCAAACCAAACACTTGGTCGTTTTACTATCTGTATAAATGAAGTAGCAGTGCAGGGGGGCTCTCACTGCGCTGGATGCTAGGATGTCATTTTTCCTTTAGTTTGATAAGAAAGCCATGATATCATAGAAATTATGTCATAGCACTAGTCCAGGTAGTGCCCAGCCCCGGGGTATATGTGATACAGCTAACTCTTGCTAATCAAAACCAGCAAAGTTCACTTATCAGGGGATATAGTCACTCATTCCTTCACTTCATTATTGACACAGTAGACAATATACTTGGTGCTCTCTCATTTCTGTCTAGCTGAGCAGGTGGACTGTTGAATAATTTCTGTTTTCTAGAAAAATGCAAGAAAATAAAGAGAATTGGGGACAACGTACTCTATTTGTTGATATGTGCAATTTAGAACCAAGGCAGAAACTTGACAACACTCAAATTTTTCAACAGTTTCATCTCTTCTCAATGGGAGTTCTAATTTTGCACAGGACTTTGTACTGTGGGTTGTCATGATCCCTGTTAATTTTTATTTCGAAGCATTAGCATCTATCAACAACATTCTGGTCATTGATTACCATCATTGTTTCTTTCTCTTCTAACAGCCCCCAGAGACCCATATTAATAGCACTAGGTCTCCTTCTGTTGGATGCCATATGTGCAGAGTCCCATGGAGTGAGCTGTGGCTTCCCCTGAACTCAAGAGAACGTTCCTCTGGCAGGTTTGAGTGGGATACTTTGATTGTGTGAAGGAGCACGGCGCTGTATTGCACAGGGATTGCCCACACAGCTTTTTCAAAGGCTCTTTAATTATCACAGGGACACCTTGCTGGCCCTTCCAGCTGCCAAGCATAGAATCATAGAATGGTTCAGGTTGGAAGGGACCTTAAGGATCATCCAGTGCCACCCCCAGCCCTGGGCAGGGACACCTCCCACCAGACCAGGTTGCTCC
>JAOXJM010000003.1:21454321-21467209 GCA_026413425.1 Tringa solitaria
GATGGTTGGACAAGATGATCTTGAAGGTCCCTTCCAACCTAGAAGATTCTGAGATGGGTTTCAGAATGGTCTGCTTGCCTGTCACGCTGATTCTTGATTTCACATCTCAAGGATGCCCCGGCAGAAGATAACATACGTGGCATCTTTACTTAACTAACGGAATAATTTAATTAGAATTGCAGTCTCTAAATCAAATCTGGTTTTCTCCTGAAAAGACATAGTTTGGCTTTGATGCAGAAATCAATGAAAGAGCTCCGTGGCCTGTGTCGTGTAGCTGAGAAGTGTAGGGCCCTGTGGTTTCATCAGGCTCTGAAAACTCTGGTCTGTTAATGGAGCAGATCCACAGATTCTTCCTTTTTCTTCTGAACAGGCTGAGCAGAAACTGAGATTCTGTCAAAAAACAAGCAACTTGGTTTTGTTAGCTTAGGTGTCCTTCATATGTTTTTAAAAAAAGAAGTCGGAACAAAACAATATTGCATGGGTATGCATTTTAGGAAACTCACAAGTCCATTTAAAAAAAAAAAAAAAGGAAGAGGGAATCTGATGGTAAGTAGTATAGAATATGGACCTTGCAGTGAATGCCCACTTGTTCTTGCGCAGATTTGCCTTTGAGTTAAAGTATTTTTAAAGCAGGCATCCTTAAATCATATTGAAACAAATGCTTACAATATAGGAAAAGCGTGTGTGAATTTTAATTAGCTTTACAACCCTACAGATAGATTTGGATGTTACCAAAAGCCAAGTGACCTTCCTGTTCATTATCTCTTGCTCTTAATGTCAACATTTACAATGCCATGACATTTTCCATATAAATATCTATTTGTGTGTTTCTGTGCAATGTTGAGCAAAGCACAATGAGATATGAATGAGCTCCATTTAACCTCTTGACAATCCTTTGTAAGTATTTGGAAAATAAATTTATAATAAAATCTCTAAGAATTTAATTTCTAAAGCATCAGCTTTGCCTTTGATTGTATTTACTCTGCTAAAATTTGGTACTAAATGAAGGTTTCAGACCCCATAACACATACTGTCCTGTTGCTGCCCAGGTTAACTACATGTTGAGTTCAGTTTTTTATTTCTAATTACAATCCTATTCTAATAAGTATTTATATTCATGCTTGGTTGGTAGAGGTTCAATGTACATTTTAGGTGGAAGAAAAAGACAAAGAAGTGACAGCTGTACCCATGACTGGGAGACCTAAAACGTCTTCAAATGAATGATGGAAATAAAACTGGTTATTCACAGAACTCTCTGAGAGACAGAACCGTTATCATTGGATTGAATAAAGCACATTCACATGCCTTTGCATATTTGATTTCCTAATCAGAGGCTGAGTTATTACTTGCATTCTATGCAGAAGCTGGAGCCTTCCCTAGAGAACTTGGATATTCTGTAACAGAAGCTAGGATCTGCCTTTAAAGAAAGATTTTTTGGTGAATTAGATGATCATTGCTTTCTTAAGTGGTCACAAAAAGAATTCACAGGGTTGCTAAAGAAAACAAATCAAGGGGAAAAGAAAAAAGGTGATTAATTTGACATCATTAATGATTATAATCTTGGAGAGTATGAGTTTATGGGTCAGAAAACACAGTGGCAAAACCAGAAAATAGCAGAAATTCAGTTTAAAAGGGGAAGTCGAAAGACACAAAAAGGCTGAGGTAGAAGTGCACCGATTGTATGTGTTGGGACTAACGTAGCGCTCAGTAAACACACACAGTAATTCATCAGCGCACATTGTCTCACACAGACCAATAACATGTTCCAGTGCCCCCATGGCAAGAACAGCTTTGGCTGCATTAGGGTCATATTTAAATTACTTTCATAAATGACGTAGCTTAATCATTTAACTCAAGGTCGCTCTCTCTAATATGTCTTTTTTGTTTCCCCCCTTAGCTCACCATGCCAACATTTCCCGTTGTTGTGAAGATCGGACATGCTCATTCAGGCATGGGAAAGGTGCAGATGCTACTTACTGCATGTTAGGAGGCCGGGTGTTTGTCTAAAATAACATGCATGTTCTTTTCCTGGAGATTTTAACTTTTCATTGTCCAAACTCTGTCTGAGATCCCTACCCTTGCCAATCTCTGCTTGTCTGTGATTCAAGAAAGCACCTCTCTTTAGGAAAATATTAAAAACACATAATATATTTTCACGTTGATGTCTTTTCAATTCATTGTCCTATATAGGATTTTCTTTGAAACATGCCAAGATGCTTTCTTGAAGCAGAACCTTATTTATTAACCTAATTGACTGCAGTGAAACTATTTAAGAGTCAAGGTCTCTTTGCACCATCCGACATTTTGTACCTGGGACTATAGGAAGGTTTTGCCTTGGTTCTTTATTAGTTTCAGCTTGATACTGAACTTTTCTTCATTTCCTGTCTTAATGTATTCTCTGTGATTGTTTCATACCACTATATAACTGCTGCTTTCTTTCTCCAAAGTAATTGCGTTTCAGTGGTGAGTACAGCTGTTTTGATATCACTTATCTCACGATGCTGGTTCAGTGGGATATGATTTAAATCCCACTTTCATTGATATCAGTGAAAATCCCTAGTTGTTACAGATTAACCACTTTCTCTCACTGAAAACATTTCAGTGCTTTAAGTGTTTTAGATTTTAAAAGAAATCATGAGAGAATAGTTACTTTTATCATCTTGAATCTCCAGAAGCGCCATGAACATAATATTTGCCACTAGCAATAGAAATAGCAAATTGATTTAATTGTATTTTATTTAGTAATTATGCTCGAAGTACTGTATGTTATGTTCTTTTGCCTATGACTGTTTTGCTTTATTTTGTATTTAGTAAATCAGTGGAAATCCAGCAGCCAATTTAATTGAGAGCAGAATTAACCACTAATTACTTAACTGCAGTTTCTGTGGATTGCGTATGTGAAGTATTAGGATGTTTATACCGTGCTTTCAAAAGTCACCTCTCCTTTAAAGAAAAGGGAAGTAATGAACTGAAATGTTCAGCGCATCAAATGTCTAGAAATAAATCTAGGTTTTTTTTTAGCTATAAAATATTTTAAGTCCTTAAAGATTAGATGCCAGTCTTTTGTAGTGAAATGCTTGCTGTCAGAGACCAAGTAGAGGTTCTCCTCATCCCCCAGCCCTCCCTAAAGGCTTGTGAGGGGTAGTGTTGCCACTGGTCGTAATTAGACTCAGGTATGCTATTCAGTTTTCAGAAACTAAGTTGAAAACAGGCATTGTCTCTGGTTTTGTGGCTCTCAGACTGCAAATTACTCTGTATTGTTCTCCATCTGAGAGTTGAGAGCAAATACTTAGGCCCTACAACTTCTTTTAGCTTCACAGACCCCATTTGATTTGCAAGTCACATCTCACAGCTGTGGTGCTCTGGCCACAGGTGACAGTGGGAGCAAACGAAGACACTGGGAGTGGCAAACTCTCCTACTGTTAGATAACATGAGAAATACTAACCCCTGCCTCCTTCCCTCACCTTTCTGAAATGTACTTTGGGTCAGTGTGTTGTTGCAGTTCCAGTTTCCCTTTCCCATTTTCTCCAGCCCTGACTAAGACTTCTGAGTCACTTTTTCTCCCCACTTCAGCCAGCTTCCTTGAAGTCAGCCATAGAGGTGTGCCCTCTCTGTCCGAAAGCAATGCCTCCGTCCTCCATCTGTCCTCTGAAGTCTCCTTCTCCCTCTTCCTCAAGTCAATATTCTCCCTTTTTCCACCTCCCTCTTACTCCAAGGTGTTGATCGATTTAGTACCGTTCACCATCCTAGCCCAGTGCTCCACAACTAGGAAATCCTGCTCCTGGAAAGCCTGACTCCTTCAAGAGAAGTGGGAAAAATAAGAAAAACTGGTTCTGCTGACCTGAGCCAACCCCCTGTGCTCCATGGGAATGTGCCCTCAGCAGGGTATCATGTCCCTTCACCTCCTCCCTCCCAGCAGATACATGATGTGGTAGTACATGGTGGGCTCCATGTACATTCAGTTACATGAGCAGTTCACAGAATCAGCAAGAATTCTATATAAATTAGCGCTGCATATTATCACACCTCAAAAAATTCTAAAGCCTGCAGATCTAAAATTAACAATCACCACTTAAAAAAATTGAAAAGCAAAATAAAATTTCACAGTCTGGAAATTGCTTTCTACAGATGAAAAGGTAATATTTTGCCAAGAAAAACAGGTACTTTTATGCAGGAATGTTATAGAATTTAGAAATCAGAGAAAATACACAATACTTTTATTTTTTATAAACTGATGCTGTCAAAAAGCATATTTCTCATGAATGCCATTTGCAACTGAATTCTGCATTTTGTTCCTAATTGCTCTTTTTTCTTTTGTATATGCTTGTGGTATGATGGCTGCAGATCAAGGTAGACAACCACTACGACTTTCAGGACATAGCCAGCGTGGTAGCACTTACTCAGACCTACGCCACTACTGAGCCCTTCATAGACTCCAAATATGACATCAGGATCCAAAAGATAGGCAATAACTACAAAGCATACATGTGAGCCAAAAACTTATATTCTTTCATCCTTTTGTTTCAAAATTAATAAGCACCAGTCAGGTTAAGACTGTTGGATGAGTCTCTGAGCTGATGTGGTCACTCCAGACCTCCATTCTCATACTCTCTGGAAAGACAGTATTTTAGACTGTCTAGATTTAATAAGACTTTTTTACAATTTGATTGTGACTGGGAGGAGGAGAATAAGACAAGAGGTGAGCCTGCCAGAGTGATTTTCCTGCTAACTTTTGTTTATTTTTTCATTGTGAAGAAAGGAGCAGTTGGAAGAGGACTTGTTTTTATAGACAACCTGTTAAATCAGATTCCTTTGTATCTTTTCAGCAACTTAGGGTCAGATTTTCTTCTCCCTCTAAGGATATTTATATGGTATTTATTCACACAAACCTGAATCATAACACTTCAAAGGAAGAAAGTACTCTCATCATAACACATGTAAGAAAAACTCTAATCTTGCAGTGGCCTTCACATATATGGATGAAAATCTCTTCTAATTTTAGAATCCAAATGTTTGTTTAAAGATCGTGACTAAACAAGAGGCTAAAAAAGGGTGTTTCTGTTTCACAGGCAACACTAAGCGAGAGCAGCAAAACAGGTTGTCATGTAGTATTTGAGCTATGGTAACTGTACTGAAGTATATTTTTACTCTATTTCAATTACCAAGCAACATAATCTGACATACACTCATTTAATTCATGTTTTTAAGACCAATTAGATCATCTCAAGTATTTGTTTCCTCATGCTTACAGTTCTGAGGCAGGAAAAATAAAACAAAACAGAGATAAAAATATACATTTGCTTGTACATATGCACACCCACGTACAGCTGCAAAGATATTTCTCTAGGAATAACCATAACATTGGAGGGATCAGAGATCTCTTGTATGTTGACAATTGTAAGGAACAATCAAGTTCTTTATCAGTAAAAATGACTGAACTTCAGGCAAACAATACCAAGAGAAACAGTTGGAGTTTAAGAACCAGTTTAACCCAGTTGGATAATTAAAATAAAATGTGTAAAATATTTTATAATATTGAAGACAAAGTTAGTAATAGTTTTCAAGTAATTTAGGAACAGCCAACAAGCTGTAAGAGAAAGTAGAACATTTGACCTAAGGTGGGAGGAAGAGGCACAATGTATCTCGTTAGGTTGATATTGTAAGACCACATACTCTTGACTTCTCCCCTAAGACATTACTGGCACAAAAATAAAACCCTATGAGTAACTGCTGGCCTCTCCTGACATATGTCTTGAAGGGATATTTCAGAAAGAACATTCAAGAGCAGCTCAACAGTCCATCAGCCTCCCACCATACATCTGAGGGGCCTCAAGAAAGCACCACACACAACTGAGTGGAAATACTGTTCCCACAGGTCAGATCCATCCAGCAGTATGGACCCTCAGTCCTTCTGCTTTATTTTGAACCCTGAACTATGTACATTTTGCAAAATCAGTGTGCTGGAAAATTGAGTACCACCCAACACAGTGCCCACAGCAGAGCACTCAAATAGCTTGTGAAGACTGAGCAGTTTCTGGAATACTGAGTTACAGTGTTCTGAGTGATGCCGGACAGAAACTCCGTAAGTCAGTGTAACTCCTACACCCCAGGCTCACCTCTCTCCTAACTGTCCACACCACATCTTGGTCCTGTCCCATGGCTTTCCCAGACCACTTCTGTTTTTCTGTCTCTTAGTCCTCTCCCCTTAACATCTAACCTTTTCCATTGCCCCAGGTTGTCCCTTGCCCCTTTTATCCTCAGTTTGCAGTTCCCAAGTGGCAGAGTCTTAGGAATAAGGCCCAGCGCTTAATGGTTGGGAGACACCGCCAGATACCAGTGGCCAGGTGCAATATCAGTAACTTGGTGGTTCAGTCCCTAGGGTAGAAATTGGACCACTCCATATCAGAGGAGAGAGCCTTACATTTTTTTCTTTGACTTGAAATTTAAATGCTCTTCAGCCTCTTGAATAATTTTGGAAAAGTCAGTCACAGTAAATTTATCATTTTCAAACATAAATGTTTCTTCTTCACAGAAGAAGCAGTTGGCCTAAGGGACAGCAAAAATAAGTTAAAATGACAGCCTGTTCTTCCTACCTTTTATTTATTTTTAAGTTTCTACTCAGAAACTATGGGTTCATCCAAATGCTAAAAGCCTAGCAATCATTTTTTGTCTAGATTCTCTTGTACAGTTAAATCACACCAAAAACCTAAATACCGATCCATTGTTACAAAGTGTCATGAAAAGAAGATTTACCAAACGTCTGTAAAATTCTTCCTATGCATACATATACATTTTATCAGTAGAATATTGTGTTACAGCTGGTTCTCATTTGGTTCTGTGACACAGGAACAGAGTACTTAGAGAGCCGCCACAGAATATACCAGCTGAACATTTGTTTTTGTAGTTTAAAGAGAGTTATTAAGAGCTTCAGTTTTATAATTCTGTGGGAAATTGTGGTATAAGTGCATCCATGACTCACAAAACACTGGTGCTTATCATCTGTCAGTAGAGATTATAGCCAAAGTGCAACACTGGAGCCCTCTAAATACCACAGCTCTTCAAAACGCTTTGTGACGCATACTTAACTGCACTTGGTACCAGCACAGAATTCATCTGACTTCAAGGAAATAGACTTAACAGGGTCACACACGATGAAGGAAAATAGAAATATGAAAACACTACATCTGAATCTCCTCTCCAAAAGCAATACTCTGAATCCATGACTTAATGTACTGTGATGATGAGGTCAGTAAAACAAAAGCAGAGCACATCAACCAAAGGAAGTGCTATAAAATCAAACCACAGAGCAGGCTTCTTACACACAAATTGTAGGTAGACATTCCTATATGTTTTTTCTGATGACAAGTCCCTGTCCAGACCATTTGGATTGTGTACTTTCAATAGTACTAAATTAAGCAGAAAGGTGTTGTAAAAGGGAAAGTTCAAGTTACTATGAATTGTTTATACTAATCATAATTCCTTTTCCCCAAATTTTAAAACAGTTCTTCAATTCTTTGCATAGACCAAATCACGTGAAAACATATTAAGCCTAAGTGTAAAGCACTTAAAAGTGTTAGGAGTTGTTTTCTATATTATTCAATATTTAGTAAAAGAGGAGAAAATAATATTGTGTAAGACCCTTAGCAATTATCAGAACAAGCATGAACAAGGGTGGGAAACAAACATATTTCAGCAGAAAAAATAATATGTGAAGTACAGAAATCATGTCTAAGGTTTAAAGTGCCAGATGGTCTGGTCGGGTCCTTCTCTATCACTTAACCATGGTCTAAGAGAACCCCTGTTGTTTGGAGTTCTGTGTGACAGACGGCTCCAGCCCACGAGCTGTTGAGATTCCAGCAGTGAGGTCTGTGGCCACAGCATCCTCTGGGCCCTCATCTGGTGCCTACAGCCGCCAGACAACCACTCGTGACACCGCTTCATGCTCAACGGCACCTCTCACCCTGCAGAGCAAAAGCCTGGCTTAACACAAACCTTCTTTTCTCCTCTAGTCAATAGGTCTGGGATTACATCGGTGCAGCTAAGGCTCTTGAACCAAATACTTCCTAAAAGTCTTCAGGACATTCTTTTTTTTTTTTTCTGATTTGGTCACATCTTGCTTTCTAAAAGACACCTGAAATAGCACATACTAGTGAATGCCTTTGAGAAGTCTGCAATAGGGTTGAATTGTGATTTGTGAGAAGTATTCTCTCTCTGATGCAGAATATGTGTGTAGAGTAGTAATGAACTTAACATTTTTAGTTTGTGAGTACCCACGTGTAAATAAATATCACTTGAAAAATGAAGCAGAAATCACAAAATAGCCTTATTACTAGGCAGTTACCTTACACACAGCACTCAACCTGCACCTTCCCCTTCCACTAGTTTCTCCCACATCAACAAAGAATATGGCACCTCGCAAGATCTTTGTGCTCTAGAATTCAGCTACCTTTATGAGGCTCCCACTGAAGAATCAACATTCCCTCACAATTGCTACTGACCCTCGTAGTTAAGTTAATAGAAAAATGGAGAGAAAAGTATAGCTGATGCCTAATGTACTTTTAATATATTGCAGATGTTTCTATTATTTTACTAACTGGAAGCACTTCATAATTTGTATCCTTAGCTTATTCCCAGTACAGCATTTAGGTTTCAGAAAACAGTAGTGTTCTCAGCCCTGGTAGCAATCCTAAGGTCTGAGGAGAGAAAACTATATGATTTATTTTTTTTTTCCTTAGAGGTAAATAAAAGATGCTATACACAAGCTTTGATATAAACTGTTTAGATTATATTAGTAAACTAGCAAAGAGTGAAAACTAGAGGAGAAACCAAAATCCAGCTCTGAAACAGAGCTGAGATCACTTCGGAGGTGTTAAAGAGATAGATATGTTGATTTTCAAGTATTGGGACCTAACTCAGCAGTGGTATGTATTGGAAACTTCAGTTGCTTTACATTTGTGTTACAGGCTACTCGATCCATTCATAGCTGATAACAGCTTATTGCTAACACTTGCCCTTAATTATAGCAGGTGGGATTTTTTAAAAACTTAAATGAATAAACGGGGAACACAAATTTCACAGCACTGTCATACCTCATGCCTACAGTGGAGTGAGTATTACTGACAATTGTGATGCCTGTTGGAATTCTTCGCATTTTAAATGTTCTGTTGTAGGCTGCCAGATATGAAAAAGGTACAAATACTGCTGTAGTATTCATGGCAAAATCAGAGTCATTTAAGAGAGAGTAAAAATATAAAACCACTGGCTGTCTTTGTAATATTTTCCCCCTTTCAGGAGAACTTCCATATCCGGAAACTGGAAGACAAACACGGGCTCTGCAATGTTGGAACAAATTGCTATGTCAGATAAGTAAGTCGATCTCATGTAAAAAGTAATTAAAAAAAATAAGTTAATGGAATTTTATTTTAAGTGAATTTTTAAAAAATCACATTGTTGATGTGTAATTCACGGTAAATGCTTGTCTCCCATTCATTTTGGAAAAATCTCTTTGCATTAGATGAAAGAACAGGAGCCAGGCGTTTCCTTATGACTTGTCTCAGAGTTAACTGCCCAAACTGAGTACCAGCCTTAGGGGCTTATGTGCACTCTGGGGTTCCGACATCCCTATCTGCACCTAGAAAACTACTGGAATTCCCTTCAGAAAATTCCATTTTTTGAGATTCAACCTATCAGTCATTGCCTCTGGTTCATATGCCCTCTTTTACCTACCAGTCTTACCCCATGCCACAGTATTTTAAACTTTTCTCCTTCTACATTTTCTGTTATAACCAAGCAATCTAGTCTTAACTTTGCCTATTTAAATTATAGTTCTCTTTTCTGCTTTCAATCCTGCTAAATTGCTTATTTTTCATTGTTGAAATTTCCACTGAACTGCACAGTGAGGCTTTTTACCCAGATGCTGGGCTGTCCTGAAGCTTATTTCCCTGTGTCATCATTCCAGCTCTGTACTGTGGTTTGCTGTGCTTTCCTTTCTCTCTCCCATCCTTACGCTGGCTACTTTTCACAGTCCAGTCAAACACATTCTCCTTGCATTAGGAAGCTCAGGTCTTCTATTGACAGAACTCTTCTCTCAACACCCCTCTTTTGCTCCAAGTTCCCCCCGCAACATATAGACCTCTTTTCCCTGCACAGTAATCCGTGACACTTTTTGATGGCTATGAATTTTCTTTTGTTCAGCTTCTCCAAAGATTGCTATCAGCAGAAGCTGAAAAACTCTATACGATAATATAATTTAAAAGGTGTTTTAAACTACAACAGTAGTCTTTTTCTGGTGCTTTTGTGCTGTTTTTTTAAAAGTCTGGAACCTACAGCTCAGTCCCTCTTATGAGCTGAGGGAGACACGGGAACTGAAGCATTGCCTGCCCTGAGAAAGGTGAAAACAAATAAGTCGGGAATTACAAATCCCTGCTGTCCAACCCCTGTCTAGACGGTGTCCTCACTGATCTCCCCTCTGGGGATGGAGTGGAGCCACATTATTTTCTCTTTCTCGTTCCCCTCCCACCTTCCTTTAGAAAGTGAGGTTATGTCTTCACTGAGAGGGAAAAGAGTGAGTGTGCTTTAGTGCATGTAATTACAGTCCAGGAGCTATTCCTCTGTAAAAACACAGGCACTTGAGTTTTGCCATAAGGAAAACTAAACAATATCAAGTCTGGGTAACGAGTATGAAATGCTGACCTTGCCTGGCTGCCTCGCTGTCACTGCTCTCTGTGCTGTGCTTCTGCTTCCATTTTTGAATGTACGATAATTAGAGTATAATAGGTATTTCCCGTTAAAAAAAAGCCCCACTTGTCAACAAAACAAAAAACTGAAACTACTTTTATGCTGCTGAAGACATAAGCGTAGAAAAGACGGATGTTTTCTCACACCAGAAAAGGGGTATGTGTCACATAGCCCCATTTTTTGTTCAATTACACGCTGAAGTGCACAAAGCAGAGCAAGGAAGAGAAGGAAAAACTGCAGTTTTCTGAAGAGCTGAAGTAGTTTAACAGCATCCCAAAAGCAATCAAATCTGACGCACGTGCATTTCATTTATAATACATCTCATGAATGAGGAAGAAGTGTTTTGAAAGCACTGCCTGACTTGACGTTGTTGACTGAATACAAATCTTAGTCTAGAAATTTAGAAAAGAAAGAAGAATGTGGCACAGTAAGGGACAAGAACGAGGCAGAGAAGCGGTGCATTTCAATGCTACATGTTCTTACTGCTCCCTAGGTAGGACCAGAGTAATGGAGACCTGTGCTAATTGTGCACACCTCGTGGCACACCGGGTATTTCATGTCAGACACCTGAGGAGCAATACTTTATTATCTGTCGGTTCTAAGGCTGCACATTATGTTGGCTCTGGGAAAATAAGAACCGTGACCTCTTGTCAGACCTACTGTGCGAGCCTTGGGTTTCAAACGCCACAGGCTACTCCATCCGAGACCTTGCTTTCCAAATGTAACTGTATTTTTCCAGCTCTGTGTTTGTTGGCAGAAGACAGACTGTTAAAAATGCTTTCATAGATCTAATTGATGTTTTGGTATTTTAAAGAAAACATCTTCATTATTTTTTCATATAAATTCCAGATATTTACTGTTAAAGACAAGTTTCCCTCTCCTCATGACTTCCTAAGATACATGTTGATATTTTACAGCCAAAAAAAGGTTATTTATAAGCAAGTGCATGCAAGCAGTCCAGTCAGTCAGTGCATCTGCAGATGTTGAAATTGTCAGGCGTCCAAAAAACCCTCTTATTTTGGACAAAAAACATGTTTCTCACAGGAAAAAAATTATTTTCATTGCTAAAATATTACCATCAGGATTTTTTCAAACAGTTGAATCAATTTCTTTGTATTCTGTTTAAAAGAAAATTTTTTCCACTGGAGCAGACTTGATATTAGAAAATTGAAAGAATGTGACCTAATAAGCTTACTTGGAAAGGATGCTATTACTGAAGATATTTATATACGAATAAAACTCTCAGCCCAGCAACGGGTTTCCTTTGATCCTACAATGAAGTCAAATGCTGTGTTTATTACACAAAATTTTTTGCAATGGAAAATACTGTGATGTGACAAATCTGTCATCATGGCTCAAAGGCTGGAGCAGGAGAGAGTTTGGAAAATTAAATAGCTCTCATTTACACTCAAATGCTTGCCAACAAAAGAGGAAAAATTTTATGATAAATGAAAAAACTGGGGGTTTTTTAAGCAAAATATGTCCTTCAACTGGAACTGTGATATCAACCTGTATAATCTTTCAGGATCATATCATCACCTTCTGGTGCCCATGCACAGATATGCCATTAGTTAATGCAAGTTCTTAATGCTGTTTTGTGTCCTGTGAGTCCACTGAGCACACACACACGGCTTATGTCACCTCAGAACATACTCAGCAAAGGGTTATGTCACTAACGGTTCCGTTCTTGGTCACAGGAATTGCCTCACTCTTTCTCTAGTAAGTCCCACTTCAGTCCCTTGTTAGTCAGAAAATCTCTCTATTCACAGGATGGATACAGCTCTTCATGCAAGAAAAATTAATCATGTTACTGCATGTAGAGTGGGTAAACTGTCCATTCCCCAGTCCATATTCTTACCATGAGGGTAGAAATGAAATGGAGGAGTTCTGGTGTTCAATACTGTGTGAAACACTAGCATTTTTTAGGAGTCGTAGAATTCCTCAGGATTCTTTACATTTCTGTTGAATTTTATTGTAGTTGTCTATAACTCTACATGAAGAATATTATAGAATCATAGAATCACAGAATGTTTTGGATTGGAAGGGACCTCAAAGACCATCCAGTGCCACCCCCTGCCCTGGTCAGGGACACCTTCCACCAGCCCAGGTTGCTCCAAGCCCCCTCCAACCTGCCCTTGAACCCCTCCAGG
>JAOXJM010000003.1:21467309-21499959 GCA_026413425.1 Tringa solitaria
GCAACCTGGGCCAGGCTCTCACCACCCTCACAGCAAAGAATTTCTTCCTGAGATCCCATCTAAATCTCCCCCCTTTCAGTTTAAAACCATTACCCCTCGTCCTATTGCTCCACTCCTTCATAGGGAGTCCCTCCCCATCTCTCCTGTAGGTGGGCTGCAGAACTTTTACATAGTGTCATATGTTCTGTTTCTCTTGCATCATCTTAAGGGTTGTTTTGTCTTGATTTTTGTATTTCCTGGTTCAGTGATGTACACATGAAGCTGTCATTGCTTCTATTTGGAATACAGTTGGGTCTGTAATTTAAGATGGAGACTCTCACTCTAGCTTATTCTGATAGAAGAATAAACCCCATCCCTGATTAAGTACACTACCAGGTGTAATAGGCAAGAAGGTTGTTACGCTTCAATCTGTGCAGAGATGCACAAGTTTGAATTTCACAGGAAAGCAGAAACCCTGTTCCCTACTGTCTAAAACCCTGTGGTATCACCGAAGCCACCAAAACTGGTCAGGAGCTAAATGCCCCTTCCATGGGCTTCTCATGAAGTACAGCCACAGGGAGCACTGGAAATGCAGGAGGGGATACAGAGAAATGCTCATTCTGTTCCAGCATGACTTATCTTCAGGTTACTCATGGTTTACAGCAGATGCATGTTTGGACCAATATAAACTGGGACAGAATCCAGCATAACACTAGGTCAGGATACAGAGCCACAGCTTTTTTGAATTCTACTGGGAAAAGTAGAGTAATCAGGCCAGTATGTCTAAGCTACTATTCTGGGAAATAAAAATTCGGTAAATCTGACAATACAGTGAAAGTTCTATATTTAGAGCAAACATTATAGAAAATACATGATTAGGTTAAGCCTGTAGAAAAACAAGAGCCTGATGGGATACTCACAGAAAAAAATTATTTTTATGAAACAGGTACAAGCTTTGGGTTGACACCTGTTCTGAAATATTTGGTGGTTTGGACATCTGTGCTGTTAAAGCTGTACATGGAAAGGATGGAAAAGATTATATTTTTGAGGTAAGCAAACCTACTTTTTTCACTATATGCTTTTATTTATTACCAACACCCAAGAACATTTGTGATAGTCAGGCATTGGCCTATTTGTGTTTAAGGAAAGGCTGTGTATTTTTGAGCAACGTTTAAATCATAATACAAAGCACATGTCCAAGTTCGTGGTAACACTTGCTGGAAAATATAACCATATATATGGTAATGTCTTTTAGTGTTTGAGGAAATGTACACAAACTGCAAAACAAAACCAAATGTGAATGTCATATTTTCCCAGCCCTTATGATTTCTTTCCTGAGCAGGCTCACCAGTTTTTCCTGGAAGGCTTATAGATAGCGCTATCCCAAGGGAACCCCAACAAAATTATACCTTTACATGGAAAGAGAAATTAAGAATGAAGTGGAAACTACTCTACTTTTTTCTAGCCTAAATGCTACCTTTAAGATCTGATTCCTCATGAATCAGAAGTTTCTGCTGTAGATAATTTCGAAACATTTAAGTTTCTCAATTACCTTAAGTTTATTATGGATATATATAACTTTGTTTAGCCATAAAATAAGATCTCATCACTTGCCAATCACACAATTCAGGATTTCTTCAGCATCTCCCATGTTATTAAAGTTTTATTGAGGAGAGATAGGCAAGGATCTTCAGAATCTCCCCACTCCAAAAGATGTTGATATTTGCTATAGCAAAAGTAAGTATTTTTTCTAAACTGTGAGAGTATTCTGGAGGTTATAGATTGACCCTCTGTAGTTATTCCTATCCATTTAGAAAAGAAAAGTTTTAAAGAAGTAAAAATCTTTGGTTTGTCATGGTGTTAAACAGCTCTATTTGTTTTCTTTTTTTTTCACGAACTTATGTATTGCTATTGCAATTGCTAGTAATTCCCAAATCAATCAATAGCACTTTAAAGGACCAAGCAGCTTCCAGCAGTAAGCCTTCAGCAAAACAAACAGAATTAATCACTACCTCCTGAAAAGCTGAGGAAGATGTCAAGAAATCTGTTTTCCTTAGTCTGCCTGGCCAAACCAGAACTTAATGTGTCAAAACTGACTGTAGCATAAGATTCAGGATTCTGTACTAAACCTCTTCTGTTCCTCCTTCATATAGTGCATTCTTTCCACACACACAAACGCTGAGGTTCCTGATAAATCTGTAAGGCTGCACCCAGTGAAATCTGGCTGACATTTGAAAGAGGTATTGAATACCTTAAAAAAAAAGGTATTTTCCTCTTTCTGAAAGCAGGCTGCTCTGCCTCCTGGTGCTACAATATAGAGGAAATTCCTGAACGTAAGGTTTGTCATGTGTGCTACGTCACAGCTTAGCTGTAGCCACAGATGTCTCTCGGACATTTCTATTTACTGGGAAGACCTTGATTTCTGCTCATAAGGAAGCTCCTCTCCAGCAATTGGGTTTGCAGCCTCCCCGATGCCATGTAAAGCTTTCTAGGATACTCTGCAGCTCCCATGGCCCCTGAATGAATCAGACATCCCCATCTATCTAAATTCATTACATTTGAGATAGTTCATGCTGATTTGGCTGGCTTTAATCCAATAAATATTTACCCCAAAATTTAAACTCTAAAATAAAGAAATGTGGATTATTTTAAGACATAAGATCTTGATTATATTACCTCATAAGACAGTAGTTAAAAACTGAATGATTGCATGCAAAAAGATGCAAAACTAGAGTAGGGTTGCATTTAGCAAGTAGGTTCTTGTAAAAACTTGAGATTCCAGACATAAAATAATGTTGTTCTTACGCACTGTAGCTAAAGCAAGTCTGAGAAATGATTGGCATCAACCCACACATAGTCCCTCCTACCAATCTCTTTTACTCCCTGCTTCCTTTTCATCCTGCTCTTTCTGAACAACCGTAGTTGGACCTTCTCTGCTTCCAGTGGGAGTGAGATGGCTCCTTTATTTTAACAGCTGACACTTCTGTTCATTCCTCAATTAGCAAATTCCTGACAGACTAAATGCACTTTGCTTTCCTTCACTGAACTCAAGTTTTTCCATATTTTTGATACTACACAATTTTTCAAATTTTTGAGCAAAACCAGCAAGAGTCACAGCTTCCACTGAAGCCAGGTACACAGAGGAGGTCCTGCGTCAGGCCTGGGAGGTCTGGGGGGTGGGAGGAGAAGGGGCAGCAGTTTTCTGAAAATGAAATAGCTGGTGCAAACTCTATCATGGACCAACATAATAGCTCAATTCCTATTTCTGAACAAATCCCCTGATTTTCCATGCCAGACACAGTCAGACTTTTAAGCAAACAGAATTCTGAGGACTGCAGAATTTGTGAGGAACTGGGTTTATAGAGCATTTTAAGTAGTGTACATAATAGATGTTGCAATTAAAAGAAAGAGTGAATAGAAGCGTGGTAATTCTTGCTGTTCTACAGAATCAGCTGAATTGTTTGGAAGATGGTAATGCTCATCAGCAAGAATATTTAGAATCTGGATAAGGCATTGAAATGTAGAATTGTTTGCAAAGTTCAAATCCAACAGAACATCTGTAAAACTTAGGATCATTTGCTACTAAAAAGCCAGCTTACATCAACAGCTATTACACTATAATTTTAACAGTTATTGCACTATAATTCTATGATACAATGAGGAGTAGAAGACTGTCTGCACCAGTATAGGAAAACTTTTCGCCTTTTGTGTACTTTCAACATGGGAAAATAAATGTGTTATTAAATCTAGCATATACATGCTGCAATCAAGAACCAGTAGCTGAGCAGGACAATAGGTCCATAAATACTGGGTTTACACTCCAATTGTAGTCCCATGCTGAAACCTCTACTCTCATGTTGTCATGGTGACTGCTACACTTACTGCAAAACTAAAAGTTTCTGCATTACTGACAGTTTAACTCTGCAGTTACAATCTGACAAGACGGATACAAACTTCCAAATGTATGAAATAATGTAATGCAGATATGTTCTTCCTGATGTTCCAGTTTGAACATTCAACCAGTATAACCACCAATAGGCAAGCACACGTATATCACACACAACATCATCCAGCTTTGGAGTGAGTGTGAATTAGGGTAGAATTCTTGATATTAGATCCAGTCAGCATGCCCAAGTTCTTCAAGAAGGGTAAACCTATAATTTTTTTATGTTTTAGTTTCTCTAATAGTGTCTCTTTGATTAAAAGGATGAGAAATTTAAAATAACTTACTCTTACTGTAAGGCCTCATGGCCATTCAAGTTATGCAAAGTGCACTGTGTAGGTAGAGTAATGACTTTTCAGGAATAATACGGAAGGATTAGAGAACTAAAATTAAAGAAAAAAAATTAAGGCTGTTAGTGACACTGAAGTATAGTTCTAGACACTTAATTTCTGCCCACATATACTTTGTTATGAAATAAAGACATATACAGGTCTTTATTACTGTTAGCTTCTTATGGATGCCTTCTTCCTGCAATGTGCATGTTCTTTTGACCAAATAGATCTCAATGTAATAAAAATCCAAGAAATTGCAATCTGTATACAGCTTCTCACATGTTATAGCTTTTGGTGCTAGATTTGGGTCTATTTTCTAGATTTGGGTCAGTTTCCCAGTGCTGGTTTGTGCAGCAGTATCTTCATATTTCTATAGCAACGCTAGATATTTCTAGTTATTTGAACCAGCTGAAGCCAGTACTACTGTTATTTCCCAAACATTATAAAAAGGATACATTTTTAGTGTACCATTCATCTTTCCTCTCTGCTATAAGTGTTACTCCCAGGGGAATTTTGAAGGATGTCCATTTGTGCCTTCTTGCTACGCAGTTGAGGGATACCTTATGCATCCCCAGGAAAAAAATCCAGACCAATTTGTCCGAAGGCAGGAAGGACAAAATATTGAAGTCATAATATTATTCAAACACAATACAACCTGTGTTTCTGTGGAGCTGCAAGCTCTCTACAGTTTTCTTAAATGGGAGCTGTAAGAGGTAACTTTGACTTTTAAAAGAATGTGGTTTTCCATGGTTGTTCCCTGAAAGAAATGACCTTCTCTTGTATTTTACTACTCTACTCCAAAGAACTATCTCCAGACTCCTAGTAGAGAGCAATGAACTAATTAAAAAATCACTTTGCTAAAAGGAAGGATTATTAGGCTGATCAGGAGGAAGGTCAAGTTATTGTTCTGTCTAACAATCTTAGCTATTCACTTAGTGTCTCTTCTTTCCACCTCAGTTGGAATACTCGGCTGCCACGCATCATCATGCCAGAAACAAGCTGTAGAAAAAAGGATTTTATTAACACATACAGCTTTTTAACTGTCTCACCAATTCTTGCTAATAAGATGTCAAATTAAGGTCCATAAAACTTTAAATTCTGAATCAGAAGAGGGACGTTAAAGCTTTCCCTTTTTAAGTTAATACTTCTGTAATGTTAATACTAGAAGGAACAGATACTTGAGCATTGTTCATATTTCTGACTCCAGTGAACATTATGTGTCATAATTCATTCTTGGAAAACCAAACCTCTGGGAAACTAAACAAAAGCTCATACCGTGATGATGAATGCAGTAAAAGAGAACAAATGTAATAGAATCCTCTAAAGTGGCCTCACAGGCAGCCTCCCAAATTTTGTTCAAAATTGAATGGGTGTGTGGCTGCTGCAGGTGTCTTATTTCTACTTGCTTATTTTTACCCTAAGCTATATTAAAAAATTAAATTCCAAGTAGTTTATAACCTAGAAAGATGTAAACCATTTCAATTTCATAAAGAATATTTTCAGCCACTGTGAGCCAACATAAGAAATTGAGAAACAGAATTTGATGGGGTTTTTTATAAGTCTTGTTGTAGTAGATACCATTTCTTAAGGTGTTGCAGTGTATCAAGACTTTATCTCTTAGTGGGGTGATTTGGCATAAGTGCAGAAGTGGCAATTAATAATGGCATTTATTGTTTTACATACTTAAGTGGCTTTCCATCCACTAAAGAGTATCCTTTATTCAGATTAGTAAGGGAACTAAGTCCAGCTGTAATAGTTGATAAAGTCAGAAGTGTCTCATAATTTATGATCCGGTATAAGAAGTTTTGAACACTTAAGAGTCTAAAATTACTCTTTTGGTGATATAAGTTATAATTAGGAGCACATCTGTCTGTGAAGATTCATATTTCCAAAACAAGGAGTATCCCTGTATTTCCTAATAGGACTTAATAGAATATAATAAGAAATGGCTAAGAAGACAATTCTAGAAAACACAGCCTTTTTACTTAAGGTTTTTCCAAATATCTGATGTGTTAGTGCTGAATTCGTTAATATATTCCTTCATATGAGGGCTTAATAGGATAGAAAAAATTTGGTTTATTCAATGAACTCTTCTGGGCCTTTTTTTGTATTTTGGAAGTAATAGATTTAATCCAGTGAAATTTTCCAGACATCATTCCAGAAATAATGACATCAGCTGTTCTTTTACACAGAAAAGTAAATGAAGTGTATCTAGTGGCATAATTAATGAAGGGAGTGAATTTGTTTTGCCAGGGCACTGGTTTTTCATTTGAATGGAGCAATAGTTATTGACCTGCGTGAATAATATGAATATTTTACTTTCTATCCTAACAATAATTACTCATGTTTTCACATAATATTTATTTACTGTATCTGTCGTCAAAATAGCTGTAACTTTTTTAATTAGCAACAATAGCACTTCTTACATGTGACCATCTTGATGTTCTCTTGTGTTCATAATGAACCAGTCTTTATTAATAGGGGGGTGAATACAAGTAAAATTCATTGTCATATTAACTAATTGTTATTTTATCGATCAAACTAATCTCTTCCACATAATCTCCTCAAAGTGCCTGATTTTTTGTCTGTATTTTCTATATATTTTTACACTTTTTAATATGTACTATGTTTGCGTGAGTTTGCAACGTACAAGTTCAGCTTCATGCATTGATTTTGATTGGACATAGAAATCATTTGCTTGGTTTGTTTTCATTCCAGCTCAAAACCAGACCATATAAATTTGTCTGTAGGCACTGGATCCTTCAGCTAGGAATGCTTGATTCACTTTCCCAGCTGGTCTTACTTTTTCTGCAAATGCTGTTACTCGCCCACTTCAGGAGAGACTGTAAAAGTTTCCTAGCAGTCACCACTGATTTTCTGCCGTGCTATCCCCTACCGACGTCTCAGGTGTGGTTACATTTCCAATTACAAATTATTCCTGCATCTGCTATAGAGACCTCAGGGAAAGCCCCATGATTACTTCATATCCAGTCACTCCCTTACTTCTCAGAAATCACACCATCTCTTCTTACCTCCCATTCAGTCTTAAGTGACCTCCTCAAACTATTAGTTTTCTTTAATGTCATTTACTTTCCCCATACTCAGAATTCTGAAATTAAAATCTGTATCAGCTTCTGCCTTTACAGTCAAAATTTTCACCACAATTGGAGACATCCAGGTCCCACAAAAACAACACAGAAGAATAAGACATTCATAACAGCAACAGCACAATCCAGCTTTTCTTATTCACAGACCAAAGTGAATGTTTTTTCTCAGTCCTCACACTCTCAATCATGGACCTGCAAAATTACCCTGATCAGCAATGAAATTAGTTTCTCTTTGCTCTGCGCTTACCAATTATCATATCTTCTCTTGTCATTCATAGGTCTTTTCCCATATGAAACCCATGTATCGTTATTCTGTCAGACTCCTTGAGCACTTCTTGCAAGCTCTCTAGGTGTTCCTTCATATTCCTCTTATATTTCAGCATCCTGACAAACACCTTTTTCTTCCACTGTATCAACAGAGTTCTTTGCCTCTGCCCTTCCTTTAACCTCCACAGCTCTGTCTTTCCCAGCACCATTTGGGCTGGGTCTTCATAAAGAAAGAGATCTTTCTTTATCCTTTGGTGGGAAACGTACTTTGTAATGGAGAACCATGTATGGGCAGTGGCAATCAGAGTAGTGTCTCCTCCAAACATGATGATCCTTTTGCGATTACTGATACCTTATAATGGCACTGGCTCTTTTATTAATCCCATCCCATTTCCTTTCATATTCAAAAGAATATTTCTTTTCTCTTTCTTGCCAGTCTCAGTCTTGCAGCCCAAATTTCAAATATCTGCCTTATCCACGCTAGCAGTGGAGGGCACAGACTAATTCACTGAAAGGTCAGTGTTTCTTTTTATTGCAGTATTGTGTTGACTTAAACATGCAGAAACAGTAGTTTCTGTTACTACTGCTAATAAATACACTCAGTCTCTTATAGTTTAATGTAAAGATGAGTTAAGTGCATTTCAGAATACGGTTTCTGGGTGATAAAAGAAATTCATCCCATAGAATTGGTTACCGAAATACAAGTAAATTAAAGATAGAAGCACTACGAACTCAGTGACCGTAATTCATAGTGAGCCATGTTTTTACTGGCATCTGCAAAAGTAGCATATTTGACTTTATGAATTACAGATGTCTTTCTTCTATGAAATCCTCTTAGTGGGAAACTCCAACATTTTAAATAGCTGAAGTAGGTACTGAAAAAAAACCCTGGCTGTGTTTAAATGATATTTTAAAACTAGTACAGGCTGTAAATAGACTATTTATAAACAGGACGCTTTGTGTATGTTTAAACTTTGTCAAGTCTTCTAAAGTGAGGGAAGTGCCAGCATGACATTCCTGTTAGTCATTCACAGGTTTTAAAAACTGTTATTGTTACCCAAAATATTTTTAATTCTTAAGATACATCTATACAAAGCATTACTGATTTCTGATAACTGTCATTGATTATTTTACTAGGCAGGAAAATAGACTGCCTTCTCTTAAAGAAAAAAAAAAAGACAACAAAACCCACCCTGTAAAGTATTCACCTTGATCTTAGCTTCTTTGCCAAGGAATAGGAGAAGTGCTGTCTTAGGAGTGAGATTCTGTCCGTGAGAGTCCCAGCAGCAGTACCGGAGCAGGAAGTGGAGCCACGTGCAGGGCTGGGTGTCAGTGCTGTGCTCCGGATGCTCTCGACATTCCCTCTCGGGAATGCCAGTGGGACGAGCCCCTTCAGCCTCTGACTTCTGCCCACCCACGTCACCTCTCGAGGCCAATCGGTTATTAAACTGAACAGTGTCCTTCAATTGAACCACTTTTAAGCCTTGGAAATCTTTCACTCAGGTTTTTAGTGCCATTTCACTTTGGGATCAGTAGTTTTCTTGATAATCTGATGCCTTACTTTCTCTTTTCCCCACTTTGGCTACTGGTTTTGTACTTCAGGAAAGCACCAGAACACATCATCGCTTATCATTGTTCAAGACTTGGCATCTGACTCACTACTTCTTCAGTGTTAGGTTCACCATATCCTTGGCCAATGATATTTTTTCAAGTGTGGCAACAAACAAAAGGCCACAAAAAAAAAAAAAAAGCACAGCAAAACCTGTCCAAGTGACAAAAGGTTGTCAAGGGCAAATGGCTATGGGTTTTAATGTCACATGTCTTTCAGTTAGACTCAAAATTGGGCACTAGGACAGTGAATAGGGCAGCTATGCTTGAAAATACTGTCTTCAAGAAATGTAAAATCTTCTCTATTGAAGTGGCCATGAAGTTTCGAGCAATACCTTAAGGCTTCTTTTTTGTATCCTTAGCCATAGAACTACGCTTTTCCCACATATTCTGCTAAACAACATGGCAATGGCTCCTAAAGAAAGTTTATATGTAAACTTGCAGTTGCAGAAGTTTTTAAAAACAGAAATTTGGTCAGAACCCAGTATTGCAGATTTTAATCCTGTCTAATCCTGTGGCAGGTTCTTATTTTAGGCAATTTGTTTCAGTCATTCCAAATAATTTTTTAAATGTAAGTGGATGGTAAACAAAGTGAGGTTTTCTTCTCATGCTTGTGAAACATATAACTGTTGCTTCTGTTATTGCGGCAAGAGGAAGGATAATATAAACCTGATAGTGAGAGGGGCAATATTTTCAAGAATAACTGTCATTATGCCTGCCCTCTAGGGGAGCAGATTTTTAGACCACAGACATAACTCCCTCTCTGAAAATCAGATGTTTTGCAGTGGGCAAACAAAGACCCAGTGTCTTTCACACTGGCATCAAGAGCTCCTAACGTTCAGCCATTATTAACACTAGGTCCTGGCCAAAGTATCTGGCAGGTAGGGTTTTCTCCTCTGTCCAGGAATCATGCATATTACTCTTGCAAGAAAAAGCTCATGATGAAATGAAGTGGATCTTTAAGTGCTGCGGCAATTTTAAAACCAAATAACTCAGTGGAAATCCATACTAAATCCACAAAAATTTTATATTTCAAGAACCACACAACCAGCAAGTTGCAACATTTTACCTATTCAGAAATATCAACTCATATTGGTTCAATACTTTTCTCTCAATTAATTAAACACCTTGGTTATGTTCCACTTAAAAATATGTTTAGTAAAAAATATGATAAATTTTATAGAAACTTTCTGAGTATTAATTAAGCATTTCTGCAGTACTGTTGATGTGGCCCAAGAGTGAAAAATCGTTCATTCATTTCTTAGGAAACATTTGCCCTGGACTTCAATTATTATTTAATTGTTTACTTTGAGGTTATTTTAAGTCTTTTAGCTGTGAGGACGCTTAGAGGAGACATCCTGCACCTGAAAATCTCAGAAAAAGTGTTACCAACATTTTGGTTGTGAATACACGACGCCAGTGTCTCTTATAAGTGAACAAACAACAAACATAAGAATAATGCAAATGTTTTTGGGCTTCCAACTAATTTCATTATTAGAACAAGGTAGAATCTGTCAGCCTCGGTAAGAATTTCTGTAGCACTTATATTTTGAGAATCCTCAAGTTTAGGTAATATTACTAACAGTGCAGCTCATTCTCAACTACTGTGCAAGATGAAGGATTACATTCCAGTGTTAGAATGAACATGCATGTTCTTTTAAATCCAAATGTCTTTAAATACCCAGTCTGTGTGTTTGACTACACAAGCTGGGTAACTAACAAAAACAGCTCAAGGCAACAACCGATGGCAGAATGTCCACCTGAAGAGATGGAAGTCAACCTCTCTGGCCAAACCAACGCTGCCTTCCCACAGCACAGCTCTCTTCTAGCCCTTCCGCTAGAGACTGGATAGGAGTGAGGGCAGTTTAAGATGTTTCTCTGGCCATTAACACTTACAGTTTCCTGTGGCAGCAGGAGTCCTCCAGCGCTCTTTTGATTCTGTTGAACCTTTTCAGTCTTGTTCCAATTACCTGCAATAGAGAAAGGAACCTCAGAAGCCAAAGAGATACAGAAAGGTGCACTTCTGGAAGCACTAAAGCACTCCCATAAAAATCCCTGATCCTTCTGCAGTTGTGCAAAACCACTGAGGATCCCTTACTAATGTTTCTTTCCCTCTTCATGGCTTATTATTGTGTCTAGGGCATGATTTGCCTGCACTAGAGAAATCTTGTCTGAGATTTGGCAGCTGGACAGCTTTTCAAAGCCTGAAAGTTAGATGGACACAGCTCAGTTTGTACAAAGAATCTAACTGGGTCAGATACAGTGACATCCATACAGTGTATTACTGCTAATGTAGTCTAACTGCTTCATCTCTGACAGCCACTTATTAATTAATAATACTATTGTTTGCATTGTAGGCCCCAGTCACTTGTGATCCATACCTGTGGGAAATACCAGAATGCAGGGCTGCAGGTGACACGACTTCACCTTTTTCTGAATAGCCTTGGTGCATATTGAAGAAGGATTGCAGTTTTTCAAAAGTGAATTAAATCCTTTTATTGTTGAAATAAGAATGTCCAGTGCCATTATGAATAATAGTTGGGGTTATTATGTTACACTTCTATTTCCTCTGAAACAAACACAGGTGCGACAAAAGTAGATATGCTGCAGACATAACAAGTATTCTGTAGAAATAACAAATTCTTATAACCCACTGAAGTGACTGAATTCAGTATTATTTTTAGTCATCTGAATAGCTGAGTTAAATAATTGCTGACCACCATTAGCCTGCCACATTTAGAATGGAAATGCACACATTTTTATTTGCCCCTTTGATACCCTGCTTTCTTTGTAGAAATTCTTACTCCTTTTTTGCATCAGCTGCCCTGCGACCACACTACTTTCCAAGAAAGGGTATCAATGATAACAAGGTCTTATTTAAAGTTTTTCATTAATCAATAAGGATCTAGCCTCCCCTCACAGAAATCCAACAAATAGGTTGGAAGCTGAAGTTTATTTTGCATTGCCATGTTCTAATTCAGCTGATAAACGTGGTAGGAGCCATGAGATGAGAAGATCTTCAGAAATGTAGCTGTGACAGAAGTGCAGAAAATTCTTTTAGCTTTCCAGCAGGCCATTCTGCACGGGTGAGGAGTAAGTTTACTTTGGTGCCGTATCAGTAGCTGATGTATTGTTTTATTTTACAGGTGATGGATTGCGCGATGCCTCTGATCGGTGAACATCAGACTGAAGACAGACAACATATAACTGAGCTAGTTGTAAGCAAAATGAACCAAATGTTGTCCAAAACTCCTATACCATCTCCTCAGAGACCCACTGCCACTCAGCAGCCCCAGGTAGGAAACTTTGGGTTCTAAAACAGAGACTCTTATTCTACAATTTTAAGCTCAAAATTTTCCTCAAAGAATTTGGCTGGAAAATTATGCAGGCATACCCTGAAATACAAGAATTCAAGAACTTATTGACCTGTTTTATAAGTTCTTCATATTTAAATGAGTTTATCTCCAGATATAATCAAGTAGTCCGAGTGTTGGTATGGTTCTACCAGTAAACTGATAACTGTGGATTCAGTGGATTGTATTGTTTCCTTTCAGTTGCATCTGTATAAAATATTATGGAAATAATAAGAAGCACTGTCGTGGACAACCTTTGCCCTGAGGATGTCAGAAAGAATATTAAGATAATTGTTGTTCTTGTGAGAAATTAATTACATGAAAATCTTTTTTTCTGTGCTGCAATTCAGGAGAATACCTTTCAAATCTGGGAAACTCCTGAAATATGTTTAGTGTACTAGAAAACCTGTCAAAGGTTGCAAGTGGATGCATTTCACTTATTTTATCTTACATGGCCCAATAGTTAAAAGTGTGGGGATGCAGGATTCTGCCTTTGGCTTTGCTGCCTTTCAGACTTTGGAAATCATCTTTGTGCTTCCATTTCCATGCTTACAAAATGTGAAGTTTATTTTATTGATCCTTCAAATAACTTCTGAGAGTGTGGTATTTTTGTAAAAGTCTCTTAAGAGCGTAGAAGTTTTGCCTCTAAACTGGAGAGATGTGGATTTGATGGGTGGACTATTAGATGGATAAGGAATGGCTGGATAGTTGCATCTGGAGTTACAGTCAACGGCTCAATGTCCAAATGGAAACCAGTAGCAAGTGGTGTCCCTAAAGGGTATGTACCGACATCCAGCAAGTTTGTGGATAACACCAAGCTGAGAGGAGCAGTCAGGAAGCCAGAGGGAAGGAATGCCATCCAAAGGGACCTGGGTGGCAGGGTCCTTCACTTGGGTCACAGCAGTCCCTCAGTCTTGGTACAGACCAGGTAATGAGTTGATTGAGAGCAGCCCTGCAGAGAGGAACTGGGGATACTGGTGGATGGAAAATTGGATATGAGCCAGCACTGTGCACTCGCAGACCAGAAAGCCAACCACGTTCTGGGCTGCATGAAAAGAAGCATGGCCAGCAGGTACGAGAGAGATGATTCTCCTCCTCTACTCAGCTCTGGTGAGACCTTACCTGGCATACTGTGTCCATTTCTGGGGTCCCCAGTACAAGACAGACATGGACCTGTTAGAGCAGGTCCAGAGGAGGGCCACAGAAATGATCAAAGTGTTGGAACACTTCTCCCATGAGGACAGGCTGAGTTGGGGTTGTTCAGCCTGGAGAAGAGAAGGCTCCAGGGAAACCGTAAGGCCTTTCAATACTTAAAGTGGGTTTATAAGAAAGATGGGGACAAACTTTTTACCAAGGCCTCTAGTGACAGGACAAGGGGTTTTAGAGTGAAAGAGGGAGATTCAGATTGGATATAAGGAATAAAATTTTTACGATGAGCCAAAACATTCTACAATTCTACGGTTCTTTGAAAAGTGCTACATAAATACTAAATAGCATCTTTTACATCTTCATAGCAGGGCAGCAGGTCTGATCAAGAGCAACATGATCGGCTACGACTTTCATGTGCTTCTGTTGATGTCCTGAAGGAACAGACCATGACAATACATTCTGACATAAACTGTTAGGGACAGTTTATGCCCCAGCCCAGCTCTGTGGTAATCAGTAAAGCAACAGAATAAGCCAAACTGTAATACAGGAATTACCAAGCCTAAACCAAGAATCTATTTTTACTCTCAGTAGGCTCCACACCAGGTAAACAATTTGAAAACAATTTTGTGGCATACCTCAGACAGACTAGTTCTTGAGGCAGAATGACTAATTTGTTCTTCAAATATATCATCATGCTTTAAGTTATAAAAATACACCATCCCACATAAAAAAGTGGTGTGGCTTCTATTTATATTCCAGCCACTTGAAACTAAGCACAAAATTGTTTCAACCACGGAACCACATACAATGGAGAAGTTTCCATCCAACATGACTCAAGTCCATTGTAAAGGGCACTGAAAAAGAAAGACGAGGGGAAAAAAATAAATCACCTTATGCCTTATGTTTCTTTTAGGACTGTAAATTAGCCATATATTATAATGAAGCAAAGAGTCAAATTTAGAGTTGCCCAGAGCTTACAAGTCAACCTAAATAAAATTTTGAAACCATAATAGACATTATTGCAACCTTACTAGATTCACAGTCATTTAGAGCATTTCGTATCTCATATCTGGGGGAAAAAATGTAAGGTCTTGGGCAGGCACGCTTCCCTGGATTGTAAAGAAGGCCAGGGAGGAGGAATCTAGTATCATTCCAAAGAAATTGGTTATCTGTTGTATATAAATAAAGTTTTATTCATTTCCAAAGAAGAACTACCTACATAAGTCCAGAATGAAAACAGGACACAAGGAAGATTTTAAGTTCCTGAATTCCTCAGTCATTGCTGTCACTCATCATGTGCATGAAAAGGTTTTTTTTCCTCTTAAACAAAAAAAGCTTTGGATGAATCCAAGGATAATATTTGCTGGGTAGCTGCTAAACTGCTGTTAGATTTCTACTTAGTTTAGGCTACTGAAGAATTCAACCTTTGCTCATGGCAACAGGGTGTTATTAAACATTAATCTTCTTTTCCTTATCTTATCCTTAAGTTACAGAATGCAGTTGACCAAAACCAGAAATATCTCTTCAGAATATTTGCATTATTTGTTACTTTTCCTCTCAGTTAATCAGACTCTGCTTTCTTAAAAATTTGCCTTATTATTCACCAGTTCAGGACAGAAAAAAGGGATGTGAATTCCTACAGAAGGTACTATTTGCAAATACCATTAATCTTCCCAGTTTTAAAGGAAAATCATGGAACAGATCTATAGTATTTAAAACAGCTATCTCCTCACGTGTAGTCAATTTTTAGTCAGGTATTTTCCTAAGAATAAAATCAGCCTGTTAAAACAAGCTGTCTGTTTCAACTTTGAGCAGTCTTCTCCTTTTCTAATCTGAGAAATTATTTCCTAATCTTGAGAAATATAATCCATTTATTTGCAGGGTGGGGGGATACTGCATATTTCTGCAGGTCACATAAAATGCAAAGCCAGTAATTATCTCAAATCAACTATGTGCGTATGTATGTGTGGTCTTAGAAACCAAAGTGATATCAAAGAGTAATTTGTGTGTTTTGCTACTTCTGCTTTTAATTAACAGTTTACAGTCAATAGTACAGCTAAAGATGTGCCATGTTTTGAATTCCCTTACTATTTGCATGGGGTTTTAAAAATTATTTCAAATCCATCCACTACTGTGGCATTGGGTGCATCGCACTTAAAAGAATGCTTCAATTTATAAATGCCTGCAGTGGTCAGTACTATTCCAATTAACTATCCATCAGAAAATAAATCAATGATTAGGAAAATAAACCTTTGTTTAGAGCTGTGCAGCCAAATCTTGATGGAAACGACTAGCCTTGCAATATGTCCTGTGCTCTCTGTCAGAGTGCCGGAAGGAGCAAATTCCAAAGGCAGGGAACTCAAAGAACTGTCTTGCTTGTGTTGAAACCTCAGAGATCCTGTGATTCTTAAACACCTTAAATCTGTAATCTGAGAGATCAGAGAATTGTAGAATCATTATGGTTGTAACATAGAATGGTTTGGGTTGGAAGAAACCTTGAAGGTCATCGAGTTCCAACCCCTCTGCCCTGGGCAGGAACTCCTTTCAGATATACTGAGCATTTTTAAATATATGTTTTATATATTACATATTTATTTATTTATCTATAAACACTTGCACAGGCTCTATAACAAGTTCTACTGGTACACAGAATGGCAGAGAATCTGTGCAGGAGAAGAGCTGCAGTTTGTGTGTTGCAGTTCAGTGCAAACCTTTGACAGCGTGATCGAACCATATTGGGATAGAAATTGGTTACAGGATTCAAAGCTTGCCAGTTTTCCTCTTATCAGCTACTTTACAAGTCTTCCCACTACAAAGAAAAGCAAGAGTCCCTGGACTTGGAGAAGTTCGATCTGATAGACCTACCTAATGTCAAAAAACTCTTCCCAAAAATTAAGTTGTTTCTATTTACTTTAAAAACATGACAGGTTGTTGTAGTCACAACCATGATGAAAATATATAATAGAACTGTATCTAGAATATGATGTTAATAGAAGTTTTCCATGAGACAAACCTGTTCTACTTGTGGGCAATAAGATGATGGAATTCTAAATTTCCACCTTTTGTAACCTCTTTGAATGCTTTAGACAGATCTTTTGAGAAGCCTTTTTTCAAATCTCTCCTAAAAACCAAACCAGTAGGTTAGTCTATCCAGTGGAGTGTTCTAGCCAGTGGAATCACTTCTCTCTGTCTCCATCTCTTGATCGGAAGGATCACTGCTGAAACTTCTGCTGGTGGGATGCACAAAACTCTGCAGGTGGTTGCTCAGTGCAGGCTATTTTATGCTTGTTTCTGTAGCAGGATTTGTATATAAAACAATACTAATAAAAACATCTATTCAAAGATGCATATTAAGTCATGATATGAATTGTGATGAACTAAATCCCATGTAGAATATTACGTTGTGCATGAGTATTACCATAAAATGCAAATTATGACAGTCGTGTTAGCAGTTGAAGCTAAGGAAAATCCTATTAGGAAAATGATATTTCAGTCCAGCTCTGTTAAGACCATGTCGCATTATCCACAAAAGAACAAAGAATTTATTATCCTTAATAGAAGGAAGAATTCTGTGCATCAGAGAGAAAATATCCATAACGACATAACATCGCAAAGAGCACAGAATTCCCAGCTGTATCCTCGTTCTGTTTGATTTAAAAGAAATGAATAGCACACCAGTAATAAACCAATAAATGATGCAGAAGTAAAAAGGACAGTACTGTAATTATTTTGAGTGTAGAATAGCAGAACCTGAAGTGTTTCATTTCTTAAGACACTTTTCTAAAATGTTTTTATACATTCTTCACTCTTCACCCACAGGGAAGCTCAGCGCAATTACATTAAGCTCAGTAGAGACTGGGTCAAGGAGCCCTTACCTTCAGCTATTTAGAGATCTGGTTTAATTTATTTCCATTTTTCCTGTTTTCCTCTTTATCTTATTCATTCTTCATTCCCTGACTCTCTATATGATTTGACTAGAGCCAAGCAGTTTTCTCCATCTTTATTTTCCTATGTTCAGAGAGAAAATTGAACCAAATGTGAGCGGTGTAAATAACAAAAAGTATTATCTCCAGAGAGAAAAGCAAACCATTATCAAATTACCTGTTCTTGGCCTTCCATGAGAGTAGTCACAGTTCTATTACATTCTATCCGTTGGATTTACTTTTTTTTTTTTTTAAGCAAACTGCTTATAATGAGCAGCAATTTGTTTCAAATCACTGAAGCTTTTAGGATGGCCAGGCAATACAGTTACTTGAATGTATTCAAGGGGAATGCTCCTAATTGGGAAGGATCCCATCATGGAATTATATGGAAATGTAGAGTTCAGTATTAGGCTGCTTATTAGGAGAAGTGAACTTCTCTGCACTCAATTTGAGGTGTGGATGTTATCTCTAAATGACGTTCTGCTTTCCACAGTCTCATAGAAGTTCACCTGAAGTATAACCCTTGATTAGGGGAAGAGGAACAGGGCCATGACTTGTAGGTTTGCTGCAGCTTTGTATCATCCTTCAGACCCCTAATTAACCAGTTAACATCACCACCAAGAATTTTCTTTCTTTCACAGTCCCCTGGCACACACTTGCAGGAACATATTTTTCTTCCCTATGTCTGGAAGGAAGGCCTGCCTAACGAATACACAAATTAAAAGACCACACTAAATCATTCTGTGTGAAAGAGGGTAAATGCAGAGGTTCAGTGTTAGTAGCTGAGAATCCTGCTGAACTGGAGCAAAGCAAATCACCCCCTGGTGTAATTAGATCTATACTAAAAGACATCAGGACTCATTTAAGAGCAGCTTGCCTTAAGAAGGTTGGTAAATGATCTAATGACCCCTAAAACTATACATGCTGTATTTCTTTCTCTTAGGAAGACATTTAAGTAGGGGCTAAATGGCAGCTATGGCATCATATAGCCATAAAGCTGATGTACCCAGATCTGTGGAATAACATCTGATGGAAGCCCAGCTCCTAAATAAACTCAAGAGATTAGCCTGACTTTCTCTCTGCTCAGGGCAAAGGAGCACAGAGACCCCGGAGAAAGCCTGGACAGGATTTTACTATATACCTCTTTAATTGTTTATCTTGCTGAACTCTTACATCAGGCTGCTCTATATGAGCAGAGCAATAAAGCTTGTCAATAAACAAGCACCATATCTGTGTAGATATTAATTGAGCACCTTCTGTAGTCTGCATTAGCAATCAATGAGGATATTTTCTGTTTAGTGTTAACCTCTGAAAGTTTTGTATGCACTTTGACAGCCACCAATGATTACAAACAAAATCTAAGTAGCTATTCTGTACCACTTGCACCTTTTGTCTGCCTGGAAGTTCTTTTAAACCGTTGTTCCCTGGCAAGTAAATGACTTTTCATATTAAAATGTTTACTGAGCTATTGTTCTGACAGAAAATTAGTCAGGCATCTGCAAAATGCTTACCTAAAAATATTGCCAGAGAATCTAAAACATTGTTATCAAAACCCTTAAGGAACAGTGAAAAATATTGCTGGGGCATATATACATCAGAGAAGAGGAAAGACAGCGCCTTTCAAGGGTTATGGAAGTCAAAAGCCAGTCTTAAAACTGTCACGTTAAAACGATTTTTGGAAATGTCATTTTGGAAATGCTGAAGGTATTGCCCTTTTTTCCCCGCAGTGAGTTGTGGTTCTCTGAATCACAGCGACATCTTGTGGCTTCTTCTCTTGGGGGTAACCGATTTTGAGAGTTGTGTTAATTAGTAGTATGAAATAGTAGAGAAGCTGTATCACCTTAAACAAGAAATTGGATATACATTTTACAAATATTAAATTCTCCTTGTTCTAAAATTTCTCACAATTCTATTGTAAGGTATTTATTTCATTTATTTTCATTATTTTACTATGGAATATATTTTAATGTGCTGCCTTAATGGGTATGTATATATAAGTGTGTATATATATATACACACAATGCTAGGCTGTGAATATTTGGAAGAGGAGATGCTTATTTTAATCAAAGGGGGTTTTAACCTTTTAGTTATTTTATGTTTGTGAAAATATAAGCAAAATGGCTGTTACTCTTTTAGATCTTAATATAAAAGTATGGAATTAAGAAAAGGAGAAGAAAAACATGTATAGACCCTGAGCTGACCACGTCCTGGTAAAAGGCCACTTTGAGGCAGCAAAATTTACATCATCCAAGTTTATTTATCACAAGCATAAAATGATAGCATGTATTTTTTTCTACACCGAGGATGTTTTGTCCATCTTTGAATAAGAAGCCTGTTCAGGGCAGAAACTGTGGTCTCCATATGAGTGACAGAGACCACAAGAAAGGCAGAGACGCAGACTTTAACTGCTGGACAAAGTATATCCATGTATTTAAAATAGTCCCTATTTCATTATGCAAAGCTTGTTTTATTTTAAGCATTAAAACTTGATATTCAGGTATTGTAATAGTTGTTTTAAAAGTCCATGCGGGAAAATAAATCCTAAAATTTTTAATATTGACTAATTAAAAAACAGTGGGACACAACATGCAAATGTTGAGCAGAAATTTTACTAACGAATTGATCATGAAAGTTAAGATAACCTATTTTAAAATACTTATTTAGATCCTGTACCAGTAGATGGAGTTATTACTAAGGGAGGTACATGTGTATTGCTCAATTGTGTTGCTTGTTTAGACTTAACTGGTGAATAGAAGTAACAGGTAAATAGTCTGCTGGATATTCACTAGTGATAAATGTCTACAGAAATGCTTTTTAGTGGTTAGCTGTGAATGTACCCATTAAATGAGGATGATTAAATCAAAACACTAATAAGTGCTTATCTTTCTTAGCTTCTTTTGAAATGATGTGCTAACAACTAAACAAGTGTGCCTTTACAATGTGCTTTTTAAGGGGGTTCTAAGAGAGAATTTACTAAAGGGTGTATATTAAAGGTTTTGAGTTATTTGGTCAACATTTCTACTGACATCAACAAAAATTTGTCCAAATGAAAGAAAAGCTTTTTAATTTCTGAATACTCTATGTTGAATGCTCATCACTAGCAGTGTACCTGGAAAAATACATGATCCCTACAGAAAAGCCGAGCAAAAGCTTGGTAAGAGAAAGAGTTGCTCACGAAAATACTCCTTAGAAGAGCCCAAAGGAATAAGTCCCACAGGCAACCAGACAGAGATGAGCTGCAGGACCAGGATGACTTCGGTTGTCTGTAGGATATAGTGCTTTAGCCTCAGTGCTAATAATTTTATAATACAGAAGGTGACAAAATGCTAGCTAAAACTGAAAAATGTAACAAGCATTACTAGTTAATATATACTTTTGCCCGTTTATTTTAAACATAACAACAATAGTGTTCCCATTTGGTCTTCATTCACACACAAAAAATACGCTTTTGTTAACTTTTTTATCATCTTCTGCCAGATGATCTTCTGATCATCTTACAATCTGCCAACTGTATTGGCAGAAGCAGACACTATCTCTGAGAATTCTGAAACTCCATGGTGACTACCCTCAAGCACAATGAAAACATTCAATTTTTAAGTAATCATGAGCCCACCACTCTAGAGTAGCCTATATGTTCGTAGTAGATTTCTGTGCGAAATAGCTTCCTTGTACCACAGGCATTTTTGGTGAGACTTCAAATACTGTCCTATTCCCTTAAAGAGCAAAACCCAGCCTTTGCAAAATTAAAACAAGGAAAAGAGTAATCCCATCATTATGGAACAGGGAATAGCTGCCACATACACAAATAGAAATGGAACATCTAAGATCTCTCTGTTTTGTCTTAGTGCTGTAATTACTATCATATAACATCCTTTTTATTTTTTTATTTTATCTTATTTTTCATCTGTTTTTACTCTCTGATTTTGTTTATTTAAGCCGAACCTAATAGAAATATCTTTGTTTTGGAGGCTTTTCCTTGGTCTCCTTTCTTTTCCCCGCTGTGGTGGGTGTTTCCCCTCTACTTTTTTTGTTATCGTTCTCTGTCTCCACTTGACTTTTGTATTTGATTTCTCTGACCTTTAAATCATAACCTGTTAAGCAAAGCTATTTGGCTTCACTCCATGTTTAACTTGCAAGGATTCTGTCCCTCTCCCCAGCAGTCATTGCCTCAGTTCATTTTGAATAAGGACCATGTGCTAAATGTGCATTAAAATTTTTAAACAAGGGTAAGCACCAAGAGAAATTACAGAAAAATCCAAAACAGAGCAGCTCATTTTGAAATACTCTTGAGTTCTCCGTGGAAAAAAGAAGCGACCTCCCACCTCCACCACAATTTCACTGGTGGATCAGTGCTCCATCTGGCCAGTTGCCAGTAGAGCAAGCTTGTCTTCAGCTGCTTACAGATTATTCTCTGGTATCTCAGCTCCTAGAAGAGACTGAGGGAGCTTGTCAGAGTTCAGGCCAGCCACCAGCACCTCCTCTGTGTGGCTCTGTCCTTGTGCTGCGCCAGCAGAAGCAAGAAAAGCACATACAACCATTGACAGAGAGGTCTTATGCTCTGGTCATACACTAGAGTTTTGAACTTTGCTAGTGTTTGGGGGAAGCTCAAGTGTTTTGCTCAGTGGACAACCTCCTTTCCATGCCTCCTCCCACTCCACAATACTGTTAAGATAAAATGTGGCTTATAAGACTGGACTTGAGTTAGCTCCACCATCTTCTTTCCGGACTCTCTTGTTTAAAGCATAAACTTCAATTCTGAATGAATCCAGTAATGATGGATCTTTGTGGCTCAAGATGAAGTTCTGCAGATCTTAATTTCTTATGAACCTGCCATCGCATATTTTTTAAAAAGTCTGCTTTTTATTTAAAGACTGGAGGAGCAGATACAGTGTAGCATCAGGCAGGGTCAAAGCCCCTGAGTTTAAGGGTCAAAACCTTCAAATAAGAGCACAGGATTTTGACACTGTCAAGCCCCAGAGGGTAGCTTATGCTCTATGTATATAGAGGGATCTATGTAAAAGATGAAAGGATCTATGAAAAAGGTGTAAGGAAGTTTAACTTCCCGGTAACTGGACAGTCTTCTAGATATGTTGTGGGACTTTAACTTGGTTGTCTGTCTGTTCGTCAGCTGTTTCTCTGGTACATACAAGCATGGATACACATTTTTGTCTCAGCTGCTTTAGCACACAGGGGGAGCCCTCTCCTATCACATACTCCACATTCCTTCCTTGTCTATGGGGAGCAGTTTTTTCACTGGAAAGAACTGCCTGAAAGCTGCTGTGCAACTGCATGCTTTTAATGGTCCCTTTTCAAAAACACAAGTTGAAATCTGGCTTCTTTACACAAGAGCTGCGATAAAATAAGTCTGCATCCTTCTCCATTAGCATTAGTGATCAGCTATGGAAGGGACCATCTAGCTTCAAGAAGCAGTGCTAGTTAAGAAATTTTTTTTCCCCAGTAAGTTGACATCCTACTTTTTCTCTAGAAACCTCATCTCTTTGGGGGGTAGGGTTATTTTTGTTGAGCAGAATAATAGAAAATTAGGCTGGAATGGACAATAGGAGGTCACCTGTTTCAGTATCTCAGGGAAACTACTGGAGCGTACCTGTTAACAGCAGTGAGTAAAAATAGTCAAGAATGAAAGTATTCCCTAGGAAGTAATTAGTTATCTAGCAATGGAAAACAGTCTATAAAATCTAAGTTAGAATACTTTTTGATGTTTAAAAAAAAAGGCTTTTTTCAGTGCATTTTGTAAATACTATTTCTAGTAAAAATTACACTGTATAGCTTGTTTTTGCCCCTTAGCAGTCATTTCCCTTCCCATTCAGAGTAGGATCTTAACGGGTTTTGCAGGGGTAGTTTGGAAAGTTGGTTGAGCAATAACAAAAGCTGCTTTAAATTTTTGAATTCTTCATCATAACTTGAACACGAAGAAACTCTGGGCTGGTATCACTTTTTCTGAGAGTCTCTTTTCCATACAGATTTCCTCAGTGGAGAAGGGCAAGACTGAACAGTGCCACTCGAAAAAAAAACTATAAAAAGCATGAGCCAGCTCTCCTCTCGCTGCCCCCTTTGCACTAGACAAAGGTGGCTTCTTTTTAATGTGTGCCTTACCACATCTCCCCGTTATAACTGTAACTAGGCTTGTTTCACTGCCTTTCTCAGTCCAATATATAAGACAATAAATAACAAAACCTTTGTAGGGCTGTTCAGCACCGCTGGCAGCACGGTGAGGGACATACATCCCCTATACCAGTCACCTGGAATAGGGTAAGGTCTGAACCAGCAAGGGGTCAGCATCCCTGCCGTACTCACTGCACATTAGATGTGTAAAGCAGGAGGCAAAAAGGAGCTAAGGACTTTCTTATTTTTGGATTCTCCACATCAGAAAGCCACTTCAGGACCTCACTGCTTTGCTAAATTATACAATATGTGTTTATTTCCAGCCCAGTTTTATTCAGTTGATACCCATTTTTTTTCTTGGTTTGCATTGTCTTTAGTTTAGCTTGTTTTCTGCCTAGTTCTTTACTGGTCCAATATATTTTAAAAAAGCAACTGTATGTGTTCAGGCCTTCATTTTGCTAAACTAAGCAAGACATGTTCTTCCAAATGCTGTAGGTACAGACTTCATCTCCCTGGTCAGTTTAATAGCACTTCCCTGTGCCAGATGACCTTACGTTAATCTTTCTTGAGCAGGGGTGAGGTAAATGATACAGAGCATCGTGGCTAACACCTGCTGGGAATACTTCACTGAATGTGGGATAAGATTTTGGGTTTTTCACTGCACAGATCTTTCCCATTAGATTTCAGTTAGTGAGCTCTGCATTTCTGACAGATGCATGTTATTACTCCATAAATAAATTATTAAATTTCTTCTCTCTCTTTCTTCCTTTCATTCTTTCCCTCTTCCTTCCTTCCTTCATTCTTTTTTTTTAACTCCGCTCATCAATTCATTCTTTCTTTAGGATATTTTGGTCCTGCAGTCTTCCAAATGTGTATCATCTACAAGTTGTAGCAGCACACAGCTACTTTTTGTCCCAACTTAATTAATGAAAATGCTACTCGAGTTCCACATTCCAGTTATATCCTTCCCGTTAGTTTTTAGTTTTTCTTCACTAACTGCTATCTCCCCAGTAGCCACTTCCTTACCCACAATGTAATTCCTGTAATATTACTTAACATTCTCCAGTGTAACATGTACATTTCCAATTGTTAGAGGTATCTGGTACAGAATTCTGTATTTCATGAGTCAGCTGGCTTTGATTTCTGAGATGAAGAATATCTGGTCTGATCAATATGAACTCAGGAAGAGCTTTGATTTTTACCTCCATCTCATTTTTAGCTTTTATCCCACCTGCCATCTTGCCCTTGCTCCTGTATTTATCATAATCTAGGACACTTCAAACATTCATTTACCATTGACATCCTACGAAAATTACCTCTCTGCTTAGCAATCACATTTTTTCTTAGTTGTCTTGACTTAATTGTTTTATAATTTATTCTTGTTTCCTTTATGAGATTTAACTCTGCTCGTATTTTGGCAATTCTCAATTGATCCCTCTACTACTTGACCTGAAAAACATGGCTTTCCTCTCAAATGTTGAAATACCTATGAAAATCTTCTATCGTTGCATTACAAAGAAAACCAACCGAAACCCAAAAACAACTATTCGTGCTCCAACTATAGTTCACAAAATCTTCCAACTCAGCCAAATCAAAATCAATTTTTGCTGGGACTCAGTTTAGCATCTCTTTTGCCCAAGGGCTATTTCCCTGCCAAGTTGCTGCTTTTGCTCCCACCCATTTCAACATTCTTCAGACTGTTCAAAATTCAAGTATATATGAATCCAATCTGCATTTATATAAATATACAAGGTAGAAAAAGAAGTAATAGCGCTGATCACATTTTAGTACAACATGCTTTGAAGAACAAGCAGTTCTTTCCTCCAGTTCAACCCCTGAAATTCTAAGGACACTGTTTCAGGTAAGTGTGGAAAGGAAGGAAGTGCTGTGGAGACATCTAGAGACATGCTTGTCTTCTAGACAAGCAGTGGGGTTTCTGCTCTGGCTCTAATTAATTTAGCCAATATTCTTAAAGACCATTATGCAACCAAAGCATCAATTGTTATACCCAGAGTAGAGAAATCACTATAGTATACTTGTAGCATTCATGTGGCTTAGAGGTTTCCACAAGTAAAGTTGTATTTTTTTAGCATAGTTATATAAACAGTAAATCCCCTTTGAACAGGAGGGATTCTGTAAGCAGTTCTATATAATGTTACTATCAACATCAGCAATCCCTTCTCTTTGGGGAGTTTGGATGGGATATGAAAGTTGTGTTCCATAAAATGAAAACCAAAAGGGCTCCTTACGACAGCTGTTACCACACCTCACTTAGGTAATACTAAACCGTACTAAACAACGTCGTTTCTACCTTCTCTACTACTAATTTTGCTCTTTAACCCTGAGCATCCAAATAAGAATCTGTTCAGGGTCATTTTCCATGATATATTCTGCATTCTAATCCTTGATTCCTGCAGTGTTTGAGCTAAGCAGTAGACAAGTTTGTAGATCAGAACTGCAGTACAGGAAAACATGTTTGTACTAAAAGAAAGTTGTAGGAGGGTGAGCTTCTAGGCTGGGCAACAGAAGAAAAAAAGAAAAAAAAAAAAAAGAGGGGTGAGTACATCTGCAGGACAGGTCTAGTCCAGCATCTCTGTTCAGAGAGGTTGTGTTGCCCATAAGGAGTTAGCAGCAGCTCTTACAATTACATTGGCACACCACCTTGGAGAGGTGAGAAGTAACAGTCTGGAGTTAATTTGCCAACAACTGGTGTTTTAGAAGAAGCGTGGATTTTATTAAAGACCTTGGCTCAGGACAGCAAACAAGACTGGTTCACAGCCTGTCTTTAATATCAAGTATCAAGGTTTCTGACTGTCTGAAAGAAAGACTCTTGAAAAGGACTGGATTACTACAGACCATTGAAAAACCATGAGTAAGATTTCTCAATTAGGAATGTAATGCTAATTAGTCTTTTTGGGTCAGCCTGGGTGGGTTGGCTAATTAGCAAAAGTAATGTACCCATGTGATTGGCCTGGAGTGTGGGTGAGGTTCCTGGAAGCACCAGGTGATATCTGGTGAAAAAAAGGATGTGTGGGTGGTAAAATCAGGACAGCTGCAGTCAGTGACTAGAGAGGGGGAAATACACCTTCAAGAGAAAATGCACAAAGGCTCTAAACTTTCAGAACAGTTGATGTAAGGTGTAGCAAGCCTCTATAAGGTTTATTGAAAGCTTAATTTAGGCTAAAATAATTTCTTTGTAAGATGGAGAGATATGCAGATTGCATAAGTACTGATGTTGTCATGTCAAATCAGGTGGTGTGTGCGATAAAGCCCGAGACCATTTCAGTGCAAGAACAAATGGCAGATTTGCTTCAGCCTCGAGGCACAGAGGAGACAGAGGCCCTGCAGATGTTGATTTAACATTAAAGTAGATGTGAATTTAAACTGCCAGGCCGTGTTTTCAGTTTCTAAATAAAAGATGAGTTTTACCTACTTTTTATAATCTTTTGCTTTTGTTTTAGTAGAAAAATAGCAACACTCATATCCTCCCTAATTATCCTGTGCCACTGCAGAGAAGGATACAGATTGTTTTATGGCCCTTTGTAAGGCTAGGAACTGTATCAAACGGTAATCATAGTAATGTTCCTTACAAAATATTACGCTTGCTTTCTAACAAAAGTCACCTGATCTGTTTGGTCCTCCAGAAAGAAACTCTTGGAGGTCCTTAAGCCCAAGTACTTTCCCTTTAAGGGCACACTCCATGTGTCGGGCTACACCACCAAAGGAGACAGGGGCTGCTCTGTAATGCAGAGCCCCGAATGCCTTCAGGGCCTAGAGGGGAAGGTGCCAGGTGCATCAGAACAATGGCACTAGAATATGAAAGGAGTGAGCTCCTCCAGGGCAACTTTTCCAGGTTTCCACCCTGGGCTAATTTCCCCAGTATCCAAGGCGTTACTGATGTAAATGCATGTTGTTCCATTGAGCTCACACCTCACACATTATACAGACTGGATACCACAAATACTTACTGAAACATGCATAGGGTAGAATGTCAGCTTTTACATGTGGTTCAGAAAATTAGGGGAAGGAGAGAAACAAAACAGAGAAGACTTTAACCCACACTAAAGCACTTTAAAATTTTCTGGTGGCTGTGTCTTTCCTTACGAAATTCTCTTCTTTTCTACATCCTCACAATGATGCTTCCTGAGAACCATGTAACTTGGTCAGTTAATGTAAGGATCAGATTTTGCCTCATTCATTGTGTACATATCATTTTTGCTCCTCATTTGGTGTTCTGAAGGTTGGTATCTCTGAATAGTTAGTGATTTGGACCTGTCCTATGTCCTTTTCTTTATGTAGCTAAAGCAGACAAAGCAATTTGTAACAGCTGCGTGCGACAGTGTTGTTGTCTTGTAACATTTAAAAAGTGTAACTTCTAGATTGCTGTGCAGGATTTCACTTCACTATGAGTAAGATTTATTTCTACAGTTCTAAGATTTAATACAAACCTATCAGAACAAAACACTAAGCTTTGCAAGAAACGTGTTTAATTAATTCTCAGTTTACTATTTAATGCGTTCTAGGGTTTTTCCCTCTTGACAGATGGCAATTTCATTTCTGGTTCCTTACAAAAAAAAGAAAACCCAAGCTATAATGTCCAATGATTTAACATATTTCACTTTTCAAAAGATTAGCGATGGGCCTAAGACTAAGTTTGGATTCAAATACTAATGTTCCCAGCGGGTGTTCTGCTCCAACGTTTTGGTTCAGGCCCATCTTTTCCTCTAGACAAGTATACTTTTGAAAAGGATACTGCCAAATAAATCTCCTGTTTTGAAAAGTTAAGTATTACATGTGTTTCTAATAACACGTCAGATGGAGTAGCATGAAGTAATTTCAATTATTTTTATTATTTGTCTGTGGTTTTTGCTTCCTTTCATTTTGCTTAGCAAAACAGCTAACCTAGAATAGTCCGTCTCCCTTCACATTTACAGTCAGCGAATCAAAGTGAAACTATCACAAGCAAAAAATCCTTCCAGATACAAGTGAATATAATGAAAAATAGTTTCTTAAATTACACAAAGGTATCTGTTTTCTATTCAGTCTATTCTAAAAAAGAGAACAGAAGCAATGAAATACAGAAAAGTCATTCAAGGTGCTAGGAAATGAAGGAGAGAGACCATACAGAAATGGAGGTAAGATTTGAGAAGACACTACTTATATCATGATCACATGCTGCAAAGGGAAGACAATTTTTTTTAAGAACTCAAGCTTTGGATTAATCGAGGATTCATATATCATGTCAGACAGCAACTAAATTACAAAATGTTATCTGGAATAAATTAAAAGTATACGTTCAGCCTCAACCAATAAAGAGATCTCTAATGAAAATAAAGACAAATTAGCGGGAAATTGGAACTAACTTTAATTTTTTTTCTCTTCTGTTTTCAAATGTATTTTCCAGAGTGGATCACTAAAGGAGCCAGAGCCAAACAAAATCCCACCTCAGCGACCACCACCTCAAGGTTGTTTACAGTACATTCTCGACTGTAATGGCGTTGCAGTAGGACCAAAACAAGTCCAGGCTACTTAGATAATTGAGACTAAAAGCAAGGGTTAAAGCAAAAATTATAAAAAAAAAAAAAAGAAACACACAATCCTAAAAGCAAACATACCAGTTCTGTTCAATTTTTGCATTGTTTCAGTGCTGACCTGGACTGTGTTTTTTCTATGCAGTGTCAACTATACCGTCTGGTTGTTTACTTGTTCATGTCTGTGCGTGTAATGCTTACCTACCTTTCTCTGTAAAATTTATGATTTCAGGGCTGTTGTCAACAGTGTAAAAAGAATGTGCCTCTTTAGAGCCCAGTGCAACTGTACATTATGGATGGTTAGACAGTATTTTTGAGTATTAAATATCGTTAAGTAAAATACCACCAAGGTTCAAATCTAAATACTTTTGCTTACTTTGTGAGTGTGTGCACACTGTACTCATAGCCTTTATTTTTTTGTGCGTGTGCATGAGTAATAAGCAGGTGATCCAGATATATTTTTAAAAGTCTAGATTAGAATTTGCTAGTGAAGCTTTTTATTTATAATTTTATAAAGTTTGTTAACATTTGAGTTTTACTTATACACAAGTGGAAGTCTAATATTTCAGTGACTCCATAAGATACAGTTCTTCCCAAGGAATATTTAAAATATCTTCTATTTTACATACTGGTATTCATATTTTTAGTAATTCTGCATTAAATTATTAGCTACAAAGCTATGTAAATGGGCCACCTATGTGCAATATCTCAGTGAAAGTGTGAGTATTTAATGTATCCTATTTCGATTAAGTAGTACCTTTTGTTGTCATTTTGAATTAGTAATCTATGGAGATTTTTAATGAAAACTGATGCAAATACTTTCAAAAATCTTATACTTACCTAAGAGTTAAATCCCAGGTTATTTGGTGAGAAGTACCTCAAGGACTGTTAAGCTTCCTGTAAGAGCTCTTTTTTTTTTTTTTTTCAAATAACAAGATTTTAGGAGATGTAGACCAAGGTACCTTCAACCAGCGAGGGATCCTGCCCTTTGATTAGAACGAGAGACAAAAATGTCAGCTATTTTCTTTACCAACTCAGGTCTACTATTTTAAACCTAGAAGTAGCCAGATAACTATAAAGAAAATTCAGTCCCAGCGTTATCCATATAAATAGGGTTTATGATAATTGTTTGAAATCAAACACGCAAAAAGACTTGAGATGCCTGACAACTGCTAGATTTTCTGCAGGTAAATTATTTGTGATTTTTGCATAACCAATGTATAATGCAATCTTACGAGAAATACACAGGGAGGCAGTTAATCTGTTGTAAGAAATCTAGGCTAGAATCACAAGCTCCACACTGCTAGCATACCATAAAGCTTAGTTGCAAGTGAGCCACAAAACTATAATTTTAATCTTGAATACGCACAAAGATGAGTAGTGGCCATTAGTTTAATGCAAACAGTTTTGTTTAAAGGGAAAACAGCCTTATGTTCTACTTCTGTTTTCCCTACAAACACTGGAAAAAAATTATCAGTGAGAATCATCATTCTTAGTGTTTCTTTTATTTGTACAAGCTGGCTGGTAAGATGAGAATTAAGGTATGCATTATTAGCTATTTAAATGTTTGTGGTAAGTGCTACTGTTTACTACCTATCAGTAAATTACATGAATATTTTGCTTTAGTGATCAGCATTTGTCTGGGTCAGTGATCATTCCAATGATGGCATTGGCTATTTTGTTCTATATTAAGAAAATTCCACTTAGAATCAGGTTCACAAATCCTTACCTCCAGACACCACGAAAGTGAATAAACCATACTGCCCTGGGGGAGTGAAGAAATGAATCTGATGATTGATTTTATTTCAAGCAGTTGGTTTGGTGGGGTTTTTTTGCATGTAGTAGTACCACTATTCACAAGTGCTTTTCACACGACATTTGTGAGTTGTGTGTGCAAAGAAGCGATGGGTGTTTCAGATAGGATTTCAGCTTGTTGACTGTAAAGGCTTTGCAAGGGCACACACTATTACTACATACCACAGACAAGAAGCAAGCCAAAATGTCTCTCTGCATGTGAGCATGCTTAGGTGCAATATTGTGGGTAACAGGGAACAGATGTTTTACAGTGTAGGCTTAATGTTCAGTTTTGTTGAGTTATTTTTGGTAAAAGTTTCTTTCATGATTGTTGCCTTTTGTACAACCCAGCTGCAAGAAAGTGAGCAAATGCTGGAAGTGTGACAGCAGTATATCTTTTATGTGAAATATCTTGTACAGCTTAATGTGCAATAAAAGAAAGTTATATCTGTCTTCAGTGTAAAGTTTCTGGCATTCAAGCCTGTATGTACAAGTGGGGGAAAGAAACCTTTCTGTTTTTCAGTATTGAGTGAAAGGAGACTAATAAGAAAACAATCCTTATTAAGATGTTGTAAGACCATGTTATCACCTTCAAATATTTCCTACAAAAGTGGTTCAAATTAATAAACAATGAAGGCACATTCCTTAACATACAGTACGTGCTATTTATCTTTCTACACCACAACACACTGCTACAACTGTATTAAAACTTACTGAAGCATTAGTACGTGCTGTTCTCAGACACATATACTGGAATCTCATATAGTAAGCGGAAAGCTAACTATAATAGCAATTTAAAAAAAAATAATAGTCATGTATTGCGAGAGTACTTCCAGATACGAAGGTTTTATTTTAGAGACCTGAATAGATTAAGTCTTTTACTTGCACTAAATATCTGTGTAAGACTAAAAATTCCCTAATGTTCAGAACATCTAGATCAGTTGTCTTCTATAATATTTACTGTTCAGCAAGGCTCTTGCCCTGAGTGAAACATTATACAAACAAATCACTCAAAATTTCATTCTGTCCTTCCTTCCCCTTAACTCAGATGTCCTGTCTGCCTTGTCACATGCAAGAATATTCAGTTGTAACGACTCTCAGCCCAGAAAACCACATTCAGACATCTGAGATAAAAGCAGCATGCCCACTGATATCTGACACAGCACTATTGCAGTTAGAAAGCAGGAAAAAAAAAACCTTGAATGATGACGTAGCATCTTTCAGCCATGGATTTCACAACCAAAGTCTCTACTACACATTCTAGTTTCACGCTTGATACAGTATTTTGCCCGTATATTGCCTTCTGAACGAAAAGATTTTCTTGGTAAAGAACTAGTAATGACTTTCTTGTGTTTCTTGTAATGGTCTTTACATATTTCACTAGCAGTTAAATAAGTTATCAAAGACTTTAAATTAGACAGAAAATTGCAGTATAAAGTTGTTTTACTGCTGTAAGAGTGAAACTAAGAGGAGTATCAGAACTAATTTTAAAACTTTGGAGGAACAAAACTGCAATAACTACACAGAAAATAGTAGCTGTA
>JAOXJM010000003.1:21509717-21521618 GCA_026413425.1 Tringa solitaria
TCCCCCATCTCTCTACACCCTCCTTTCAGGTAGTTGTAGAGAGCAATAAGGTCTCATAGTTAGCAGTAAGTGCTATATGCTTCAACTTAAGACTCCTAGGAAGCTGGGTAGCGTTTCCATATAGAACAGATTCTAATGGATATTGTTACTGCGCTATCCCAACCAAACATTCATCTTTTAACAATCTTGAAAATAGGTGTTGCTAGACGCATCCACTGCTATTTACTGTAAAAATGTCTTTTCTCATTGCTTGATGGAATTGTAACAAATTTGAGTATATGGAGGAGACCTGTAATTTAAAGGCCTCTGCCCCACCTGTTATGGGAATGTCTCTGAACTACGATCAAGGAAGCATTCTTTTTCTTATTTAGATGGGTTTTGTCTGTTTGCAAGTCATGACTTAATCTATTAAAAAAGTGAAATGGTTGTTTTAAAAGTACAACTCTTGGTCTCTTTTCCCCTTAAACTCAAGTTCACTTACAGGTGAGTACCATACTATAATATATATTCGTTTACTCAGCTTTGTTCTACAGCACATTTTTGAAGACATTAGCATTTTTCACACCTTTTTTTTACTAGAAAGGGAAAGCATGTGCATTGACTCTGAGCCATAAAGAGCTGATGTAATTTCATGGCAAGAAGACTCCTGCTGCCCTTAAGAATGTTAGTACAAGTTCTGAACTGACTTACCCTCCTCTGGAATAATTATGCATTCCACTCTGGCACATTTTATCATGCAATTCTCCTGCTTTGTAGATTACATGTCTTGAGGAGGTACAAAAGGGAAGAGCAAAGACTGTTTTATTTCTACACATGCATCTAACAAAATTATATACACACACACACACCTCAAATAGTACTTTTAAATGTAAAATTATGTGAGAATTTACTTTACAAACTTATTTAATATGTACATTAAATACAGGTATCCTTTCATGCATCAAGGAGATGCAAGCATCTCTTGGGAGGAACACAGAAAGTATGGGGAAAATATATTGTTAAATTATAATTGAACAAGCTGGAACTTGTTCAGGTTAAACAGCCCACCCTCAAACTGCAAAAAGCCAAATTATGCCCTCAGCAACTTCTGAAAAGCAAACTGCCTTCAGTGGATTTCTGCAAATTTAACTGTCTAGAGTCTACAGCCACATCAGAATAAGTCTCCCTGATCTCAGAGATTAAGCAGTCCCCAGCCTAGTAAGTATTTGGATAAGAGACCACTTGGCAATTCCACATAGCGTTAGACATTAGCACAAGATGCATTTGTAGTTGAGAGCTTGGATGTGAGGATTGTTCACAATATCAGACTTAGATATAGTAGATGTACCTTTCAAAGAGGTATTAGGATGCATTTATTGGCACTGCAAAAGCCTAAAATAGTTTTTAAAAAAAACAAACACCAAACCAAAAAACCCCCCCAAAAAACCCCAACCAACAGCCTCCCCAAAAACCCAACTGGAGGGTTATCTTAAGTGGCCTGAGTTCTCTTAAATAGCAGATAATTATATTTTAATTTTTCAGAACACATGATTGAATTCAGTCCTTTCAATCATTTGGTTTTAATTATGTCCAAAAAAAGATGACAGACCAGGTCCCTTTTTAGACTGAAGGCACAAAAATGCATGTTACTAGCGTGAGCAGAAGCATACTGGGAAATAGAGCTTGTAAATAGTTACTTGGACACTTTTTCTTCAGGACAAAGCTAAGAAGAGGAGTTATTACAGTCCTTAAAGTAACTCTTCTAGATGTGTTTTAGTACATCTTCTTGAGATGTAGGTATTTCAAATCAACGTTTCTTTTTGACCTTCACCAGGTCAGGCATAAAACTTACAAGAAAGGAAGCAAGCACACCGAACAGCTATGAACTCTTAAGTACTGATCCGTAAGAGACCTAGTGTTTCATTTTGAACAGTCCTGAAACACTAATTCAGCTATTAAAAATCTCTATCCTGTTCTACAAAACATACAGCATTCCATACCAAAAATTTCTTTGGACTAGTTAGCCACACTGAGTTGCAAAGTCTCTGTGTTTTTCTGGGATATGGAGAGGATGAGTGGTGTGTGGGGATAAATCCATAACTAAAAAGGTTAAAAAAAGACCCACTATTTGTTTTCAATTCTCATCTAATTCTGGACTTCAGGAAAAACTGACGAGGCAGAATAGTAGCAGAGCGGGTAACTAGGACTCCTGTACCTATCTATGTATCTGAACTGCTTAAAACTTACAATCCTTCCTACATAATAGTCTTCATATTTAGTTGCTTGTTTCCCATTGAAACCAGAAGTCAAATTTTCTACAAATGGGACAGGTTTATGGTGGGGGATGGGAATGGAGAAATATATAGGTGCAACACATAGATCATATACACAAAATGCTTATCTTCATTATTTTTATGCTTTTACTCCCCACTAACAAACTGGAGCCCTCATTATGATAAACATTTTTTCCCAGTGTTTTTTTTTTAAGGAAAAGCCTAAATTTACATTAAATTGAAAAACAGTGTGTTCAGTTCCTAAATAGTACTGATGTTTTTTGTGCTCCCTCACACATATGGCTAGCTGAGAATGCACAGCAAGTTCAAGCTTGAAATGAATTTTTTTTAAGCAACCAGTATATAACACTAAACATGATTTAATAATGGAAAGACTGGCACAACCTTAAAGGAATATCATCAAGTAGGCAAGGTATGCTTGTGACTTACTTATTATAAAACAGTTAAATCAAGTCGGAAGCATAATCCAGATTCTTTACATAATTATGGCAGAAGGGTGTGGAAGAGGGAATATCGATTATTTTTTAAACTGAAGATCTTCTAACAGTAAAACAAGCAATACATTGATCTCTCATTTCTCTCAACTCTCTTGAAAATGCCCGTAATTTTTCATTTATACTTAATTTCATAGACAACTTAAATGCCAGCTTAACATTTTGCTAAGATTGGGTTTATTCCTTTGATGCAGAAGTTAGTAAACCTTTTATTACAATTTTTACCACGTCAAGCTTAAGATTCTTAGGGCAGTATTATCTCTTTTAATCAAGCTGACCACAGACAGTAAATGAAACAGCATTGCTGGTCCTCTTTCTATTGGTAACAAAGCGTTATTAACTTAATCACATACAGAAGTTGCTTAGTTATAAGGATGCTGGAATGATACATTCTGATATTATGAACAGCATTGTAGAAGTGACTGAAAGTGAGGGATTTGTTATTTTATAGTGCTTTTATTTATACTCAGTTAAAGCTCAAATAATTTATGCTACAATTGAAACCAAATTATTGTAGCAAATAGCACAAAAGAAAGACTTTTAACTAGTGTTAATGATGAAATACACATCAAAACATTAGAATAGTGTTCCATGTTTTAGAGGTGCTTTTCCTCCGGATTTCTGAGCATAACCCACCTTGCAATTCCTTGTCAAAGGACTGATATTTCCTTAGCTGTCTGCCCATTGCAGCCTCTTAAGTTTCAAACCTTTATTCTTAGCGATTGAGACTAGAAAACGAAAATGTGATTTGTACACACTGGGTTAGGTCTGAGGAATCAACAGTCCTTTACCAAAGCTATTGAAATAAGAGGTGTGTCTGTCATTACTAAAGAGATCTTCCGGTGATAAAAGAAGAATTGCATCAGCTTTTGGCTAGGAGCGTAAGAGTGACTCAGCAGTTCAGAAGAATGTGTTTCCATTTTCTTTCCGGTTGGAAGATGGTGAACCTTCCCTAACACTTTCTCTTAAAACACCACAAGAGGGGCAAAACGGGGATGTTAAGTTTCTCAGAAATAGCTTGACAGCCTTTACTGGGAGTAGTATGAGCCATACAAAGTTCTCTGATACCATTCTCACACTTGCTTTCTTTGCAGTAGTACCAGGAAATTTGTTTCAACAGCTCAGCAGCTGTTCCCTAGTGAGTTACTCACTCAATTTCTGCAAGTTAGTACAACACACAGCACAGGAAATTCTAATTTGGAATTAAAATTTAATTGTGAGAGCAAACATTCCTGGTAATTCTGGTGATTAATTAGTCCTTTCTTTCCATGATTTTAGCCCTCTGAAACCAGAATTTTGTCCATTCTGTAGAAGTTCAAAGAAAAACATAGAACATCTCAGGAAATTCTCATTAGTTACTAGTCTATATTTTGGGTACTACATCAAAGCACCATGATTATCAAAGTTAACTATGTAAAATACCTTTTTCTTATTATCCTCTCATATTGCCATTAGTCAGAGATGAAATACTGAATTATACTGACCATTGGTTTGACCCAGCAGGACATTTCTTGTGGTCTTTCTCTTCTTCCCTCTAAGTAATGAGTTTGCACCCATTACACTAAGCCAGCCCAAGCTAGAGTTAATTTGGCAGGATTGCCAAAATTTCTTCTGAAGAAGGATTGTAACCTGGCAAGTTACTCATGAAAGATGCATGCTTATGATCCTTTCCTCACATGAAAGACTTGTGAAAACTGAGTAAATCTACCTGGGTATTTGATTTCAGTCTGAATGGAATCAGGAACATTTATACTTGTTCCTGGAGACTCCTGCTGTTTGTTAGGCCTGTCATTGAGTACCAGAGTTAACATCCAACTGCAGACGGTTTATACTTGTATCTGGCCTTTTTTCTGCACTTCTGCCTCACCGTTCAGCATCAGCTGAGGTTGGCACCTCTGCTCTCAGAACTACAGCACCCTCTGACTTAAACTCAGACCATCACACCTTACTTTCCATTCTGTCCCTGCTTTCTAATATTTAAATCACTTCCTTGACCACTGACAGGAAGCCATTACATTCTGTACATACTTTAACAAGATATCACAAGACCTTAACGGACCAAATTTCATCATCAGATAATGACAGACTAAACATTTCCTTTGGGCTATGCCAGATTTAAAAAGTGGCCTTCAACTGGAAAAATCTAAAAGCTACATTTCCAGTTAGCCTCGTTCTTGGAAAAAGACACTGAAAAGATCCATAACAATTACAAACATATGGGGATAAAATTGACACAGACAAGAAAAAACCCATTAATTTAAATCAATCAATCATTGTCAAACATTGTAGCGTATTCCAGAAAGTCTGTACATTCTCCTGAAATAAGAACTTGCATATTCTAGGTTATATTCATGAAGTTTGAAAGGAACTTTAAAAACATTTTTTGAAGTCTGCCATTTCCTTTGCATCAAGTTCAATAAGTCTGAAAGAGGCAATGAAATAATGATGAAGTAAAGAATAACTTTTGTGCCCAATTTGCACAATACAGTTCTAAAATACAATCCATCATCTAATCTAGAAAAGTATCTTAATGCCAGCTGTGGTTTTCAGCAATATGCCCTTTTGAATCAGCATTGAAAGTGATTTAACAGCACAACTGATCAAAACCTCCAGTTACTTAGCTTCTGACACACACACAAAAGATTAAGTGATTTTCTGCTTATTTAGCTGATCTTGCAGCAACAGCGTTGAAAGTTGTTTTACAATAATTAAACTAATTTATGTCATTTTTGTAGGAGTCGGTCACTTTCTTGGAACAGACTAGACTTTGAGGAGATTGGGTGCCAATATTTCACACAGAAAACCAATCTGCTGCTATGGTAAGCACACTCTATTCATGAAACTCACACCAAAAGGAGTCCAAAGCATTTACAAACCAATTACACTTACTTTAATATCAATGAAGGCTAAAAATCAGTTGTGTACTGAAAAGGCTGTAATGTTGCAAAATTGCTTGCTACCCAGCACGAAGATAATTTACATTTTAAACAAATGGAAAAGGGGGGTTAGTATGCATACCAGTATTTTCAAGATACCAATAAAAATTTCAGGGATAAAGAGGGGAAGAAACATGTTGCTTAAAGAATCAGGAGCCTCCGTTCTGCCCAAAGCATCAGCTATCTTCTCAAAGAGTTCTTTTACCAAAAAATTGTGAAAAGCAGGTAACTGCCAGCTGTGACCAATTATGCTGCCTTACAGGAAAAGCGGCAATGAAATGAACAGCACATCAGAATACTAATATATATACTTGTTCTATAGTGAAAGATAAATCACAGGGACCAAACGCCAGTCAAGAGACATGAAGAAGCTATAGGACCTTTCCAAGAAAAACACTGAAGAGCAATAGGTGGGCTGTTGCATGACAGAGCCCTTGGGCTGCCATCCGCAGTGACAGGAGCCCAGATGGGTATGCAAGTGCACTTGCACTGGATCTCAGTGTACCATCTTCCACCCAGGAGAACAGCACTGGGCGCCAAGTCTTAGCAAGTCTTTCACGCCCCTGGGGGAGGAAGAGGATTTTCCCAGAAGCAGAGTAAATTTAATTAAAAAAAAAAAAATCAGTATGAGGTGCACTCTGAACAATTAAATATTTTCCTAACTTATGTATGTATACATCAGAGAACCACAGAATGGTTTGGGTTGGAAGGGACCTTAATGATCATTGAGTTCCACCCTTCTACCCTGGGCAGGGACACCTTTCACTAGGCCAGGTTGCTCAAAATCCCATCCAACCTGGCCTTGAACCCCTCCAGGGATGGGACATCATAGGTTTACTAGGTCTGTGCATCTTATGCCAAAGACTTCCTTTTCAATTATGAAGAGAAATGACAGTTCACATCAGCCTCACGATGCACGCAATATATGTAATTCATATGATTGCCCTCAGTGACCTGTATTATTTCTCACTCTGAGCACATAAGCTTTTGTAACTGTACAGAAAATGTTTGCCAAAAACTCACTTCAATCTAAAAGGCCCATCCTCTCTCTTCTCTTCAGCAGGTTTGGTTAAAATGGATTTTCCCAAGTGTATTGCCATCTTCTCACTAGAGACTCTGTAGCTGTTCTTTGGTTTCCTGATATTAATATAATTACCACATATTTTGGAAGAAAAAAAAAACCTCACAATATTATCAAAACAAAAGCAAAAAGAAGGAAAATCAGTAGGATACATTACTTAAGTTTTCTGCTATCTTATCCCTTCTGCAATGCACAGAGATCCTGAAAGTAGTACTGCTTATGTATTAATGATTTGTCATTCAATGTCTGTTGTTATACTGTTGGCTGAGTTGCTGTAATACAATGTTCATGTGTTACAAGTTCCTTGCTTCTACATTAATCAGTAAAAGCTAAGGCATTACACCAGCTCCACAACTGCTACCACACCCAGCTCCACCAACGTCACACAAACGGCTGATACAGCTTCTGCCTGATGCAAACACTAAGGAGATCAATCTTATTGATTTTGTGAGATGGCTACTAACTAATCTCAGCTCATTTGTAACAATTTGTAAGAGTTTTACACCTTTACACCTATGTTTTGAATTTGAACTTATATTGTTTGATAGTGTGACTGCTTATCAGTGTGCCAAAATGTAAAATATTAAAGAGAAGACCACATCAATGCTTTTTAGAAGGTCAACACTGCGGATATATGAAACAAAACTCAATAAAGCAGCTTTCAGTTCCCATTTAGTTTTAACATAAAGCTTCCTCTGCCTTAATACCACAACACATTTTGAGACACTGCTTATGAAATTTACTTACTAAGTTCAGTTTCAATGTTGAAAACTGAAGCAGTTCATCAATTTGGAAGGAGGAGCATATCTAGCATGACATTAATTCCTGGATAACTAGGAAAACAAAGATTGTCCCCAGGTGTGTTTGCCTAGAAATAAGTATTTCACATGCTTTCCAGCAGGTGGCAATGGCATATATAATTGCTTATTCACATGGCATGAACCCTATACTTCGCAGCAAGTAGAGGAGTCACTCCTAATCGAGTAGTGGAAGTGTTTTGATGGGACAAATTCTACTGCCCTCAGCCATAAGGAAATTTGAGGTTATTACTGAATGTGGTATAGCAACAAATGTATTACGTTTTGGTCCAAACTGCTTATATGGCAATTAAGTGTCCCAACGTTATTAAAACTCAAAGCGTGACAAAATTTAAATACATTTAATCATTTCCTCCTTGTTACTCTTTTGCTAAACTCAGCTTGGGCAGCATTAGCTTGGAAACTTCCACCTCCAGGCAATAAGAAATCATATGAAACAGGTTCGCAAAAAGAGGAAATAATATGAGTAACAGAGAGACAGTGGGCAACAAATAACTGAATGACCTACAGAAAAATATCCTATAATAGCAAAATCCTTTTGAAAATGAATGCATGATTTTATAAGCCTGCTGTATAGGAAAAACCTTAGATAGTGCTCTTAAAAATAAACAACAAAAAACCAATCCCAAAAAGAAAATTACAATTAAAATGTTCATGTCAAGTTTTTGGCTGGGTATAGGCACACTCTACATTTCACTTTCTTGTTTATTGCAGCCGCAGGAAGGAGGCTTTTGGGGTTGTTTCTCTGGCCCCAACCCAAGTGCATGCACATACAACTTCATTGCCAATTTCCCCCAGTTGACAATTGGGAGATGGGAGCAAAATGAGGGAACAGAAGAAGAGAAATAGGGTTTGGTTTTTTTCCAACCGTGGGCTCTGAAACAGATCTTGGCTATACTACCTATAGGAAAGATACAATTGCAAATAAACTCAAAACATTATAGCATCCTAGTTAAAAAACAAAACACATTTTCATAATTTTTTACCCTGTAGTTTTGTACATAGATTCTGTAATCCCTATTTTAAAAGGGTAAACACCTTCAACATTGAGCCCTGTGTTAGAAGAATAAGTCACCCCTGGGATGCAAGACAATTCAGACAGCATATGCCAGATCGGTCCTGGGATTATTTTATACACAAAAAATATTCTTGCCAACAGTGTCACTCTGTGCTAATTTATTTTCTGTGTGTTTTGAAATGCCACTGCAGCACTGTTCATTAGGGACTGGTCTTAAAAAAGAGAATACTTCAGTAACTCATATTTCTTAGTTTAAATGAAGATCAAGATTTGGGCTCTTTGGGGCATATAGAGCTTAAATGTCATGTCTTCCTCTCCCTTTCAAAACTGAAATATAGCTGCATGTATACAGCAATAAAATATTTTCATCTCCCTTATGTCTGAAAAAGAACAGCATAATCTAGCAAATCCCATCATTAATGTAGAAAGTGTTAAGAAAAAACTGTTTTACTCTGTTCTGAAGAAGTAAAATGCTTCTCCTCTGTACTTCAATATACACTGAGCCATACAAAACTCACATTTATAGCACAAAACAGCAACTACATTTAAAATCACCAAAGCTTACTGCGATCCATGAGTAAAGAATAAAATAGAAGGATCCAATTCCAATCTTTTTCCCCAAAATTTCATATAAAGAAATTAAGATGTAAATATCTGATTTCAAACTCTGGTATTCTTTCCTCTCCTCCTTCAAACAGGAGTAAAAATGATCATCAGAAGCTGAAAAGCAGTTTGATCTTTGTTACATTGGGACTATGGAATATAAGCAACTATTTTACAAGGCATTGTAATTGTTTGTACTTGCAAAACTGGATTAAGAAATCACTGCTATTCTTAAAACACATTTATCACATACATACAAAAGTCAGCATATTTCTACTTAGAGCGGAGCCTTCAGCCAACCAGAGTGAATTCCCGTGCACCGCCCACGCTGATTCTCTCATCCTCCCCTTCCCCAGAGCAATCACAGCATCTGGCCAGTATAACGCGAAAATTTTCCAACGTGCCTTACCAGGGTACACCTGCCCTGTGGATGACCCATGTATATCTCACCTATAGTCTATCGATCTTGTTGCAATTACCAGCACCCTCAGTGCAATTACTGAAACACAGACACTAGAAGTTCTGAATAAAGTAGGTGAAATCATGGTAAGATTTAGATTTGTTTAAGGCACAAGCCCTATTTTATTTCAAAGGGCTTGGAAACTAAAGCAGTGGCACTGAAGTCCTTCATAGGGTAGCTGAGATGAGGAAAAAAGGAGGCTATAATATGGGGGGTTTCATCAGACCTCTAGAATTTATAAGTTTGGGGCTTCACTGAACTTTTCAAAGTTTTATGAAACATTTTTTCCTGTAATTTAAATCCATTTGTTCTTTGGTTGAAGCTTAATTTAAAAAACATGTCTTTTGAGTTGAGTGGAAGTCTGACTAATTCCGTTGTAAATGCTGCTGAAGATGAACAAAACTATAACTGAAGGGAAAAATAAAAGCCTCATGCATACACAACAGCCATATACTGCTAAAATCTGTAACGACCTATAAGGAAATCTTAATGACTGAGAATCCAGAAGCTGAAGTTCCTCTACTCATCTCTTTTCCTGTTTCTTCCTTTATTATATGTCTATCTCTTCTGTTTCCCAATAAAGTATTCTCATTTAGATTTTATCCTTCCAGCCCTTTACTGGTATACACCTTTGTAGTATAAACCAAAGAGCATTCACAGTCCTTTAGCACCATTACCTCTGCCATGTTGCTTCTAGAAGTTATGGTTGGTCTCTAGACCCAACCTCAGTATGCCATTCTTTTTCCACTCTCCAGGGAAGATAAGTAAAAAGTAGTATAGTTATCCTCCTTCCTTCCTACCTCAACCCTTCCATCTTTCTCCCACACAATAAAAAAATTATTGGGAACTAGAGGAAGCAGCAGCTTACCTGATGAGCATTAGTAGTCCTCATTCTGATACATTCTGGTGCATTCTGTGACTGCTCCTATACTTCCAGAAACATCTCATGGGTACTCATGATATCACGGCCTATTTTTCATATTAGAATTTCTCTTAATGATATTAAATAAGCAGTTGTGATACTCTGCCTATAAACATTTGTCATAGGCACTCACGGCATCCTCTGTTGTAAATTGCATCTCTTGCTACGTATGGTCTACAGCAGGTTGAGAACTACAAGATGCCCATAATTTCCTTTCTTCTTAAATGTTTGAATTCCATCCTCTTTCCTCTATATGCAATCTTCTCTAACAAGAAAACTCATTCTAGACTCCCCTTGTCCAAGAAAAATGCATTTTCTCAAAGGAAAGTTCATTTGAGCTATTGGAGTAAAAATATATTGTTATGCCCTTCTTGCTGGCTAAGAATGCTGCTTAGCCTTACCTATATCCTACCACTGCCAAAGAAGGAAGTCTATTTTTTTTCCCTCTTGGCAACTCGTTTGGAGGTACACTATTGTGTTCTCTGAGTACTCGTTCTCAAAGGCTATTGTGAAAACTGTAGTAAACAGAACTCTCAGCATCAGGATACAAGAAACAGGATCCAAGGCTGAAACTATTTGCCAAGAGTGGATGTGACCGCTGCCCCATTCAATCCTGGATGGTACAACAGTTCATCTTAGCTGCTAGATATAGCACATTCTGTAATGAGGAGGACAAAGGTGGCAATTACTGAGAAACCATGTTGCTGAAGAAAACAGCATCAGGATGTAAAAAAAATTTCCTTTCCATCAGGCAACTAAACAACGGATCTCGATTACAGATAGTAGGCTGTAGTCTCAATTTGTATCGGCATATTTCCATGTACTGTTGTGGAGTTCCATGATTACGACAACTGAGTTGATGACAACTGAGAATTTGGCCCAAGGACTGAACTTGAAATACTCACAGTATTTCAATTAGCTTCTCTGCTGTTTGGCAAAATCTGTGATGTCAGACATGCCAAATGGTTCACATTTATATAAAACTAGAGAACCAGAAAGTAGTAAATCTAAACATTTAGGAAGCTTAAGACTAAATACAGAATTTCACAGAATTAAACTATAAAGCAGAAGTAGCATTGCATAAGGAATAAAATACTGTGAATAGCTACAGAAGCAGTGATGTACCTTCATTCTCTTTCTGGAAGGAGTAAGGGAAATACACAGGGGGAAAAAAACCCTACCAGATGATAAATCTGATATTAAGAGAAAGATTAACTCAATTTTACTATTAATTAAATTATTTACCATAATGGAAAGAATGCATCAAAGCAGCTCCAGCCAAAGGCAAATATTCAC
>JAOXJM010000003.1:21535795-21628114 GCA_026413425.1 Tringa solitaria
GGCTATGCCCCGGGTACCGGGGCATAGCCCTTGAGGGGAGGAGGTCTACCAGGACGAGCCGCCCGGTGGCCGTGTGGGCGAGAATTCCCACACACACACACACTTCGTTGAGGGCTGGAAGGGCCGGGCAAGCGGCAGGCTGTGCCCGGTAGCCCGCTTGGCAGGAGCGTGGGCGCTGTGTCCATGGTGCTGTACTCCGGGGCAGCAGGCCCTTCGCAGAGGAGGATGCTGACGGAGAGAAGAGAAGGTGCCCACAGGGGTGGTCTCCTCCCCTACAGGAGGTAGAGGTGATGGGGATGGATGTCTCCAGGGGTAGACCTTCCCCTTACCTTAGGGGAAAGGAGCGGAGATGGAAGCTCGCTGCTCACCTGGCTAATTCCCTTAATGAATGAACAGACTCTTTTTTTTTTTTTTTTTTTCTTACGAATTTCTCAACTGCAGAAAGTCGGGGAGCCCTTCTGAGCCTGCAACAACTGAGATGCTATGTTGAAATGTATTATGTCTTGATGGCATGCCTCAGGTTTGCAGGGGTGTTTTGTAATCTTCCTGGTGTCATTTCTCTCCAGCGTAGTCTACAACTGGAGAGTGCAAGTTCCTGTGGTGTTGTAACTTTTGTGGCACTGTGTACACACAACACCACTATGCTGACTTAACAGTGATGTATTTATTAATATCAGTGACGTAAGCCTGGTATTTATTCTGATGAAAAGCTCGGGACATTATCAATTTCTTCATGTACTGCGGGCTCTAGGTTCCTTTAAATCAGCAGGATCAATTATAATTATCCCTGAAATAACTAGGGTGGTGGGCTAGCTAGCCTCGTATTTGTGACTAGCTGCCCCATCTCTGGATAAGATTTGCTGTGGAATGGGATTGTAACATTCCCTTTAAAAACAAGTATTCAAAACAACAAAAAATACTTTTCTGGTACCAATTAGTCTGTAATTTAATGAGTAATTTACCTTTTAAAAGGTTACTATGATTTGTTACTAGTTAACTAAAAATTCCTAGTGTACACCAAGTACACTAGGTGTGCACTAGCATATAACACGCTCTTGTGTTTCCTGTATTTTGCTCCCATTAATATCAGAATTTGTTGCGTGAAGTCGCGTGTTTGACATCATTACTCTCTTCGTCTGTCACCAAAAAAATTGCTGCAAAAATTGCTTAGAGATTTAATTATGAGATTATAAGAAATAGCAGGGTGTTAAGGCATGTGTTACAATATAAGCATGGACTTGTCAAGGTGAGAGAGAGCTGGAAAAATAGTTGGCATGGACTTTGAATGATAACCAATCAGAAATATAATTTAAAGGTATTTTTACAAAGGCAGCTTTTGAATTTGAATATTCTTAGGCATCAGCTTTGTAAAATATTAACAGTTAGTGCTTCAGAGATTATATATCTGTAGACAGCCTTAAACTGTGCATTTCTTAGAAATGCCTCAATGTCAAATTCCTGGATAATACAATTTATTAAACATCCGCATTCAGTGAAAACTCCATTACAATATAGAACATACAAATAATTCTTTTTCTCTTGATATAACTTTATATGTCATAAAATAAATTATCACAAAAAAATGAAGGTGGCAAAATATCAGTGTAACTGAACAATATGGAAATATGCCTTTTAACCTTCCTTGTGATACTGATAAAAAAACCCACTACCAGCACTGCTTCTAAATCTGACTTCTCTGTGAACTTTTTTAACTAACAGTAAGTCCATTTCTAAGTCAATTAAATAAATTTAGGCCCAGCTTCAATTATTATCAGTATAATTTTCCACTTATAGAAATGGCTAATAAAATGAAATTTGCAAAAAGTTATAATTTAAAAATAAGGAAAATCTTAAAAGTAGAAGAAAAACTCTGTCTTGTACAAAGCTGGACTGACTAAATAATGAGAAAAATACTTAAGGATGTTTTTCATCTTGAATGCTGAAGCCTTCTTTTGTTTTGTTTCATTTTTTTTTTAAACATATAATCTCTTCAGAATGATGTTGAATATATTTACTAGCCAGTTTTTTGTAGCCTAATAATGAATCACTAGTCACGCATATTTGATACTCAGAATTTTCTTTAGATTCTTTTACTAGCTTTTGTCACAAGGATTATTCCTGTATTCTCCCCTGGCATGCAGTAAAACAGTTTCCAGTGCAGTTGCTCAAGATAAATTAAAATACAATTATAAATTCTCCATGCTAGGTTCTTTTGAAGTCGTGGATACAATACGTCCCCTTAATTATTGCTACTAGTTTCATTTTTTAGTCACTGATAGATTTACTGAACTTAGGGTGATACTACATGGTGAGTTCTAATTATTCCATGCTGTATTTCCGTAAAGATATATATTGATTTAACAGCAGGGATCTATTTTTCAGGTGTTTCATACCAAATGTTCTCTGTGTGTCAGGTAACTTTTTTGCAAACTAACATAAGAAAAAGTTAGAAATAATCCAGAGCAAGAGAACATTGCTATACTTAAGTCCTACATACCCATGCCACAAACAGAAGGTGGGGGGTTCCATTAACAGGTCAGTTCTTAAGGATTTCATTTAACTGTTACAGAGTAATTGGAAAAAATCTCCTGTCGCCTCCTTCCCCCCCCCCCTCCCCGGCCCCGTGAAGACTTTTCCAAGGCAGAACAAAAAATGAGCAAGTTATAAGGTTTCTCTTCAGATATTTAGATTCCCAGAAATATGAAATGTAAATTGATTCCTGCGTTAAATGATAAATCTCTTACATTTCTTTTGTCTGTTCCTCCCCACCTCCCTGCTTTTCTTTCCTAATGAAGGATAGTCCATCTTTTTTCCATTGTGCTTTCTCTCAGGTGCCAGTGACAAAGTATGTAGAAAACGCAGGTGCTAAGAAAATTGTCGCCCTAGTACTAGCACCTGTGGTGAGTGGGGCTTGGGATAGTTTCAGATCTTGCAGCTATAAGGAGATACAAAGGAGAAAATGTATGTGGCAACCATAGGAAAGACTAAGTTTCTACTTCAGCACCAGGTCTTCTACTGCAACATGGACTTCTTTTTTGCCTGTTGCTACAAAGATGTCATCTCTTCTCACACCACAAGGCAAATTACAACTAAATCCTTTGTAGGCTTTTATTCTTTTAATCTGGGGCGAGTGGGGGAAGAGGAGAGGGAGGAGCGGCAAGGCCTGGTCTGCATATCTGAAAACTTTGACAGAACTTAATTCAATTTGATCAGGCTCACGTTTTTCTCCCACTCCACCCACACCTTCCATTATATTATGTGGCCTATTTGTCCTCTCCTAAACCACTTTATAGAATTGAACTAAACAGTTACGTCATTCTCCAGTTAAAATTTATGATATATGAACTATATAGATATTTTTAATTACCTGTGCTGCAGTAGTACCTAGCAGCCTAGTCAAAAATGGGGCCATCTTGTTACTCACTCAAATGAAAAGATTGTCCCTACCCTTAATACTATATGATCTATGGAATAAGAATGCAAGTAGTTACTGATTTACAACAGACACAATGTAGTAGTGAGATTGATGCAAAAGTTTTAATTTAAAATGCAAGTGTTTTTATTTATGCTTACCATAGTAAGCAAGTGCAAAATAGGTGTATGTGTGATAACAAATCCCCAAACTTACAGCAAAAAACCCCCTCAATTTATAAGCAGCACTCTATTGTCTAAATGCAGCTGTTTTTTCTTTGCAGTTTCACTAGATTTCACTCTAAATAAAAAAAATATCCTGCTTAGAAAGAGGAAGACAAGCAACTACCTCAAAAGCTGGGCTGTGAATTTCTGGAATCAACTGGCAGATGATGCTTTGTGGACTTGCATAAGCCACCCCCTTCCCTCATGACTAAGCAGATCACCTCCATGCCATGCAGTCTGCACATTCAGGACAAAGTCTATGAATTCAAGTCTATGAATCCCAAAGTCTACTCTGCTGGTTGATAATTAGCAATTTAAAAAACACAAAGTTTACATAGCTTTGTGTATGTATGTTCAGTCAGAAGTATGCTTGATGAATGCTGAGATGAACATATGTATATGGTTATATACATACTTGTAGGGTATATCTGTGTGTAGGTAATGTATTAACCCTTTGCTATAGAATGACTTCCTAGTTATCTCAGTAATTTTGAAAGGCTATATATAACATCTGATAACACAATATAATAAATATTGGATAATATCCCAACAGAGGAAGATACGGGACACTCCACGGTATCAAAAAAAGATGATGTTGGTTTATTGGAAGATGCATAGAGTCTAGAAAAAAAAATCCCAGCTTCATGCAGGTCAGTGGTGGTTCTGCTGTTTCAGTAGGGTTAGGTTTTCAATCTATATGCAGTGTTAGAAATGTTGTCCTATATACAGCTTGCTTCCGTGCAATTACTGTTGAAGGCGGTCTGTGGCTTTAGCATACTGAAAATATAGGGTCTGACTCTTAAGTGAATTGCTGTTTGCTCACTGAGAGTAAATGCCTGAAATTAAACAGCCATGAATATATATTATAGGAGAAGTCCTATGTGCTTTTCTTTAAATTATTGAAGAAATGCCAGTGTAACGGGAGTAGTATATTTATCTGCTTTTTGTTCTGGAATTTATGTGATCAATTTCTTAAAGTATTTTAACTCAAAATGAAATACTAACATTTTGATACAGACATTGCAGTTGGTATTAGTTTATTCTAGACCTTCAAATTAGACACGAGTTCTAGTTTTGGTCTTATAACAGCTGTTATGGGAGGTAAATATTATACTTCATGCTGTTTTACAGGTTATTGGAATTTCATGAGCTCCACAGGGACTCATGTCTTTCCTCTTTATCACAAATCCGATTGTGACATGTTTTAGATTCCCTTTTGCCAGAATCCTATATTTTTTTATAGGAGACCTCCAGCTGCAATTCCTCTGACTTACTTGTATGTATGTATAAAATTCTAAATAAGTTGTTTTCATACAAAGACTTTTGGCTGTGATGGAATAGGCATATAGAATAATTGAGAAAGTTTTCTTATTGCATTTTGTGTTTTTCCACTGAGTTTAAGCAAATTACTTTCCGGAGAACTTCGTATTTGCAACAAAGTAGCCCTGCCCAGAATTATGATCTTGTCTTAAACTTTTTACACAACATGTGATTACACTACATTGCATAAAATAGGATTTTATGTTATAATATTGCATTATAAGTCCACAGTACTAGTGTGTTTGTTTAGATTTATTGAACAGAGATGTTGTGTAACTGCTGTAACTACTCAGGGTTGTGTAGCAGCAATTTTGAAGTTTGAGAGGCTTTGAACTTAGGTTGCTATCTATATACAAATAGAATGATGTACTTTTTGAAAATTTATGCTAAGGGAATATTTTAATATTGCTGGGAAATAAGCTCTCAACCATGGTGGTATGAAACATATGTCAGACTACCAAAGGAGTCACTCTGTTACACGAAAAAAGGGACTATGTAAAGAAAAATGTTAATTATAGGCTGTAACACTCACACCAAGATCTTCTAGTAAGGGTGGTCAGAAAAACAGGTTTTACTACCTAGACCTGGTGCTTTGTGGTGCTATCTAATATGGGGGCTTGTGGAAAAATGCAGCCACTTCTATTTACTGCCATTCATAATGTACATATTTCCTCATGATAGGTTTAGGTACAGACTTTTTATGTGTACAGTAAATAAAACTGAAGAGTTTATCCTTTCATCTTGAATATGTTTTACTTGGACTTCACTGTTCCCTACAGTGGTATTTCAGCTACAAAATTTTATGCTGAATCTCAGTTTTTAAGCTTAATAGAAACATGTTATAATGTGGTATATTACTACATTGATTTTTAATCCTATGTAAGAATGTAAAAAGAAAAAGTAAATTTTTTTTTTCAGTTCCACCCAGAGGAATCTGTAGATGAGCAAGTAAGTGAGGGCAAGAGGTTGCTTTATTTGCACAGAATTTTTTCTGTATTCTTCAACCTTATTCAGGACCATATTTAATGGAATCTTGAGAAATTTTGAAGACGCCACAGGCTGAGGTTCTCCTTCCCTCCAGGGCGAGGAAAAATCATTTTATCTATTTGCTTTCTAGCTTGTAGTATGTCTGAAAGAAAGTTCTTGCACTGACCTAGTGATGTTGCTATTCCTCCGATTCTGCTGAAGTTAACCACTGGTAGTAGATGGATTTACTTTGTTGAGTCACTAAAGTTCTGTGAGGATTTTACTGCATTTCTTCTCTGTCATCACCCCTAGATGCCATCATTTGCCCTTAAACTGCATATCTGAGATGCCTTATTTGTACATCAAGGCATGTTAGCATATTTGTTTTTTTGAAATTATTAGAAATATTAAGAGCAGACTAGTGATTTATTTATTTTAAATATCCCAGAGTAATTGTCAACATAAGCAGAGTTTGACAAATGAGTGTTTTGCAAGACACTCATGAAGGTATAGATTTTTTTATGTTTTGCCCAGAACATGATTAAAGAGTGTGGAAACAAAAGTTCTGCAAATATGCTTTCACTTTCAGAATTTCCAGCTGTTGCTGAAGATGGTTTGAGATGATAAACAAGATGAAACTTTAAGCTTTATTTAGAACAAAAGGATTTCACATTAAATCAGTTCTCTGAATGAAATATGCACCATTAAAAATGTTTATTTTCCTGGATTTTTTTTTTTACATTTACACTAGAGCTATTGCCAGAATTGCTGAATTGGCCTGCAGTATGTTATTTAGTAAAGATCTCAGCTAAGTATGAGATGTTACCATTAACTGCAGAGTAACTATACAAAAGTTTATTATGACAGGTCCTGAATTTAAAATAGGAAATAAGCGAACACTGAAGAACCACTTCGAAAGGTTCAGGTTTTTAACTATGGTTTTAAGGTATTTTTCATTATCAAGGCAATACAAAATAATTTCCAAAAATCCTATGGAAGCTTAGTTAGTAATTCCTAGCTTTTTTTTTTTTTTTAATTATTTGGATGTTTGCACATAAGAAACGCTATTGCAAGCAAATTCCACACTTGCTTTCCATGATTAGCTTGCCAATTGATCTTGGTTCTGTTTTGCAAGCTTCTTGGAGTATTTGCTATGATGTGAGCTTACCAATTGTCTTGAACTGGTTAATTGTTTTTGTGATGCAGAGAAGAACATTATGGCACGATGAATAAGTGACCCAAGAGGGTTCCTTACACAGTTTCCTCTGGGCACTGCCCAAAGACTTGTTCTTTGGGTCTGCCTCGTGATCAGGCTGGCTAACTTTACCCAGTTAAATTGGGTGCGGTGGATATTTATTATGTTCACAAAATCTTGTTTAGTTTGGGTTTTTTTACAATAATCCAATACCCTCTACATGGAATAAAATATACACTTGAAATCATCTCATTGATTTAGGTTTTACATGGGCAAGATAAAATAAAATATTAGGTTATGCAAGTTACTTTCTGACATAGGTAGTGACATTTGAGGAATTATTTTCTTAAACCAGGATTACTAATTTATTAAGAAATAGTTATTACAGCACAGTTGGTGTAGGCAGGAATTCTTGACAGTGCTTGAAGAAGTACTGAAAAACCCTTCAGTATCAAGAATCTATTTTTCCTCCAACAAAGATGTTTCCTTGTAGACATGTTGTCTTGAAAATTTTTGGCATCTTAATCCAGAAATAGAATATGAAAAATACATATTTTCCCACAAACATACCTTCATGTTTTAATTTATATTAAAAAAACACTCAGCACGCTAATGTAATAGTTCACAGTAACTGGTCCCATTATGAAATGAGTCTGTGCCTAACGGTCTATCATTGTTTTTGTTGTTCTGTGCATTTGAATATGGTATCTGTCAAATTTCTAATGAGTCACAGTTTTGTTAGGAAAGGCTTTTTTTTAATGTAAGAAAAGAGTTACACACATTACAGTGGCCCTCTGAGCGGTACATAATATGCTGTTTCATCCTTCATGATGTAATGCTGAGGATGTGGAATTCATGTGCATTTCTTTCTATTCTTTTATGGGTCACCAGGGTGCCAATTTTGAGTAGGTGAAAGATCAAATGAAAACCCAGAAAACTGCTTTCTGTATATTTTATCAATTCTGTTTTCAAAAGATAAACATATTATCAACAGCATTCATCTTCTTTACAAACAAAAATATCTGTAAGACAAAATTTGTACCAAATAGGTGAAGTAATGTGTAATGTTAAGATACACTCTGGCTTTAAAATATTGTGAAATAGCTAGAATATCTTTAATCTTAAGAGAGGCTACTGGTGTTCAGTATGATTAGATTAATTGCGGTGGTGGATTAAGACAGGGATCAAAGGTAAATGTGGGACTTTGGAGGCCCAGCAGAGAAGAGAGTTGGGAGAAGTGAAAAAGCTGTTCCTAATGTGTATCGGGAAAGGGAATTAATTAATTAATTAAAGAGAATTTCGAAGGAAGGCAGTGGGAAGATTGGCTAAGACGCCGTTGTTTTCCTTTATTTATTTAGCCCTTTCTATGTTGACCAAAGAAGATACTAAAAAGCAGGGGAAATCTTTACAAATACAGATGTTTGAATTTCTTTCTCAAAGTTTAAAGTTTATTGTTGGAACCTACTTGATTTTGAATTCTTCTCTCTGGTCTCTTATGAGATTTTTCAGCTTTTCTTGGTTTAAGATATGCTGACAATGCCATAACGTGGTCTTTCACTGTATTTTGGCATTCCTACTCATTGTTTTTTTTCTGCCCAAGTTTGTTCTGTTTTTTAAATCTAGCCTTATTTATTACTCCTTTGAGAACAGGAACTGTCTGATACGCTAACAACAAGTGACAGCTTTCCTGTCACTAAGGACAGGAGAACAGGCAGTGAATATTGCTGAAGTCTGAGGTAAGTTTAGAATAACAATAACTTGTACATACACTGAATTTGATATACTGTAGTGTGACTATGTTCTCTGACGCAGGCTGTGCAACAGATTCCTGTCTCCTCCCCCGGCCACTAACAGGAAGGCATAGCACAATGTTATGCAGCATGTGGCAATTTTAAATTTCTGCTGAAGCATGACCCTTAGACAGGAGGGTGACTCTGTTGTTGTCACTGGTGAAATAACTGCACTGCGAATCTCCTTATAATGTCAGAATGAATAGATATAAATTAAAAAAAGAAACAAAACCACAAGAAATTGGTAGAGAGGAAAACAGTAAGAGACAGCAGGGCCATGTCTCATTTTCCTCCCCAAATCTGCATTTTGAAGGGAAGAATAAAGGAAGGAAAAGGTTTGAGGGGAATAAGGTGAGATACCCAGTGTAAGGGGGAGAGATAAAGTAGAAAGTCTAACTTTCCTGGAAGGAAAGCAAAAAAAAAAAAAAAAAAAGCAAGAGGAGAGGAAAGAAGAAATTGATGTAAGTATGGTTGCTGCTTTCCTGACAATTACTCCAGGAAGGGCTAATGAATGCAGTAATTATACCTGGCAGTTACTCTATGGGAGAAAGGAATTCTTTGGAGTTCAAAACAGTAAGAGTGATATGGTGCTCATTTAGTTATGAATATGGAAATCAAATAAAGACAATGTAGGCTAAATACTAAATAGCACCGTTTTCTGATTCTGGTATGCCATATAAACTGTTGTATAGTCCTCAAGGAAAACATCTTCTGAATAAGAATTTCTGAAATTAAATTGGAGAAAAAAAATTGGAATATCTACTGCAGAGATGAGTGTTGTATTGGGAAGCGATATTGAGAGACTCCATAGGATTTTCCTCCCTTCAGATTCTGTGAGCCGTTACTCATAACAGGTTCCCTTATGCCCTTTGATGCTGTACAGTCTATGCTGAAGAATAGTCAGTTTTCTTCTACAACCATAGAGCATGTGGATTATTTAGCTCATAGAAGCTGGGAGTGATTTCGAGACACATACAGTATCCAGTATGTTGTTACCTATTCTCAGAGCAGGAGATGAGATAAATACTAAGCAAGCAGTTTCCAGTTTGCTATAGCATTGCCGCCTTTATATTGTGGGCTTTTCAAGCAGCAAAATATTTCTTTTGTTTTCATATGACACAAAGATAAGAGAGGTAAATGCCTCTGATAGATGTCAATTACAGGAATTCAATAATTTTACTTGCTTTGTCTGAGTATCAAGAATGTAACTTGTCTCAGAGTTTTCCATCTCTGGAGTTTCTTTTTGCACAGATATAGTATTTCACTTAAATGAAGTGTGAGTTTGGGAAAAATAGTTCAGTACATTTTATGCTAGTGCTTAATACAACAGTGTACAAAGGAAATGCGGATATATGAGTGTTCTGGAGTCTTATTCACATTCACAGTGATGCTGAACGCCTTCAGAATTGCATGCTTCCCCTTCCTGAAAGCTAAGAATACCTACTACATGTATTTCCAGCTTGCAGGCAGAAAGTGGGACCACATTTAAGAAAAAAAAAAAGCTGATACATAATTAAATAACTCAGGGAATTTGAGGAAAAACCAAACAAAACCCCAAAGCAATCATATTCCCTGGTCTCAGAGATGCCTCAACTCAAACTCTAGATCCATACTAGTAAATTAAACAGTGCTGTAACTTTGGCACAGGCTCAGGAGCTGGATTGTTAAATGGTAAAATTTTTTAGAATTGTCCCCGGTCCAGTTTTAGCTCAGCCAACCAACAGCCATTCACTTCCCAGAAATACTTTGGGAGTTAGCATGGGCCATGGACAATTTACAACAGGCCATTTAGATATTACCACACAGTTCTGATGCCTAAGAGTTTGATAATGTGAGTGGAAAAAATATGACCAGAGTGAGAGAGTTCTCTTTAGTTGATTAGTGTAGCTGAAACTGAATTCCTTTAAATGCCTCTCAGATTTGTTATAATTTCCTTTTAAGTTTCTTCCTGCCTACAGACCAAGATGAGCTGTGCTTAATGTTCCATTCATAGATTTTTAGCTCAAAAAAAATTAATAATTTATACCTTGGGGATCTTTGTAAGCTTGAAAGCTTGTGGCACACAAGAAAGAGATGGAAAGTGCATGGTTGGCATTTTATGAAAAGAAAAATTTGTAAGTCACTTTAGCCTATGTTGTCTGTCCATTTGGCTTTCATATAAATAAATAAAAATACATATAATGTAAAATCCAAAATTTTAAAATACTCCTAAATTTTTTTTTCTAATATCCGGTGAAGGATCATGTTATCGGAGCTGGTTTTACGTGATGGCAAAAATTGTCTTTTTATATATCTCTCCTGAGCAGAATTTAGTAGAATACTTTTATATGACATAGTCATTACTCTGAAAAATACGAAAAATATTTTGAAATTTTTACTGTCCTACTGTCTGCTCCAAGAACTATAGATAACTAACATTGTAACTCACCTTTAAAGAATACATTACAACTTGTTTGCTCTGAAAATTCCTTTTGGCTCAAGTGAAAGTACACAGTGCAAACAAAGTTATGAAATGTGTACACAAGGTGTGAGAGTAGATGGTTATACTTGAGTATGACTTTACCGTTCTGATCCTTCAGGGTAGTCACTGCTGTCTCACCTTTGTGCTCACCATCTCATTGATTTGAATGGGATTACACATGAGTATTAGGGCCAAATCAGACTGACTGATTTTCCCCAAATAGTGTCAGCATTTGGGGATTTTTTTTAATTACTTTTTCATTAAATAGAAAGCAAAGCATTGTAAAATCTAAACATCTGTTTAGATGGACATTTATTTTAAGACTTGAAGATTTCAAAGCTAAAATATTTGACAATGTGGCCACTATTTTAAGCCTCATTTCTTTTGTAAAAGTTGATAAATGTTTTGACTTAGAATCCTTTCAGCTGTGTCATTATCAATTAAACTAAAGGAGCAGAAAATACCATGTTTTCTTAAAACTTAACAAAGGTACAGTAAGAACCTACTATAGCTAATTAAATAGAAGAAGCATTCAAGAAGAAATATAGAGTAAGTTATAACATTTTTCAAGAGGATGAGGCATACCTTACTAATAAAAATATGCCAAAGCACAATGTAAGGTGAAATTTCAGTATTTTAACTTCAAATAATTGATAGGCAATCTCAGAAACAGCATGTTGAGAAGGAAGTTCTCTTTACCTTTGCAAGAAGGACATTGTCTTGAAGATGGGGAATCCAGAGATGGGGGAAAGCACTGCATGAAAATTATTTATACAGGAAAAATACCCTAGGGCTTCTCAATCCTTTGCATTATTCTTCATTAAAGACTAATTTTTAAAGTATTTTTTTATAAACAAACCAGTGCCATTTTTAACCCACCCCAAACTGGATTAAGTTAGCCCCTTGTTCCATGCAGTGTACACAGCAGCACGACCACAGCCAAACTGGATCGGGAAGAGTGATCCAGAAATGCAAAGTTCCGTAAGATCATTTCCTGTTTTCCAAATTTTAAAGGCATATTTTTTCAAATTGTTCCACCTTGGAAAATATTAGCTAAAATAGGAATAAAACCATAAAAAAAATGGATATCTGGTGTGTTTATGTCAAGTCAAATCAAAATTTTCAAACTTAAATGATTTGTAATGAGGGTAAGAGTAGCACAGAAGGACAAAGAAATAGTGTGTGGATTATCCTGGCTGTTAAAAATTATTATTCTGCCCTTATATAAATTGCTCTTTGAACAGCACAACCAACTAAGTTACTTTCCTATGGATATGTCTTTTAAGAATTTTTCATTTGGATTTTTTGATATTTACTACAAGGTGAGCTCAAACTGTTAGTGGTGACACTAACAACAATTTAGGCATATTGCGTTGAAACTCTTCTACACTGTAGTTAGTTCTGGCTGAAACAAGCCAATGTTTTCCAAAGCTTTTGGGGATGAAGAGAAAGAGACCAACAAAGACACACAATAAGAAACAGCAAATATTACAAGCCTTGTTTCTTTAGGATTACATTTATCAAATGAAAAATTAATCTTTTAATGGTCATTGTTTAAATTAATCTGCTAAACAAATATTGATGGAACCATAATACGGTTCAAATTGCATTTAAGTTTGAATTTTAAAGTATTCTGCAAACCTGTGGGATGTACTGGCCATCTTTAGGAGCCACTGAAGTATGGTCTTCTTGGAAAGACCTCAGAATTAGGTTATATCTTAGTTCATATTATTACAAGGAACTAGAAGCACCAGAAATCCCACAGGCAAATATATGTTCCCTTCTGGCAAGTTAATCATGACTTCCAGAGGAGAAGACACAGAAAAGCATCTAAACATTTTCAGTTTATTCTTAATTACTTTGTCAATCTTTTGACATTTCCTTTCCTCTGTATGTGAACCACCAACTGTTATTCAAATTCGTCCCAAATTACAAAAATCATATAGCCTGAAACTTTTTCAAGAGAGTAAAAAAGCAGTTTGTGGCCTCTGGGAGAGTAAATTCCAGGGTTAATTTATAACTAAAGCAAATGTATCTATAAAAAGAAGAAAAGCTTCATAAGAAATATGCTAACAAATGACAAGAAAAAAAAAAAAGGCTTGATAAAAGATATCAGAACTTGTTTGGCACCAGTGATTTTATGACTGAGGAATTCAATTATAGGTGTGTTGGGAGTACCAAATCACAATTCTTTAAATTACTAATGGGAGACAAAGCTCTTTATCATGGTCTGACTGTGAACATGCAATGTTCAGTCCTGCCCTCTGTAAATAAACTTTTAGTGCTCACAGTATGCATCTGCATTGGGAGTCTCTGGCACCAGAGTTGGAAAAGATACACAATTTCTGTTGAATCACTTTTCAAACACGCCTGCTGATACACTCTTCTACTAGAAATGCTGGTAGCCAACAGATCTCTTCCTGGAAGGTTGTAGTGTTCAGCTTGTATTTTTTTCTCCTTTTATATCATTATCATTTTTCTAGAATCTTGGTAGATTGTTTGCAGAAAAGTTAAGTGTATATATGTGTACTCTACAGAGATAGGCAGTAAATCACATCAGTTTGGATTTGTTTGCTCCTTTGTTAGATACGTAAGTTTCATAGAGGTCTTTAACCTGTGATGTAGATAATGATTTTGTACTTACCCAAGAGAGGCAGATTAGCCTCAGATCAATTGCAAATTAACTCCTACAGTCTGCCTATAATCTAAATTCATTTTAAGGCTGTCTGCTGCTTACTTGTTAGAGTAATAAACCCATATCTCTTTCAGTCATTGAAAGAGGAAGGGTTGTTTCTGGAAATGCAAATTTAACTAATAGGGATGTCCCCCCGGTAACAGCTGTTGCAGGACAATTTAAAGGACTGTCTTTTGTTTGCATGGCCAAATACAGCAGACAATCTGCATCACTGCCATGAGAAGAACTGCCGACTGATGAAAATCATAAGTTGGCTGAAGCTGTTTTAGGAATCATTTGAATCTTTGTATTGTTTTGACGAACATGTCATTGCTGACATTCAAATATGATCATGATGAATTCATATTATATTGCATTATTTTATATTACATTGTGGCATAGTTATAAGAACATAATATGCACAATGCCTACCCAAAGTTCTAAGTCTGCAGGCTACTTATACAAAAAGCTAAAGAAATAAGCAGTTTATTTCATTATCATTTTCTTTTCTTCTTTTGGTATCTGAGCAAAAACGTTGTTTGGGTAGCAAAGGCTTAACATGTAAAACTTTTACTCTGAATATCCAAAAAGCAAATTATTTATTTTTTTTTAGCTATCTCTTTATTGACCCACTGATTTTACTTTCAGTGAGAAAATAGTTCTCTCCTGAATAAAAACTTCTTAAATAAGTTGTTAGTTTTTGCAATCTTGGCCTTTTTAAAATTTTCAAATATAAGCAGCATCATTCACCTTCTGATTATTTAATTTGTTATCTCTGTGGGCTTCATTGACATAGAGAGAAAAGGGCTGAGAAACGTTGAATGCATCTGCCTTAAACTATTTAAAAATGGTTATTATATATCAGTATTTAAACACTGTTATTGGTAGCTGGTAATCAGCCCATGACACAAAGAAAGATATCTCTCTACAGAGTAATTTTGAGCAAGGAACTACTTAGCTCAGCCTCTAGAGGAGCCCCTCTCACTGGCCACCAAGGAACCGGAGATATTATTCTTGTTAGCCATTAGGAATACCTGTCATAGAGGACAATTGTGGGAATGGGTTTTTCAGCCTCCTGCTTTTAGATCAGCTTCATCAGATCCCAGGAAAAATTATGCTAATATAATAAGCGTGGAAATGCTGAAGTGCAAGGAGTCCATAGGCCTTCAAATTCCTCAAAGCTTCATCTCAAATGACACTGAAACAAAAAAAATAAATTGGGTGAAAGATTCAGGGAAATACCTTTGTTAGGTTCCTGGTTTTTTCTTAGTTAACGTACCACATGACTTTCCTCTCAATCTCTAGGAATGCATTGGATCTCTGTCAAGACCACAAAGTTGTCTGTACTGTAGAAATGTATGAAAGTTGTCTCTATACGGAGTTGCCATTGCTCTTTTCCTTATCTGTGAAGGAAACACAGCAACTCCCACTGGGGAAATTTCATGTTAACTTGATCTTAAAATAAAAAATCAAGGGAAAGGTCATATCCTAATAAGCTGTGCAAATCTAAATTCCCAGGGAGCTTCAGAATGACATTGTATGACTAGGGCATTAACAATTTTCCAACAATGTATTTTTGAACTGCTTCCAATAGTGTTTTTAACATCCGAGAACAAATAGTAAAATAAAGATACAACTGGCAAGATACAAGATCCAGTTGAGCTCTGTGATTCACAGGCCATAGCCCATTGATAATCCGGGGGCTTTGTATCTGACAAACATAATGGAATAGGCAACTTTTTCTGCTTTCATTGAAGTGTAATTCTTGTGAGCAAGCTATTTATCGATCAGTTCATGTATTGTTGTGATCTCAGTATCAATAATTTCTGCTCTTTTCCCTGACCTAGAATTGTAGACCAATGATTTCCTCAGAATGTCTGAGGAAGAAGGAGGTTCAGTTTGAGAGCCTGCTTAGTTTGGTAGGTGTGCTTGTGTTAGCAGAGATTTTGAATAAGTTATGTTCAGATATTGACCAAGAGGTGCAGAATTCCTGACTAAAAACACATACTATTGTTGTTGTCCCACAAAAGGTAAATGAGGTAACTGTTAGAAATCTTACAGTCAGTTTTAAAGGAGCCAGTATTTGACTCCAAATTATCTTGTTTGACTCAGCATATTATGTAGAGTTATACAAAATATTCTATAGCTCCAAACAATGAACCGTGTCTGGTACTGGTTACCATAAACAGTTTAGGGATTCTCAAAATACAGAGGACACCATTGACCAATTGTATGACATTTCCATAGTATGCCAGGCACGTCTTATTAGCCCATCCTTTACTTTGGTAGGGTGTGCCTGTATAAAGCTATGAGGTGAATACTGTCTTCTTGTAACCCAATGGAAACTAGTTTCTGCTTCACAAATAGTTTAGTGTTTAACCAATTTTGTGATGATCTATTGATAGTAGAAAGTGAAGGTGAGAGATCCAAATGAGGTTTTTAATTCCCAAGCTCTCCCAGTTCAGAGGGGTATAACAGAACTAGATTATAGTTATCCTTATTTTCATCCTCATCATATCCCTCTAAACCCTGTTGGTGAAGGGTCATCTAAGCTGCCACAAAACAATTTCTTTTGTACAGAGTATCGTAATAAGGTTTAAACCAGATGTTCACACCTTGTTACACAAAGGACAGGAAGCATAGGGTGTGGGAAGCATTCTGCTGCTGAAGACTCCTTCTGATCTTTTGGATTAGAGGTGGTTCAGAAGGTTTCAGTGGGACTTTTGCGTGCACCGTGAATGCGAGAAGGGTCTCGCCCTGATATTCAGCTCTCCATTACCCTACATTGCACTGGATGGGATCCAGATGGCCCTTAAGAATTTTATTTTTTTTTTGTGATAATCTCAATAGTATTTTAATGTGATTCCTTTTAAATACAACTGAAGCTTTCAAGATATTGACCATCTGTCTTGTGATCAAGCTTCAAATTCAGCATTTGCAAACAATTTTTGTTTAGCAATTAAAAAAATAATTGCAACAGTAAAAAGTCACAGTAACTTATCCTCAGTCTATATCAGAGCCACATGATATTTAGCTGTTCACAAGCCTGCTTGAGGGGTTATGAAAAGTCACAGCAATTAACTTTTAGTTCCTCACACTAAACTTGCTTGTCTAGAAAAAGAAGCTCCTTAAAAGAATAATAGGGCATGACAATATAATTTATTGCAAGGTTAACTATTGGCGTTCTGTCTAAATTAAAGATGAATAGCTGATTTAAAAATAAAACAATCAAGTAATAAGTATCCCAGAGTATATGGGCAAAATTCCAGTGTATAATTTGTGGTTTGTATGTGAAAATGACATACATATTTAGACCAAAGAAATGTAGTTGCATGTAATTATTCAAAATAACACTTTCCAGAAAGTTAATTAATATGATTTTTTTCAGTATACTGACTTACTTAGTAAATGTTTTAGTAAAGTACACAAGAAGTTAGTTATAAATGTAATTATTTAAATAGATATTTTTGTCTTGAATTGTGGTATATACATCTATTTATCATGACATGAAACTGAAAGATTTGCTGTTAGCTGTCCACTTAGATTACTTGCAGAAGAAATTCTTAAAGTATTTTAAATATGGAAAAACAAGATGATGACAAGAACACATGACAGAAGGGAACTGAAATTTTCTCAATCTCTTTCTTCCTCTCTTTTTTAATGCTGTTAAAATTTAACATAGCTGCTTTGCTCGTACCGCTATTGTTAATGTTGCATAACCCTATAATTATTAATCTTACTGACACAGCTTTAGAACTTGATTATGCACTTTCCTCCTCGATTGAAACTAGCAAATGCTGTCAGAGATAAAAATGGAATGGCAGGTCATATTTTTAAATAAAACAGGCAAGTTTACATGAACTGGGATCGCTATAGGCAATAGTCAGTCTCATATACGGAGCTTCATAGAATCTGAAATCCATATGAACATAGATGGCTGGGGCTCACAGCTTTTCTAGCTTAGAGCTAATAGGCACTTCATGCTTTCCACAATATTTATGTGCAGAATACAAAGTGCAAACAGAGTCTTCACTGATTTAGTCAAGCATTGGCAGATCCTTTATAGCTGAAAACAAAGAAATTGACAAAAATCACTGTTTAGCATTAGTTGTCAAAGATTTACAAAAATTCTGAAATTATAAATTAATAACTTTTTCTTGACAGTTTATTGTTCTTAGCTGTGGATAATCTACTTTCTGTTTGGTGTCCTAAAATTATGTCATTTTAACTCTTGAAAAATTATTGTCAAAAATAGCACCACCAGTTTCCATCTTCTTTTAATAGAATGATTTGTACGGTTACACAATCACTCTGCAGACCAAAACTGCTGACCTTAAGTGTCCAAGTGTGTGACAAGAGAGAGATGTGCTATGCGTGGACACTGTGGGTTAAAGATCACCAATATTAATAACTGAAGAATAACATCAAACACAATTTTAAAATGTTAGTTTATTGCAGAAGCAAAGAACAGTAGTTAAATTGCCAGGCATATATGTTTGCTTAAACAGTAATAAAAATAAACCCTGCTTTCTGGATGAATGACACAGGAAATGCAGGATTGATATACAGTTCACATGAAGCATCGAGTTGTGTGAAATAATTTTCCGTACCTTGGCAGTAAAAATCTTTATTACTTCACAGGCAAAGCAAAGCAATTTCCATCAACAAACTGGAAACACTTTTACTTCAAAATAGAAAGGTTGACAAAAGTAGGGCCAAGTCATAGTAAACGTATTCTTAGGATATTAATAACACAGAGGAAGAAGAACCCAACAGAAAATTAGATGAAAGAAATTCTTTTCTTTTGGTTTTCAACCACATCCATTTCATTCTAAGCCTTGCCAGATCTCTTATTAGAAAATACAGTAAGTTTACGCATTAATAACAAAGTCAGAACTTTGTAGAATTTTGCATTAATGTATCATTATCCAGGTTATATTTAAGTTCTTTTCAAAGTTTAATAATAATTTTGAAATTAAATGAAAGATGAAATCATGGTCTTTCCCCACAAATATTTTGTCTCTTTTTCTTATCAAAAGGTTGCAGGGAGAGTATTCATCTTTTTGTTCAAGTTTAAAGAGCACTTACCCCTCATATTTTTAACAAGTTACTTCTGTATCTTTAAGAGAAAGATATCTTGGGTTTTTTCCCCTTGAAAAGTACATTTGGAAAAGAGTTAAATATCTGTCAAATTCTGTGCCGCTCCCAGAGACTTGTGTCAGATTCTCAGAAAAATTTGTGATGAGGGGGGCTTTTCTCAGAAAATCGCTGAGGGATGGGTGACAGAGGGCTTAAACAATTGAGCATGTACCCTTTTTTGAGTTATTATACACTGTTACCCTGATAATCCATTATCTGAATGCATGTATTATATTTTCTTTTTGAGTGGTAAAGGGAGTTTTGTTTATTAGTATTAGATGGTAGGAACGCAAATGACATAATTGAGTTATAGCTGATAGTTTAGTATTCTTTTTCTCATATTGCTATTATTTAATCGGGCTTTAAAATATTTCATATGTAGCTTTTATGAGAGCCAGTTTTCAATGCTAAATTTCCTTCAGAAAGTTTTCACCTATTTTTTACTCTGGAATAAAATAGAGAGTCCCATGTTATATTACGTTGAATTTTATACTGACCCAAAATACCAAGAATGGGGAAGATTATCTTGATGCTCTTGTCCTGTAGTCCAATAGAAGATTCAGAAGTGAAACTGTTGAAGGTAACTTAAATTTAGAGCACAATTCATAATGAACTTACTGGTGTTCATTAAATACTTCTGACAGCATTGCACAATGTTGCAATTTCAGTTACAAAAGCAACTTACCCTACTTATGACCTGGTTCTACACTCCCTGTGTAGGCAGTCTGAAGTCACCTTGATGGGGTAGTTTTAAAGCTATCTGGAAAAATTAATATTTAGAAAGATGGAGAACATGAGATGCAAAGAACATTGATCTAACTATGTGATAAGTATCCTACACTATTGAGAACAATAATTATTGAATCACATGTAAAAACATGTCAACATATTTTAGTTGGGAATATTTTGGAGGGTCAAAAGTACAGTAGTCAGATGACAAGAGATTGCTCTATTGCTAAAAAGTGGCTGAGCAGGTTATATCCTTCTTGGTTTGTACAGTTGAGGAGGTTAATTTTTTTTTGCTAATTTAAAAGATGAAAGAGATACATTTGTGCAACAGATGATACGTGTACAAAAGTTCATGTGCCTTTATTATTAAATTATTTTAGTTGAGCACTCTTACTGTAGGCTGGTACAAAGCCTGCTGTTCTATCGAATCAAAGTGGGGTATCCATTTCTCTTTTCCCTGCTGTTTATCTCATCAGAGTAATGGCAACAATTATGATGGAATAGAGTGGGGTCCTTCAGCTCTGCGTTGGGCAACGTTGCCCTTTGAAGTGGTATGTGTATCCCTGGGAGTACCCTTCCAGCTTTAGAAATGTCTGATAGAAGAGATTCAGGAGCTAATGAAAATACACTTCAATAACAGTGTATAAATATATTCCCCACAAAATCTGCACATATTTTTATGCTAGATTAATTTGGGGGGCATCTGGAAGAGGAGAATGCTAAATCTTAAGCCCTCTTTGGTACTATTTATCTGTTTTCTCAAGCTTTGATGTGTTTGAACCAGCTTGACATCACAGAGTTTAGTGGCTGTACACACACGTATACAGAGAGTACTATCATACACTACATGGCACATATCAGAAATTATATATAATTATTTGTAAGGAAAAATATATATGGGAAAGTGTGTTCCCTGTCATGCTGATATATTTTCTGTATTTAATACTCAAATAGCACTAAGCACATTTACATTAATGAATGAGTTTTGTGATATGGTGCTTTTTAGCCTCAAGGGCTTAGTGGTTGTTCAACAGGTTAAAAAGTAATACTAAATGAAAAGAAGTGCTCGATCAAATTATATGGGCCCTACGTACAGTCTTACTGTATTAAAATGCATTTTACATTTTTAGTATTTTGGAAGATGACAGCTTTGTGATGAAAACAGCCCATCCTGATATGAGAAGCTTTTTTATGGATAATTTGCAACATATTTGACTGCCAGGAAAAACTTTAAAAGTGGGATTTAATTCAAGGAATGAGTTTAAACTCATGTTGCGTTTGTTCCTCCTCCTCCTCTTCCTGTGGGAGTATTCAGTATTCTGCCATGGCAGGGAACTGCATTTAGGATATTAATGAGTATATTTTACCCTATTACAGTTGTATGCCTTATTAGCTCATCTCTTGGAAACAATACTTAAGTTGCCTGTCTTGTGAATGTTAAAAAGCACTGGCATGACAGAGGCTGAGGGAAGCAAAAAATCCCAGGCTTCTTACCAACAGTGTTATGCATCTGTAAAAAGATCTCAACGAATTCTCTACTACTATTAAGTGGATTGAGAAACTTAAGCAACCACATAAAGCTATTAATATTATAAAAATTCTTCAGTGTTAGTATAAAATGCATTGCTTCTAAGATATCTTAGAAGAAAGAAATTAACTGGTTATTGTGCACATAATATGCAATATTAAAGTTATTAACATTTCAAAAAGAAATACAAACCTTGTATTCAGATTTGAATCCCATTATGGAGTACACTCATTCTAAAGTTTCATGCTAAATTGGTACTTTAGTTGATAATTACTGACTAAGCAACATTTAAAAGAATAGAGCCCATGATTAATATGTTAAAATACAGTAAAAGATACAGTGATAATTACCTAATGATACCAAATAAACAAGGGAGTGCAAGATTGCCTTGTAAATAGCTGCTCACACATCTCTTCTTGTATGTTTTGCCACACTACGTGCTTAAATCTTTGATAATCTCACAAAGGCTTATGGAGCCACAGAGGAATTTGCGAATTTTCCTGTAATTAATCCTCTGTGAGCAGAGCATAAATTAACGAGGTAGGAAATAGCACTGTCCCAAAGTATTTGGGTATAGCAGAAATCCTATTAAGCACACAGTAAGCATCTGGCTAAACATTGCACCCAGTGGTTCAGGGTAGCTGTGAGTTTAGTTTATAAACTCTGGGCACAGTGCTGTCACTGAGGTTAGTGAGGAACAGCAATTTTACATAGCAAATACGGCATTTTATGAGAACCTAATTCATTATTGATCTGTGTTCCAACATACATTGATTTATTTGTGTGTATACATATCCATGATATGTAATTTAATAATATACTCTAGCTAAAGAAGTCCTTCTTTAGCCAGGAACTGAGCTTTTAAAAGTGCTTAACTTTAGGTTGTTTAGGTGTTTCAATGCCACTAGCAATAATACAATATAAAAATAAAGCATATAAACGAGTGCTTTGTTTAATAGTGGCCTAAACACTGAATTTATTTTGAAGCTATAAAACTTTCTATTAACTTCAGAACAAGTTTGAAATCAGAAAGCACACTCACAGGTTATGCATAAGTCTACATAGGGAACTTCTAAATGTGGAGTTTTCCCTTAAAATACTTCTAATGGCATGCACTGAACTTATAAATCTGAATGAAAACTTAGAGAATGAAAAGGTTTCTTAACTCCTTGGTAATTTCTATTTTTGTTACTGTTAATAAAAAGAGTTTATATCCATTAGACGATGTGACATTTTATTTTTAAATTAGCTAAACGTTATACTATCTTGTTGTACATTTTTGAGGTATATGGAAAGATTTCTGGAACACTGTCTTAGTCACCTTATTTAGCACAGCAAGAATCCAATTTCAAAGACTCTGGAAGCAAATTGTTCTCTCGTACTGAGTCAGTGGGGAAAAAAAGGAATAATAATTTAAAAAATAGTGCAGGTTAATCTGCATAAATGTGAAGTTTTTGAATTATATGAATTTCCTGTAGTTAGTAAAACTTTCACTAGACCTGAGTAATGTGAAGTAGTAGGAAGAATAAATAAATGCCAGTTACGGAAGGTACATTGAGTCTCAGAGCCAAGCACAGTTCTGAGAACGTTAAGGCTTTCTCCATTGAATTGTATTGTGACTTTCTAGTTGATAAAGCTTTGTTATCTTGTATACAACACAGCATGGTTTTGTATATTTTAAAACCAATGACTTCCTTCAGTCTTGCATGACAAGAGAAGGTCTACTCCTTAGTAGCTTGGCACATGTAGTTATTCCACTTTGCCAAAGGGGGCAAAGGTCTCTCTCAAGAAGCCAGCTTTTTCTGATTACAAAATCGAACGTGATTCACTGCCTATCTATCAGTATCCTTTTTTAAATCACGGTGATTCATAGAGAGTAACGCCTACATTTTATATCATGAGATAGTTTTACAATATTGCCAGTGCAAGTTAGAGACATGTTGTTTGTTTCTGGTTTCCTCAAATCCCTCAAAACCACAACGATCCAGAATTGAGCTTTATTAATGCAAGTAGGCATATTGTAAATATTGTAACTATCTTTACCCTTTAGAATTCTGTAGAGGTTTATTCTGATTTTTATACTAGCAATCACATTATACCTTATTTTTCAGATTTTTATGCTTCTGGATGATTTTGTTAAATGGAACTAAATAATAATTTCTAATTTGGCAATAAGGAGGTAATTTTAAGACACTTTTGAACAAAAAGCATTGGGAGATAAGTCTTTCATCAGGATTTTAGTTTCAATATACAGCACCTCACAAAGCACAGATTGTAGCTGCCTGTAGCTAGAAAAGTGCAGTTTTTCTACCCAGATATTTCTAAGAACAATTTGAGGGTCCTGTCCCACAAACTTGGAATCTGAGTGAACAGGGCAGAAATCATTTCTACAGCTCAGTGTCCTGTCAGTCTCGTGACAGCAGCGAACACTTTCATTTCTGTCGTAGTCAGTCTTTTAGCACCAGGAGCCCAACACCGTGTCATTACCGGATTTTTGTAGTTATGTTCTCTCTGATTTTGAAGTGCTGTTCCTCTAAAATTTGAGCTACCTCTCTGTCTGTGAAGTTTTTCAGATATATAAACCAGTATTTCTTATACAGCTGTCTTCCATTGTCCAATATTCTCAGTCTCTATTTAAGCTATTATTTGAGCACAGCCTTGCAAGTGATTACTTTCATATCCTGAAATAAAGTTGCATTGGTATCTATCCAGTATCAGAATGCAATAGCTCCTACATTAAGTAATTAAAATAGAATGGTAGAATTTGTAGCATTTCTGAGTAGCCTGTGGCATTTTTGAGCTTGTTTCTCATTTGCATTTATATTTACAAGAATTTATGTTGCTGCAAGTGTATAAAATGCTGCTATTTCGAATAAGAACCCAGGCCATTTACCATTTTGTCTGAACTCCATAGGTATGGAATAGAAAACATATTTTAAGTTAAATAGCTCTATTATTCCCTGTATGGGCTTTTTTTTTCTGTTTCTATTAGCAGCTACCTCCTAAACATCATAGTAAATTTTACGGACCATGTTTCTAGTGATCACAGCTTGTGCTTATAATTCAGTTATAGGAATAAAATACATTTCCTACTGATTTATGAGCTGCTTGCTTTTGGCCTTTTCAAGTGCTTGGATTTACACCATTTCTCAAGTTTCTTCTGATATTTTTTACCGTGTAGCCTTGCTGAGAGGGTCGACTTTTTATTTGGCTTTTCGAAGGCTCTCGGTGTCACTGCTCCCTGCAGTCCTCGCACAGAGCATCACTTGGATTTCTCAGCGTGGTTCTTAAGCCATCCACTCTTCAGCACTCCTCTGCGGTTTGCGTTGTAGAGATGTGACACAAACTCGCATCTATCTGGTGGCAGTGTTTCAAGGTGTTCCTGGGAGTATCTGCTTTGTTGTCACACCCTTAACATTCCACTCAGCCGCAGCTTTCTTTTTTTTTTTTCTTTTTGCTATCAGAATTTTGGTCCTGTGCTGGTTCTGCAGGTTAGTACAGCAGCCTGTAAAAGGAGACTTTCATAAGCTCATACCCCTCCCACTCAGTGATTAACCCTGAGATGTACTTGTTGGTTGCACCCTCCCACGGTGGGGATACATCCTTCCTCCTCTGCTTAAAGATGTGACAAAACCATTTTGTCTACAAACACTAGGTTTGTTTTTGTATGGAATGTTTATTCTCATTCTTTCAAAAGTATCTTGTCTATGTTGCATCTTTTCGGTATTGTCAGGTACCTTTCCTCGCATTCATTTTGGGACATGTTTAAGTGGCTTGAGAAGGACAGAGAAGAAAATGTCATCTATTGTCTTGATGTTGTGCTTAGAGTCAGGGCTCATGCTAAAAGCCGAGCAGCAAATCATCTGTGAACTTACTTCTTCACTAAGTCTCTTGTTATCATGGAGCTGATTTTGACACTCAACATTTGCTAGAGGACACTAGGTATTTTCTTGGGTTTTGCAGGTACATTAAGGGGAGCCAGGAGCTTTAGTTTAGAGTTCTCTAATTGAAGCAAATCCATAAGAAGCTCAGTTTTCATTCCTGTAAATATTTTTGATAAATCCATACTTGGAAAAATAGGAGGTCTCCTGAGGCGGTGGTACAAGCAGGAGTGTGCCTGAGTCCCAGGTGCATGCACAAGTACCTTTGTTCCTGCACAGTTCTGGGGTAGGAACACTGAAAACCAACACTGAGTTTTCAAAAAACAGTTTGAATTTACAATACAAAAATTTGTCAATACTTACTCTATCAGTTGCCTGGGTCCTTCTCCCACAATCACAGTGGTTTCTGATGTGTAATTTGCTTGGAAAAAGACTACTTTGGATAACTATTTTAAGTCCTACCAATATAATGCTCTTCAGTGCACGTGTCATCACATAAATGATTTCTGCCCTGAATGATACCAGTGTTTCGAATATGTCCATGGATAAAAAGAAAAATCAATTTTTTCTCTGCTGCTTGGTAATGCAAACATAACAATACAACATTCTATAATCAGATTTTTAAAGCAAGTCTTTTTAGCTTTTTGCTGTTACTTTGTTTTTTCTTGCTGCAGTTTGACGCTCATCGAGTTTGGCAACAAAAGCCTTCATGATTTTGTCAAACACTGAATTGGGGGTGTCAGCCAACAAGGCTCTTTTTATGTCCTTTTTTTGCTTGTTTGTTTATTTAAGAGCATCACTGATTGTGTCAGCAGAGTTCTTGGAAAGAGGGGTTTTTTTAGTTATGTTGTGCTCCCTCTGCTGACTCTGCAGCAACAGAACACGAAGTAGTAGGGGTCCTTCCTTACAGAGCGGTTGTTAGATTTAAGAACCTGCAGACCATATAGTAGTTTTAATGTATTAAATGGACTCTGACCAAGAGCTTTGATTCATTGTTTGGAATATTAAAAAAACCTGTACATACTCTGGTTTATCCAAAACCAAATTACGTTTATTTTATGCAAATGTTGTTAGATAAAGTCTGTTAAAATTTCAGATAATGTGAATGAAAAATGAATCATTTCATGACTGAAGAAGGTATCTCCTAAAGGCTTAAGCTAAGCTTAAAGCCTCATTTTACATACATAGTTAGGAATATTAAAAATTTGTAGAGCCCCTGCTGAAGAAAATGGCTATTTTAACGATACCACAGAGAATAGGCGGGGGAGAGAGATAATATTCTTTCACTGAGGAGGTGAACTGAGACAAAAGTCTAAATGGTAGCATTTTTGAAATTTTTTTTTTCTCCAGGAAAAAGTAAATGCAGTAGGATGAGGTAATTTTCTTGTAAGAACCAGAAGAGCAATGAATAGCAAAGAAGAGCAATGAATAGGACAAAGTGCTACCATTTTTCCAAGTCCCACTGGAATTGATTGACCATCTACACCTTCCAGAGACAGCAGTTGTTAATCACTCTCTGAACACAGGGTATCGCCAGGCCCCGTGCCTCATATCTAGGCCCTGAATGAAAATGTCATCATAAATTTTCATCTAGCACTGATGAAAATGTTGGCTTGAATTGCTTGTCCATTGCTACATAGGATTTGTGTGTCAGAGGCAACAAAAGAACTGAGTTATTGAAAGGGGGATGCAATTATTTTATCACAAGACTGTCCTTTCCCTTTTTATAGTCCTTTTGTAGTGTTCTCTTCTAAAAGATCGATGAAGGTCTTTAATTCAGTGGCTGTGGTTCCACCATTTAGGGAAGACGTATTTTTGCAAGGCACACATATTGTTCGTCTTAAGTTGTTTGTCTTAAATTAAATATATGGGGATATCAAGCTGACCTTTCACCATCTCTACATTTTTCTTAAAAGCTAGGAATGGTTGTGTGATCTTAACCAACTTATATATGTCATTATTTTAGACATTGTCTGAGCCTGCTTTAATTAAATGAATTCGCTGAAGTCCCATTAGGTTCTGTAGCACTTGCATATGTTTTTATTTGACAAACTCTATACACATTTATACATGAGGTGAAATTCAAACTATTCCATGAAATATGTTTTTATTTAAAAAACAAACAAACAAAACCCCCAATATTTACATCATGTATATATTTGTCCATATTTATACCTGTCCATGTAGTAAAATTGCACTATTTATTTATTTTTTCTTCTGATTTTCTGTAACTTGTATGAGGTGAGGATGTTTCAGTTGCTTCATTAAATACCTCTAGGGTCATATTTTGGTAGTTTTGTCTGGAAAGAGCGTGTCTAGAATGTAGTGCAACAGGCCTTTCAGGTTAACTGAGCACAGGTAGTGTTTATGGTAAAGAGGAGCTTGTGATCCAAGATGTTTTTCATTCCATGGTAATCTCTTCTGTTATATTTTATGTTTTCCTAATACATATATATATAGAATAACTTGCTTAGGAATTGGAAATCGACTCAATTTGCAATTGCCACTGAATGAAGTAGCTTAATGATATGATAGTTCTCCCCATCAGTCCTAGATTAACTAACTGTAAGCAGTCACTGTGGCTCATAGTCAATACAGAAGTCAATACAGTTGGGTTTATGTGTCTTCTTTTACTTCCTTGTAGGCAATAGTTAGCAGTTGGCTACAGGAGATTAAACACAAGTAAAAGGAGTTATAACAATGAGTTTCATATCTCAGTATTTACTGTTATCTCAACAGCATTCTCTTTCACTTCTGGGCTTTAATGATTAAATGTTAAAGCATATTGATCTGACGATGTGAATAACATCTCTGCTACGATTCTGCATAGTTTTTGCTGGCTGAGAATGATTTTTGCACATGAAAATCTTTTTAGCCAGTTAGTTATGTTTTTATTACCTGGATCTCATATGAATACATGTGATTTTTTTAAATTTTTTTTTAATGAAAGAATCTTAGCCTAGTCTGTTAAAAGGACTTATGCTTTGGATGTTTTGGTTTGTTGGTTTTGTTTTTCTTAAAAAGGCATGAAAGGACCACAATTAAATATATTTTTGCAGAGGGAAGGGTTGGTTTTCATCTTTTATGGGAAGACATAAAAAAAGACAAAATACTCAGCAGAAACCAAGCATAATTACATGCAAAATAGAAATATTTGTAAACTATTAAACACAGGAACAGTTTTTACATTTAAGTTTTCAATATTGCAAGAATAAAACTAGCACATAACAGGTTTTCTTCATTTTAGTATTTATAATACAAATTAAAACTGAGCAGTGCAATCCATTTTGTTTCCAGTGTAATAGCAAATCTTATGAAATTGAACACGATAGTCATAGTTTGACTAAGACTTAGCAGTCATATGTGAAGACTCAAACTATAAAACTGTAACGAAATGCTTTGAGCACGCCTGAAAACTTTCATACTGTTTATGAAAAATATTAATGTGGGATCATTAATGCCTAGCTGTTTTGTTGGATAAAGAAATGCTCTAATATGCATCTTGTTATCCAGAAACAGAGAAAGGAAGCACAGAACAGCTCTCGTGTGATTGATTTGACCTTAGATACTCTCAGAGTACAGAATCTGTGACACTGATATCTTCAAGATTCCTTTAGCAACTTTGAGTTTACTGGCATCTTGGAAAAAGAAATCAGAAAAAAAAAATCAGAAATCTGTGCGTGATGAGAGAAAGTCAGATATTTTAGTCCTTTTGTTATCATGAAATATAATAAGAAAAGAATCCCTTACCACCTCTTTGCACATATGTCATAGTAAGTAGTAGAAATACTGTCCTTACAGCTGGGAAAGCACAAAATTTGCTTTATTTTATGCAGCAATTAAGAAAGCTAGGATTAGGTAGAAGCCACAGGTGCTCCCCTTCTCCCCATGTAGACACCCAGGCATATAAACACCCGTCTTGTCCTGTCTTGTGGTGCTGTGGTGGGAGACGAGATGTACTTTCCTTAACCGTGAGGCTTGAGAGGCAGGATGTTCCTCAGCTGTGGTGAGACTCAATGTCCTGTGCTCGGGAGCCCTCCTGGGCTCATGCTAGGCTGGGACTGGAAATTAAATCCATGTAAATTGTACAGAGCCAAAGCCTTGTCAGTTTAGATTTATAATATAGCCAGAGTTAACTGTTTTCAGTGGAAGGAAAGCAGTTAAATATGTACATGCAAACCTTTTGGGTGTGTTGAGTAAATCCTATCTTAAGGCATTTCACCATGTCAGAACCTTATACTTTAACAGAAGAGTTCAGATACGTGCACTTATGTGTGAGTGTAGAATATCATTGCTAGGTAACTTTGTGGACATCTTCCATGAAATTATAATATAGACAACATAACGATTTTTTGAAACTAAAAGTAGACATTTTTTGTAGTGGAAGGATTTAGCAATGCCTTTTTAGTTGCCTGAAGTTCAGAAGAACTGGTATTACTAGTCATGGGATGTTAACCTCTGGAAGGGGTGGAGTTTGTAGGCTTTTGCTCAAAGAATTGTAAATGGCTGCTGATACCATATTTTATTGCCTTAGAGCAGAAATATGAGTAGCATAAAATGGAATTACTTTGTGACCCGTAGTAGTTGATAGGTACACCCACAATTCCCTGTTTTTCTCTTTAGTGTAATCTTGGCGTTTTTATTTCCTCTATTCCCAGCATATGCTGTGTGTGTGCAATATGAACAGATGCACACAAAAAAAACCCCAAAAGTAAGAAAAAAGCAGGATGCATGGAACACAGCCCCTCAGATTAAGTTGGTGTTAAAATAACAGATTACTTCGTACTCATTTATTTATTTTTATTTCGCTTCTTCTAAAACTTAATAAAAATCTAAGCCATCACAGTTCTAGGCTAGAAATACATTTACCATGAAGCTACTCTGGCAGTATTGATAGTCTTTGCTGAAACAAGTTAGTTTTACTGACTGTGAGAACAGAAAATTCCTGCTAAGGAATTACAATACCCTCTCAGCTTCTGGAGTCTGTGCCCAGCAGCCCAGACCTCCGGACTTACATGCTCATTTGAGTCTTTCTAAGCTGTGGTATATCCACATAGGGTAAATTTCATACACACAGTGATATAAAATGAATCAGGAGTTTCACAGAGTTAATCACATTATACATTATACAAATTCTTCAGAACATGGCAGTTATTCACTGTTATAAAGTGAGATATAGATTAGCTTTAATTTGCTGTTCAGCTCACAGCGGTTTGCGAACTGAAGTCTTTTAAATTGAAGACACAAAGTGACAGTGCCGCAAGATTGTGAGAATATGGAGTTTTTATGGATGAGGCGGGAAAACCGCTTAGTTTTACAATCTGCTTTGTGTGTAATAATCAACTGCCACTGATCTCATTTATTTTTTTTTAAATATATCTCTATTCAGTGAATGCCTTAAGCTTGCCCTTCCCTTGCACCACGCACTCAAGTCTCTTCAGTAGCTTCTATAGTGCAGGGGGGTGTCTGTGCAAGGGCAGGTGTCACTATGGGTCCCTCAGCCTTCTGGTGCCATGGTCACCTGCACTTGTTTCTTGGCTGCAGAGTGACCTCATGGGTGCACCTGCACTTACTGAGTCCTGCGGGCTCCACAGGATGAACCTGGGCTATAACCAGTATCATGCCTCATGCCGCCTTCTGCACCCTCCTTTAGGCAGCCCTCCAGGTATGAAATGAACAGAAGTGTCAGTGTCACTTGCTTAAAGGAATATAAGGCAATGTTTAAGTTCTAGATGTCTGTTGATTTTAGTTTTTTAAAGATGTATCTCATTAATTACAAAAATGGACTCTTAAGAAGGAGTCTATTCAATTTTATTGCTTTATTTGGAAATCTGTTTACAGAAGACCGTTCCCCATGTTGATGGCCAGGGATTTGCACTTCATACTTACAGAAAAATTGACTATTTGGAAGATACTATATAACCTCAAGCTATTCTGACAACCTCTAATGTACTTTTACTAGATAATTTTCACTTGTGGCTCTTAGAAATTCTGTTGTTTGCTGGAGGCAGATCTTACTTTCATTAAGGATAACACGAGTCTGTTTATCCCGTCCAAGGGCTGAAGGCTTTGGGAAGGCGGACCCTTAGGCTGACCTTGCCAAGAGTTCACCCCTAAACAATCCTTGCTTTACAGAACCCTACTTTACCAGGCATATAGTAATAGGAGCGGCAGGATGAAGGAGCTATAGGTTCCCCTTTTGCTTTACTAGGGGCGATGTATGTTGTGCAGCGTGGGATACAGTAGCATCTCTTTACTTCCCACTGCAGTGAGGATTTCTTATCTGAAATTTCAGAATAAGAAGTGTATCTTACAACCTTTGCTGTCAGTGTTGAAGGCAGAAGAGCTGGAGGGTTGTGCTACGAGTCCTAAAAGGTGGAAGAACGATGGTGACTTTCCTGAGGAAAGGTTAAGAGAACTGTAACCATTTCTAGCTGTTACTGCCTCAGCCCTTCGGCAGAGCTGATGGGGAGGAGAGTCACTGGTTTTCTTACCTTAGGCCTGGCAGAACAAAGGACGAGGTCAAAATTATAGAGTGGGTCTGTTCCATTATATCCATTTTGGAACAGCAGTTTTTGCAGTGTGACAGAGTAGTTTTGATTCAAAATAGATCAAATCAAAGTTCCTGTTATCTAGAGGTTAAAGGCTACTTACTTCATTGGGTTCAAAGTCCAAATTAAACAGCCAAAGTGACCAAATTATTTTAGTTCCATAAAATCTATTCTATTTTTAGAATAGAATGTTCTTTGTATAAATCATGGAAAATTAAAGACAGACCCTAGCTATAAAACAGGGAGTGTTTTACACTTGCTGTTACTTACATTACTTACAGACTTTTTCATAGCTGAAATATGTCTAAATCGAGGATTTTGGTTCAGCTAAGTGTCAGGAGAGGACTCAGAAAAACATCTTCTGTCTCAGTCTAAATTCACTTGATTTGCTGAAGATTTTTGCAGATTGAAGCTTTTTATTTGTTTACTACTTTCAAGATCTAGATACATACATATGGAATTCAGAAAGTCATAAATTAAATTTCCTTGAGCCTTGGGTTTAAGAGTCTGCGATAAAAAATTTTACATAGTTGAATGAGTAAAGTTTTCAAATATTTCTGTTTATTTGGAGGAAACCACCACTATTTAATACCAAGTACTATTTTTTTCCCTTAATATAAAAACCTTTAAGATTTTCAGTCATGTGGGAAGTATGATGATTAGAATTTGCAAAACTGAAAAATTGTGACAGATTTCTAGTTCTAGTCACATACATGCTATTGAGAGGTGCAATTAAAGTTAATGTTATCTGTCTGTTTAAAAAAAAAGTGATTTTTTTTTTTCAGTTATGGTACTTTAATTTCACATCACTGGTTTGTTGGGTTTTTTCATTTACTTGAATGCTTACTAAAGCACATAAACGTTCTATAAAATATACTATCAACATGCGATTAGATCTCATCTGGCCACTCATAATTATTTAGAAGGTTATTTTTCCCATATGTATTTTTGTCAATCATTCATCTAACCCTTGTTCCGTGAGATCTGTTTGAAGTACAGATGGGATCAGGTCGGTCTAGCAGCATACCGAAGGCAGCCATGATTCTGTTCCGAGGTTAGGCCCAGCCCTGGGTGCCACCAGATCTCACTGACGTGAGACATCAGAGCCTTCCTAAGAGGAACCTGAGAGCTGGGTTAACTGCCCAGTGTTACCCATGCAATGTTACTGTACAGCCTAATGCATTATATGCCGACAAACTCAAGCCAAATGACAGATGGGGCCTAACATTCCCCTAAAACCTACACTTGATTACGAGTTTGCATCTCAGCCCTTTGGGCATGAGACAACTGGACCTCAGCTGCAGCCTGAACTCATTACAGAGATAACTAGCTGCTTTTAAAATGTCTGTTTCTTTTTTTTTGTTTTCAGGGATTACAATGGTTGACACAGAAATGCCGTTTTGGCCCATTAATTTTGGAATTAGTCCAGTGGATCTGTCTGCGATGGATGACCATACACATTCCTTTGACATAAAGCCATTTACCACTGTTGATTTTTCAAGTATTTCTTCACCACACTACGAAGATATTCCTCTTGCAAGAACTGATCAGACAAGCATTGATTATAAATATGATATCAAGCTCCAGGATTGCCAAAGTATGCTTTTAATTTATCTTTTTATTTTATTTTTTTTTTAGTATTTCCTTCACGTTCATATTTGCTTCATTGTCTGGAAAGGGTACCATCAGCAAAAGAATTTACGAGTATTCAGATGCTTAAATGCTGGTATCCTGTATCATCAGAGATGTCCACTAGATATTCTTGCAGGGCAGACAGAAGAGATAGAATACATCTAGCAGACCTTCACCTTTCCAGAGCAGCAGTTGGGGATTAGACAAGGTATCATAAAGTGTCTAAAACGATATTAAACTCTTTTTATTAGACACATGAACCCCACCATTTGTTTCTGAAACCTCTGGTCTCCAATTCATGTATCTTGTGTGTAAATTGTCCTTTGAAGCTCTGTGCACACACTGCAGGATAAATATCCTGGATGTTAAAAAATGTCCCAGCATAAATAGCATATTAATTATTAATATGAGTAGCTTTTAAATTCCAAACAGCTTAAGAAAGTGATGGTGTAGAAATATTGGCTACATCTGAGTCACAATGTTGGTGTCAGTGTTCTGAATACAGGCATCACCTTGGAGCTTCAAGGGCTAATGTCGTACTATGTACTATGACAAACACTGCTCTTTCACCAGTTACAGTTAAAAAAAAGGACACAGAACTCTCCTTTTAAGAAAGGAAGTGCCCTGTTCTTAACTAAGTTGTTACTACATTCCTGCTCAAAGTAGGAACGTGAGGTTGCTGTGCCTGGAACTGTTTTAGCCTACTGAGATTACTTTTGTTATTAGTGATACGTACAGGCAGTCTTCCAGGGAATTCTTGGTAGGAAAATTGAGGTATTTAATTTTGGTTGTATGGGGAGGCAGGTGCTGTGTACCTCTGGGTTAGTTATGAAATAAATTCAAAGACATTTTTCCCAATAATAATTTCTTTTTTTTAACTAGAAATGTCCATAATACTGTAATACACATAACATGTGCAACAGAGTTTAGGTAGGATAAATCCTCTTTGTCTTTACTTAGATAATTTTCTACTTTTCTTTTTTCTTCCAAGTTTATATAGGAAAGCAAGCTTTCTAGTTTGTAAAGCGTAGCCAGTCTGGAAAAGAAAAACATTCACCTTATTGTATGTCTGTCACCACTCCTGAGACGTGATCTGATGTAATGGTAAAGTGTCAAATGTCACAGCTTTCTTCTGTGACCAGTAATGATTGATTTAAAGACCCCAAGCCTGCTGCTGCTTCTATGTGTTGTATTATAGTTTGAATTCATATCTTCTCTATATACAGGTGCAATCAAACTGGAGCCTCCCTCCCCGCCCTATTTTTCAGAAAAGGTTCAGTTGTACAATAAACCTCATGAGGAGTCTTCCAACTCCCTGATGGCTATCGAGTGCCGTGTGTGTGGGGACAAGGCCTCTGGTTTCCATTACGGTGTGCACGCCTGCGAGGGCTGTAAGGTGGGTTGTCACAAACGTCTTCTTTCTGAACTGAGATTTGTTTCTATTTTCATCTGAATAATCACTTGGTAAAACAAGACATCTGTGCTTTTTAAAAAAGTTTAATGTCTTTAAATTGTTCCACATATACTGCATATACTTTCTTTTTTTATAATGTTACTCATCTATTTGAATTTTTTCTGCATTTCTTCTACTTTTGTCAATTATGCAATTATATTTAATTCCTGCAAAATTAGTTCAGTGCTTGGCAAAAACAAAGAAATAAAATAGATGAAAGAATGTAAATTCTTTTTAAGTACTCAGGCCCAAAAAGGAAAATAAATCTTTTGGAAATGGCACTAGGATCAGCACAGGAGCCCAGCGATAGGCAGAGAGTACGATCCTTAAAGAATCTGTCAAAACTAAAGTTAGACGCAGCGTGTATATGTAAAGGTGCTTTGTATGTCTAGAGACATGAGCCAATGGCACTGGCAGTTTCTTGCATCCTTCTGTATGCTTTTGTGTTTACTCCAGGGCTTTTTTCGAAGAACAATCAGATTAAAGCTAATTTATGACAGGTGTGATCTTAATTGCCGCATCCATAAGAAAAGCAGAAATAAATGTCAATACTGCAGATTTCAGAAATGCCTCGCTGTTGGAATGTCACATAATGGTAAGTGCACAAAGCATGTTTTAAAACAATCATGTTTCGTCTGAAAAAATAACATGGAACATTAATATGATTACTGAATGTGCTGCTTTAACACCTAGAGTCCTCTGTTTCTTTACAGCAGGCAGTTTAGAAATACATATTGGAGACTGCCTCTGAGTTTAGGAGACGGTGTATATGGCTGGAGATACCTGTTAAAATCAGAGAGGTATCAATATAATACACAATATAACATAGGAGTTGGTTTTACTCTCCATCATTCTTGCTCATTACAATCTCAGTTGTTATTCTTGTACATACTCCTGGTATAATTGCTAGTTTTCAGTTCATTGTCTTATTTTCTGACAAGATTGTTTTGCATAGGGCAGCTCAATATCCCTTTCTTCTAAGTGGAAAACTGAATGATGAAAAACGGACTAGAGAATTTACTGAAAGTTTGTGAACAATACCAACTTGAATTTGATGCATGGGAGACTTAGGGAGGACTGTCAGCATCCCTAAGTTACCACTTCCTCATACTTTAAGTGAACGAGCCAGACCCTGTACTGTTTTTAAAAAACCCTGTCCTCCTCCTCCTTCCTAGGCTACCCACTTCTGGGCGTAGCTTCCAATGCGTGGTAAGTAGGAGCCTCGCGTTCTTAGCATGTTCCTTCAGCTCTCAGCCTCTCATCGTATGGCGCCTGTAGCTGTGATTCCCATGTCACACACACGGCCTGAGCTCTCCTTCATCCAGAGGTGGGCATCCCCTCCCATCCATGACCCGCAAGCGGCGCTTCCGTGTTCAGTGTGTCCTAGACTTAGATGGCAAAGGTGGTTGCGACCGTAGGGGCCTGCCATGGCCTTCTCTGCGGTAGGTGAGCAGATAGCACTGGGCGTATCACGATACCGCTCTCTTCAATTTAGAAGAAGGTCCCTCAGAACTTTAAAATTAACGTATCAGTTCATGTGGAAAGAGTTACTTACGAATGTTTGGACAGAAAGACATAATGAAGATTCTTCACTGCCTTGCTTTGGCAAAGTTGAGTAAAAACAGGAATTAAATGTCATAACATAGAGACTTATGTAATTCTAAGGGTAAAGAATTGCAAACATGACTGGGAAAATAATTTCTCTGTGGTTTTTTTAGAACTTTCATTATTTTCAGTATTAAAAAAAAAAAAGAGTGGACTGTCCCCAAGAGGAAAGCTTAACTGTGGTTTGTGAAGTTAATACATGCAGTGAATGTAAATTGGTATGGGAAATGTTTTGCTAATAGAAAATATGGGGTTTGAGTTCCTGGGATGCAACAGTAACACTTAAAAATAAATCTAATTTTGAAATGCTACTGTGGGTATTTTTATAGTAATTCAGGAGGTTTTATTATTATTATTTTCAAGGTGGATGCCAAATGCTCTCATAACCTAGCAACACGGCTTCCAATTATGTCAATGGGAACCATGTGCAGCTCTATCAAGAAGAGCAAGGCCAAGCCCGTTCTCTCTGGCTTAGTAACATAAAGGGCCCGAGAAATATTTTTAAGATGAACATTTCACTTGCCATTTTTTCCTGTTCAGCCTCTGCCAAGGCAGAAGCCGTGGCACCAGCAGGGGTCATGGGTATGGGTGCCCAGGAGAGGCATGGAAAGGAGGAAGAAAGGGCAAGGCCACATGTCCCAGGGCTTGAAGGAGCGCTTTCGTTTGCTCTCGCCGTGAGTTCACCCATCAGGGAGGTAGTGGTCTCTATATTCAAGTTTTGGCTTCTACATTTGCCTTTTTTTTGCCCACTCTGGTTACAGAACATTTCATGAAACAACACCCTCATTCCTCCACCATTTATTAATAAACAAATTTATAAAAATGGACTTAATTTTGCCTTTGAAGACACAGGGCTATATAAAGAAGCACGCAGAAACACAACACTGGATGCTGTCGGAGACATGCTTTTACGTTACATCTACAGATTAAAGTACGTCCATTTGACTAGTGAAGTTATCTGAATTTTAAATCAGAATGTGGACTACTTGTGCCCCGGCATTCTAATCTGTGACTCTCTTTGCATAGATGGACTATTGCAAAATGAATAGGGCACTTTAAAAAAAAACACAAAAAAAAACAAATGGGGAATGCAAGGAGATACTTAGCAGCTACAGCCACATTTTTTCACGTATAAACGCTACATACCACTTGGCTGAGGGTTAAAAAAGACAGTAGTGTTCTCATGCTTTGAATATTGTTTTCCTTTCCTTCTCTAGCCACAGTGCTGCTCTGCATTTAACCCTTAACTGCCACCTGAAGCCCTTCCACCCTTGCAGCCTTGAAGCCATGTTTCTACAGCTCTTCTACCAGGGCACTGTCTTCTCCCTGCTCTTCCCACCCCAGTGCCACTTCCCAGGCTCCCAGGAGATCAGGAAGCTGCGAGGGTAGGCGGAGGAGAGAGAAGACAGTAGCAGAGGAGGATAAGTGGTCCAGGAAAGAGAAGATGAGGCCGGGGATGCAGGAGGGATGTGGAGAGAGGAGAAAAGGGAGAAGATCATGCCACCCATCCTTTAAATTTTCCCCAACCACCAGAAACCCTATGAACTCTCCTTTTTCCACTCTAACCTCTGTAAGTCTCACCTATCCCTCCTACTTCTCCTCTTGCCCAAAATCCCACTTTCCAAATATTTTCTGTAAACCTCCCAGTGCCTGACCTCTTGATGAAAATGACAATGACTTATCCAAAAGGAAACTACTAGTACCACAAAACTGAATTTTGCCCCAAATTTTGCCTGCAATGCTAATAAACATTGAACAGAATCTGCTGCAACTAATATAATATTTAACAAATGTATTATTAAAAAAAAATAAAATCGAAAGCAATCATTTTGCCTATCAATTCTAAGATAGAAGTGTTTGATTCACAACTCTCTAGCTTTAAGTTGTTAACAAATTGTTATATTTAAAATATATTTTTGGATCCAGATCACCTTATATTTAGGAAACTTTATTCTCATAATTAATGAATTGTATCAGAAATCTTCCAAGACACATATTTTCATGAACTAAGGATCATGCTTAAAAGCGGATCATGAAAGATCTAATGCTGTTAATCCATCCTAAAAACCACACCTTTAGAAAGAAACAAACACACGCAGGAATGATAGATTGCTAATAAATGAACAATCCATAAAAAAATAAAGATGCATAGCAAACTTTACCCCAATTTTCACACACCAAACATGAGAAAATATTATGAGATTCCTGAGAGATTTCATTATTGGCAGATTATTTTCTCTAAAAGTCTGATGTTGATGGTAGACAAGAAGGTTTTATGTAGTCCAGAAACCTGTACGATTTCATTTCCATTCTTAGTGAAGCCCGTTCATGTATTTCAAAGACTTGGTCCTGCTGGGTGAGCGCATGCTCTGCTGGTGTTGGTGGCTGTTTGGCTGCAGCGATGTCATCCGAGAGCTGGCAATCCCGCTCCGAGCGGGTTGTTAAACCACCCAAGAGTGTTTTTAGGACAGCCAGAGATAACCCCGCTGTACCCCTTTGATTAGTTAATCAGCTGGCACATGCTTTGATAACAACAGGAGTTATGAACTGAGTTGCCATTGATGCAATCGCTTTCCGTGCTAGGAGTAAGCTTTGTCTGTTAAATCTAACTCGGTTCTGAATGCAGGATACAAGCACTCAAGGATGGAAGTCGGTGTTTATAACCTAGTTTAACATATAACAACGTATATGCTAACTTTCTTTTGAAGTAATCTCAGCATTTTGCCATGCTTGCATATAATTCAGTGTTACCTTTGGCAGTAGTGTTAATTTATTTTGCTTTTTGTGGGTTTTTTTCCCCCCTTTTTCATTTACACAAAAGGAATTTAAAATAATCTCTTTTTAAAAGGGAACCAGGAATCTGATCTTAATAGAAAAATTAGCATCATGAGACCCTGTGCCAAACCTATGCCAAATATTCCTTAAAAATATATAGCAAATTCCTATGCAGCTTTAATCATGTATCATTTGACATAGTCTTCTTCCATGTCTTTGGGCTTTAACTCCAAAATAGATTATTCATAAGGGTGCTCGCATTCATAAAATTTAGCACAAATTCTCAAACACATGGAAACAAAAAATGAGATATGACTCCAACAAGGAAGAGCACCAAAACAAAGCAAAGTAGCAAAGTAATAAATAATATTTGGGGTTTATGGCACTTTTCATGCAGAGACCTCAAAGCACTTTTCAGGAAAATAAGCCTAACCGTCACAAGCAAAAAAAATATAAATGATAAGTTTAAGAAGGCACCTACTCTAGAACTATTAACAGTAGATGGAAACAGTTTTATATTACATTATTTATTTTATTTACATTATATTTATAACACATGCCTGCTTTGCAAAGGGAATTCGGTATCCTTTTGGGTGGATAGATAAGCACAGCAGAAACATGATTCTGGAATGTCCTTAGTCAATCTTATTTTCTATTAAAAAAATAAACACAAAAATAAACACATTTATTATAAATTCTATACCAGTGCTATTATAAACTTTTAACAGAGAACTATCAAAAATACATTGTTTAGCAATACCAAATTTCCAGCACAAATACTATAATTTTACTTTCCAAGAGACTCTTGGACAGGAGGCAAGAGACCTTGCACAGGAATCGGGGTATAGAATCAGGGGTGTGTTTCGAAAACAGAGTATACACACTATGCTGTCATTTTGTACTCAAAACTCAAAGTAAGCTTATTTTATACCGGTGCTATCAGTGCAACTGTAGATAGATACAGTTATGTTGAAAACTGCCGTAAGTTCTTAAAAATAACCTGTCCCCTGCTATTCTGGTAAAATTACTTGAAGGGAACAAGCACTAGTCTATTCCCCCAGGTATGAATTTCTAGCAAGATGTTCCCAGTCTGGTTTCTGTTCTTTAAAAGAATACAATTGTATTAGTCAGTTATTCTCTAATGCCCAAACAATCTCTGTTTTGAAAACCCTGATCTTTTCAATAAAATCTCTACATTAAACAGTTCTATTTCAGTAATCAGTGTCATAGCTGGTATACACGCTGTGGTATATTATTAAAAATGTTCCAGTAGATCCTTGATTAAAAGGAAGGGGAGAAGAAGAAAAAACAAAAGGGCGGGGGGAGGGAGAAAACAAATTCCTATTGTTTTTTATGCCTTGGAGAAGTGTATAAACTATTTTAGAGCTAAGTTAATATTAAAACTTAGGAAGGCGAAGCAATACACTGCCCCCTTTTTTTATCCCTTGCTTGTAAAAATAACCTTAGTGAAAGGGAGCCTTATGCCAGTGAGATCCCAGATTATAAACTCGCTTCTGCAAACTGCAGCCCCCAACAGAATCCTGTCTCCTACTGACATTCAGTCAAGCTCCATTTCCATGATGCTTAAAAAGTTACTATGCTTACAGAATGAACTTAGAGAATTCATATCAGGCCATTAGGGATGCATAATTTGCTGTAAACATATTATAAAGATATTATATATATAATGTTATAAATGTATTCCATATAAAATATCAAAGTAGGATTGACCATAACAGAACATAACAGTTCCTGATATGATTGTGAAATTTCTCAAGGGACATGTTCCTTAGAGTTCCTGAGTGTTTCTTACTATGTGTGAAGAATTATTCAGGTTGTAATAAACTGCACTCCATATATTTCTGAAAGGGATCAACATTTTAGCGACATGGGCAACTCCCATCTCCCTTTCTTATTTACAGTCATTTATATGAGGCTAACATTTGCCTTGCCTTCTTTCCAGATTAAAAGGTGTACTGCAATAGTCTGAGAAGTCTTGCTAGACTTCATTTAGCTCTTCAGTTTGCAAATTCTTCCTCAAAAAGAAAAGCGAGGAGGAGTTGAATTTGTTGGCAGGAACCCAATCAGAAGCATCGAAGTATCACCAGAATTTTTCCATTGATGAAGTTATTGCAAAATACACATTTTCAAATTGGACAAATTAATCATAAAACATACTCCTATGAATGCCACAAATTTAATATTTAATATTAAATCTGAAACCAAGTTTAGTGAAGAACATAATAGCTTTAAACAAATTATGAATTTAATAAATGTCTAGCCACACTGTTCAACATGGACTTCTAATTAACCTTTAACACTTCTATTAGCTGTATTATTTTAACACCTTCTGGACCCCACATTTTCGTTCTGCTTGCTGTCCCTGTAACAACTTCTTAGGATAGCTGTGTAATAATATACTTTAGCTTTATTATGTTCACGAAAGTTTGATTCTTTTTATTGAATCAGTCCTTAAGTATACCCCAAAAAATATTTGTAAATGCTACAAGGTATTCTCAGTAGGTTTTCACTCTGTTTACTTCGTTAATTACTTTACACTTCACTCATTTTACATCTCCAGGAGTGTCTAAAATGCAGATATTATTATTGTAGGTTTAATATTATCAACATCCATATGTCATTTTTAAGAAAACCCTAAAGGAATTAGTGTTAACTACAAATAAGAATTTTTAATAGTGAGAGAATCCCTTTTAACTCCAAAATGAAAACACAAAAATGGTCTTGACTCCCAGTGTTGGTGGAAGCCTTTGTAGCTGAATGAGTTCCTTTGTAGTTATGCTGAATTTTCTCATCATTTTATTTAGGTTACACTAAGTACAAATATGAACTCTCCTTTGGTTTGATACCAATTTTTTATACATCACTATCATTACCATATGGTCATCCAGTCACATGACTTTACTGAACAGTGTCAGTCCCTCTGAGCCACTGTAGTGTGTCATATAAACTAATATCCAGTTAATTTTTCTTTAAATGTTTTGCTCTCAGAAATAAGGAGGGCTGGCAGCGATGTCTCCCTGAAAACTGTTGTTAGGAGCAGATTAAGAATACTTAGTGTTCCCCATGAGAGAGAAAAAAGTATATATGGCATGGTATATATGATCCAAAACTGGTAGCAGTTGGCAATTATTCAAAATTTCCCATATGAAAAATTAAGAGCATTTACAAACATTTTCAGGGAAAAAAAATAGAATATGTGAATTTGTACCTACTGATCTAGGTCTCCTTCCATGATGATTTTTATTTTTACCAATTTTGACACTAAGAATACCCAAGCAAATAAGAACTCTACAGCATGCATCATTCAGAGACTGTTTGCTGAAAGAGAAATGTAGTAGAGTTGTAAAAATAAAGAATCTTGTTTCAGCCATGAAAGAAGAGAACTGCTCAATATACATAGCTGATGATAAATGGATTTTATGTTTTGGACGCAATTATTTTTACTTGAAGAAAGTGTCATTTTTGTCCATCAGCACATTGCAAGCACTCTCATAAAAGGAAAGTGGGTGGTTGTTTCCAGAATAAATGTCCCTAAATAATCATTCGTATGTATGGTCTTAACAGCACTTTTACTTTATCCAGGGAAGACACTAACTGCTGAAAATATGGTTAGAATATTTCTATTTCCTCTTAAGGCCAAAATGCAAACCTTCATTTCTTCCTTCTGTTTTTTGTTTTGATGCTCTTTTGTTCTGTTCTGGTTTTGTAAAACGAAACAAATTCTGTTTACTGAAATAGCATCTGATAAATTGGTCTTGCTCTTGATGGCTCATTGGAAATATTTTCCAAGTCAGTCCCCACAAGAATAAATAGTGTGTTGGGTAGTAAGTACAGTAGGTGTGTAGGAGGAGGGTTGGAGCCTGCCTTACCTTGCTATGGAAGAACTGTGAGACGATAGCACTATCTATATGACCCGCTCTTTCCATACTGCGTCCATATAGAGCTACCAGGAACAGCTCAGCCTTTTCTGCCTTTTTTTATTCCCTGCACAACCTTCTTTCTCGTTCCTTCATTCTTTCGGTACCATTTCATAGCACTTCCCACATGAAGTTCTGTGGAACTATTTAGGAATTTATTCCTGCAAGGCATGTGAGTATTTTGTTTCTAAACAAATGAGGAATCTGAGATCCATATGGTGATTTGCCCAAAACAATACAAGGCGGAACGGTGGTTCCTCCCCTAAGCCAACAGAACTTTAATATCTTAAAGATTCTTTACATTTTATTTAGATTGGAGGTAGAAGCAGTGGTTTTCACCGTCAGGTGAGCTGACAATAGTTTTGCATTTCTAAGCAAGATACTGTAACATTACTCTTGGGGCACGTAAATTATTTCCTCTTTGAGATTTGTTTGTTTACATTTCTTTAAAGCGCTTCAGCTGGTTTGCCTGTATTACTGGAGAAAATCATCTTTCTCTTCCTTGCCTAAGTACTCTTGCAATAAAAATTTGAAGAGCTCATAACAAAAGGTGACACAAAAAGCTATTAAAATATGCTTTTTTAGGTGCCACTATAGCTATAGTAATTGCTTGTCATCTTCTTCAGCCATCAGGTTTGGGCGAATGCCTCAAGCGGAGAAGGAGAAGCTCTTGGCAGAGATTTCCAGCGACATCGACCAGTTAAACCCTGAATCTGCTGATCTACGAGCACTTGCCAAGCATTTGTATGACTCATACATAAAGTCCTTCCCTCTGACCAAAGCCAAGGCGAGGGCGATCTTGACAGGAAAGACGACAGACAAATCAGTTAGTTCCCTCTGTTTTGTTTTGTTGGTGGTTTGGTTTTTTTTTTTCCTTTCTTTTGAGTAAATAATTTACAACATTGACAACACATCTTTTTAAAAAAACCCAAAACTTTGCTGCTGGCAGTTACATATTTCAAGCTGCGTCTGAAACACAGGAAATGTTTTTAGATAGGATAAGTAAACATTATTTGAAAAAACTCCAAGTTCACCTAATAAAATACTTGAACCCAGTACAAGAATTTGAAGGTCATCTTAACCTTTTTGTATTCTCTGATCCGCTCTTCCCGTTTTCCTTCTCCTTCACCAAAGGTTATCTTCCCCACTATCTGTTGAAGGTGGCTATCGAGCTGTCGGGAGCTGGTTGCCGGACTGTTCAAGCCTCCGGATGGTAGCACATTATCACAGCAATTTATCAGGACTTGCTGGGAGCCAAAGGAATATTCTTTTTCACAAATGTCAAATGGTTCCCAGTACCAACACCATTGTTAGCCTTAACGATGATGCTTATTCTTATGATACTCTGATGACTTCCTGCGTTTAACTGGGCTATCTTGGATCAGATCAGTATCCCGTGGTGCTGCAATTTGAATTTTAGATTAATGTACAAGACAATCTTTTAAAAGTTAGGTATACAGATGTGTATGTATGTCGGTTGCTTTGGAAACTTCACTGGCAATGCATAACAACCTCCTGTACCAGTGAGAAGGAGGATAAATAAGACCTGAGAATTATGGCAGGTTTTAAATTTTGTCACTATTTTAATGTCTAAAGAGCAAAAGTTTTCCAAAACTAGTATCTCTTAATTTGGTATATTTTCTAGATCTGCACAAATTTTATTGTCAGGATTACAACAGAAACTATTTTATTTTATTTAGTAATTTCAAAGACAAGAAAGAATTTAGAGGGTTTTTTTAGGCTTTTCTTCTTTAAAGACAGTTTAGAGATAGATTGTACCCCTCAGAGCAAAACTTGAGATACAGTGGACACATGCCATTTGAGTAACTTTTCATCATATAAAGTTTGAGCCAGCGCAGTTTATTTATTCTGCAGAAAGATGATACGCTAAGTCGAATGGAGGGTCATTGCCTTTTCCAAGTCTTTCTGTGGTTCCCTCTCTGTATCAGAAACATGGGGTACTGGGAAAGAATTAATGCAGCAATTCAGGTTTTTTTAAGTGTGTTCTTAGTGGCTATGTACCTGCACTGGGAACAGAATAAAAGTGGGGGGTGTAATGATATGTCTTGTTTCCTCCTCTTCATCCTAAAAACGTCCCCAGGAGACCTGCTCCTTTTTTTCCTGCAGCTGCCCGCCGTGGGCGCTCTGGAGCGTTACAGAAATTTGGGCAGGGTGCTCTGCAGTGCTCCCGTCAGCCCTTTGTCCAGGCGCGTGTTTAGAAATCTGGGAAGTTTGTTTCTGGCGTCCCAAGTGCATCCACAAATCCTGCTTTTGTTCTCTAAGGTTCTAGGAAGCTGTCCTACAAACCCACTGGCATGTGGGTTGCAGCTGGGCTGCCATGGCTTGGTCAGGTCTGGAGGTTACACTAAGGCAACTCTTGTGCAGTAAATATGTACTATGTTGTCAATGATATTCATTTTTATTCAAAGTTTTAAAACTTTGCCCAATTAGAATATAGCAATAAAACAATAGACATAGAATTCTGCTTTTTATTGCTACCACTTTTCAAGGTGTTTTTAAAAAATGACACCGAAAGAGTAATATTCAGTGGTTAATGGTTACAACTTTTAGGTTGATTGAACTGTAAGGGAGTTTGTGCTTTGGAATATCAAACTGTTTACCATGGGCATAGTTTAAATTTATTTTTTTTAATTGCTCTATCATCTGCATTAACCGAAAATGGATTGGATATGCTGAATGGGTGTGTCAAAACTAAAATTAGTAACTCATCCTCTTCTGAGATATCCAGTGTTCATCTGACATAAGATTCTACTCACACAGTTCATCTGAATCTTTATATAAAAGATTTCTTTAGCTATTTTAAACTCCCTCTTGATTTTCGTCTTCTAATGTCAGTAGCCTGGTGACATAGCATAACCTTTCTAATATACGTGTACGTGCACAGAATAGATGACTTTTTCTTGTACTTGGTACTCCCACTTAACATTTTCTAGAAAGACAAGAAAGGAATGACCTACCTACGGGTGGTAAAACATGCATTTTGAAAGCTTGCTCCACAGTCTTGTTATTGCACTGCTTTGCATATGCGTGCATATACATATATACAGGCGTGTATAACATCTTTTTTCTGCTGCCAAAATAACACTGCATTTTGAAAAATACCTTGTCCTCCTGGCCTTTCTCAGCACGATGCATTTATTTTTTCAGTTTCACACTGAAATCCTAGAGCAAGAGGAAAAGTAGTGTCACACCTGACACTCTCTCGAGCTGAATCTCGTGGTCTGGAGCTGTGTTTGCCCGTGGTCACTGAGAAAGTGACAGCCCGAGTTCCATTGCTCTTGTATGCAGCAGAATATTGATTTAACTAAACCATTTTGAAGAGACTTCAAAAGTGGTTCAATCAAATAGGAATAGAATTTTAGGAGTTTCCAGAGCCTGATGCTGGAGGGAACCACTAGACTATGGCTAGGAAGGCTTGGGTCATCTCTGAATCTGCTCTGCAGCTTACAGTGAATATAAAGCCACCAGAATGAGCACCCACCTGGATGAAGGACTAGAATCCGTAATCATAAAAGAGCTTAAATTTAAAATTGTATGTCTCTAGTCCAATTGTTGGTGTATTTTAATTAATTAATCAAGTATTAATAGGTTAACAAACCTATTAATATCAGGTGATATTTGTCCAGTGCAGCAATGAACTATTTAGTCATTTACCCTCTCAGGAGAAGATTCTTCAGATATATTCGAGAAATCCTCACTTACTCCCTTCTTTAAAACCAGAAGCTTCTTCTGCATATTCTGAAACAGATTGTTTCCAGATCCTAACTAAAGTTTTCCTGGCACTACTTTTCCTAATCTGCTTTCAAAATTGATTTATTCCAATCGAGTTTATTTCACAGTCAGACTCATTCTTGCGTTCTGAATTGTGCTGCTGTCATTTCAATCGTGTTATTTGTGTTTTCTTTCCCATTGACAAGTTGCGTTTATATAGATCCTAACTTTGTTGTTTTAAAGGAATTAACAGCAAAAGGTTTCAAATTTATCAGCTAATCAATACCATAAAGTCGGTATTACTTCCAGCACTTTCCAGAGGGATAAAACTTGAAAAGTACATGACAGTGTGTGACATAATCAAAATATTCTGTCTTTCTACAAAAAAGAAGTTATGTCTCAGAAGTGCAGCCTTGTCACCGTGCGCTACGGTCTGGTTTAGAGAAGCCATAAAATTTGGGTAAAAGGAGTAAGATTTTAATGTTTTGTTGATAAGCATTCCAGACTTTGAGTTCTGGTATTACAGAACTTCTGTAAAATAAAACAAAACAACCAACAAAAAAATGGCAAAAATCATGGATAGTTGAAAATAGTGTTTTTTAACTCCCCTCTCCTAATTATTAAAAAGTCCTCTTTTTAGCATGTGGATTCACGGAACATGTGAGAAGTCCTTAGAAACAACTTGTCCTCTCTGTAAATCATTTTAACATCGTGAGGATATTTGCTTTAATAGGTTTATGCAGATTTAACCCTTTGGGGTCAACTGTCCTTGATATATTCCTTCTAGATTTCTGTGTTTTCTGATGAGTTACACCTTTGGGTGTTACTTCGGTTTCTCAGGTGTCAGATGTTCATAGAAAGGACGTTTGAAAGTAACTGGTCTTTTCCTTTTCTTTTTAGCCATTTGTTATTTATGACATGAACTCTCTAATGATGGGAGAAGATCAGATCAAGTGCAAGCACGTGTCACCGCTGCAGGAGGAGAACAAAGAGGTAGCGATTCGCATTTTCCAGCGCTGCCAGTTTCGCTCCGTGGAGGCAGTGCAGGAGATTACAGAATTTGCCAAGAACATTCCAGGTTTTGTGAATCTTGACCTGAATGATCAAGTAACTCTCCTGAAATATGGGGTCCATGAGATCATATATACTCTTCTGGCTTCTCTGATGAATAAAGATGGAGTTCTTATATCTGATGGACAAGGATTCATGACACGGGAGTTTCTGAAGAGCCTGAGAAAACCTTTTTGTGACTTTATGGAGCCCAAGTTTGAGTTTGCTGTGAAGTTCAATGCACTGGAATTAGATGACAGCGACCTGGCAATATTTATAGCTGTCATTATACTAAGTGGAGGTAAGTGCTGTCTTATTTCATACATTTTATATAATAGAACTGACACTTTTAATTCCTGTCCAAACAGGACAGTGCTCAACGCTATGGGATGGGAGTGAGTTTATTTGCACATAGTTTTTTTTTAATAATTTTCAGCTATCTTGATGTTGTTTGCCTTTTCTTCAGTTTCAGGCAGAAACTGAAAATGCAAATGACCTGATATTAATGGTGGACCTGGAAATGCCTGCTGAATCAGCAGCTCGTTTAGTTAGAAAACAAAATCAGGACTATCTTTCTGAAAACAGGAAGGGTGGAATTTCACTGGCAAGAGCTTCTAAAAGTTAAAATTCTGCATGAGGATTTTTTAAACCTGCAATTAGATCGTGCAGCTCACTAATTGTACACAAACAGCTTCGACTCCACAACAATTTCAAAATACATGTGGCATTTGGCTTACAGGATTTTATGGTGGGGTTTTTGTATTGTTGTTGTTGGTTTTTTCATTCATGCAAGGTTTTGTTTGCCTCTAAAAGAGAGGGGAAAAAGAATGCATTTCTCAGGAAAATGATGCACTCCTAATGCCTGAGAAGAACAGGCGCTGTGTGTCTGCTCTGTCCATATTAATGATTATGCATCATGCTTTCAGCAAAGCATGAATCTGAAAGCCCAGGTACCAGCCTCCACGCATTCGAACATTTGATTAACGGAGACAATGAATTTTCAGCTTTTTTGAAGACAGTCACCATGTTCTCTCTGGATGTGAGGTGACGTAGCTGTTGTCTTTTGTGAATTAGCGACGGCTCCCCAGGTTTAGTTCACTTAGAAACTTTTCCACCGAGAAGCTGAGATATCAGATATACATTTTGGGTCAGATTGAAGGTCTTTTACTTTGGCCAATACTATGAAATTAATGATGTCGCACAAAGGAAATTTTCCCCAACCTATTTGTGTGTGTTTTGGCTTAGAACGGTACTGCAGATATCAATGGGAGGAATGTGCTGAATGTTCTGAATTCAGCTCCTCCACAGAGCAATGCAGAGTATGTTGTTATTAAATGATGTTTAAGCAATCAAACACCCCAAACCACATGCTATTGTTCAGAAAACAAACATTCTGTTGAGAGTGCACCGTTAGGTGCTTCATTTAAAATCACCTACAATTACTTCTGGCGTTGTGTTTCATTCGGTAAAAATGTGGTATCACAATATGGTTTATTAGACTAACTAAATCCACTTCAAACAAGTACCGTTCCCAGAAGACTTCTTCTTGTGCAAACCCTTGAACACAATGATCCCTGAGGACTCTGAATTAATTCAGAAAGAATAAATATGTTACTGCTGTATTTTTGGTTGGTTTTAATGGAGGAGGAGAAATTATACAAGCCTATTAGGGCACTACACAAAACATGCCAATATTTTGCATTTTCCAATATAATGAAATTTGACAGATGAGAAACAGGCCTCTCAAAATCCACTCCTAATTGAAAAAAGGGAACTTGCAATCTGCAAAGCGAGGTCTGCCATGCTTCAGCACTGTTCGCTTTACATTAGAGGAAATAGGTATGATGTAACTAATCTTACATTTTAGATCTCAGGAGGACAATGATTCACAGAAAAAAAATTGACTACACTCAACCAGATTTGTCAACACGACTTTTTTTAAAGAATAATTTGTAAACAGAGATCTGTAAAGAACTACTTGAATTTTAATGGTTAGTTTTTCAATTACTCTGAAGCAAATCCATATAAATATATAAAACCATATAAATATATACATCCATATAATTATATAAATCCATATAAACATAAACCAGTCCTTTCTAGAAAAATCCTTTCATTTCTCAATAGCAAAGATCTCTCAATAGCTTTATTCAGACCTTCTTTTTCTTTTCTTTTTCAAAAAAGCATGATAGTTATTTGTAAAAACTGAGTTTATATTTTGAAAACAATTAAGCCTTGCTGCCAATTAGAGAGTGGCTTTTATGATAGAATTTACAGTCAGATACGATATATATTGAACTGTATGAAATCTGTGGGACTGTAATATTTTATGTGGTGTGAAACTGAAACCCTATTTCTCAGATGCTCTTGTTTCTGTAAGAGCTCTGTCCTTGCAGAACTTAATTTCTATGAATTTCTATATGAATATTGACCTGGGCTGATTTCATTGAAAATAGGATTTCAAAACCAGCTCATATAACCTCAAGGACTTCACTAGCATACTGTAATGTTTAAGTCACTTTAAGAAATCCTGTGTACAAATTTCTTAAAAGAAAACCAGTTCGTGAAATAAATAAAAAAAAGCAGAGCCCAGCCAAACACTGTAATTCTAAGTGAATCTGTCATTGCCTTGCAAAATTATGGTAGTTGTGCTGGCTCCGCGGCTGCTCTCTCTCCTGTAGCTCTAAAAAGAAGAAGAGAGAAGGGAAAGAGAAAGAGAATTCCAGCTGGAACATTGCAAGTAGAAAACTTTTCGTTGTGAAGTATTTGGAATTTGCCAGAAATCCTACAAACCAGTTCAGCCTCTTGATATTGAAAGAGTTGCTTTTGTGTTACACATAAAAAGGCAAAATGCCTATGTAACAGTAATAAGTAGCTGAAAAATTAACAGTAATAGCAACAAAATGAAGGTCCTCCCACTGCCACAGTCAATCATTTTGTTGTTTCTGAGCTGCTCGGTGCAGCCTCACTCTGTCTGTGTTTTACTCTGAACTCCGTATTACAAAGCTGAAGAGTTGTTCTTACTGTCGGCATATCGCACTTTAAAATCATACTGTAAATGGCAAAGGAATTCTAGTGTTCTGAATTTAATGCTAGGAGACAGAGGGGGTGAGGATAGGTGACAGAGGCAGTAGGATATTACCTTATTTTTTCAAACACATCTTTACAAATACGATGCATACCTGAGCTGAAAATGAAGTTCATCATAAGAAGAAGGTTTACGAACAAGTTGGGCAGGAAAGATCATAATCCAGGCTTTACTGGGCTAATCCACATTCATGAACAGAGCAAACTCACTCAAGCAGGTTGTTGTCAAATAGAGAGAAAGCTCAAAAGGTAATTTTGTAGCATGTTTACATAGGATGCATGGACTTGAACCTTTGTATATTATCTTCTGCAGTGTTTAGGATATAGTGGCATTTGGGAATTGTAGCAGGGTACACCTGAAAAGGCCCAGAATCTGTTAGTCAACATGAATTCAGAAATGTTGCTACATTCACTTATTTCTGTTTTCCGAGTGTGTTCTTAACAGTAACTTTTGAGCTGCGAATTGCTGCTGCTTGTTTAAACACCATATTCAAGAATTTTGCTACAATCTGAGATCAGCAAAATTTGAAGTTTTATCACTGAATAGTACCAAGAGATATTTCCTATTTGCCTGCTACACAAATCCTTCTGTAGCAAACCTGTTACAACACAGAAATAGTTCCTCATCAGAGCGAGACCTGCAGATAATCACTGTGGGCTTTGAACCAAAATCCCAATGACTACAGTACATGTGACAGTCTCAGAAGAAAAACCTCGAACTGCTGAGTCATATCTGCCTCAGCAAAAGAAGTAGCAGAAGTTCAGCCAGCCATATCTTTGCCTGTTTTATCACCGTAAGAATTTAAAATGTGTATTTAAATGCAACATGTACATAACCAAATATATTAAAATATAAAGGTAAGGGTAAAAGCTTGCAGAGGGCAACTTGTGAGAAATGAGGAAAAAATGTAATTATTGTTAGGAACGTGAAAGAAGCATCCAAATCTGTAAGTAAATAATCAACAAAATATTTTTCCCCGAGACAGTACAGAACACCAATTTATGCAAAGTCGTCCTGTTGACATCCCAGACGAAGGGGCTATTAGCTTTTCCCAGTCACTGTCAACATTTTCTTACTTCAAACAGCTTCCTGCAGAAGTTTCAAACCAAATGCAACAGCCGTATGAAAATGAATGAAAACCTACAGAAAAGTAACAGTAAAAAGAGGAATGTTTTCCTCTCTTGGCATAGTCTGAATGGATAAAAGGCAGGTTGCAAATGGCACATTAAAAAAGCCAAACTTCAATTAACAATCTTCTGTATCGGAGAGGTTTAAAAGAGGTGTCCAATTCACTTTTAGTCATCTCTGCCCTTTAATGGTTGCAACCCTCTGCCTTTTGGCGTTCTGTAACCCAATTTTGCTGTATCATAAGAATGTCCTGCTACAACTCATTTGTTTTTGTCTTGCAGTTCCCTCGGCAGTTCCCTTTGCAGGTTTCTCTCAGACCTTTCAAACGGTGGTTCTGCCTCTCTGAGCCTCTGCAAAGGCCCCCACCACAGTGTCACATCCAGTTTACTCCCGTGCTGGTTCTTCCTATTCTCTATCGAAATCTTGCTCAAGGCTTAGTTAATCATTTCCTTTGTATTTTTTTTCCACAAGCCCCATCTATCTGGAGCTCCTTACTGCACAAAATACACCTTTTGCTACAGTAACCCAATGAGTCTGGAGCATATATATTTAAGAGCACCTTAGCAACTTGAAACATACCATAGTACCTGTACGTTGAAGCTTTGGCCTCTTATTTAATTTTTTTTTTTTTCAGATTTCAATATGTTTCTTGGAACAGAAACAACATTTTCCTGTGTAAGAAGTTTTTAGTGAGAAAGTACAGCAAACTGTCAACACCCAAAAAATAATGTCCATATCCTGAAGTTCTCATTCATGAAAAATCTCTCTTGCCTTCAATGGGAATTTTCCTTCCTCTTGAATTGGCTTATTTAAAAATAACATCTGATGATCTCCTAGGCTTTTGTCATAGTCATCTTTCCTGACTATAGTTCCACTGGGTCATTATAAAGCCATTAGACTGGGATTTTCAAGGGAGCTTAAGGATTTTAGACGCTTAAGTCTCACTGAACGTCAATTGACCTTGGGCACCCAAATTTGGGGAGCTCCTTGGTAAGTTCCAGTCTCAGACCTGATCTCCTGGGTTTGCTGCCTGGCCTCCAAAGTTGGGCTGGGGAGCGCAATGCCTCGATTGGGTTTGGCTTCTGAAAAACTCACACCCTAGAAATTCCCACCATAAAAGAAGCAGGGGGCAAATGGAGATTAATCTCAGAGGAAATCAAGGCCGCAGTCTTTGTGCTTTTTGATTTTTTTATATCGCTGTACACTGAGTCATACCCAGCTAGTTCAGAGTTCATCTGCAATGCAGGAGTAAAATTTAAAGCTATCGCAACCCAAAGCCAAAATTATTAACAAATTTGAAGTACTGAGATTTGGGAAGTTTCTGAAAGATATAAAGCAAGCAGCTGGATTTTGCAGTGCATGTAGTGTATATAGGTAACCTAAAAATATATAGCTACAATTTATCAAACATTCTCTAAGTAACTTTAAAAAATGAGTTGATAATATAGCCAAAGGAAATGATAAACAGGAGCTGTTTGTTTGGAGACGATTTTCTGCTTGCAGATATTTACTTACTGACTTTCTGAACCATGTTTTATGGCATTGTCAGTTGAATGGTATAAATAAGCGACCTCTGCAAGACAAGAAGAGCTTATTAGCATGAAATACAAATGGAAAGAGCAGCCAAATAGGTCACCGAGTCCCATCACCCACACCTGAAAGCAGTCACTTCATAAAACCACCATCAAATATCAAGCTCCATATTCAACCTTGCCGTTATTCCCATTTCTGAAAACCTATTCCGAAACCTCACCTCTCTGGGAGTTAACTGCTCTGCCCTGATCAGTGACCTACATGTATTCACACCTTGTGTATGCTCATTTGTTTTCGGGCCAACTTTGCCTTTTAGTTTACACTGCAATTTTTTTTCTCCGTGAAATAAAACCCCAATGTATTTATAAAGAGCTTTGTTTTCTCTCAGCCCTTTTTTCTCGTGTCTGACACAAGCCAAGCTGAGTTAGTAGAACTGGATGCACGGAAAGGTTACTAAGATCAATAGGAAATAACAGCCTATTTTTCCATTTTTAATATAGATCAGCCTCTTGTCCTTTCTGAAATGGCAATATTGCCTTAGGGAAGGAATTTAAGGCTAGGTATAGGCACTGCTTTTTATTGATCAACCTATGAAATGAATTTCATAGCTACACAGCAAATGTTATTTAAATTATTGACTGTATTTTGCATGGAGTGTTCTGATAATCAGGATGCATTACCCAGTACAAAGTAGTTTAGCAGTAACAAAGCACTGGTGGTCATTATCCAATGTGAGGATTTAATAATGTTAAGCAACTTTATTAACTTTTATGGCTGTAGAATTAAATAATTTATTACCTCAAGTTAGAAAGCAAATGTTACAAGTTATGTTAAATGATACTTGCAGCCACTTAAGAAGGTATTTGGGGGCAGAGAGAAGTAACAGCTATTATTATGAAAGATAGTAATGATTAAAAAAGAAAGCTTTTGCTGCTTGCCGAAGAATAAGATACGCTGAGGATAACCCTGGGCTCTGGCAGCTGTGGCAGCACAGGCAGCTGACTTTGGTTGTAAACATCCTTCCCAGATTCCTCCATATGGAGGAGAGAGCTGTTGGCATGAGCCCAGCAAAGGCATTTTCTGTACAAGCCACATCGAGCCGTCCTCCACTGCCATCAGCATCTGGGGCTCAGCTGAGGAGCTGACGCTAAAAGCTATCAATGGGCTTCTTAATAGCAACTGCAACTTGGCTGCGGAGAAGAACTCAACCTGTGGTTTCCAAATCTCCCAGATTCAACTGCAGAAGTTGAATTAATGCCTTTATTTTGATAGGGTAGCGTCCTCCTTAGCAGCAAACATTCTTAATGTTAGCAACTACATTCAAGTCCATCTGAGTATATGTTGATTTTTCCACAAGTGAATTACCTGATACAGACTGTTTATCCCCCAACTATATCTCACTCGTCCTTTCCACAAACACTCCCGGTTTAACTGTGGAAAATGCATTGTAATATTGTATGAACCTGTCTCTCCATCTGCAACACCCAAATGCTTGAGCTCTTTCTAAGACTAGTTCTAAACCTTCTTTGAGCAAATTCTAGAAAAATCTTACAAATAAATACACTGAGAAATTGTCAAAGAGTTGTCAGGAAGTGCCATATGTAAATGTTTAACATACTAAGATATCTTTAAGAAAATAATACATGAGGTCAATGTTTCCTTATTTTTCATAACCTTAAAACTCCCTCTTTTTTTTTCATTCCCTAGACCGCCCAGGTTTGTTAAATGTGAAGCCCATTGAAGACATCCAAGACAATCTGTTGCAAGCTTTGGAGCTCCAGCTAAAGCTGAATCATCCAGAATCATCACAGCTGTTTGCAAAGTTGCTTCAGAAAATGACGGACCTCAGACAGATTGTAACGGAACACGTACAGCTGTTGCAAATAATAAAGAAAACGGAGACAGATATGAGTCTTCATCCACTCCTACAAGAGATCTATAAAGACTTATATTAATGACCATAGTAGTTCTAATCCGCTGACATAATGTATGTTCTTCAGATTGCACTATTTCTTTGAGGGAAAACTTTGCATACCTAAGAAATTACTGTGAAACAGCATTTAAAAAGAGAGAGCTTAGTATAGTAGATCTATTTTATGCATATTGTTTATAAAGACACATTTACAATTTACTTTTAATATTAAAAATATCTATATCATTAAATTGTTGGCAGTATTTTCAGAATGAATTTTTTAAACTATCTTGTTTCCTAAAATTGCTTGTCCAGTATGATTGATGCTTCACTGAACTTGGTTAAGCATGCAGTTAAATTCTCAACTCAAAAATAAAACTCTTTCTCCTTCAACATTTCTAAGGAAACGTTTTAAGTATTATGTTTGATTTTGTGCTCCCAAGGCAGCAGCAAAATAACAATAAAATGGAATCACAGATTAGTGCCACTTCCGATGAGAGCTTAAAAGGCAAAAGCTCCAAGTGTCAAGTCTGACACTATTTGTGCCTATTGTAACATCATTGCACGCTGATAGAGCTCCGTAAAGGGGTCTTACCGTGAGGAAGAATTAGGCCCATCATTGGCTGCAAACCCCCAAACTAGGTGCCATTTCAAGAATTAATTAATTAAGGAACATCTACTGCTGGTCACTCTTAGGAAGCAGGGTATTTTGGATGACTCTGCTTACAATAGCGGGAGGCAGGTGGAGCAGCCGTCTACGTGGGGGCTCTGTGCTGCCCCCCCAGCTCCAAGACACATGCACAGCAGCTTTCAGTCACTCTGTTGGCTCTGTCCATAGAATAGGTTTGTACAAACCACTTGGCCTGAGACCCTCCCAAATTATTTGATGAACTCTCGTTGAACAACATATTCAGTCAAAAAATGCTATGGCCAATCGGACTAGTGTGACTGCCCCTGAACAAAAGCAAGGTTTGGATCCGCTCTTTTAAACGTAAACCTGCAAGGGAAGCCCTACTGTGTTCCTTTGAGTTGAGCAGTCATTGCTGATCACTGGCAACAAGGTTGCTGTGAGATATTCACTGCTGTTAAGATTGTTCATTTTCTTATTTATGTTACCCTATAATGTCACACCAGAAGAGGGGACTTTGGGAAAAAAAGCCACTAATTGTAACATATGTAATGAAGTAAGGAGCAGTCCTCAACTGAATATCCTTTCCTCACCAGGTCCACATTTTATTTATGTTGCAAAAAACGTGCCTTAAACTTAGCGAGACAAGTTCAGTGGTGATATATCAGTGGACAAAGAGGTAATGAAGTGTAGGTGTGATTTTCAGGGAGTATAAATTGGCCTTGCTTCCAATATAGACCTAGAATATCTAAGTTGGTGCAAATTATGCAATAAAGAGCCTGACAGAGGCAAATATTCAAATAAATCCTTAAGCTCGTGCCTTCTACACCTGAAAATGTTTCCTACGACTAATTCCAGATAACCTCTGGGCCTGTGGTCAGTAGTAAGCATTATGCCCACCAGGAAGTTTGGAGAATTGGATCGTTCAGCCTAGAAGTTTAAAACCCAGAGATTAAATTGCCCCGAGACAGGAGTCAGTGCGAAGCCGAAGTGAAAGGCTTTGGTCTTCCCTCAGCTCACAATGAGACCATTTCAGGTAACTCAGAAACGATTGCCCTAAAGCAAATGGAATATTGCACGTGAATGCTCAAGATTGCACGTTTCCTGCACGTTGTGCTCGCTGAGCATCACGTTCCAACAGGAATTACACGCATTATTTGTGGGTGGTTACAATTCAAAAGAAAATACACTCTCTCTTCTTAAGTTGTTTTCCACTGGACACCAGCCATTTGAAATATTGCCATCTATCACTTAGTGGGAGAACCTCTAATTAATTGCCGTGTTCATCCCCTCCGGTAGGAGGACATTCCAAAGATTAACTGGTGCTGAGAGGGACCCCAGCTCCAGCACCGAATTCCTACAATAGCAACACACAGCAGAAACTCTCAATCTGAGCATTTCACATTGGCTTCACTAGAAAGGAGAGTTCACAATTAGTTTCAAATGAAGAAAAATTCTAGTTCTTCTGTAAGTAATATCAAAACTTATTAGAAAAGGACAGTGGAAGAGATGCACTGACAGTGAAATTAAGGTCCTGACTTTGTTACAGGAAAAACTTCCTTGTAACCAAGATGCAGGTTAACTCCAAGTGCTTCATTTGACTTTATTGACAGTATTGAAGCCTTTCAGTCCAATGCGGACCTACCCAATCCATGTATTTTGAGAGTGGGAGCATAATCAAAGCCATAATGGTCTAAAGGGTAAAAGAGAAGACAGTTTTGCAGGAACAGGTGTTACCCTTTATTAGGAGGAAGGGACTGAATGCCCCAAAAGTCTCTCCTTTTCTTTCAACTGTATAAGCTGCTCTAATAAAATATATTGTTCTCCCTATGTCCTGTCTTCTCTTACAGTTTGACAGTTATTCATCATGTTTTCCTCAAGCCATGGAAAATGTTAATTTTTTTATGTGAATTACTAATCACAGAAATGTTCTGATTCTAAATGGTTACATCATGGTTAGGAAGCTTTGCCTAAAATACTTTTCTACAAGAATCGGTCTTAAGGGAAAAATGTTCATTTAATGGACGATTGCTCTGTACTAATTTAGAACAAATGACTGTTATGAGGATATGAAAACATTTTCTCAAAAAATAGCATTTTCTCTTGTGAATTATATTCAGAATTTTGATCTAATTGTAAATACTTTCTGTTTCTATGGGACTTTATTTATTAAAAACAAAAAACTTGCTAATGGGAGTTTATAAGTAGGTTGTAATATTTTCAGACTCTCTAGAGTTTTGGTTAGAACGGGCCATGCCATAAATGAGCAATTTGTTTTTTTGATCTTCAGTGCTACCAAAAGCATTTAAGAACTCAGAACCAGTACGTGCCTGCCTTTGAAGAACTGCGTTTCGCTTGTGTTTTACTGTCCTTCCTTAGTCATGTCTTCACTGCATCATAACACCCCCAGAGCTGCTGGGCTGAGTGGGACACTGCTGCCTTCCCATAGGTTTTACGACTTGGGAGATTTCGTTCTGGCTTGTATTTTACACTGATCTCCTTCCTCACTAGAAAAACACCGGGGGTAACTCATGTCCAGAGAAAATAGGCTGGTATCTCTATGCATCTCCAGCAGCTACTGCCTATTTCCCTCACCGTGTCAGCCATCAACTAGTCATCTAAATGTTTCACATAGAAGCTCAAAGGTCTATGTTTAACAGGAAAAATGGCCTTCTCCAGACAAAGTTCTTTGGTGACCATTTCTATAGACAGTATTGCTGTGAGCGGCCTAAAATAAAAATTTGGATGAGAGGAGAACATTTCTAGCATCACCATTATTACAGCAAAGGCAGCTGGGAGCGTTTTAAGCGCTGTCTCCATAGCAGCAATAAAAAACTGTTTACCCTGCTAATGCAGGTAACTAACTGCCTTTCAGCGCTGCATGAAAGGACACAGCTGAGTTGTGCGTTCCTAACATAATCTTCTCCTCACACAGGCAGCCCTTCACTGCCCTGCAGTACTGGAGCCTAGAAAATGGGCTTCCTGGTAGTTGTTGTCACAACTTGTGTTACAAAGCCTTGGAAGTGCCACAGACCTGCCCTGCCCTGCCCTCCTACTGCAGCGAGCACCCTCTGGGCACCGGTTCGCCACCGGTACAGTTAAGCCCCGGGGGATCAGGATTTAATATTTGATTTACAATTGTAAACTCCATCTTGAAGTTGAGTGCGTTTTAATGAGACTGTGTCCTTTTAAATAAGAGGTAATATTTCTCCCTTAAAGGGACGTTCCATCAACTTTGTAAACATAAGCAATGCAAAGCTGCAGCTAGAGACTTCCAGAAGGAGGAAAACAAAAATGAGCCGAAAAAAAGCCCCAACAAAGCAGCCTCCTGCATCACCCCCTCGATCTTACACCCGTCAAAGGCTTCAGGTTTTCACTCAAGCATTGGAAGAAAATTATGTGTCTCATCTTACATCCCATTCCAACTGCCTTGCCTACAGTGGTTAAAAATCAGCTGCATAGGTGTGTCTCCAACTACATGAATACAACAATGAACTTCTACACTTATCGGCCCTGAAAATGTCAATAATCGTAGAAAAAACAATTTCTGAGTTTCTGATTTTTCATTTTGATATGCAGAGTATGGCTACAAAATTAGAGTGGGGAAGCAGCACACCGTAAATACTGCTCACTGGCTTTCTGAAAACAATCAGTAGCCAATGATTGACCCAACGACAAAAGGAAGTGAGGAAAAGATTCCAAGACTTCAGACGCAATATAATATTATTATATATGCCTGTGTGCACATAAGCAAGGACACATGTAACATTCATTTCCAGCGTAGCTCCTAACGAGAAACCATTAGTGGTAATCTGTAGGTGGAAGAACTCCAGACAGTAAAAAATAGCTGCCACTTGTTACCTTTTTGCTTACACATTCTGAGAGTTGCCTCAAAATATACACCGCTCATTTTCCAGTACAAACAGAGTATTTAGATATTTTTGCTTCTGATGAACCTGCATTGCCATCTGGCCCTCTATTTCACCAGTCCTCTTTTGCCACACCCCCTACTTTCAAGACATCTAAATTCAGCTGGACTTCTCCTCAGTATGTGAGTTGCTGGTTGAGGTATATATCCCATACCCTCAAGTTTCAGTGCTGGGCTGGAGATGGGTATAAGCAACTGGAACCCAGGATACGGAGCTTGGTGCAGTTTCACTCCCTCTGCCCCCTCACCGGACCTGGCAACCACAAACCCTGTTTCAAGGGCTGCGCCGCGTATCCCCGGTTGGGGTACCCTGCTGGCTGGACCTTGTGTTCTGTGTAAAAGCTGCAAAGATATCAGCTCCTCCTCCCAACATGTGCAGGATGTCATCTTGGAAACGGGGCCTAATCACACTTATTTGTATGCAAAGCACCTAAAGTTCCTAAAGGAGACTAGAGGGTCCTGCTTGACTTGGCCTTACAGACACCAGCAGCGTTTCAAGTGACTCACACAGCAAGACAAGGCAGAGAAAGGCAGGGAGCAGACAGGGAGTTTTCTGCTGTCCTTTCAGGATCCACAGACAAGAAACACCACAGGTGTTTACATTTACCACAGGTTTTTACATTTATACTTTGCAACAACTAATTTCCTTACCAGACCTTGTGTTTGCAAGAAGTAGCAAAGCCAGTAACCAGCGTCTGGACACCAATAGGATCCTGAAGCATGAAGGCTGAGTTCAATTCACAGTCTCTTTGATAACACAGGTCTTTATTGTTTGGTGTATCAAAGGCTGTGCTAAATTATTGTGAGACCATCACCTCTACGCTGTAGCTCATCTCGATCATGCAGCAGGAATTCCCTGGTCAAGCCTTACTCTGGACCAGCCTTACCCAAGGCAGTAACTCTTAGACCTTCAGGGTTAATTTCTTTGAGTCTTCTTTTAAATGTGAACCTGATTTGCTTCCACAGATTTTTGCAAACAGCTAGAATCAGTTCTCAGCTCCCTAATTCCCTCAGTTTCTAATTCTGATTTTGCTAACTGGCTATCACTTTCAGCTCTGCTTTAGAAACGGGCACGCATGGTAAAGCAGAAAAAAGAGTCTAGCTGCAAATGAAAATAGCCCTTCTATTGAGACACATATTGTTTAAGGACTTTCGTTTTAATTATTAAGCTTCCTTATTGTGCTGGAAATGGGCAGCATTTTCATAACGGCGTTGGCCAAGAGGAATATCCATTGCTCATTATATTATGTGCTGTTACCCAACAAGGTTTTTTTAGTTCAGTGGAAACAGCAAGGGAAAACTGTACTCTCCAGAGGCAGGGGAGGGAAGGAGAAACACGCAGCACCATTGGTTCTCACACTGGGAAGAGCTGGCAGTGCAGGAGAAGATCTTGTCCTGCTTGCTGCAACGATGATTAAAGCATTCTGTTGTGTCAGCATATCCTCAGTTTGTTAGTGCTAACTCTCAGCTGGCCATATCCTGCCAGATTTGCAAGCAAAGCCTGCCAAGCCATCTCAACAAAAATGTAGCTTTAAATATTATAAATGATGCTGCATTTTGCTGTGGAAATGTTTCCTGAAAAGGCTGTTCCAAAACATCCTTTATTGTTGGGGGAGGGGAGCAAAAGGGGCCTGGGAGAGGGAGGAGGGAGGAAAAAGAGCTACTTTTAATAGACTTTTTTTTTTTGTTTTTTGCTTTTGAGGCCAGAGATTCATTTCACATCATTCTGCAAGACCAAATGGATATTTTTTTTCCCAGTGACTATAAAACATCACAGTAATAATTTTGTATGTAAGTTTTGGCAACTAGGCTTGGGGTGGGAGGGAGGACAGAGGGCATCTTATTTAATAAAGGATTGCAGTGAGGGATTTTGCAATTGATCAGTTAGTAAAATCTTTTTGGTGGACATCTGCTCGCTGGCAAAGGAACTCTCTCTTCTTCCTGTCATATTAAATAAAAAATCACAGCAGAGCAAAAGAGGTGGCTCTCAAAGCAAGGACAAGGTTTGGGTTCTAGACCAAAAGAAAGGATTTGGGTCTGTATTTGGTAACAGGATGGTATCGTGGGGCTGTATGATGCAATCTCTCCAAATCATTAGGTATTTGTAGTCTATGCATTTTTACAATAAAACGTAAAGATGGGTAATAAAGCCAGCTTCAGAGAAAACTGGACTTTCAAGGTGCTTTGCCTTTGCAGGATCAATTTATGCAATAAAATTCCCTGAGTTTTATTAAGGTTGTTCTTGCAGTCCAGTGGCAAAAGGTGCCGCAAATGACTATCAGAAACAGTGGGGTTTTTTTCATCTTTAAAAATAAAACATATTAAATGCTTAGCAAATTATTATCTCTTTTATTTTTCAGTTGTTATTGAGAAAAATTAAAACGTATAAAGATAATGGAAAACAATGTCACTGGGAGTTCTTTACCTTCATTTCTGGGTGAACTCCCCAAGATATGATCATTGCATTTACCGTTGTAACGCAAAGGTCCAGAGTCTGCTTGAAAATATAATTTAAATCCGGTATAATGTTGTAAAAGCAATGGCATTACACCAAAATGAAATCATAGTGGATGAAATCATACTAAAAAATGGATTTTGAAAACATGACAGAGTTGAGAAGGTGGTATGTAGGAGTTATTTAAATAGTCTAAGTTCTGAAGAGGGTACTTTTGGCCCCTAGCAATAAAAATCCTGTGCTCATAAAGTGGGTATTTTCTGATGTAAGCTGGTTTTGGAGCCCCATAAGCATAACCTTTAATTTGCTCTTTGTAGAAGATTGTGAGGTCCTTACCTGCAAGGTACAATGTAAGTGCAGTGTATTTCTACCTTGTGCTACCATAATAAATTGTCATTACTGGAGATTATACAACTTAATACATATATTATGAGGGAGGAAACAATGGGCTGTAAAGTATCCGCTTATGATGTTTATAGGTAATCTTTCGTAGACGTTCATTCTTCACTGCACTTCCGTTTGTACACAGTAAAGCTATATACGTTAACTAATACCAAGCCTGGAATCTAATTAACCAAGTTATATAGAGTTTGACTGTAAAGCTTCTGGATTCAAGGAAAAATCTCCAAATCTGGGATCAAGCCTAGAATGTAGTAGCTGTCTGTGTTTAGAGGAAAATCACATTTGTATGATATATGACGTGACCTAAGTGCTCACGGTTTGGATTCTGGCAGCTCTCAATCAGGCAAGATAGTGATTTTAGTGGAACGGACACGGGCTGTTCTATGCCAGTTGGCTTCAATGCTTAAGAGTGGGGCATGGTCAGTTCACTTCTATAATGACATCTTCAGTCTCGTTTGGGTGTTTCCTTATCTCACACCCCATTCTGCATCTATTTTCTATCCAGATCAGCTCTCCTGTGAAAGAGATGCCTCCCAAATGGCTCCCACACTGCACCACCGCATCCTGCAGTCAAATGGCTCACAAATGGCACTGCCGTAAATATATATAAACTTTATACTGTTTAGGGTGAGGAGTTTGGGTTAGTACCCAAAGTGAGCAGGATTCGGTCCTAAATGGAATACTGAGGATACCTGTACCAAATATGCAGAAAAGACGTTTGCAAAGAAGAGTAAACACGAAGTGTTTTTTAAAATAATTTAAACATTAAAAATAGTGAAAATGGATTGTCAGTGCCATTACTCTCCACTTAGAAGCAAGACAGCCACGCTCAACAATAAGCCCAATGTGACTCTCTTGCCAGCACCCTGCCACCTCTGGGCCAGGCTGAGGCCTCACTGATTTTCAGTGGCTGAGACATTTCCTTCTGTACCAGGAAGAATCCTCTAACTTCCACTTGCAGGAACATTCATATTCAGTTGTGGGCATTATTCAAACAAGAGGGAGAGAGGGGACTTTGCTGTAGAAAGGAGCGTGTCTGACTGGTTTTCCTAGTCCATATCTTTCCATAAAGAAGTAGCCATGCAAGGAGCTGGCTCTCAGTGCTAACTGGAGGACAGCTCGTGGCTGCTGCTGCACCCCAGATTCTTCCCATTGTCCCCAGTTCCTGTTGCCTGCATCCGGCCTGTGCCCTCTCTGGGTGTGAGTGTCTGTCTTGCTCAGAGTTATGATAGCTTGGTTAGCAGCCAAGGGGCTGAGGATACAAATTATAATAGCGTTTCCTTCCCCAGAACCCATTGTGCCAGGGGACGGGAGCTCTGCAGACCCAGCTGTTCCTGCCTTCTGCAGCCATCCTGAGGTCAATGGCAACCTTAAGGCATCTCGGGAAGGAGCATCTTGCCAATTCCATAAGGCAGCAAACCTTCTCCCCAACAGCTCCGATTGTGAGAGGACTAAGTGACAATTCACAGGCAGTTTTTCCTGCTGAAATGAGCAAGATTTTTTGAAATTATTGCAGTGGGGCTGAAAATAGGAGTGCACTTCTGCAAAAACAAATACAAATGTAAGCCACAAAATGAGCTTTGAGTTTGCACTGGGACAAAAATGAGGCAGTTCTAAACTTCCACAACTATAGCAAGAAAAGTCCTTGTGAAATTCAGACTCTTACTCTTCTTGAGCTACAGTACTGGGTTCTGGTTTTCCTCAGCTCTGGCAGGTATCTCAGCCATTGCAGTCAGTTTCTCTTCCATTTTTGTGCTTGGTTTGCTTTTTTTCTGATGGAACTCTTCTACTTTGCATAAAAAACAAGCACGGAAAGCTACAGTACTCACCTGGAGGGCAGTGGCCCTCACATCACAGGTGAGTGCTCCAACTCCCTACCCTTTCCTTGTCCCTTCTTTGATCTTCCTCTGATTTGTGTTTAGTCAAATAAATACAATATCTGGTATTCAGAAGTGCTGAGCAACAAGCAACTCAACTCTGAATACTTAAATATAGATTTAAGAGCCTAACTTTAGGCACTGGTTTTGAAATTCTTGTGCAACTCACATTGTGAGATAGGGTAGGGACAGTAGTGTGTCTAGGAGACACTTACAACAAACATTCTCCTTTACATTATAAACAAGCCTTAAATAAGTAGTAGATGGAGCTATTACCCAATCTGTTGTGGTGTTTGGCGTTTTTTTTGTTTTTTAAAAAAGAAAGACATTCCAAAGTACCCTACAGATTTTTGGAAAAATGGATTGTGCACATTTTTTTTCTTTTCAGTAAAATGACAACAACAACAACAAAATGAATGAGTCCCACGTTACAGATCAGACAGTGTTTCTTAACAGGGTTTTAAAGCTCGTTGTTACACAAATGCAATTCCCACTGCCAAGAGTAAGCTAATATATTCTTGGCATCCCTGGTAAGTCTTAAATCACAGACAGTGGGTACATTCTGCTGATATCCAGAGGAACAAAATTTCACTTTGATAGCTGCACAGTAAAAAACTTCTTATTCAAAATAAAGGCTATTCCACTTTGCTTAGACACACGAGACCTCCTCAAGCTCTGTGGGCATTTTGCGTATGTTAGGACTGCAGGGCACAAGAATGTTGTCATACGATTTTATCTTCTGATTTTCTTAGAAATTACCCCAGCTGCGTTTTACTGCTGCTGCTGCTATAATTTGAAACAAGTAATTGCTCAATGGATTAAGAATCCAACATGTTTTATTGAGTGTTTTCATATGTCTTTCAAATGTGGTTTCAAAGATAAAATCTCAGCCTCCAAATTGCACCTTTACCAAAGGTGCAATTTACCATGGTGCAACATTACCATGTTGCTCTGCTCAGACCGTTCCCAGCTCTCTAGTTCTAGAGCACTATGTACGACCAATCCAATGGAGAAGGTTAGTTCAGGAGTGGTCTTTCAGCAAATAGCTCAAAAAGCTTTATAAGAAGGTGTGTCAGATTCATTTCACCAATGGGGAAAGCTGGAGCACTGGGGTTGCAGGTAAGTGATTAGCCTGAGACCATCCAGAAAGCCAGCTGCATACTAAGCCTCATTCTTAATCCCCCTGCTACAGCATCTTCTGCAGTATTCCTAAAAATGTTTCTTTTTCAGAGGAAAAATCCACTGGCTGTCTTATAAAACACCACCAGAAAGAATTTAAGAACAAGAAAGCAAAGCAAGGATTGTTCCTTTAAAATTTTATTTCCCTAATTGTGTGTTTGCTTGCAGGTGAGCAACTTTTTTTTTTCTTCCCCTCCTAGTGATTCTGTGTGCTACTTCCTCATGTCTCCTAGAAAAGCAGGGGCTCCTGGCTAACATGTGAAGAACCACTACTCTAGACAACCTCAGGTCAGTGTGGCTGTTTAATAAACAGCAAACGAAAATGAAACTGTCTAATGATATATTCTCTAACCAATGTAATGCATCCAGTTACTGGGCTAGAGCGTATCACTGGAGCTGACTTCAATAGCGCGGCCTTTTCCCGGCTACACACTGGCTCTAAAATCTAGCATTTGTTTTCTGCTGCTGCAGTCTTATTAAAGCCCCCCACGATGGGAAATATCCATTGGTGTTACAATATTAAAGTAGAAAAATGCAGTTTACAAGAGGCATTAAAAGAGATGAGAAAAGATTCTGTACGCTAAAATAAAAATAAGAGAAAGATAGAAATCACAAGGGTCCAGTACTACCAAGGGAAGATGAGGAAATAACAGAAAACAACGTAGAGATTAATAGTTCATTGTCTTCTTTGCTTAAGTTGTCACAGTAAAAGGTTAATTCCTACCAGATGCTTAGAATAATTAAAATTAGCCACAAACTGGAGTATAGAGAATAGGAAAAGAAGAGGTTAAATATGTTCAGCTGAGTTAGATATATTCAAATTAGCAAGCTGTAAGGAAATTTACCCTGGAGTATTTAACGAAATAGCTGAAATAATTTGAACCATTAAATGATTATCTTTAAGAACTCATGGATCATGGAGAAGTGAGGTCTCAAAGGACTTAAGAAGGACAAATTTCTTTCTTTCTTTTTTTTTTCTTCTTAAAGGGAAAAGAAAGGACAAGGAGAATTACAGATTAGTGTAGCTTCAAATACCCCACTGGTTACTGCCTTGTTCAAGTAACTATCCATCTTAGAGCATCCAGCCAATAGCAAGATAAGAAGCAGTCTACATATTTTTGTCAAGATTAAAATCACATGGCATTAATTTAATTTCCTTTTTTGACAGAATAATTGGCCTCATGAACAAGGGGAAGAGCAGCAGATATGCTATGACATGACTTTGCACAATTGAATGTAACGTTCATATAAACAAGCTACTGAAGCATTTAAAGGTGAAGTGATTACAGGTGCAAAAATGGATGAAAAAGTCTTTCTCAATAGTTTTGATATGAGAAATCATACCAGCTGGGGTGCACAAGAATTTTTCTGCTTTGAAGTTTAGCTTAATACCTGGGATAACAAAATATATGGTGCACTTAGAAGGTTTCTAAATCACATCACAGAGACTTAAGCATTCTGGAGCAAAAAATTTTAATTCAACCTGATCTTGAGATATTGGAATAAGTGTCTGGAACTAATACTGTAAGGTTCAGCAAACATAGGTGGGAAGTTTTACCTGTACAAGAAAAAAAACTCTGATATGCCATTAGAAACTGTGGAATAATTGGCAACATGACATTGCTACGTGACATGAGTATCTGGATAAAGCAAATCATGATCCCAATACACAACAGTATTATGTTGCTGTTGCTAAAAAAGGCAGGGACTACTTGGTAGCCAAAACATCTGTTTGGCTGACAACTGACTCTGACCACCACTATCCACAATAGTTATATTCTTGTCTTGAGTTTGATGGCACAGCCCTAAGATGCCTGAAAAAGAGACAGGGAAGGAAAACTGGGAAATACCAAAAAAAAAGCAGCACCTTATTTTGTTTCTCACGTAGGACATGTATTTCTTCCCATAGGAAGACCCTGGAGCTTGGTGAGGAAAGCCACCCTGCCAAGCTAGCAGTAAACCAGCCCTGTATTAAGACTATAGTCTTTTCTTGATGGCATTTGAAATATATCTATGTCAACACTCGCTGACAATGCCTGCTTCAAATCCAGGGTATACTTTAGAGACAGCAGCACTCTTTCGAAAGACATTTTGAAACCAGACGATTGTATTAATCTGTCTCTCCCTCTCTAATAGGCTTACGCTAACCAGTCTCTCGTGCATAGTCTACTGTTCCCACGAATTGCTGGAGAGTGAGGACTTGATGTTCCCCAGTTCAAGAAAAAGCCTCAGGAAATTGCAAAAAGTCCTAAAAAGCCGCAGTTTGTTTTCATAACATTCTTTTCCTTTTAGAGAAGTAATAGATATTTTTTTTTAACATTCTCTCTGATATTTCAGGAGTTAATGGACAGTAATGATCTAAAAACTGCAGTCACTCCTGTGACTTGTGGCACAAGACACAGGAATGATAACTTGGCTAATTATCAGGGCTTCGTTTGTGTAGGGAAAAAAAGGATGTGTAAGTTACACCAAAGAGATACTATTTTTTTGTTTGTTTGTTTCTGAATGGATTTCTAGGTTCCCTCTAGATCCCCTCCTCTAGCTATTTTACTACTTACAAGGCAAAAATGTGCATGTATACCACAGCTTGATTTCATATTACTTAATTTAAGACTAAAAGCCAAGCATCCAAGTAGTCTCATTCTACAAAAGGGAGAGTTCAGCATGGCATTAATCTCCTGCAAAGATCCATGTTTCAAGCTCTGATGTGGATTGCACTCTGGAGACTCTGCTCCTTCTAACGGCTCTGAATGTGAATTTTAGATGACTAAATAAAAATGAGACAAATCATAGCTTATTATACGCTCCACAATGATGTGACACTCTATATCTTCTTTCCAGTCATATACAGAACGCTTCTTTCTCTCATGAAATATATGAAATTTCAAAGCAGTCTGCTACTATAACTGGATAATATCATATATCCATGGAACCTAGCAAAGCTGATGTCATTAGTTCATTCTTCTCTTTCTCTTCCTCTTCTTCCCCTGGTCTGTTCTTTTCCATCTCACCTTCACATCCATGAGACTTGTAAAATAACCAGGACACAATTATTTTGTGTCAGGCCAAGGAAACCTCAGGCACAAGAAATTTAGGGTCTGTCTGAAAAAAAATCTACAATTTTACTCTATTATATATCCCTTCCACCTGATATGATTGTATATACTTCTCCCCATACTGGGATGTGATTGGCAAGATCCTTTCCAAGTCTTCAGGGAGCCCAAGTGCTGCGATGATTTCAGTTCACTGAAGGCAGTTGTCCCTGGCTTTTCCCCGGGACCTTGACACAGCCTGGCTGAAAGAGCTGAGAGATTTGCTTTACTGAATATCTGTTCAGTCCTGCACAATGCTGAGCTTCTTTGGGGGGGATCCATGTCATTCATTTGCACTACAAGCACAAGGAGATGTTAAAGGACATGCAGTATTTTCAGAGAGAAAAAAATAAAATAAAATTGCAGGATCAAATTCTTGAAGACCATGCTAAGTTTGAACTTAGAGCTATCTTTATGAATCCATTCACCTGGAAATCACTGTAAGAGGATCAGATTGAGTTTGTAATACAGGTGTGACCTGATGATAATATTTCTCTTAATATTCAAGAAAAAAGGTTCAAATTTGCCTTTCCAAAAACAACGGTCCAGTCTTGCCTGGGAGCCCATTTCAAAACGCACCGTGCATGTTACTCGAGCTCCTCCCAAAATGCTTAGAACTGTCTGGTCCGGGTGACAGTCCTCCTCTTTATTTTCAGCTGTTGCATTTATTATTAGAGGACAAGCAACAATACATTAAAAGCTTTCTTAATGTTTGTTTCTATTAGGCAATTGTACTTTCCATGGGGATAATATGCAATCTGGGCTGGAAGAAGCAGCAATGTTTGCCAACTATGGGTGAGTGAGGTGGAAATTTTCAGTGGGTGCATCCAAGAACAGAAGGAGAAGGGTCTACAAGGCAGACTTTTCATTTAAGTGTGGTCCAAGTATTCAAATATGGGGAATTGCTCCTTTAGCAGAAAGTATAAAATGCCTTTAACAGGTTGAACTGAGCAATAGATACCACACAATCAGCTGATGCTGCTAATGTGACTAGTGCTACTATGCTTATGCCTATAAATGAGCTGGATATTTGTTACTTTCAAAGCGAGAAATTCTCTTCTATACCTATGTCCATACTGTTCTCATTAGGAAAGGTTTATCCACTGAAAGAAAGAGCTCACTATGTAAATGTCTTCACCATTGTCCTGTGATAACAGGAGCTGCAAGTTAATTGTTTTTCATCAAAGTTTTTTTCCTTTATTTAGCTTAAATGTGCTGGGTTTTTTCCATTGCACTGTTAACAGCATTTTCAGATCTGGAGCTGCCAACAAAGCCTGCAAAACCCCACCTTTGAGAGAGCAAACAGTCTAACTGTATGTTTAACTACCTGTGTGAATGTGCAATTCACAAATTTGCTCATAAAAGCAGGAGATTCTGTGGGAGCACAGGCTACACCTGCTATTGTACAACAGCATCTTGTTACACAAAGTTTTGTACATTTGACCCCAAATGAACCTCATTCAGAAAAAGGGAAACTATAGACAAATGGTCCTCTACAGCAGTTAGTCCTTCAGATACTTCTACCACCCACTTCTGGTTTTTCCCTTCACTCTAGCAGGAATAGTTCAAGACTCTCAGCTCCGGCCTTGGAGCAGGAGAATGGATTAGAAGATCTCTTGGCCCCTTCTAGAACTGCTCTTCTGTTTCTCTGTTTCAAACTGTGATATTGAGGTCCTCCTCCAACCCCTCCACCTCGCTTTCCTTAAATGGCAACATCTAACCTTGAGATCCCAAGTGCTCCTTACTGCTTCTTTGAATTCCTGTTCTTCAGAGCAGAAAACAATTTGATTATTAATTTTATCTGGAGTAAATGTGGGCACCAAGCAAAATACGGTCTTGCCTCAAATCCCTTATTTTACTGAGTTTTCTATGTCATTTCTGTTTTAAAGTAGCAAAAAAATATGACAAAAACCACACACTGGACTAGTTTAGCAGAGGCTGAAGGCTTCAGCCCCCTAATCACCACAGATTTTCTGTGATTTAGATGAGAGATTTCAACACTTAAGAGAAGAAAGAAAATACACCTATAAGAAAGAAATCTTTCTTCCGCCTAGATGCTCTTGAAAATCTGTTCCTGAAACAAATCAAAGAAATCAGTGTTTATCTGTTTTTCGGCATAGCTATTTTCCCTGTTAGCAGCTGGCTGAAAAATGTGTGCAATAACTTATGGCCTGAGTGAACCTCCAATCTTACCATCAGCTTTTGCAGTTGCTCCCAGAAAATATAATGATGTTTCATTATTGCTCCCACATTGCCCCGAGGCCTGTTACGGAATGTACTAAGACTACACACCGTTGGCCAAGGTATAATAGAAAGAAGCAGGTGGAAAAATAAAATACGATTTTAATTTCCTGCCATATACTAACTTTTTACGATACCCAAAGCAAAGAAGGATTATAAATAAGATCTTACTTTTTTTGTTTGTCACTTGATTGATGAACTGTTTAAGTAATTCTCACTAAATGTATTTAAAACATATTTTTCCCTGCCACAACGTGCTCTTGGATTTCTTCTCTGGGAACTTGTGTTTACAGAGCTTTGCAAAGCATAAGTGCTGTAGCTGAGTTAGCAAAATTCCTTGGCTTGCTTTTGTAGGATTGGGCATATAGACAAAATACTGGAGTGACAATCTGTAAGCAGAACACCACTGCTTCAATTTCTGCCGAATTGATAGCCGTGGTTCGCTGCCAGATGATAAAGAAATGACGAAATTATCAGCAAGAGAACTTTGTGACTTACAGACTGTACCGATGTCTGATTATTACTTGGGTTGGGGAATACAGAATCGGGTAAATGTGTAACTACAGCAGAATCAAACCAAACCACTTGGTGCTCGCCTGGAGAAGTTGGCCATCTAGAAGGAGTCGGTGACTGATTAACTGAAGAGCAAATGCCGTGCTAAAGCAGACAGCATAGAGGGAATAGAATTCTATGGTTTTGAGTGCACTGTGCAGCTCTCTATTTACTAAGCTCAGTCATGGTCCCCTGCCTAGTCTGAAATAGGCAATGAAGAAATGGGCCTTATAAAAAGACAACCAACAACAACCAAACAAACCAAAATAAATAAACAAAAAAACCAAAACAAACAAAAACAACCCAAAAAACTCCAGTCTAATGGTTGTTTCCAGTAGATGATCCACTGTGTGCATGCTCCTGTCACCTATGTGGCAACACACCTTCCCTCACCAGTGGTCCCACAGAAAACAAGGTAACACTCAGAGAAAAACACTGCTTGGACCTTGTATCCCCACACGAGCATTTCGTCTCCGGTTAACTGACTGACAATTAACTGGAAGTAGATAATCCCCTTATAAAATCTGGTATGGACACTCCCCAAACATTTGTTCCAGCCTACAAATGTGTAAACTTTTCTCCTTATTCTGGCCCTGCTTGGCAGTAGGATATCCACTCCACGTATATCTACTGTAAAAAATCTCAATCTGATTGCAGTGTGTTTTTCACTTTGTTCGGAAGTGCACGGCACAGGCAGCTTTTCACAGGCACAACCATTCTCTCTTTCTAGTCTGAGAAAGAACCTCTATGGTGGTGTTTCATAGATGGCTTCCCTAAGCCAAACTCATGGCGGAGAATTGCTCTCCATCAAAATATGAGTGTTCTGAGGACAAGAAAATAATAGTGAAACAGAAGCACTTTTAAGAAAAACAAATGCTGCTATTATTCCCCGTTAGAAAATTTTCTGCTCTTTGAAGGATGGAGTATTCTCTGATAAATGTCCTCATTCCTCTTTTATTTTTAATTCAAATTCCCAGCTGTAATTGGCCTCAAGTCACATGCTATTTGTTCTGCCTGAACATCCTCAGATGATAGCAGAAGTCGTTGTGAGTCATTTTCTCAGAAGGAGAGGCCACATTGCATATTCTGTCTGTAAGCCAGTCAGAGTGGGGAAAAATGCTCTCAGACACAGCAACACAAGATCATTTCTTTGATGCTTTCTATGTCCAGAGAGGTAATTTTGGTTTTTTTGCCCACCTCCTTTCCCCACACATTAGTCAGCGAAGATTAAAGGGGCAGTGGCCTTGCCTGGTGGCTCATCATGAGAGCAAAGGCTGTCCTGACATCAGAGGAAGGGACGGCAGGGCCTGAGCTAGCATACAGGAGAGGTGACAGGCCAGCCAACAGTGAGAAAGGGTTGGAAATCACTTCTTCTGAGGCGGTTTAAGACAGATCTGTAAGAAAAATCACAGTGTGAAGAATTATTGCCATCCCTTCTGAAATCTCAGCAGTATTTGGATAAACTGGCTTTAAATATACTGATTTAGTGCTTATACTCATTTCTGACCAACTCTCTACAGCTACCTGTCTTGATTTTTGACTGTTTGATTTCACTCTCAGTCAGCAAGCAGCTAGATGACATCTAAACATCTTAAACGGGCTAAACCGCTCTGTTCCCTGGACTTTTATTCCTGCCTCCTTGTCTTGGAGGCCTACAAGTTTTTGGTGGCTGATCATTGAGTCTCACTTTGTTTTATGGCTGCCTCTGAACAGGAAAAGCCTCTCCAGTTATTGAGAAGTGAGTACCATTGAATTTATGGCGATATGTCACTGTTCTGTTCATGAAGATGAGATATATCACATTTAGTACCCTGACTCTACCTCACAATCACCCAGTAGCTTGGGATATTAGATAGAAAGAATTTTTATTTTATTTTCACAAGTATTACTCTATGAAATGTAATAGGCAGGATCAAAAGCCTGTATCATCTGCTTCTGTCACATTCCTCCAAGGTTTTGAAAAGAATGGCTGGATTTATGGAATCCTACTAGGGTTTTGTTTTATCTACTTATCTCCTTCTCTGTTTATACATATGGGATAAATCAAATGTCTGGAGAATTAAGTCTATTCACCTACAGAATGGTACAATTCTGGCAGCAAGACTTTAAGTACCTGTTTGTGAAGTCACTCGTGGCTACAGAGACTATCCTGGAAAGCCGTGCCCATGTTAATTTAGCATTTGTAACCATCCATTCCTTATCTTTGCTGAGATAATTGACAACAGGGCTTACTAATCGACTGGGTCCTTTTCTATATGAATAGGACTAAAACCAATTTGTTTCCTGTAAAGTGCTATGCAAGTTATATAGCTTCTGTCCATATTCCATTACCTTCGCACTCTTCAATAGTTTTGCTGATGTACAAAGAAGTTCTGCTGGTTTGTGCTCAATACAAAATATTTTTCAAGGAACAAAACATTTGTATAAAGTAAAAATAATGCCTGCTTCGTGATGCAAGATTAAACACTACTAGCATTAGCATATTTTCTAACATTAGGATTAAGTTCTGGAATTACTGTAATTTAACACAGTACTATTTCTGAATTTTTTTTTGGTAAATGAACACAGCCAGTATTGCATTTACAAGCTTACCAGACTCTCATGGGAACCATAGACATTTGCACTAGCACCAAATTTGGACCCTGAAATTTTGTATACTAGAAGCTGCAGATAATACCATAGCTGAGCTGCTGCTGATTACAGATAATTACATATTGGCCAGATAATTTCTATAGCAATTTTTAAGCTTTCACAGGAGAAGAAATGGAATAATTTCTTGTCTGAACAAATGATATCTATTTGTATGCAACTGTGTTAAGGGTAGCCTTGCATCCAAATTAGTAACTTGAATACTGCCTGAACTATGAGGCAATGTGTGGGGATGGCAGGATGCTAACTGAGGGAACAAAATGACAAATCTCTTTCCGTTACATTTCACTCGGCAGTTTAAATACAGAGAAGTCATCTTATTTTTCTAAACAATACAGGCAAAGAAATTGCTGTATTCTGACTAGCCATAGAAGAGGATTATCTTTTGCAACTGCTCCATGTCAAGTAGTGTACCTAGAAACTAAAATTAATCTTTTATAAGCACTTATGTAAGTCAAATCTGTTAACTAACAATATGCTGCATCTTGTCACCACATGGGTGACTCAGCATGGCACCATCCATACCATCAGTACGTAAAAGAGGAAGCAATGGGGGCAAAAAAAGCTAGAGATGTCAGATGACATACTTCTGTAGAAACACTTGCTTTTGGTCACACAAAATGTGTGGGTCAGCTTGTGCTTAAACTTCTGTGACAGAATATTTCTAGTGTGCCATAACTTATTCTGAAATATGAAACAGTCTGTATTAACACAAAATCATCCTGGATGAAGCTGAAGAGTTAGCAGAGGGACAGTTTAAAATACCCAATACTGTTTTAAAAGATGACTAAGTTTCAGAAGAGATTGTGCATTAAATAATAACCCAGGTTATATCCTATCTGCCTATGCCAAAATGGGAAAAAAGTTGTGGCAGAATGGTTCATTCCTTTCTTCCTGTGCTCCTTTGGGACAGTGGGGCAAATACTGATGGCAGAGCGTTCTGGGAAGGAGCAGAGGTGAGCAGGGGACCATGTGCTTCTGCTACATCTCTTGTCAGAAGATCTGGAAGGACCAGATCTGATTTCTGCTGCAGCCTTTAATTCAAATTCTTGGTGAATCCTGATCTCAGTAGCCAAAAAACTCTAGGGACACTCTTGGAATAATCCTCAGGCTGTAGAAAACTAAAGGATAATTCTTGGCAACGTGCTAATGTATTTTAAGAGAGCCTTTCCAATATGCATAGTTTATTAAAGACAGTGAAACTGCTATATATTCCTCTTCCTTCAAATAATATACCTCCACATCTCTTTATAACAACTCCTTTTTTCCCGCAATGATGAGGCTGTCACATAAATCACACACATACAACAAGTAGGATTAATTATAGCTCCAGAAATATGCTTGCCCACATTCCCACCCCTCCACAACCCACAAACCCCTGTGGCAATTAAAATATGCAGATTACGGGTTGCTTCCCTAGGGTCACTGGAAAGCTAAGGACAGATGCTTGGAAACCTCTTGCTGTCAATAATGCTGCTACTCTCTTAGACATTAGTACCAAATAAATAAATAAATTATCCAGGGCCAAGTTGTTTTTACTATGTTTTGAAACCTCACGTTGATGCAACAGGACCTTGCAGTGCTGCAATAGGCCTGTGTTTGAAAAACGCAACAGAATTTTCACCTCATCTCAGTACCAGACAGAGCCACATGAAGTTCATAAATAGCAGACACTTAGCGCAGCTCCGGAATGGGAAGACCTGCTTGTTGTCTATTTGCCCTTCACGCCCTTCATGTGCCTTCCAAGTGAACGATCCCCACGGATGAAGCAGGATGACCAAATATTCTATGTTACGATGCTAGAGAGCATTCATAACCAGAGGGATAAAAGGTAGCATAACTGGAAATAAGGGAACACCATTACAAAAAAGAACTTTTGTTAAATAATTAGGGAAAACTGAAAGACCATAATGGAAGAATATTTTAACCATGGTAAGTTCCATTTCTTGGGATCTGAAGAGGAAACATACCCTAGTATTTAGGTTTAACCTTAAAGTTACCTTAATCTTCCTGAGATGCCTCTTTCTCACTTATCTAAGAGTTTCTCAAAACGAGGGAAGACCCAAGTGGGGTAGTAAAGACCAGAGGAGTACAAATTTGGCAAAGTGCAGGGAAGTCCTGTCTTTTGTCCCTCTTCTTTCCCCCCTTTTTTTTCTCTACCCATTTCTCTTCCCTCTGAAAGCTCTCTCCTTTCTGGCAGCCATGTGAAGAGTGAATCAATGCCTCTGAGCCAGGAAGGTAAAGGAGACCAAAGGCCGCAAGCTTAGACAATAGACAGCACAGCCGTGACTGTCTGCCTGAGTCACGTTTTTACAGGGAAGAAGGGAACACATTCTAAAAAGCTCAAGAAACACTGAAGTGTTGATTGTCTCTTTAAGAGAAGGAGTTCTTCCAGGATTTATTTTACAAGTTATCATTTTTGCTTTATGGGAAGTTCAGCAATTCAGATCGAAGTTGCTGCTGTGGACTTTCTAGCCTTGAAAGAAGTTTAAAAACATTGTACAAAGGCAAACTGGGAGATGACACAGATGGCATTTTCTTTCAAACCCAAAGTTTTCTCAGTTTTAGTAGACACCAGAAACTGAACGGAGGAATGTACTTTAGGATCATTAGAAAAGCTGAGGACATACTTACACTAGTGATCAGTACTAACCTAAAGATAGATTAAATAAAATGCTGGCAATTTTACTGCAGAAAACAGTTCTGGGTGGGCTAACAGTCCATTGTACCCCTTTCACTTCTTTTTATGGTTGCAAACACTGTAGTACTGGTTTCATAAAATGAAGATTCTAGCCACTCGTGTGAAAAAAGCTTTCTTGAATTAATGATATTAACATTTTTCTAGCCAGTTTTAAAATATTCATTCTACTGTGTCTGCCTTTATTTTCCATTGCAGCTGTTGAAGTGAAGCTTCCCTTCTTCTGAGACTTTCTTTGTTTCATGGCCAATATGAACTGACTGCTACTGAAAATTCTTCTCCCAAAAGTGGCTGCAAACAGGTAGTAAATTATGAACCCCTTTGGCTTCCATAGAGTTACATGTCCTGATAATGTCACCAAAATATTGTACACTGCAGTCAGGCCCAAATGACATTGGATCCTTTTGTTCAATGGCACTAGACAGATAGCAGTGGAGTATCTCTGAAGCAAGCCAGTACTTTGGCACCTCCTTCTTGTTTTGGCTATACAGTGATAAGATATAGCAGACTCACATTTTTCTTATGAAATAAGTTGATATCCACTACCTCCTTTCCTCACTGATAATTACAGTCTGCTAATTCTGAATACATACTGCCTCACAGAAACGTAATACAGATCACTCCTCTTAACTGTTCCCGTCAAATAGCACATAGCAGCCTGAATTTAGCTATCCTGTGGTGCAAACAGAAGTTATTATATCATAAGTAGTAAAGTACATATAGTTAAGTTATTTATGTACATTGACCTTATTTAACTTTGAAGCAATGTGACAGAGACTAAACAGTTGCGTTTGCCTTGAGCTTCTGATATGTGGAAGAAACACTGATGAGCTTATCTACATGGATATTCTATACAGAAGTCTAAATTACAATGAAGAGCTCCAGCTCCTTCCTAATCCTAAACCTCTTATTTAAAAAAATGAAAGGTAGAAATAACCGGAATAACATTTAGCCTTTCAGCAGCTGTCATGTCTGTGGTTATTCTGCATGCCTCTGAAAAGATGGCACGTTTGTAATTAGCAGAGAAGCGGGGCTGGCACTGGGGGTCTCAGACCACAGATCCAAATCCATCTCACTTTGTGAGTCTGAAGGGAGCCATGGTACTGCTGCACCCATGGCTTCAGAGCTGCTATCACGGGGAGGATTTATTTTCTCTGAAACTGAACGGAACCTGGTTATTTCAGGTGCGTGTATTGAGAAAGGGGTTACTTCTTGAGAAAGAGTTCAGACTCATGGAGTTTAGGTCTTTATTCAGCCTGCCACTTGTGTCTTTTCCACAACCATGGTTATCATTCCAGCAAAGACAGCAGCTTTTGCAGAAACACATTTTACATTTTTTCACTTCTTTCTTTGAAGCAGAAGGAAAGGTCACACACAGCAATAAAGGCTACCAGGTTAGAAAGACCTGGGGACTGATACAATTTAGCAATTCCTAAATGTTTTTCTGGCACATTAGGGGATACTTATACTTAAATTTGCTGTTCCTTAAAAATATGTATGGATTTACACAGGAAGATTTTGGTTAACAGAGCATGGGTTTATTTCATCTCTCTGTTCTGATTCAATGTCACTTGACTATGTAAAATTAGAAACAATAGAAGGCAGAAGCAAGGAATTAATTTTGTGTGAATAGCTGTAATTTTTTAATTGATATAATAATTCCTCAGTGACGTAAACAAATGAGGATCCTCAGATCTCACAGAACTGACATTACATGACCAACTACAAGACTCCCATTTTATCAGGTGTTATGGGGGTTTCCATGGTTCAGAATCTGAACTTCTGCTATTACTGCTGATTCAGAGTGGTAGAGGTGAAAGAACAGTTAAATTCTGTCCCTAAGAGCAGTCTTCCTTTAGCCCCCATTTTCTGGGTCTTTCCAATTTGTTGCAACCTGCATATAGACCACAAGTGTGTGTTAAAAATCCTTTTTAATTCCTGCTGCTTACCTATGAGACCAGAATATTCCTTCAGGAGTGAGGAAGTTTATGGAGATTTTAAATATGCATTGTAGATACTTAATAGAATGAAGGAGTAAATTTGCATTTAGATAGATGCTACAATTCCTATGAATACATAATCATTTGTAAATGAATTTTTGTGAAATAATTTCTTTTAAAGGATTTTTTAAAGGAATTGTAAGAAATAATAAGTCTTAAATAACAGTACCATTTTCTATTAATATTAAAGCGGTATGTAAGTACCTTCATTCTGTTTTGCAAATAGGGATACTGAGTGACTGAGGTGCTATTTGCCAAGTGCATGTCAGAATGGGGAATAGGACCCAGGATTCATATTTGTAGTCTAGCATCCTGTCTGCCTAGACCATGGTGCCTCTAAACAGCCTGCTGGAAAGGTGTCAGAAATGTGGCATTTTTGTGAAAGTCTATGGGGAAAGTATATAGACCTTGCATAACAGTCAGTTGCTGTTTTATTTATTCCAAGTATTCAAATCCAGCCACAAGTCATTTTTTAATCAGACAGCGTTGACTCAAGGGATTCATACACCCATTGCAAGAATTGATGCAATCGTGCTACAGTCTTGCAATGAGTTGTGTTAATAACTTGTAGTCCCAAGGCTTTCCATTAATATACATTACTGACATCAGGCTGCCACTAGATAAGCATGCCATTAATACATATAGTATCCAGCGCTCCCAAATCCTGAGTTTTTTGCAAGAATCCATGTGTATGATTTCCATAGCAAGCAACAAGGGCTGACACATGCACATGACCTTATCGTGTGTTTGAGTATGACAGACCCAGAGAATTATGTGTATATGAAGTTACACTGACTACAGTTGCTTGGATGGAGTACATTGCAGAAACATTTTTCTCCAACTACAAGCCTGGTAAATTCAGCTTGGGTTGTGGAACACAAGATCAGAACACTCTTTCAGGTTCCTTGTGTGTGACCAAAAGTATAAAGTTCTAGAGATCAGGTCAGGCCTTCAAATTCATCCATGCTATGCCCCATATCAGCAAAACATGCCCTCAGTGACCCACCTGTCATTTAGAATTACTTTGTATAGGTGTAATCGACTGAAACTCAGTAAACAATTCTGTTTGAAGTTTCAGGAGATGAACCGTAATCAGCAGTTTACCCTCGTGGAGTTGTGTTAACTCTACAAGATGAGGAGTGGAAAAAACAAGTTTTTAACTGGTCAGCTGCTATGAACAAAGTACAACTCTACTGAAGAAGCAGCACTGTGTGCACTCTGATTTTCAGAGTAGAGTTGCCCTTAATTTAAACCAAACAGCATATTTACCAGAGATTATGTATGTATCTCAGGATACTTCTCAAGCATCAATCAATGTAGTCTTTTAGCACTTCTGAAATCTAGATGACATGATAATATTCTGTTCTTTAATTAGGTAACTAACACTTTATGCTGACTATATCAGAATTACTTTCTCTATTGAAGTGTAGATTCAACAAGATAGGAACAGGAGGGAAAAGTAGTAGCTCAGAATAAACTATAGTTTGGTAAACAGCATTGGTGGACAAAAACACCTTCAAGATCACAGGAAAATTCTTCATTTAACAGCTGGATCTCTCAAGTTAGGATAAGGGCATAACCTGCTCAGAAAAACTGCACAAACATCCCAGCAGACATCTAAAAAGATCTAATTCTGTCTTTTACCAGCTGGTTACCAGGTTGTCATCTGGTGATGCAAAACATTTGATCTATCACACACAGAGACTGCTATTTTTGTTTTAAAAGGGCAGGGTGGTTATAGTGCCCACCACTCATCAGACCTCCAAAGGAAATACTAGCTGCCAAGCAGTCCTGCTTTTAGATTGACAGGCAAGTTTACAGACAAAAAGATTATATTCCAGCTCTGTTCTGAGTCTCAAAGTACCACAAAATTCAACACCAGTAAAATCAAAGGCATGAGGCTTAAAAACTGAAAGATGCTTTCAGAAAGATAAAAACAGGGACTCAGATGTAAGGCAGCTTTATAGCCTTGACAGATGGCTACTGAGAAGTTGTTTCTAACAGAACATTAAGCTGAGACACAGTGAGATGAATGATTTGACACCAAGAGTTCAAGTGTGTGGTAGTTTATTTAGTATGCAGGCTTCTTGATTTTCAGCCTGCTGTCTTAATCTATACTGTTCTTGTGACTAAAAATAAACCTCCACCCACAGTAAGGAAAATCTTTTACTGGCAGTTGGGCCTGATTTAAGAATTAAAAAAGAAGGAAACATTAGTTGCATTTCTGTAGAAAGCACTTAATCAGCAAACCGGAGTTCCTTTAAAACCTCAGTATGTTTAATTCTCCTTCCTTTTACTAAGCAGTCTTCCCCTTCAAGCCTCAATAATTTGTTTCCCAACAGAAGACAGAAATAGTTTTAGAACAGCTTTTACTAATGTTTACTGTGGCATATCATGCTTATAAAATCTTTTTAATATGTAACCGTTTAACTTCTCTTGGCAAGATAAATTCATGGTGATACCAATATTTTGTAAATACCATACTAACTTAGCATCTGAGTCGGAACAGACCATAAAAGAAAATGGCATTTGAAATAGTCTCGGTTTTGCAGTGCAGTAAGGTATGTTAAGCAAAAATTTTAGGATGAACTAGAGTTGAGAGTTCAGTATGTTCTTTATGGTACAGATGGCAACTATGTGCCCTGAACTTCTGTGAGGGTATTTCTGAGGTCATCAGCTATTCCGTGGGGGAAATGAGTCAGCAAAAGCGTAAGTGATTTCAACACCTTTGTTATAAATTCCATAGATTAGTAATATGAACTTTACAAAAGTCTTGCTAATTTGGGACCCATGAGACTTTCCACTGAGTAACTTCAGCTTTAAAAAACTATATGAACTGCTACAATATTTGCATTGAAGCAGTGTTAAGGATTCAAGCAGGAATGAGATCTTACTTTGCTGCTCTCTGGCTACACTTGAAAACAGTCCCTGCCCTAGAAAAGGTTAAGGCAAGACACAAGTAGCTATTATAAGTGAATGAAGAACATTAAGAATGAGAACCCTTACCTTACTGAGACAGAAATAGCTAGCTATTTATACCACAATTCAAAACTTATAGAAAAACATTTTTTACAAAGGTAGATATATCTAAAATGCTTGTATCACTAAGTAATACCAATTGGAAAACATAATCTTCAAGGTGAAAGAAAGCTAAAGAAGTAGTTTTCAGGTATCACAGACCTCTAAGATCTGGTAAAAGAGCAAGGAAAGCATGCATGGTTTAAACTGTAACATTCTTTAGAAGTAAGCACAGAAATTTATATCTGAAGGCTAAAGAGAATTACATTTCCAGCCATCAAGAATATAGGTAGTGAAGTTCAGATGTCATTGCATGACTGTGGCCTGTTAAATGTAATAAATGTCTCTTTAGATGACTGCAGAATTAGGGTCCAAAATTGCAGCTACCCCCTGACAGCAGCTTGCATGTAATATGAACATATGCAAAATGTGAATATGAAAGACAAGTGTCTTGGAGACTGTTCACAATATTATTCTATTATCATTCCCGAAATGATTAAGTTCTATGTATCAGCACACAATGATTCTCTGTTCACCCTGGGTGGACAATGATGTGACAAACCAGGAAGCTTTATCCCATTATTCTAGGCAGCCTATACATTAAACTCATACAATTCTATCTAGAACAATTTGAGTACATGTAAGTTGTTCCAGACCTTAAACACTTTAAAAAGCACACGTGAGCCTTCTCAGAGGTGTATTCATCAGGGTGCTCTCTGGTTACCAGTGATTTTCCTAATCCAAGATCCAAATACCCAATCCAGTGCCCTAAAGGCATTTTGCAGAACTGTGATTCTCCTAGGGGACTTTGTGGGTATAATACAATGAATAGAACATATGCATCTATAGATGGACTTTTCCATCTGTGACAGGTTAAAGGTGTTAAACAATTCAAATATCCTTCATTTTTCTCTATTTTTTCAGGATGGAAATTGCTTATATGAAACATGATAAATGTTGAAAGCCAATACATTTTAGATCAATAAATTATGTGTGTAATTTCTATCTGCTACCGTCAGAGAAAGGACATGAGAAATGTGGTGTTTATGTATAGTTTTGCTGGGACATTCAATTATATGTGTGTGATTTGCATTTTTGTGTCGGTTGTTTTACAAATCTGAATACCAATATCTAGTAGTCATGTGACTGTTAATCAGCTTCTTCCCTTGTGATATGAAATCCAATCATATTATAAATTGCACAGTAGGTTTCATAACACGCTGCAATGCGCTGACAAGATTGCTCGTATTCAAATACAGCCACCCATATTGCTTGGCCACATGCCTCCATTCTGGATTTATATAAGAAGCAAAAGAATTGTAGCTTGTTGTAAATTTTATCATGTGTGAAAATAACCTTGCAGAAACACACAACTGACAGCTAAAAAAGCTATGGTTTTTATTTTGTGGCAACTAACGCACAGAAGCAATCCTGAGGCAAAAGGACAGTGAAGACCAAGCACTTCAGTTTAGTCTTGAGTTGAACACCCCAAGGTCAGCTCCAAGTGTGAGCTTGGATAATAGCACAGTTACATCATGCTAAAAATAGTGCCTAGTCTTCTCTTTTTACTTCAGAATAGTTACAAGTTATTTATTCCAAGGTGTAAAAGCCTGCATTTTGAGTAATGAAAACAAAGCCGCCTGTAATATGGTAGCTTCTGTATTAGTTCATCCATTCCCAAGCCAAGTGCCACACAGAATGCCACTTTTTCAACAGGTTAGGGGAGGTCATTTTCAACCTACAATACATTCTCTGAGATCTGAAGCACTGTTGACTGGTTGTACTGCTCAGAAAAGTCCTGCCTAACCAGTTCTGTCCTGTGCCAGCCTCTTCAATTTGCTCATGTTATTAATATCTTTTTATTATGTCCTACTAACAGAGTCACTTCTTTCAGTGACCACTCTTATGATCAGGGTTACGTTTTTCAATTCTTAGCATAATGTAGAAAGTCTTTCTGGACCATCTCCTTCTTTTTTGTCCCCAGATTTCCAAATCATGCCCTGCTTCCAGAGCCCTCACTACTAAATATTGTTTAAATTCCACTCAATGGACTTAGTATCTTGCTACAAAGACTTCCACTTTAGCTGAAGTAGCATGCTCATATTAGCACACACTCTTAAGAGGCCATGCTTGACACATTCTAGTTATAATTGATCATAGCCATCTGAATTATGAAAGATGTTTCCTAGGTAAATAACTACTGCTAAACTACCTCAGACCAACAGCATTGCTCTTTTATTCAGTGGCTACGAGACCAGTCATTTTTAAGGGAGTAGTAACAATCCTAGTTTTCTGCTGAATCTCATTTTAATGACAAAAATCATGAGATAGATATGATCAATGAAGCCTGGGTCTCTGAGCCTGATATATAGCTCTAAAACTTTGGTCTCTGTGCCAGAGATCTGTTGAGTGTGCATCTTAATGAAGAAAAAACAGGTCAAGATCACATCCTTCTCCAACTCTTCCAAGTATATAAGATGTCCTCAAAGCCCAAGCCCCAGTAGCCTCCAAGGAACTAACCATTCTTACCTGTATGACTGTCCTTTACACAGCTTGACAGACGGAAACATGATTTCCCTACTGTTTGCACTTCCTTTTATGAGTTATTTACTTTTTCTTTATCTGAAGCCTGGATTTCAAACACTACTGTGCCCACAGTTATAATCCTGGGGAATCCAGTCGCGAGCTGTTTGTACGTTAGTCATTGCTTAAACAAGCCCACATCATGTTATAACTATGTGAAAAGAACTAGCCCATTTGATATAGTTTGGGCTATCCTGCAGTGGTAGAACTATCCTACTTTTTTAACACGATTAAGCCAAAATTTGCAGTTGCCACAATAGCACAGGTGAGGCGAAAGTAAGTTACAGTACGTCCATAAGAAGTCTAAGGATCTTTGAAAGCTATTTGTCAGACTTTCTTTCAGAACCTAATCTAAGGCCTATGTACTTAAAAAGCAGCCCTTCAGTTTTAGGATTCTCTTTCTTGTGCTAGGGACAGTCCTCGTCCCATGCATCCAGGACCAGATGTACGATGAACCTTTAGCCCGATGTTCCTTATGGCTGAGGCACCAAAAGAAGCAAGAGCCCAGCAGGTAATGGGGAAATAAAAAAAAGGGATTTAATCTACACTTGAGTTCAAAAGGTAGAGAGAGGTAATGAACGGAACACAAGAAGGGCAGGGACGCGTGAGCCAAGGAACTATATAAAGAAGTACAACTGAGACACCAAGCTGTTAGAAGTTGCTCCCTTCGTTTATGATAGGTAATTGTTTGCCTTTGTGTGCTCATAAATGCATTTAAAACAAACAGAACATTTCCTAGTATAGGCCATGGCACTGGCTTTTTTCCTGGTAAAAGTTTTAAGAATACCAAAGGAATATTAAGATGCTGACATGTAAAACTTAACAAAAGAGCTACAAACCTTTTCCTGTTATTAAACAAACGGAAAGTAAATATTCAAGACTGGATATATTCCATAAGAGGATGTTCTGGTTGTTTTTTTTTTTACTTATTAAAAAATGTATATACTTTTGGCAACAAATTTATTTATTTGCTTTATTTCAGTTCTTAGAATGTGATGATTTAGGGATTTATCTTAATTTGTTTGTTATTTTGTCCTTTTGTCAGTTATGACACATGAACCTAGACAGCATTTAGGATGAGCTTTGAGACACGTTTCAGATACTATCTGAATCCAGTAGGATTGTTTGTGTGCTTAAAGGCCGACAGCCACGTTAAAGCACATTCCTGGGATCAGGCATGGCCTAGATTAGTTGGAGTGACACCAAATTTTCATTCTGTTATATAATAAAAATAACCTATTCTGTTTCCTTAATATTGTAAATGAGGTAAAAGTGTTGGAGACAAATTCAATTTTAGATGTTGTACTCATTTCTGTGGGAATTATAAATCACTAGTGCCTAGTTTGCATCTGGTCCTGGAAGCTGTCTTAAAATGGTCTGGTACATAGCATTCTCTAAAATCTATTCGATCCTTACATTTAACAAAACTGAAAATGCCTGGGAAATCAGAAGAAAAACATTGAAAAAAAGTCTTTCTTCTGGGTTATTCCTAGAACGGAATTCAGTAATCTTAAATAAGGCCTTCATTTCACCTCCTTGGAATTCCCTACTATTTGAACTAAATTGCTGGTCTCTGACCTGTTATTAATGACTGGGTATGGAAATCACGAAAACATCACAGAGACATAAATTGGTATCTCTGTTTGCAGTATTACAGGTAATTAAGGAAGTGAGTAAGAATGCTACCAATTTGGCAAGACAAAGATGACTCTAGCTTTGCTGAGGCAAACGAGCAGAGGGATGAGAGAGACACTCTTCTGCCTGCGCATACGAACAGCTGTTTGGAGTTGTAGCTGGCACCTCCCGTGCTGAGACGCTCACCACTTTGGCAGGAGAGGAGCACACGCTTAGAATAGAGTGCAAACCTTGCTCTTCGCAGTTGCCATAAGGTTCCCTCGCCCAGCCAAAGCAGTGAAAAGCCTCTTCAGCAAACGAACACCAAGGCCAAAAGGCTGTCTGCATAACGGCTTCTTTAAAATCGGGAGCATAAAAAAGAACGTGTGCTCAGCTATCATAGTTACGTACACATGAGCATAACTGTGCTTTCCAACACCCAGTAGATACCCAGAAAAGTACGTAAATATTAGTCATCGATATTTGAAGAGAAATGTAATGAGCAAATAATTTAACAATTATGCTGGAGTATCTAAAAATCTGAACCACTGGTTTAGGATTCTGCACACAGCTGAATGCAAAAAGAAAACCTCATACAAAGGCTGGACGACAAACTGGAAAAAAAAAAAAAAAACCAACACTAAAATCCTGAAAGTTTTTCCCAACAGTTTACTCCTACACACTAATACAAAGCACATAATAATTTGAAAAAGAATAAGAAAAGCAAGTTTGTAAACAACTAGAGAGACAATATTCAGTATCTGAAAAGTCTGCCAGCCTTAAAGGACCTTTTTCTGAGAGTCTAAGGTGTACAAAGCAAAAAGTGGTTTTTGAGTGTTTTGCACTAGACTGCCTTTTTACACAAAAAGCCAGGTGCACAACTTCACTAGTACAAAAATCTATCCTGTATTTACATCTTTCAATGGAGCATAGCATTTTTTATGCATTTTGCACAGGGAAGCTACATTCATTGAAGTTAAAATTGAAAATTGCTGAAATATGGACATCTAGTGGAGACATCTATATATTACAGTTTTCTTTCCAGTGGAAATACAAAGAAAATGAAACAGACTTTTACTGATTATCTTGCTGGAGCCTGGAGTTTTGTCCTTGCTTTTCAGTGCCTGGCTCATTGCTTAGTTGCATGAGGTGAAGGTGACAGAATTTGGCAAAACAGAAGCTGTGCGTCATTTAACCACTTACCTAGGTGATTGATGAAGCAGAAAACCTAATGACCTGTGAAGGAACAAATGCTTTTTCAACAAAAGGTAAATAAATCTGATATGGGAGCTCAAGGGATGGGCAAAAATCTGAGGCTGTAAGTGCCCTTAATTTCCCCTGAAAGTGCAAGCTCAGATCTTTTGCATTAGTTTCCACGGGGAGAAGGAAAGCGATAATTTCGGGGGGTGTTGAAAGCCTTGGTGCACTGCAAATTAATGGTTCAATTTTCAAACACATCTAGTTTGTAATACAAATTGAGAGCTAGCTATGAGAACAAAAAAGTGACACTGTGCACTGCAATGTCTGCAGAGAGACACTGATCTGATGGGACATCTGCTGGATCAAATGGTTCTATAAGAATTCCTCATCAAAGTGTGTTTAATCTCCAAGAACACAAAATCACTTTCCATGTCTGAAGTAAGTATGCTAACTACATAATCATTTTTAATGCTCTTTTTTCTCATGCTATTCACTTTATTGCTGTCCACCTCGGGATTTCTGCTATTATGGGATTTCTTACTGGGTTGAGGCTTGACCAATATTTGTCTGACTTTTCTTTTTTGGTCTCCCGTGAAAACCATCTGAAACTAAACAGAAACTAACCTTGATTTATTTCTTTAATAAACAAAATGAAGATACTGCATATTAATAAAAATGAAAACTATTCCCTAGTTGTTTTTTTTAAAAGTTTCCAAAAACAGTCCTGTATCTCTGTCAAAGTTAATGTAACCAGAATTTCCATGGGAATTTCTGTCAGTCTGGGGAGAGTGGAACTGGCTAATGTAAATAACTACAGCCCATCCTCCAACTACTGTTCAAATCACCTTGTGAGAAAGGAGCGGGCTCTATTGAAAAGAAAATGTCATCATGTTTCTTTTGTGGACTACAACTAGTATGTGGTAAGAAAACCTTACAGGAACATTCTGTGGAAACCAGAGATGAGAAACAACCTAATGATGAATCATGACTTGATAGGATTCTATGCAAAGCTTTTTATTTTTTTTTTTCTTTTTGGTATGCAACCCAAAATTACCTAAAGACACTAGAAGAATAGGTCATTCTTTCAGGATTTTATGACTAACTTCCTTAAGAGTGCTACATAGGCAAATAGTTTTACAAGATGATGTTTCTGTTTCTTTTAATAAGCATAAGAATGTAAAATATGTATTTAAAGAGTACCTGACCTGTATGTTTTGGCTGAGATAGGACTGGGAATTAACTTCCCATCTACCTATAAAAGTCCCCAAACATCCAGAAAACAACCACCTTGGGTAACAAAACTCCTTAGCACTTTCCTGCATATGGCAACTTAATTTTACTGTCAGCAGAATCTTCATAGCATGAAAAAATCAGTCAATATCAGTTAATTTAACATAAATAATGTTAAATATTAGTTAATATAATGTTAAATGAGCTCTTATTGTATAAATGGAATGCTTAATCTAAATGATTCCAGATGAACTTTGTAATATAAGCTATTGTGGAAGGACACAATCCACCACAACAAAGCTGAGAGTACATGATTGCAAACGCTTATATGGATTTAAAAATATATTACTGCTTACGTGGTCACAGAAGGAGTTTAATAAGCCTGATGGTGAGAGCATGTTTTTCCATTGTAACTATATCTTACTTCTACCCTGCCATCACTGAGTGAGGAATCTGTAACACCAGAGAGCAGAAGTTAGCAGCTTCCACCTGGGAAGACATACTGCTAGTTCAGAGGCACTACTATAGGGGCACTAGTGTCCCCACATGGGACCATGCTGTAGGAAATTCTGGGGATGGCAATATAAACATCAGGACACTGGGAGTCAGGCAATGGACAACTGAAAACTGTGCAGCAGAGGCAACTGTGTTTAAGGCGATGCGTTTTTAGGACTGAAGAGTTACAACCAAGTTGTTCTCATCATGATTTGGGAAAGAGGGTCATATTAGTTTTTTTTCAGAATGCTGACATTGGTTTGGACCTTCATTTAATAAAGAGCAATGGAATGATTCAGCTGGGTATCAAGAAATAGTAAGCAATAGAGTACTCTGCATTAGAAGCAATGAATCAGCCAGAGACAACATGAAACAGTGTGTTCTCATAATGACATTTCTGAACCGAAAGACTGCAAAACAGAATCAGAAAGCTGAAAGTCAATTTAACAAAAGCTGCAGGCTTTCATCCTCTGTAGGGCAGTATAGAGTATGGCATTTTCTGCCGCACTGCAGAGATCAGAAAACCTCCTGGAAGGTTAAATCCTGAAAACTCCTATGAAAGGGATCTTCAGTGCTTTTAGTGCAGTCCCCTATCTTACGGAAGAATCAACTTTACTTGAGCTGTTCCTGACAGCCATTTGCCTCAGCTACTCCTAAAATTTCCAGTGATGGACCTAATACAATCCTCCCAGGTAATGACAGTGTCGTCCTCACCTCACAGGTACAATATTATTTTGCAAAATAATCTCCTTGCTCCTTATTTTGCAGTGGTCATGTAGAACAATGCACATCTCCCTCTTTGCAAGGGTCTATTTCTCCAATTTTACCTTTTCTAGACTGAGTTATTTCAGTCTTTCCTTATAGGTCACTCATCACTCTCTTCTTGACTCTTGGCAGCAATATGACATTTCTGACTCATTCCCAGTTTGTGATTCACTGTCATCTTGAGGGCTTGCTTTTCGGAGCTGTGGCCTAGCTGTTTAGCTGCCACCTTGTCATTTGCTGTCTCATCATAAAAAGGGAGATATATCCAGATATTTGTGAAAGTGTCTGTACAATTATTGATATTCTAAAAAAAAAGTGGGCATGACTCATCTTAAAGACAGCTCGTCCTTCAGATAGCAGAATTTCTGGCTGTAGCACAATCTGGGCTTGTAATCAGAAACGGGAGCAGATATTTGGTTAAAGAAGTATGAGTGTGATTCAGTTAATTGCCTGAATGGCGTATGCTGCGGTTTCCCTCTCAAGGCTGTGTGAAGATAATGAGATGTGAAGGAAAGCAACTGACCTATAGCTTTTTTATGTTTTGTCTACTTCTCACTTCAATGTAAGTCTCATAGTAATGTGTCTGCACAATGAGAAAATACAGATATATCTAGCACAGATGAACTCTACTTCCATTTAAAATCTACTCAATTTGACGAATTTAGACGGAATTTTGAAACAGAGTGAGGTCTTTGATACTTAGTTTCATGTCGTTACCTAGATCACTTTAACTCACCACTGTTTTAATGGTAGAGCTGCAAGAATGAACTTGAATTTATCAGAGCACTGCTGTGTACTTTGTTGGCAGGAACACATTGAGGTCCTCTGTAGTTTAGCTTCAACACTTCATATGCCAATCAACATTTAAAATAAATTAACACTCATGAGCTGGTATATAAAGTGGACCGCTGTAGGAAACAACTGTAAGAATGCCAGCTTGGCACTCTCATGTTTGCACTACATTCCCTGTGTGGCATTATAACCATTGCTGCCCTCCCTGTCTGTCCAGAAAATGGGAATAAGAGACAAAATACCTCGTAAGAATGATGTATTTTTACAACTTTTCATCACTGAATTCAACGATGTCTCTGTTGAAAATCAGACTTCTCTACTGAGAGACTGTCTCCCTGGAGCCAAAATGTCTTGATCCTCTTCCTTTGGTAGTGGCACCTCGCAATATAACTTCAAAATAAGAAAGAGTAATTGCATTGTAGTTATGAATTTGATGAGCAAGGCTCAAACTAGTAAAAGGTTCAGTGCTTACCAAACGGAAAAAAGGATGTTTGCTCTTCACTAACCAGTGAAAATGCTTTGCATTTTATTCAGGTACTTTTTTTATAAATTGCAACACCACGTCCTCCTGAATTCAGCTCTGGTAATAAGCTGCACGATCACAATTACCTCTGTTAACAAGTTGTCTAAGTAGCATTGCATTATCCCAGGCAGTTATATGAGTCACGGCCATGTCAAGGGTTTGTTACAAAGCCAAAAACAATTGCTTCAAGCCGAAAATTATCTCCCTGCCTCACCTCCCACAGCTATAAAATTTCATCCACGCCTGTATCTCAAATGCCCCTCATTATGAAGCTCATCATCCATTTCAGGGTGGGTGTTCCACACAAAATGTCACTTTTTTTTTTCCTTCCTCTCACTTTATTAGTTTTAAATCTCCAACACGGGTTTGGTCTGCAGTTTTGGCGACACGACTCCAGCACCAAAGGGCCGGCAGCAACCAGAAAGACGGCGGAACCCAGCCCGTCTGCCAACGGCTGCCACCTCCTCACCCCAACCGGCAGCCCAGGGGACTGGCCCATCTCCTCACACACCGCCATGCCTTGCCTCTGCTCGCACCTCGGGGCTGGCAACGCCGCCGCCCGCCACACCGAGAAAGGAGATACCACAGAGAAGTCGCTCCCTCACGGCTCTGAGGAGACACCGCGCGCCCCCGCCCCGGGGCCGTGCGCAGACGCGGCCGCGCCTGCGCGCGGCCCGGGGGG
>JAOXJM010000003.1:21628214-21646095 GCA_026413425.1 Tringa solitaria
GGGGGGGCGCACGGCGGCGGCGGGTGCGTGAGAGCGTGCGGTCGCTATGGCGACGGGGGAGCGGCGCCACCCGGCCTGTGGCCGCCCGGTAGCCGCGGTGTCGGGCCGGGTCGTCCCTTTCTCCCCCGGTACCTCGCCCCTGGGTGGGGTTGCCGGCGGCGGGGCGGGTTGGGTGCTGCGTGGGTGGGGGGGAGTGAGGCGCCGCGTTGCCGGTCTAAGGCCTAGGCCTCGGCCTGGGCCTGCGCTTGGGGCTGGGCCTAGTTCAGCGGGAGGAGCTGTGGGTTTCTGTTATCCCACCGAGGTCAGGCCCGGGCCTTTGCAGGACTTATGGCCCTCTCTTTCTGTAGCCGGGCCGCGGTAGGGCTGTAGGTATGGCGATCGTAGCTGCAGCCAGAAAACACCCCCCACCCCCCTCCACCCCTCACACTGTGGGGCTGGAGGGTTACCGTGGGGCTAGGGGGGGCGGTCTGGAGGGGTCACCCCCCACACACCCCGGATCCTCGGAGGGTCTGTCTATGAAGGTTACTCTGCGCTTCCAGAGATCCCTCAGGGTCACTCCAGTCTCCCTGTGGAAAGGGGTGCCCTGTTTAAAGCAGGCAAACCTGCAAAGCCACCGCTCTTTCTTCAAAATTTATTCCCGTAATTGTTCAAAACCAGTTTATATTTAGGCACTTGTGCACTGCGGTTTCTGCTTTTCTACTAATTTTGTCTGTTTTGTTCTTGAAATGTTTTCAGCAGTTTATGTTCTCGCCTTTCATCTTTACGTTTCCTTTGTAAACTCTTGGCTAGCAACTATCCTTACCTGGTCTTCAGGGAATACTGCAATGCCCAAGAGAAAAAGATTAATACATAACACCAGCAAATCGCTGCTTATGTTTATCTGGTGTAATAGTTACAGAATTAAACTGTAGGATTTACTGCTCATTTGCTATTAAGAAGGGAACATTGCAGAAACATGTAAAAGGGGGTGAACTCTAACTCCTGAACGTGAAATGTTTTGTTTCTGCTTTTTTTTTTTAGGAGGAAACATTAATATTAGGACATGGCAGAAGCAGTTTTTCATCCCCCAAGAAGGAAAAGAAGAGTTTTTGAGTCCTATGAATCTCCCTTTCCGGTGGATATAGGTGGGAAGGATTTCAGAATATGCCAGGCTGAAATCATTAACAACAATGTTATTGTGAGGAACCCTGAAGATATTGAACAGCTTTATAACAAGGTGGTGTACACTGTTTGTGTGTTATTTTTAGTGTTTTAAACATAGGTTTTGAACTAGTTATGACAAGCTAAGCAACAAGCTTTAGGAGCTTAAATGCTGCAGAATTTCAGTTTGTTTGTTTTGGTTTTTTTCAGTTGATCTTGGCAGTAAATGTTTTCTATTTAGAAAGAAGTTAATTTTTGCCAGATGATATAATAAGGAGTTTTCCTTTTCTTTGAAGGGCTATTTTGGGAAAGGTATCCTTTCAAGAAGTCGACCAGTGTACAGCATTTCAGATCCTTCCCTGGTTACTAAGTGGCAAGGTAAATTGTGCCCGTTTGTACTGCCATCACTATTGTACTTTTCACCTTTCTTCACTCATTTCAGATATGTGTTTATAAATTACACACAGAAAAATAGTCTCTCTGCTGGGTCAGATCAAGGATCTCTGTCTCCTGATGATGGGCAGTACAAGATGCCTAGGAAAAATACAAAAAAAGGAAACATGTTGATAGCTCCTTAGTGCATTCTCCAGGCCTTCACTGATTTCTTGCTTAGCAACTCTGTAAGCAAAGGTATCATCCTTGGACTTCTCTTCATAAAAATATCCAGTTTTTCTTGATTTTAATATGAAGAATATGTGAAATTTTTAATCTGTTTATAGCCAGTTACATCTGGTCTGCTCTTCCACGGCAGTTCAGTCTCAGTAGACATTGCTGGATTTTATCATATCCCTCCGTAATTGTCTTTTTATGGGCTAGAGAAAAGTAGTGCATTTAGTTGTTCCTCTTGTGCAGGCTGTTACTTCTGTACCTTTTCTAGTTCTGCTGTGTCCTTCTTGAATACAAATGGGACCAGCATGGCAGAGAATATTGAGGATGGGGGTAATTACTAGGCTGCAGATTACCTCAATGATCAAAATCACATGAAAAAATTTTCATATTGATGAAACAATATATGATTTTTCTTTATACAGGTGCTAACGTAAACTTGCCTATCATTACATCCAAAAAGTAAGTTAATTTGCATTAATTTATTCTTGGTTTTTTTATGAAACATATTATTTGATTTTATATTTTTTCTCACTGGTTTTTAGACTGTGGACTATATAAATGCTGATGGCTTGCTTCAATTTCTTTTCTTTGTATTTAATTTATAAATCGCATTAGAAAAACTAGAAATCAGGTAGGTGATATTCAGCATGGTTTTTCGTGTAAGCTTGCAGGTATTAATTGCTGAATAGAAGCCAAGACTGAGTGCATGCATGGTAGTATGGGTAATTAATTCATAACAATATCAGGCATAATAAACTTGTTTCTCAGCTGAGGAGGAAAAAGAGAAGGTTCTGGGGCAGGCTATTTAAAGTAACTCTCCCATTTCCTTATTGAATTATTCTAATGTGGGCTGAAGCAGTTCTTGACTTGTATAATACATAAGTGTTTTAGTTTTACTTTTTTTAATAGTCTCTATTAACATTGCTAGCTTGTACATTTATCAAAACAGAGCGTTGGGCCACATACTTGTTTTGTTCTACTTGAATAGTATATGAACTAACTGTAAGAGTGTGCAAGTTAGTTACTGTTTGCTTTAATCTGATGATAATGCTAAAAATTTTACTTTATTTAAATTTAAAAGTTTTGTGTTTTCAGTCCTCAACTATAGTTAAGAGAAACAGTAGCAATATTACTACTGCTGCTACTACGGTTACTACTATTTGCAGAAACCCTTGTCATTCTCTTTACTTTGTGGCTGCTTTATATGCCAGCAAATACAGCTGAGCATCAATGAAATTGCAATTACATTGGTGCAGAAAATGCATCCTGATCTGTCTCAGCAGAGATCTGTAACTGTAAATTATGTGGTAATTAAATTGTAGGACAAAGAGGAGTATTTTTTATAACAAAAACTACAGCACTGAATTATATAACTTTATTATGAGACTTCAGAGGGACTTATATTTTGTGTTGACACATGAAATCTACATTTAATTGTCTTTGTAGTTCTTCATTACCTAGTCTATAATTGCTGTGTTAGGATTTTGCTTTGGGAAATAAAGGATATTGTACTAGAGCTGTCCAGATTTGAATAAGGACAGCTGTGCTCAGCTACCTGTAAGTTTCACAGAATGCAGATCAGTGCCTTCAACTGGATATTCATGTTATCTTCCAAGGAGAAATAATTGAAAGGGCACTGAAAACGCCATCATACTGGAAAAATATTAGAAATATTTGCAGCTTGTAGCTCATATCTCGCTGATAGGATTATTGTTATTTCTCAGGGATGTGAGGGTTTTGGTCAAAATTGATGGTAGTTTCTGCTTAAGATTTTTATGCTGGTGTTTTTGCTATGCCATTGCTATTTCAAAGACAGTTAAAACTGTTTTGAAGATACTCTTCTCAGTAGTTAGCTGTGTAACAGATGAAGTATGTGAGAGCTTTGTGTGCAAAATCTTGTTGCGTGCTTTTATTCATGCAAGCTCTGACACCAAGGTGTTTTTGCAGGGAATTCAGGTGTAAGGCCTCAGTGGGAGGAGGCAGTGGCAGTCCTGGTGAAGTTCTTGCTTCTTGAAACTGCGTAGTCCTCAGTGCATGGTTCTTGTGCAACATTGGTAACGGTGTTTGTTGCTGTAGAAATTTGAAAGGCAAAACAAAGCCAAAAAAAGTAGCAGAATCTTGATGTTCAGTAATGTCGACTGGAGGCCCATTACATTGTGCATGTTGTATTTTGCATAGCAGTTACTGGGGTGTGTTTTTGGATTTGTTTTGAGAACTGTGCTGAATCTTCTTTTTTTCAAGACGCTTGTTTTTAAGATGTTAATTTAGGACTAAAATGCCCTACAACTTCTAATTTATTTTATTTGTTTACTAGGTACCAGCATCATGTTCAGTGGGCTAAAAGTATTCTGCAAGAGCAAGGATTTGATGACTGCTCGGTTACCAGAATTCTTGAAAATTACACTAAACCTCTTGAGCTGCCATTTTTGGAAGAGGATGGAGCTGAACAAACTGGTAATAACTGCAGCAAAATGGGCCCAAATACAGAAAATACAGAACTTTCCAAGCAATCTTCTACAGATGCTGGAAATGCAGTAGCCCTGAGTTCTGAGAATCAGAACAAAGGCTACAAGAAGGCCTGTTTGGAAGGAGATCCAGCATTTGATTCTGTGGCTGTAAGTGGCTCTAAAGAACAGGAACAAGGTGGCTTGAAAGAGACAGCTGAAGTGTCTTGCCAGAAGCATGGTTTTCTCGTGCAGTGCGGCTGCAAGGCCAGGGAGAACACTGGGCAAAGATCTTGTGAGATGATCAAGTCAAAAGAATGTGCTCCAGAATATGTATTGGTGCAAGAGGAAGAAGGAGGTAGCTTATGTCATGAAGATGATTCTGCTTGTGTGCAAGAAAATGTAAGGATAAAGAGTATCCTAATCTTTTAGAAAAACTGTATCTTCAGTGCTATTTTCAGAATTCAGTTTTTTTTCCAGTTTAAAGTTTTAGTAATACAGTATTTTTTTTCTCGTAGCTTGTCAAGAATGAAAAATTAGTATGCAGAAGAAATCCATTCAGAATTTTTGAATATTTACAACTCAGCTTGGAAGAGGTATGTTTCAAGTACAGTACAAGTTGTTTTACTTTTAATCTGAAAAGTAAACATTAATCTATGTTACAACGTAATTGAATACCTGTTACTGAAATGCAGGGTTCTACCATGTCTCCTAAGTAATTGGATTGTCTTAGTCATTCAATTTATTTTTAATAACCTGCAATAATTACATGGTACAGTTTAAAAAAAAATATGTAGGGTCCAACCCTATTTGCTTTAGATGGATAATCCCGCTAACAAAGAGACCAGTGATAGGAGTTAAATATAGAAATATGAGGAATATAACATTTATATAAATCCTGCTTCGATTGTTCTGCTTCTAAATATATTCATATGTGTGAGTTTTAACTTGGTGCCTTCGGGAGTCTACAGCACATGCATAGAATTTTTTGTAGTGCTGTGTTGGTTGAAATTTAAAGGTCATGAAGACAAATCTCAAAGGAAACTTTCAGCAACTTGTCTATTTGACTTTAGGATTCTTGTATAAAATTAATTAGAGGCTTTGTTCTTGTGTGGAATATAAACTACAGGAAGAGTCTAGCTATCAGTTAAATTTACTCTGTTTATTTTTTCAGGCTTTTTTCTTGGTGTATGCTCTGGGATGTTTAAGCATTTATTATGGTGAGGTAAGAGATTCGATTAATTTTGGATGACTGGGGATACCATTAGTTTGGATATGTTTTGGTCTGAAATTTTTACCTACTATGGCAGTATTTTGTGCTGTTAACACCAGAGTAATTAGGAAGTATTTCTTAAAAGTAATGATATACCTGTTTCTGAAATACTGGTCTGAAAGTTTTTTTTACCAAGGCAAATACAGCTATGTACAGCCTTTCTGGAAAGAAAGGTTTTTGTTGTAACTTAGGAAATATGGGCAAAGCAAGTATGGGAGGCATAATATGGTGAATACTCTCCCTTTCCTGAAACAGAAAAATTCCTTGGAGTTTTAAGCATTAATCTATAAGTATATCAAGCTACTGTTAATGTAATGACAAAATAATTGAAACCTATGCTTCTAGTTTAAAATTTGTCAGATTTTCCTTTAAACGAGGGCATTATGGGACTGCTTGTGAAATGGTAAAAGAAATCACTAAATGGACAAAGAGGTTTCTCTCTTTATATTTAGGGATTCCATATTTTATTGCCCAAAGTCCATGCTCTTTGCAGTGGACTGTGGTATTTGATATTTGGCTGTTACGGTCTGCTACACACAGTATTCTAGATCTGCTGTAATATTAACATAGTCACATTAATGCCTCTGGTTGTGATTTTTAGGACCCCCTAACTATTTTGAAGCTATGGGAAATCTTCAGTGAAGTGAAGCCCAATTTTAAAACTACTTACATGGCCTATCACTACTTCCGCAGTAAGGGTTGGGTCCCCAAAGTCGGACTGAAGTATGGAACGGATCTCTGTGAGTAGCTTCCTTAAAAAAAAAAAAAAAGGAATCATTTGCATCTGACTTCTTTCCAGGCAGTGCAGGACTCCAGTGGCAAAGCTGAATTCAATAATGAGGAGCTACATGACAGGATCAGGCTTTGCTACTTGCTGTTGGCAAAAGGCATCTTTGGCTCCTACAGGTTAGCAATAAAGTTAGGGGGAGTGGAGTACAACGTCATATACCCAGTAGCTGAGGAGGTAGCTCAGAAGGCCCCTTGTTTTGCTTCATGGGGTTAATAATTAGTACAGGATTGCATTGAAATTCCCTTCCAAGTTTCTCTACCCCCTCTAAACACGTCTTCTGCAGTATTAATATGACAGTCTCTGGAGTAGTAGGTTTGCGTCTAGATCCCCGTGCACATCTCATTACTTATCTAATTTATCTCTCATTTAACTGAAGCTGGACTTCCGCTGAACTTACTGCTATGACTTCTTCTGTATGGGTTATTTTAGGGAGGGGAGCAAGGGGAAGGGACTTGCTTGCTAATGGTAGGGGTTTTAATCTTACAGAAATAATTAGTAGCGTCCATAATCCCTTGCTAAGTAATTCAAGAACTACACTCAGCTCACGTAAATGTAAACAGTACAGTAATGCCTGTTGCTACAGGAAAATGTGCATAAAGGGAAATGTTTTTTTTAATGGTACGTGCAACCCAGCAGGTGTTTTAATACTGCTGAAGCAGTTTTTAAATGTTGGGGTTTGTGCATTTGAGTATGTCGAGATTGTCCTGAGCTAGTCCTTTGGATCAGTGTGTAGGTTTGGCTGAATTCAGCATCACTGGTGTTAGTACTCTGGGTTGTAGATGGGGTTTTGCTATTGATCACCTGATGCATAAGGGAAATTGATACTACTCTGTTCACTCTTCTTTTGTGTTCTGGCCTGAATTTGTTGTTTAGCATATCACTGCCTTTGGATTTGTGCCAGGCAAAGGAATTGAATTAGTTTAGGCTAATGGGCTTCTTACTCCTGAACTCCTTTATCTTCTTGTTCTTTGGCAGTACCTTCTTAGAATTGATTTTACTGCAGTTGCTTATAGTAGATAATTTGCAAATCATGGTTGTCACTGGAACGAAGTACTGCCTGTCCTTTTCCTGACAGGGTCTATGTATGAGAATACCTCTAAAAAGCTCACGACAAAGGGGAGAGATGAAATGTAAGGGCCTCTTTAGGTCAGTTAGAACAGTCCAGCTGCGATGATTCTTGTGTACTCCTGTACAGAGAAGGTACTTTTAGTGGATCTGGTGGGCAGTATGGAAGAACTTGTGCTCTGTGCCTCTCCTAAAACTTGTGGAAAATGTGTTTGCTTGCTTGGAACAAACTCAATGGCTTATTGTGATTTTTTTACATATACTCCTGGCTCAACTTCTCTTGCAAATACAGTATTGAAAGCATGAGCCTATTGCAGAGAAATTAAATTCCCTCCTAAATTTTTTCCCACAGCAATTGCTAACTCTCCTTTGGCTCTTCTACTTCATCTTTCACCTGCCACTCCCCTGCCCTGTGTCACCCTATTGCTCCTATGGGAGTTTTTTGTCTCTTCCCATTCTCTCTCTACTTGCCAGGACAACTTAATTCTGAGCAGAATTCAAAAGTGTTGAGGTTCTGTCTTGTGTAATTAAACCTTACAAAACACTTGAAAATATTTATGGACCCAGGTATTAAACTCAGATAGAAACTCTGTGATTGTCTAACTAAGGTGTTTCTCTTTCATTTCAGTGCTGTATCGAAAAGGCCCTCCCTTCTATCATGCAAGGTTTGAAGCTCATATTTCTATCTAATTTCTTTTTTTCAAATTAGTAAATTTCTCTCACACAAACTCAGTGTCTTCACTGGTTAAGCATGTATTCTTCACTCAAAACACTTTGCCAGATGCCTTCATACTGGGAATGCAAAAGCCTTTTTAGAAAAGGCACTAAATAACACAATTTCATTGAATTCATATAACACTGGTAAGATTAAAAATTAAAAGCTGCAATGAGCATATTTAGCATTCATATGATGAATGCACTCAGGAAAGTAAGTTGACTTAGTAATACTGACTTCTAAAAATACATGGTGTGGATAATTTATGTAATTTGGGAGAAAAATCTTTTAAGGGATGATAATTGTCTTTGTTCATTAGCTAGTCAGGTTGAACTCCTAGACAATAAATTGATTATAAATATCAGATTGGCATTCATAAGAGATGCTTGGCATCAGCAGAAGGGCGGGGTGGGTAAGTGACTGTAAGAATATTCACAACTTCATCCTTTCTTCTCTTTTCCTAGCAGAAAGAGACTTAAGTTTCACAACTTGCTTACTTTATACCGGCTTATTGTTTAGCACAAAGTTTTACGCTTTAATTCCTAAGTTTCGTGGTCTTCCTCAAATGGTCACTTTCTTTCTCTGAATTGTCCTGTCTGCTTTATTTTCCAGTTATTCTGTCATTGCTGAATTAGTTGATGATAATTTTGAAGGTTCTCTTCGCAGACCGCTCAGCTGGAAGTGCTTGTCTGGGTTGAACAGAACAACTGTTAATGCTTCTAAGGTAAGTGTAAGATGCTATTTTTAAAATAGCTTTGGAATGATAAATGTACCATTTAGTTCCAAAGGACAGGCAGTTGGAGTGAGGCTGGAAAGAGAATCCTCCTGTTTCCAGTCTGCTGAAGAACACATTCAGTTGCCAGTAGGCAACTTTGTCAATGTCCAGGTAATTCTGGAAGGAACTTACTAAAGTTCTGTTCACTGTAGGAATGTTAAAAGTTGTGTGAGGAACAGAAGAGAGACCCGAGGGACACTTGCTGCTTCTGTTTTTAAAGCCCTCTCCATCTACCAGGATTTTTGTTTGAACAGTGAAGCTGAAAGCTTCCAAAAGATGTCCTCTTTGATAGAGGCTCATACCTAGTGCTTCCATACTCACAGCCACATTGCTCAGGTGTTGTCACAATTCTACTTTATCTTATAGCAGTATTATGCTTTGATAAGGAAAATGAGATATACGTATTATACGGCTCTCCTCAACTTGGTTTGCAGAACTAGCAAACTTGGTATCTGCATTTCTAATTAATGTAAAACACGCTGTAGAAAGGAATCAGTTGAAATTCATGTATTCATGTTTTCTGTTTACCACCAGGAACTTATGTTGTGCTATTTGATTAGACCGTCTGACATGACTGAAGAAGAGATGTCAACCCCAGAATGTATGAAAAAAATTAAAGTTCAGGTGAGTAATTATTTCTCTCTTTGCCTATGTAGCTTTGCCTTGGGGCAGGTGGACAGCTAACTGTAAGAGTCTCCTTGAGCTGTTGCTTTGAGTTTTGTACTCTTAGCTGCAATAAAATAACAAGATTCCTTTGTGCCCCAATGCATGAGAAGAGCGTTGCTGGGTCTTTAAACACATAAAGTCTTCTAATCTAAATTTTTATGTTGCTGCTACTGTGAGTGTAAGCATTTGCATGGGGAAACAGGGATACCTGCGGAGACTGTAAGTCTCTCTTTTAAACTGCATGAAGGGAGAAAATTATGTGAGAGACCAGCTCGCTTCAGGAACAAACACAGTCATCTACTAAAATTTCTCAATAGTCACATAATATACATCGGTTTGCTAAAGGCTTAATCCCTATCCCTTGCTGATTATCTGTACCTTTTTTTTTTCCCTCTCCATAATAATTACTGTTTTTTATTTCAGGAACTGATTGTAAGTCGTTGGGTTTCTTCCCGGGAGCGCAGTGAGCAAGATGACTTTTAACTGACTATGTAGGAAAAACTTTTCATTTTTTAAAAATCATATCTTGTTTCTTACCTCATTTTCTCATGATGAACCATTGCCTCAGAACAGTTTCTATCGACATGTTCAGTTGGTATGTATAAATGCTATTTAAAATGAGATATATCATGTTTACTGGAGAGAATTTTGTATTGAAAAACTTAACTGAACTGTAATAATGCATAGGATGGGGAAAAATTAAAGCTTTGTCCCAGCTCAAAATACTTGTTTTGTTTCCTTAAAACCTACAGATGTGCATCTTTGAATGGTGGCTAGACTGCAGTGATTAGTAATTAGTATTTTTAATATTCTGACAGATCCAGGCGTTAGTGCTGAGTAGACACTACGGCCTGCAGAGCCACGGAGGTCCAAAACCTGAGTGTCTGCCCGAAAGCCGAAGCGATGAGGGATTCAACAGTTTTCTGGGAACATCTCCCAGATTCTTCCGAGTCAAGCTTGGGAATTGTAAAGCTAACTTCAGTTTGTAGCTCAGTGCAGGGTCCTACATTTCTTCAGAAATGAGGACTTTAAACTTGAGGACTATCAAGTTTAATGCTAGATTTTAACTAGTTAAAGCTAGTTAAACATCAGCAGTAATTACAGTGAGTTAAATAACCTTTTGGAATACCTATGGTTCTGTTTTTCAACCAAAACCTGACTTCATAGTCTTGATGAAGTTGCACCAACTTAGACTTGGGGAGAGATCTGGCAGTTGGAATATTGAGCAGTGTAACACGTTAGGTGCCTAGGCCCTGGAATTTACTGGTCCTAAAGGTGCTTGTTTTCACAAGAACTGCTCAGAATTGAGGAACTCTTCCCAGAATGTGTAAAGATTTTAATTAATTGTGGGTTCTAAGCAGCTAACAGTGATGTTAGGTGTGAGGCAGGAGGGAGTGCCGGGGCACCTTTCCCCATTTCAGTAAGATGTGGGCTTCACTTGGGCTTTGCAGCACAAGATTCCTCCTTGGAAGGAAGGGCCTGATCTTGCCCCAGGACCACAAGTTGGTGCCCTTTGCTTTGGTTGAGGATGGGTTGCTGTGTAGAAAATAATGGCAGATTTGCTGAGCTAGTGAGAGGGAGTCAGTCTCTGTAGCTTGGCAAGTATAATTCTCAGTTTCATCACTGCTTTTTTTCTCTTTTATCTAGCAACTACAATAGTCCATACGTTGTGGGTTTTTTTCCAGAGTGCACTGGTAGCTCTCTTTGCCCTGGCCTGTTGTAAAACAGACTGGGAGGCCCCACTGTGTGAGACACAGGAGAGCGCTGAGCAGTTCTGCCTTGCTTACACCAGGCGCCTGCTATTTTCTGTCTTTTTGTAAGATTTAATCGTGTAGATTGCAGGTTCCTAAATACAGTGTTTGCTATTGCTAAGCCATGTTTGGAAAACAAACAAAACCAACCCAGCAGGTATTCAGCTGGCTTTCAAGTGGAGCCAGGAGGTTTAAGTATCAGCTACGCTGCATTTTAAGTATTGCTGTTTTAGATTCAGGCATTTGAATTCCATCTTAGCCTTTGAACAACAGGCTTCCTTACTTCACCATGCTGTTAAGAGTTTTTTAGATTTATTTTTCCCCTCCCTGTTGTGAGAGAACACATTTGCTGCAACAGCAGGGATACATTATAGCTGGTGACAGCCACACTGCTTGGATTTTCTTTGTGCTGTTTTCATACACTATAAAAGGGGGTTTGCCTCCTGGTCGCAGGAAATTTTCCAGGGCTGGTAAAAATTCTGTGAACTTGGGCTGTTCCCACCAAACACAATCCCACATTCTTGTTTACTCAGGCAGCTTAGAGCGTAAAGCCAAGTATGCAGGAAACTACATACAACTCAAAGTGGAAGATCTTTGCTTTCATTTAATACGACTTGTACTGGGAAGATGCAAAATGAAAAGGTTAATTGCGTAACAGCATTTTCAAGCTGAACAGGTAGGCATGTGTTGACTGTAGGTGGCAAGGTGTTCTATTTCTAGCTGCAGATGATTCTGCTTCATGCTTCAGTAGCATTGTATCAAATAACTTCTGTTAAATAGTTGTACCATAGCACTGATACTCGCCATTGCATTTATATTTTACCAATTAAAATACAGTACTTCAATGAACTATGGATTCTGGTTCACTCAGAAATAGCATACCATAATTTCTAGGAGTTGGGTGGATTGATCTCATTTGTGAGAGCTGGTTGTTTTTATTGTTATTGTGTCTTTATTATTATTTAATATGCTTTTAAAGGAACTATAACTTAGAATTTAGGAAAAAGTGGAAGAACATGGAAGGGGGAAAGGTGTGAAGTGTGGTGTGTGCAACCCAGAGTACTGGGGAGCAGGGTTAATGCAGCTTGTGTACGCAAAAGTATAAACTAGATGTGGACAGAACCCTAGTCATTTATGATTACTTCTCCATCTTTGAGAAAACAGGGCTTGCATCTAAACTAAAACCAGCTTACTTTGCAGAAATTAGTAGAATGGAAAAAAGCTGAAATTATCTTCTTAAACTAGAATTTAAGTAAATAAAGTGAAATTGCACAAAACTATGGACTGCAGAATTTTGACCTCAGCATATACTCGTGTGTAATGTACAATAGGTAGAAGTGCTGCTAGAAGATCTTTTAAAAGTTTTTTTTTAGGTTGAATTTCTTTTAGTTAAGTTCTAATGTTTTAGCTAAGATAAATCTCGATGAATCTGTTGCTTATTACAGATACTAACAGATACAGACACTAAATTACTATCTTTTAATACGAAGCATCTGTCTTGATTTGAGGAGTAAATGTCAGAAATGTAAAGAAGAACTGGAAAAGAAATGGATCTGACAAAGAGGCTGGATTTATTTGTTGATGTATTTATTAGTAATTACAGTAAAGGAAAATAACTGTGCACGTAGTGAATCTGCATTAAGTCATGGACTTTGGATTTCAGCAGCACGCAAGCACAAATTCCCTTTTTCACTCAGTAAACAAATGTGACAGGAAAAAAAAACCCTGAGCTATAGCAAACCAAAATGTTATCACAGTGCATTTCTTAAAACCCTTAATTACAGGAGATTCCTGGTATTAAGTGTCTTGACAGAACAGAGCATATAAATGTGAATGTAAATAAATAGGAAAACATTTTTCTGTATGAATAGTTCCATTGTTTGTTGTTTCATTCAAATGCCCAAGTTCAGTTTCCTGATCCTTCCATGATGCGCAGCTTAACGTGTTAATTGTGGGTTTAAAGACATTAAGTAGATCAGGCATCTTAAACCCTGAGATTTGAAGTCTTTAAGATTTCCTATTGCATGTGGTAGATGTTTTAATACTTGTCATTTTCAGCTCTGGTCCTCTTGATCAGGAAGGGGTACAATGTAGAACTCATTAGCTGTTAGCTCCTGATGCAGAGTAATGTATTTGGAAGCTTTCTTTGTCTGTGGGATCACAAATTTCTCTGTAAATTCACTTTTACTCATTTGCCGTTGCCCTTGTGCGGTCAGTACACTGTTAATGAATGCCAGTGCATATGTGTAGCAGTTATGATTGTGTTCTTCATACCTAGGAAAAACATCTCGTTAGTAAGAGTTAGTGCTGAATTACTGTGCATGGAGGAATATTTTACTGAGTGAAATACGGAAGCGCATGCTCTCCAAGAAATATTGCCACTTCCCTTTAATGCTGGTGCTTAAATATATTCTATTCGTTGCAAAGTGTGCTCTTCAGCCAGGGATACTAGAAACTGTGAGAATTAAAAAAAAAAAAAAAAAGGCTGCCAACTTTACAATAATGAGTTCATGAGTTCTTATTTTTTAGACTTACTTAGCTTTTACTTTGTTAACCTTTGCTCTTCCATGTATCGTTATCTTGAAAACGTCTTCCTGCAGCAGTAATGCTAATTGTGTGCCACCATGTGCACTTCTTTCAGCGTAGCATTACCTTGGAAGCTTACTTAAAATTAAATTCTATGGCTAATACATTGGTTGATACAGTTGCTGTATAGTGTGCCAGTCAAACTCCCATTGGCATTAACTTGTGCCAATTGTGCAAGGACAGAAATACTCACTGAATAAGAGAAGCCATTTAAAATGGTCTCTTTTTTTCTTTCTTCCCCCCCCCCCCGTTACCCTGACCTAGGAGCACATGGCACTTACCTGTTCTTTTCACTCTCAGAATGTTTCTCAGATTCTCCCTAATGTTTCACGTTGGCCACTAACAGCTTCACTAATTTATTCCATTCCCTCCCCACATAGTGCTGCTTTTTCCACGGGCCCTGTGTAACTGATAGAGACCTGTTTGCCATCTGCCTAATCCTCAGCCTTCTTCTGTAATTGCCTCAGCCCGTCTCATTTTTCCCTTGTTCTTCCTAGCCCTGTGACTCATTCCTTGCCTTCCACTGTCAGTGGCTCCATCGTCCCTGTTGCCACAGGGAATCTTCTGGGAGGTTTGCCTGTGAGCCCTGGGAATTTACAGGGTGTTTTTGCAACATCTGAGGACTATGGCTATCAAAAACAACCCTGGGACCCTGAGCCCAGTTCCAAACAGTTTTGTCAACTAATTGTTAAAAAAAAAAAAAAAATTGAGTAACTTAAAGAATGGCCGTCAGCACTGTGCAGTGCAAAACATCTGGAAATTACATCTGGGAAGTATGTCTTTATATCCTGACAAGTAAACCCAGTATCTCTCAGTATTTCAGTCATTTAAGGTACTGTTGGTCGTGGCTGTGGCCGCTGTTCTTTGCTGCTGTTCCTTACCATCCTTCCAGTAAATGAAAAGCAATCAAGAAAATTAAAATCAGGCTTGGCCTGAACCCAAAGGAGTTACAGTTCCTGTCAATTGAAAAAATAAACAGAGGAGTTAATTTAACAATTTTAATAAAAAAAAAAAAAGTTCAGTTTTCAGCAGTTTACTGGTCATTGGTCTATTTGTGGGAATAAGTAGATCACTTTGTCAGGAGGTTGCAGACCAAGGAAAAACAAATAAAAGCTTGTAGAAGAGATACCATTGTTACTAAAAATTAACTTGATGTCAAAAAAAGCGTTGGTAGAAGGTGGTAAGGCACTTGGAAACTGTAAGAGTATGAGAGAGACACAAATACTGTTGGCTTTACAAGTTCACAGGCATTTAAAAATTCTATTCTAGGTCAAATACTTTCATCTCCTGGTACTGGGGAAATAACACATTATCTCTGAAATTTTATAGTCAAGCGCTTACAGAATTGCTACAACCTGGTTTTGATTTGTTGTGGTTTTTTTTTTTTCCTTTTCTATAAGATGGTGTTTGTGTTCATTAACTTAAACGATTCAGAGGCCTCTGCTGGGCTGTCTGTTACATGTACTGTTACTGAGGAGTGGGCCAAGGACTGGCCTTTCCTCGGAACAGGCTGCTTGGACATCAGCAGGCTCCGTGACGTGGCAGCGCATGCTTCAGCCGGGCCAGGCAAGTCGTAATGCTCTCATCGGGCATTAACCTCAAGGAAAGCTACAAAGAAGTGAGCGTTCTCATTGGAACATACTGGTTTAATTCAAAATACGTGGAAGTCTTGCTGTATTTAACTATCTAAAGCAATGTTAGGAACCAGCTGGAAGAGCTGGAAACGAGCCTGAGTGTGTTTCCCATTTCTGATCACTGACAACAAAGAAGTCATCTGCATGTATGATGCGGGCAAGAATCCCATCAGTGTGAAAATGCAAATACACCTAAAACTGTTGAGACCTAGAAGAAATAATTATAGAATTGCGTCTGGGCTTTTCTACTTCTGTGCTTGGCAGCGTACTCTTAAAGGTAATGTTTCACTGAACTGTTTTTTTTTTTCATGCAAAATTATTTTGTTGCTGAAGAAAACTTCCCTAAAATGATCTCTTATTTTAGAGCTTTTGCGTTCCAGCAGATGCTTTTGTTACTTCCAACTTAAAAATACTCTTTCTCTGTTTAGGAATGCCACTAAGTTCCAAGACAGCCCGACAGCGTTGTTTGGACTGGTTTGTTAGAAATGCGTGTTCTAAAGGAGAAAGGCTCTGAATGAACCACAAACCTCACAGGATCCAAACAGGAACAGCCCCATTTATCATCCCAGACTAAAAACTCCTGTTGCACCTAGCTTTTAAACTACATACCTGTGAGGAAGCCAGGCCTCTCCCACAGAAAATTCCTCTAAGAGCTTATCCCACTCCTGAAGAAGCCCAAACATGTCTGGTTGCACTAGTGGGATACTTATGCACTGTTCCCATCCAGTTTCAGCTCTGTGAACGCCTTCTTCGTTGTAATTATACACCACGCCTGAAAATGAAGAGCAACAGATTGTCAAGGAATCTCCAACGGATTGGACAATCACATTCATATCCTTTTTCTTTTTTCTAAGTGATAAAAGCTACTACTAGTTTTCCACGCTGCCGTTCTTCCTTAGACTAGCTATCCCCTAGCTTCCCATCACAGGCCACAGAGTAGAAAGTACCGCCCTTGCTTTTAATCAAAAACCTGGTCACCTTTTTTACAATGTAATTTCAGATGTCTTTTGATAAGGAAAGCAACTTAAGGATGACCAGACTTCTTTTTTTAAAACCACAAATTAGACCACTTTTGTATTAAATAAACATCTCAAATGAGATTTTACAAGGTGGGCCTACTCTAAGAGAACTTGATAGGATTTTTAATGTGCTTTTTTTTTTTAATGTGGGGATTTATTTTTTTAATTTTACTTAGGGCTATTTTTAGAATTAGCAAAAAATTTTAAGTCAACATATCCTGAAACTTCTTTTTAAAAGTAGGCTGCCTAACTTTTTTTTATTTCCTTGTGTCAGGAACAGAAGTCACCTCTCAATTCCATTCTGTGCAGCTCCTCAGCATGAGAGGAGAAGTCTCTGGCTTTGATTTGAAGCTCTGTGTGCTCAACTGCTGTGAGGTAAATTCTTGTACTTTAGACTTTTTGATCTTTATGTGATGCTCTTTTTGTAGTGAACAGCTAAGCTCCTGGTTCTGGTACCCACGGCAGGCTGAGGAATTACGTTCTTCAACAGCAAAGCATCAGATATTTGGATGTTGCAGCGTTTTTAACAGGTACCAGGTGCTGCCGCAGGAGCAGAGGTGGCTCTGAAATAACTGCCACGTAATTCCAATGATCACAGGCGGAGCGGGCAGGCCAAAACCTGGGCGTACAATCTAAATATGAGGTCTGGGAGATGGGCAGCGCTTTGAAAGGCAACTACAAAGTGTTTTTGGCAGTGTTCGATTAATGGTTGGACTCAATGATTGTAAAGATCCACCCTGGATGATTCTACAACGTGTGTTTTACCGTGACTGTTGGTTATTCCAACATGAAGGTCGGATTTCCCGTCGTATTCTCTGAAATACAGACAGTGGTGCTGGTGACGGACGAGAGCATCGAGCATCGCTCGGCCCCAACAGACAGGCCCCGGCCCCGTCTGTGTCTCACAGCAGGGGCCACCACAGCGCTACCTGGGCCCCAGGTGTGGCGTGTGGAGGCAAAACCCTACTGAAAACCTGGAAAAGCCGGGTTTTGTTTCCAGAGCGGGGTCTTGTGGGTCAGTTCCCTCGGCAGGGGGGTTCCCCACAGGCCCCGGGGCACACAAGGTGGGAGCCGCCTTCCCCCCGGGCCTCCCCCCGGTGCCGCGGCGGGCCCTACCCGAGGAAGGTGCCGGCGGTGGGCCGCAGGAGGAAGGCGCGGGGCTGCCGGTGGCCGTGTCGGAAGGGGCTGGGCAGGCGGAGAGGGGCGGCGGACAGCCCGGCGCCGCGCAGGGGGCGGCCGCAGACGGGGCAGCGCGGCGGGGGCCGGCGGCAGAAGATGTCGGCGCGGCAGTGCCTCACCCGCAGGATGGCGGCCTCCGCCATGGCGCCGCTCCCCTCCGCCCCGCCTCTCCCTGCTGCTGGTGGCGGCGGCGGCCGGGCGGCGCTCCGCCCCGCGGCCAGCTGGAGATTGGGAA
>JAOXJM010000003.1:21676700-21719586 GCA_026413425.1 Tringa solitaria
GCATTGGCATAATAAACGGTCAATCAATAACAGTGAAAGGACAGATTAATAAAAGTTGCTTCTGTCAGAGGACAAATTGAGGACATCAGAAAAGATGAAATTCTATGAATACAATTGCTTCCTGTGAATAGTAACATTCAGCTCCTGTTCTGATTAGATGGAATTGGTTCAGATGAGCATCAAAAACTTCTGAATGCTTTTCTAAAACTGCTGAGGCTTGTCAAAAATGCACTGCACCAATGCCAGAAAAAGACAACAAAGCAAAACACCCAAAACTCTCAAACCAATTCCGAACGAATCCCCGGGATTTTGCAGCCGTCCTTATCTGCCCCATTTGTGCCTTCCAAGTTTTCTTATCTGCTCAGTTAAATTTGTATCACAGGCTACCTTCAAACTCTGAATGGGTTTGGACGCGTAAGCTATGCGCTGCTTTGCCTCATGCTAAGAAAAATAGCTGGTCAGTCAATCCCAGATTCTAAACTCTTTTCCGTGGGCAGTGATGATGATATATGGGATGAAAAAAAAACCCCACAACCTGATTTTTCTAAGAGCAGCATGAGCAAGCCACATTGGCAGTTAGAAAAAGTCTTATAGTGCCAAACAAATTTGATGGATTAGCAGTAGCTGAGAACTGATATAGAGTACCAAGTTACTGTTTTGTAGACTTCCCTGAACAAAATGCATTATCTTAAAATATATTAATGTCATCATTTAGAAGATAGCTTGCTGACAATGTTGTTAAAGAAACAAGACTCTGAAGTGCCCAGCTGCCTCGGTATTTCTGAACATGCACAATGTGAATAAAAATACCATCTGAGTCTTATCTGAAACATTTTCTTTATCCTATTGGCCGAGTAATCTAGGAACTCCTCACAAAAGCAAACGAAGAGCATATTAGTGGTTATTCTCCACCAGCTCAAAATGCAGAAAATCCCCAGGTAGAATTTGGAAAGCAATGGTAGAAGAGCTATGGTTTGTCTTTAGAGACAGAAGTTATATCCATGGAGACCTAGACATTAATAAGAGAATACTGCCTAAATAGTCAAGCTATCCCAAAAGATAATCCACTTCAACCAGGAGTCACAGAAGTTATTAACTACTTGCCACCTTATTCTTTCTGCCTTCTATTCACAGAGAAGAAAACTGCGGTGTTGAGTGAGCTGAACAGTCACTAACTTAGGAGCACACCACCTGCAGAAACACAACTTTTGACACTTCTAACCTCAGAATTATTGATGGTGGCCCAAATACTGAATCTACTCACTCGTGCCATAAAGAAAGAAGGTAAGATTTCCTTTTTTGAGAGTGAAACCCCATCAAATTTACCCCAAATGGCAATAGACGGGATACAAACCAGCACATTATATACAGCATGAGGATGCTACGCTGAAGGCTTTATTTTCTACACTTTTATTTCTTATTAGTGCAGAACCCTTGTACCATCTAAGATCATCCTGAATGACATTTCTCTCCCTTCTTTGCCTTCTCTCTTTAGTGTAATCTAGCTGCCATCAAAACCCAAGATTACTGCTACTGCCCACTTCATGAACATGGCAGAAATTAGGCAGAACAAAGGAAAATCACAAAGCTTTTAAAATGAAAATAGGAAGTGCCAAGGTGTAGCATTGTGGTCTAGTCTTCCCATCATCACTTCCTAAGTCTACACCATCATTTATTGCAAGCTTCTGGAGAGAAAAATGAAAGCATTCTGTTTTTTTTTCTCTAAAAAAGCGAGGTTTTCATGAAGGCAAAATTTTCAGCACCATTTTGCTAATGAAAGCGAATTGCTTTTCTTCCCTGAGATTTCCTAGGAAAAGCAGAAAACACTTTCCCAATACTTCTAAATTATGCCATTAGACACTATGGGCTGTTTCAGTCTTGGACTGGAAAAGAAATGCAGAATTTTGTTTCTGTCCAGGAATCTCTCTGCAGAGAATCTCCTCTATATTCATTACAGCCTGTTCCTATTTGTTCTCTGCCATAAGGCACATGTAATTGCAAGTCGGCAGCAAAGATTTTTTTTAAATAAATCTATCAAGTCAGTGGTGGTACCATATGACCAGAGATAGAGCATCTATATTTAGTGAAGAGGTGGGCGATCCAGACATACAGACCTGTTGGCCCGACCCTGGCAGAATTCAAGGCTGAGCAGGTTCTGTCTGAAGTGTGAAAGACTGAAGGTGAATGGAAAAAGAGTTGAAAGGTGTCTTGGGTTTAGCAAAAGCTGGCGGATCTAATATAGATATTTGCTAAGGTAATTGATTTTCTATACAAGGACAGTGCCTTATATTTCACCAGCACAGGCAAAATATTTGAGTCATTGCCATGGAGGGAATGTGTGAGCCTGGGAAAGCTGAAAGTTAGTGGAGGAGCCAAGAGAGAAACAAGGGAGTAGCTAAAAGCAAAGTAGGGATAACAGCTATCCTGGATGTGGAACTCACAATGAGAGGTCTTCAGACCATTCCTACAAGTCTTGCTGGACACAAATTCTGTAGCTGTTTTCCAGACTGAACTGAAACATCTATATGTGACAGGAGTAAGGAGGGGAAGTTACCTGCACACAGAAACAGGGACTATTTCAATGTTATTCAAAGTGACAGTAGCTCACCTTTCTGGGAAGAGGAAGAGGGATGTCAAGTCGTAAATAAAAAAATGGATGCCTGGACAGAAGTATCAGACCACGGAGAAAGTGCTTGTATTGTGATACACTTAGTGATTAACAGTAATTATCAGCCGAAACGAGACATAAGACATGTCTGAGCACAGATCTGCTCTGGCATGTCCCAGCAGGATGAGTTTGAATTGAATCACATGCACGGCTACTAATGCAAACAGAAAAATGAAGGGGACCAAATATCAACTAGAAATACAGGGTGAAAAGGTAGAAGACTGCTGCCTTTGATATATCTGGAGATAAATAGTGGGGGAAAAGAGAGTCATTGAAGCCAAACGGAGTTATTGGCATGTGAGTGAACAAATACAAACTGACGTTAAGAAAAAGTACACCTGGAAAAGAAAACAAAGCTTCTGAACAGCAGAGGAACAAGGTTCAGCAGTAACCTTTCTGCAGTATTAACAGGAGTCAGGAAGGGAATCTCAGCTACTTTTAGAAGGGGTTACTTAAATCTTAAATGGGATTACAACTGAGCCTGTAGGGAAGCAAACATGATGACCCAAGGTATACCATACCTCCTACATTACATTTATCTTGGTTCTGCAAACCAAGGATTCCCTCCTGTTCTTGGTACAGAGCATTTCTTCTTTGTCATGAGAGACAACAAGATTGTTAGAGTTCTGTGTTAGTAATGTTACCTTTGGCCATTGCAATGGAAAAGTGTAATCCCATCACATGGGGTCTGATCCTTGGTGGTTTTGAACCCTTCAATTCACAGGAAAATCAATAACATCTAGAGTAATTGATGCAAGGGTCTTCTACTAAGAGACTACCTTTAACATGAGGACATCTTCCAAAGAAACATCATGTACATAACAAACACCTAAAAACTATTCAACTCCAACAGCCACTCTGTCACTGCACTTTTCCTTATTTTGGGCCTTTTACAAAGCATCTGGTTTTGCTGTAAATGTACTTGGACCTGCACAGCACAGCACACTCAAGCAACCAAACAGCAAACCAAGCAATAGGAAGACACTACTGTTCAAGTGCTGTTATTCCTGCCTCATGTGAGCAAGGTGGCAGTGTCTTCTGAATTTTCTACTACATTATGAAAGAGGAGGGAAAGACAGTGAAAATGCAGTGAAATGTGTTATTCTCATCATTATGCGAGGCTAATCCTGGGCATATATTGAAATCATCATAAAAATCAACAGTCAGATATTTTTTTATTTTAATTACCCTGACATCAATTGAGAGAAACTACTCTTTTAAGATCACACAGAGACCACCTCCACAGCAAGCACAGGCTACAGAGAATTGCCTGCACAATCAGAAAGCCCACGGCTCTTAGCCATGGTAAGAAGCTCAGTAGTCCCTTGGTAGAAGGGCTGCAAACCAGAAATAGAGTGTTTCCACGGCCATAAAGGGAAGTCACACAATCACAGAATCACACAATCTTCATGGTTGGAACCTGTCTCCATTCAGAATCACAGCAGCAACCAAAAACTGCTATCACCCAAGATCTGCTCAGGCTTTCAGTGAAGGAAGGAGATGTCCCAGACAAGTTGCTGCAAAGAGGCAAATTCAGTGTATGTGTTACAAAACACCAAGCAAAAAACAGTACTCATGTCTACCTGGGCTACAGGCCAACAGATGAGATGGCGGAGGGACAGAGACTCCACAGAGGGATGACTGGGATTGCTGAAGTTCCTGCTGTCACCAGAACCCCAAGTGAGGCTCTCTGACAAAGTTGGTGCACAGATCTGTGGACAGTAGGCATTCAGGAGTGCCAAACAGGTTTTTTGTGCTGTGGTTTAAAAATTGGCCAGAGAAAGCACGTGGTGTTCACTGGGGAAAGTGAACACTTTGGTCCTTGGGGAACCCTGGGGACCAAGGTTCAATTATCTGCCACAGGACTCCTTATGGATCACCTGCTGATCTCATGGGCCTCTGGACTCTGCAAGTCAAGGCACCCACATGGTACAAGCTGGAGTTTTCTAAACATTATTTTAGGTTTTGGAAGATGAGAATACTATTAGTTCCCCATCTCCTCCTCTACGTGGTTACTGCAAAGACAAGTATCTGAAAAGATTATGAGGTACCCAGATGTTACGATATTAATAACTTAGAAGTTGGTCATCCTTTTTAACATGGCATTGATAATTGGTAGATAACTGAAGGATCTACACAAGACCCACTTCATTTCTGTTGAAAATAAGTTGAAAAAGGCAAATTGTTGAGGTAATTGAAGCACACTAATCTTCCATAATTATCCGTAGTTCTCTTTAGTACCTTCCATCCTCCCACTACCAACTCCTGCTTGCTCAGGGAATTATCATTGCAGGAAATAAACAAGATTTCAACCCTTCTTGTATCCCCATCACAGCTGCAACGAAGAACAGGCTGATGAACAAGGAGAAACACTGACAAGAAGCAGAGGGTATCCATTAACCTCTTCAACAAAGAACATCAGACACTAGGTTTTATTAGGGGGAGTACGACAGCTTAAGAGTTAGCACTCCTTCTTGCAAAATTTAATTAAATTGTGATCAACAGCCCTAGTACATTTATTCAACAATGACTAAATTAGCCATTGCTGCTCTGAAGACAGTTCTTGGACTTCTTGTTCATAATTCCCAGAAAACATCAGCTCAACACTCAACAGAAGTCAAAGGCAACTTCAGAAAATATTCAAAAAGAAATCAAGAAAAAGCAGGAAACATCATTATGTTACACTTCTGGTTCCATTTTCTCCTCTGAGGTGCCCACCTCTACCCCTCATGCTCAACACAGATGGAAAAGAGCTATAAAAGTCTGAGGCAATTAAAAGTAACAAAAATGATCAGCCAAATGGCAGACATGGAGAACTTAAATAGGCTAGAATTCTTCAGCCTGGAAAAGAGATGACTGAAGTCTTTTGTAATAAGGGAATATGAAATGCTGACTTGCAGGGAAAAGATGGTAATTATTTTTCATAAGTCAATACCTAGAAGTTCACAATAAAGTCATAAAGTCATCTGACAACTTTTAGAACACGATTGTTTCTCGAATAATACAATTATTAAATTGTCACACACTTAGATCCATAAAATGTACAAAGGGTTCCAAAAGCAAAGAGACAAATTATTGGAAGAAAGGTCCATTAAAACCTAGTAAACCAGAGGATGCTTCCAGAGATGGAAGTTCCTCTGCTACAAATTGCTGGAAATTGGGATATAATACTACCAAGGAATGCACCGCTTTATACACACTCTGTTCTTACATCTTTTTTTAGTAATTTTTTTAAAAATCTATGACCATTGATTATGAACCAACATAGGTTCCTGGTCTGATCCAGTATAATCATTCAATTTGTGAATGGTGTCAGCTCTGTTTGGGAGCCAGCAAGGATGATTACACTCACTTATTGCACAAAACAATGAATATTATAGACACGCACCATCTAATTTCTGCCTCAGTCTCAGGTTTGTGGCACAGCCACTACATGGAGGGTATCATTACAAGATCGCAAATAGTATGAGTGACCAACTACTCTGCAGATTGTTGTCCTAGCTGGTTACCATTCAAAGTTTTTACCTTACCGGATTTCTGAATTTGTAGTACTGAGATATTCAGTTCTTTTACTACAGCCGTGTATCTTGTATCAGCAAGAACAACTGAAGAAGATTTCAGGGTTAACTTGTACAGTTAATAAGATCAGAAAGTGCAATGAGATTCATCCAAATGAAAGACCCCATTCACACACAATCTTTTTTCCTTTTTTTTTTTTTTAAGTTGTAATACACAGCCGTGTCTAAAGATGTGTAACTGGTCTGCTGGCTGAGGTTAAATATTAAGGGAATGCTGAAAATAATAACGATAAGAGGCAGAGGATTTTTAAAGCTTGGGGCTGAATTATCCCAGGAGAGAAAACAAAACACAACAAGCCACCAAAGAGCACTGGCTTATCTATCAGTTCACACAGATGATAAGACTACACAATCTTTCCTGCTTGCTCTCATTTGTGCTTGTATGTCATGGTTTTAGCATTCATAAGATCATTCAGGCTTACAGAAGCCTCATGCAATATTAAAATGTTTATGCAACCCCTTTCTGTGCTTTAAGAAGCAACAACAAGTTCTGTGTGTTCTTGAGAGAACAAGAAAAAATAGGTTCTGTATCTCAGGAGGAAACCCTACTACAGTCAAACGATGGTCTCTGAGCCATCTTATGATTAATCAGAACAGTAATTTTTCCGTCAATTAGTGCCATTTGCATTTCACCGCTCTTCCTCTCTTGGCCTGTGCTTAGAAGATGCTTCTAGGCTTAGATGTATCAATAAGCTAAAGAACATGCTTTTATTTCAAAAACTTGTCTCTTCAAAATAATTCTGTCCCTACAACTAAACCATTCAAGCCACGTATCACGAGACAAAGATTAAGATACCTAAAAAAGCAGGCCACTTTGATCGAAGTGGCGTTTTACAGAAGCACTTGGTGCTTAATGAGATGTAACTGCTATAAGCAGCAAGCTTCAGAGGAGGATCTGGAGAAGACCTCCACGTCATTCTGCCTTGGCTTAGCAGCATGAATTGCTTCACGGCAAACTATCACGAACAGAGTAAGAAGGAAATAAAACTTAAAAAAAAAAAAAAAAGAAAAAAAGGCAGCAAAGGTTTCTGCTTAGTGTGAAGGGACTCGAGATGACCAACTTGCTCAGATATACAGCTGGAATGGGACTGTTTCAGAGGCACAGAGGGCTGAAACAAGAGAATCTGAGATAAACAGAGCTCGACAGAAAAGTGGTACACTTGTACCCCCTGGAGGCTTCATGCCAACATCTGTACTCCTCACACACGTGCTTGAAGGCTTGGACCACAGTTCAGATGGAAGCAGCAGACCTTCATCCCATGCAGTTCTCATCAGCATGTCACTCTTTTGGTCCTCTCTGCTACAGAAACAAACCGTTTCCACTGTGTGCAAAGCTCAAGTCCTGGTTCCCAGCTCACGTCTGGCTCTTGCAGTTGGCTGCAGTTTTGCCAAAGTAAAGAAGTCAACCTTAGTCATAGGTTGGGTTTCTGTACATGATTGCATGAGCCCATCTTCTCACCTGCTTATCAGCATACTTTATCTACATGGTAAAGCTAGATCCTAATTAATATCAGTCTGAATGACAACCAAGAAATTCTTTCTTTATTTTCATTTCCATCAGCTTTTTATGACATTTCCTCATTAAACATCTCAGTTTGTGTCGTCCATTAAAGATTTAGAACTCAGATAAAGCCAAGCTGAAAAATTCATGCTCTGCACTTGGTTTGACCATCCCTCCCGCAGCTGCTGACATGCTTGACTGGGGGCCCTCTGATGAGCAGGATGAGCTGCAGATGTACTAGCAAATGCCCTGCAGGCACCCCTGGGCTGAGCAGCAATGCTCAAAATGGCACTTTAACAAGGCACCAGAAGACTGTTTAATCCCATGTTGCAGCCCTCTGAGATGATCACATGGGGGCTTCAATAATATTTTTTTTTAATTATTTAAAAAAACCCCAGCCTTAAAGAGGCTTTATTCTTTAGAGCAGCAGGGTTTGCATCCTTCAGCACCAATTTGGAAAGCATGGCTTTGCAAACCTCTGAACAGTGTGGTGCTTGTAACAAATACACATTAAAACACGGTCCCCGAATCCCACTCGGTGTCACGTCTGCCACCACGCAGCCAGCACCACGTGCCCTGCTCCGAGCCAGGTCATAACATCAAGAATGACCCGAGGTTTTCCCACTTCACAGCTAAGCACAGCCTCTAGTTGCTCATTTTAACCCAGCTGGACACTTCCCAGCAATACACAGTCCAACATGCATTAGCACTGGTTTGCTTGATCCAGTGATGAACTCCATGTATCAACCAGCCAAGACGATTGATTTTTTTTAAAAAAAAAAAAACAACTTGTTTACTTCCAGAGATTCTCAGAAGTGGTTCTTTTCTGAAAGAGTTTGAAGGCACCAGGCTTCACAAAAGAAGAAAAAGAATGAAAGGCTTGACAAGATTCTATGTAGCATTCACCCAGTCTAACAAAAGAGCTACAGAAAACCAACACCTATAAATCTCCAGCAGTGTTTTCCCCCTTGTTTCTAGGCATAGTATTGCCTCATTTAATACCACAGACAGCTATAAATCAGTCTAAATGCACTTGTTCTATTATCACCTCAGCTGTTTGCTCTTAAAAAAACCCACAACGCAAACCCCCTGAACTGCTCCTTCCAAAAAGATTCTCTGCCTTCTGGTTCTTCTCTGCTTCTCCATGTCCTGACTTGTACATCTCTTCTGTCTAATGTTACGTGAGTAATTGAATTCTCAGTTCTGCTGCAGAACTGGCAGAGCGTGTGTAGCAGGGAGGGGAAGTCACTGTGGGAAAGAGGGTAAATATTTTTGTATCCAATATCCTTTACTCTTATTCATGTCTAAAGTTCATCTGAGATCTGCTTTCTAGGAAAATGCCCTACAACCAGTAAGTTCCAAGACTTTATGAAGTCAGACGCGTTCAGCTTCTCCTGCTGTAGTTGTTCCTTTTTGTACAAAATGCTTGAATGTTTGTGGCCAACCCAATGGAGAGAAGATGATGCAGTGACCTTCTGGAGACACATCTCAGCTGGCAGGTGGGACACTGGAGCTCCAGCTCTTGCTGAAATGAACATTCAAGAGCTCTGCACAAAGTGAAACAGCATCTAAGGAGGGATTCAAAGAGTCCTTCCTCCTCCACTGAATGCAGCATTGCTTGATGCCTTAGGTGTTCTCCGGTGATGCAGGAGTTGCGAGTTCGAACTCCTTCAGGCAGAGAAGGAAACTAAACCTGAAATTTCTGCACCCTGGGTAACCACTCTAACCAGCTGGTTAAAACACACACAAAAAACCCACTGGCTGTTTTTATAAATCTAACTCTTGATACTTTTTCCAGCTGCAACTACTATTAAGTTAATATATCCAGAATTTGTAAATAGTTCCAAGAAAAAAATAGACTTTTTTCTTCATCGAAGAAGTTATTCTGGAGAGGTACAACCAAAGAAGAACAGTGAGCTGTAATTCAGACTGTGACTTCTTCCTGGGAAGGAAGAAAGAAGTATTCTCCTTACCCAATGCCAAACACCAGTGGAGTCAGCATCTTCTATTGTCCTCAGGCAACACCCTCAAGGAAAAAATTCACAATATAACTGCACCCACCTGTGCTGAACTACCTCACTTGGAGCTCCCTCAAACAGCTCGAGATGCTGTGGACATGGTGCTGCAGGGGTGGTCCCCAATGTACCAGGCAGCAGCTTCGGGGCTCTCAGTCTTTAACTGAAATGCCTCTGGGGGATTTATGTGTAGGTACCTAGGAACCTTTGTGAATATGAGCCCAGAAAGTTTTTAAATGTATCAATACAAATTAATAATAGCGTATAAGAGAGTTAACATTTCTGGGGTGGAAGGTAATTGCCTGTTCAGCCCCTTCTCATTTAGAACTGCCCAAAGGATATCGAAGTTGCAGCATTTCAGCTAAGGTGTTCAAAAGACAGCCTTGTAAATTCAAACTCATCTTGAACACCAGAGAGAAAGAAAAAAGAAAAAAAAGCCCACAAGACCAGCTTTCCCAATCAAATATGACAAATTCAGCTCTAGAACATATTTTAGTCTTTTGAAGTTTAAAACGAAATACATCAGAATGGTAAATATCTTGTCTGCTTTCTAAAAGCGAGAAAATCAAATATCTTCCACTGGTGAATTTGTCATATTTGATTTGAAAAGCACTGATTTTTCTCTTCTGTGTTTCATTTCTAAATGAATACATACAATGTAAATGAATTTGTGTAATACATATACAGCCTCCTTTCAAAGGGAGCCATTTGTCAATGGTACATTAGCTAAGCTCGAAGCTGCTAGCACAACTGCCACAAAAATAGAACAACTGCAATATAAAACCATCCGCAGCTCATTGCAGATGCCGAAACCTCTTAGTGACATATTAATAAGTTACAGAAGATATACCGCAATATTTTCAGGTAGCATGTGACCAAAGCATACCTGTGTGTACATGAGTGCAGCATCTTCTTCAAAATGGTAGTTACTTCCTCAAATACTTAAAAAAAAAAAAAAATAAAAAAATTCTGAGTAGTGGCCAACTCCTCTCCGTATTTTTTCTTTGCCCTTTGACAGGAGCTGGCTGAAAAAAGTTGGAAGAGTGAAGAAATGGGGAAAAATTTCTACTCCTTTACATAAAAATGGATATGAAAAAATCTTCTAAAAAGACCTGGATAAACCAGGTAGGATTGGAAATGCTGCTACAGCAGCTCAAGTCTAAAGCAAGTCAATTTGGTGCTCGCTGCCGTGGTCCAGCCCCTGGGGTGCGCTAAAAACTCCTGGACCAGGCAACCTCATGGATTACTGATATCCCTGGCCGAGATGCACCACGGAGGGTGTAGCTGAGTCGATGTCAACCCCACAGCAGAGCTCACATCTCCAAACCCTCACAGGCAAGCCCTCAAGTCCATATATTTTTGAAAGCCCGTTATTTTAAACCCAAATATTGGAGGTTGGGCTTGCTGTACTGTACTTCCCCTCACCTTTGCCACGTGAAGAAGAGACTGTCTTTTCACAGAAGCTTAATGATTCTGTCAATTCCAAGAGCAGAGGGTTGTTTGGGTATTTCTAACAAAAGGTATCATGCCATCTATCCAAATTTTCAAGAGTGCAATGCTTTCTCATTAAATAAAGGCCGAAATACTATCACACTTTTATCATTCTCTATGGTAGAAATGAGACGGCTACAGTTCAAAGTTGAGCCCAATTTTAGCCAGTATTAACTTTTAAGGGAACTTACCATGTTTTAGCCATACACTTAGACACATAGTTGACCAACACCTGGCATTTTATGGCTTAGTTACGGAGAACTTAGATTCCCTTTGAGCACAGAAGAAGAGCAGGTACTAGAGCACATTCAGATTTCAAGAAAGCAGAATCTGAATTACAATTAGATGTATCTATCTAATCAAGAGCATGTCTTAATATCCTAATTATACAGTCTCGGCAGCTGGATGAAATATGAGGTACTGAGAACCACTGACAAAGCAATTTTAAAGGTTGGCCTAACATTTTTCGTATTCCTCAAGCAGGGAAAAGAACAAGTACTTTACGTTTCTGAGGAATAATGAAGTAGGGATCACGACTGACTAATCCCTAATTGCAAATAAATCTGTGTAGCTGTCTGATAACTGTATAAACAAATGCTTACTCCACTCCTATAAAGCCTTTCGATATACTGGACAGTCCCTATAACCTGGCTCCAATTACCTTTGGATTAGAAATACCATTTTGAAATATTCTATGGAAATGGATCTGCAGGCTGATTTTGCCTTTGATTCCCTGGAGGAAACCTGCCACGTTAACGTAGCAACCCATGCTACGTGTTCTGAAACGCTACCTGCGGGGCAGTTCTGGTCAGGAGAAAGTGGGATTGGTTTAGTGGTGGCAGTCCTCAGGGCTGAAATTCTGCTTAAAGATAATGCTAGATGCCCCTCTTAGTATTTTTTATTATTTACGTAATTTACATACTAGTGAGTGTAGCTGAGAAAAGCCCATTAATAATCTGCGCAGAGACAAAAATAGGCACATAAATAGAAAAGCATCCTCTGAGCCAGTTTCCAATCACTCAGACTTCAGTAACAGACTGAACAGTTACAGTGAAGAGTGAGAGATGAGGGGATGAGGATGCTGAAGGACACCTTATGTTCAAGGTGAGAGGGCAGTTCACAGGAGAGAAGAGGGAACGATTTGCCCCCTCACTACCCCTTCTGTGCTCCTTTGCAAATTTCTACCCATGCATTCCCTACATTAAAAAGAAAATCAGAAAAAAGAAAGAAAAAAAAAAGGAAAAAGTATTAGATTACTGGGAAAATATAGTCCTCAGAGGAGGCAGCAATAAATTATACCTGAAAATAATTGGGTTTTTTATTAAAAAACAATCGGGACTGAGGGAACAGGAGAGTCAGCTAAGGTGTGATTTAAACTCAGCACCTAAAATAATGGGGGAAAAAAAAAGATGTAGATGATAAAAATAAATACTGGTCTAATGTCCAAACTACCTCATGTACATTGATCCAAGAGTTGATCTGCCAGAGGACTAGATGTTCTTTGCTGTGAGAGCTCTTAAGGGATATCGGAATTTCTCACAAACCCTTGCTCTCCCTGTCCTTGGAGGACATCCCTCACTTGGTGCCTGTCCTGCTCCTGGTGACGCCGGTGTGAAGACCCTCTGCAGTCTTCAGCACATGGGTCTGAGGGCTCATTTATGGCACCTGAGACATTATTTGCAATAAAAAGTTTTTCATTCTCTAAATATATCAGTACTAAACATAGAATCATAGAATGGTTTGGGTTGGAAGGGACCTTATAAAGATCATCAAGTTCCAACCCCCCTGCCCTGGGCAGGGACACCTCCCATCAGACCATGTTGCTCAAAGCCCCGTCCAACCTGGCCTTGAACACCTCCAGGGATGGAGCATCCACATACTTATTCTTTAAAAACAGAGGGTGGAAAATAAGTTTCCAGATTTTTTTGTCAGCTTATTTTATGACAATAACACTATTTAAATTAGGGCCTCAGGGGAAGTTGTGTGTGTTTCCTTTTAAATCACAAGCCCTGAATTTGGAAACTAATTCTGTAGTACTGCAGAGTGACTCTTTTCAAAGTATTCCAGCTAACTTTATATTATAAACTCTCACATCTACCATTTTTTCCTTAGAAAAACTCCACAGTAAAAGCAATTTATGCTTATTTCCTTTCCCTGCCACTTTGAATATAAGTATGCTAATTAAACCACAGAGGGATTAAAAAAAACAAGGTAAATATAATTTAACATCAGGCTGTAAAATTTCCTAGCTAATTCTGCTAACGAAAAGCGAAATCTTATCAGGAAACAAGCTGTTCTGAGAACATGGCAACAAAGAAATCAAAGTTGGCTCCAACATAATGAACAAGTAGATGGCAGTTGTGAGATTCAGATTTTGACGTCTGTTCTTTGCCTTAATTTCCCCACTGCTAATATTAGGAAATTAGTATTTCTCATCTAGTACCTTGGATTGTAGATAAGCACACAGCACCATTAAAATGATTTATTTTACCTTTTTCTGGATTGCTGTCCTACAGTATCAACATTTTGAGAAGACAGTAACACTTGTCAAGAACTTACCATGCCATTTGCCTTTGTAAACTGTTCCAAAAGAACCCGACCCTATTCTGGTAGAAAGCATGACTTCGCTTGCTTCTATTTCCCAGTAATAACTGGAATCTCTCTGCCCACGAGGTCTCTGGAACACAAATTGACGTGGCTTTACTGTAAGCATTCAATCAAATATATTACATATACACAACCAGAATGAAATAACTTCCTAACAAGTTTAAGATGCACTGAAACCTTGAGGGTTTTGTTCTATAGTTTGGACTTCTGTTTTTCTCCTCAATTTGTGTGGGGTGGTGGGTTTTTTACCAAAAATAAAAAAGGACAAAACATTTTCTTAGATGGCTTTAACTGCTTAAGAAGCTATCATTAAGTTCTGCACCATAAACTTAAACCCTGATCTTAGATTTTAAGAGGAACAAGTATTTTATGATCAACTATTTAAAAACATCTGAAATACTTACGGAATTTACTGACTTTTTCAAAATTACAATACTAAAATTCAGGAACTCATTTACGTATTTAAAAGGAATAAAACAACAAGACAAGCAAAATTCTCAAATGTCTGAGCAATTAACAACTGTGTCTCACTAAGCAACTGTACTTTCATTTTTTAAATCTTCTAAGTCTTCAAAAAATTTGAGATATTATTCATTATTATCTAACTTTTCATTCTCTGCTGCTTGTAGTGAAAAATAATTTCACAATACTGTCTGAAATTAATTTTCAATCCAAAACACCTTGTTTTGAGTATTGACAACAGAAGGCAATAGTGCTATCTTTCCCAAGTTAGTCAAAATTATATTGTTATTAAATACACACACGGTGCAGAGCAGTGTAAGATTACCATCAACTTGTACTGCCTTTTATGTACAGAAATTTATCCCATCCCAACATATGACTACTACTTTAGTATACTTTAAAAAAAATAAAAATCAAATATTATCATACTTACAATTTTGTTTTTTTCTTGTGTGTTGGATCCAGGGGCTCGCTCTCTTTGGGCTGGGACTGGGGTTTTGGGCTGAGACCAGCCAGTGGGGCTCATATTGTTGGGACTTCCAGACAGAGCAGAGGGTGAAGCTAAAATATAAAAATAAACACACACACAAAAAAATAAATTACAAACCAGAAAATAAACACAAAATAATATTATATATTATTTCATTTTTGGAAACCATACCTGATTCACTATGGCTTCGAATTGCATCCTGAAACAGAGGAGATAGATAACAAAGTTAACAAATATATCAGAACATATAAAGGAGCAAGCAGGAAAAGCACTGAAATTGTTCCTGACAGTTTTGGTCAAGTGTGATAGAGTATTGACCAACACCCTCCAAAAGGTGACAGCTTCATTATTTTCTAGTTACAAGAATCCTAGGTGCTAAAAAACATGCAATTTGTGAATTCTGACAAAACATTAAGAATATTCACAGCATATTAAAAGGTATTACTACCAAAAAAAAAAAAAGCTAAAAAATAAAAGAAAAAAGAGCCACAGAACAAGAAGAAACACCAGAAATACTGTCTGCATTCCCAGCACTGGATTTTTGTACATGCTTGTATTTCAGATCTGAACATAGGTCCTGTGATAGTCCTGTATCTCTAGGGGACAAGCTCTCAAAAAGGTTTTGGGTTACAAGTAGCAAAACTTTTAAAAGCCCTTAAAATAATCCAAGTCAATATACATATTGAAATATCTCTACCGTACGATTTCAACTCAAAAAAGGCCGTATCTTGTGCCCTAATACAAAACCATCTGATTTTCAAAACATTTTTCCACAGATTAAAAGTTGGATACTATTTGAAAAGCAAGTTCTTACACAATTCACTAGTTGGTACAGTGCAACAACTCTCACCTCATGCCACAGGCACTTGACAACACAATTCTACAGCCATGCACAAGAGAAACTAAGCTCTGACAAACATAACTTTACAACTTTTCTCACCTGCTACGTATTATCCCAAAGTACATACAGGAAAGGTAAAATATCCAGGTACTGTATAAGTACAAAGCAAGAACATGCACTACAGAGATGTTAAATACTGTCAAAGTTAATAGAAGTCAATTCAAACTTTCTAACTTATTAGTAGAATAATAAATGTAAGATTTCATAGGAGGACAGAACAAGCCTACATTCCACCATACAGTTTTCAAATTAACTCAGATTAACCTTAGTAAAGACTCATTTATGAAATACATATTTTTAGCTAGGTAGTTGCATTCTCCCAGGCTTGACTCTATATACAGTATTCTCGCAGAGCACATCTCTGCTCTGCGCCCGAGTGGGTTGAAATCTGCATAAATTACCAACGAAGAACTCTTGCAAGTGACTACTTCTGTCCATTCTGCGGACAATAAAAATCTTTAAGAACCTGAATGACTAACAAGTTTTGTCCATCAGCCTCAGAACGTAACTGCTTCCAAGTAAGCTGGCAAAGGATAACTAAATTATTTAAAATTGTTCTCACGCTTATGTATACATAATTCTTAATTAATAAAAAAGGATTTTTGATTTTCCATCCTGATGTATTTTCTTTTTTGCATATTAATCCCACAGCAAATGAACCAAAACCAGTGGTCTTTAGAGCTGTTCTTACAGCACAAATAATACCACACAATGCTGTTTAGTCTGTCAGCTTTGCTTTTATGTGAAATAAAAATAGTACATCATGTTCATAATCTGAGGTTTGTACAGTTATATTAAACAAAAGTTTCCAGAGGCAAAAAGCCTCTAGATGTGTTTGAGAAGGTTTTACTTTAAAAACTGTGTGATCAAATGCATTTCTAATCCAAGCCTATTTAAATTCACACCAAATTTCATAGTAGTATGGATTCATCCAGCTAAACTAAAAATGAAGCTCTTCTATCAGTTTTCCTCTTCCAATTAGCATCCTCAATATTTAAAGATCAACATGCTATGAGGATTTCCATCAAATCAACTCCAGATTAAACACATCATGGGGACACTACCATGGCTTACAAGTTATAGCAATCCTGTTAATCACAAGAAAACAAAAAGGCACCAAGAAAATACCTACTCTTCCCCTCAAACAAAATCGTCTGCACCAGGAACTGGGAGAAGCATTCAGGCTGTTATTCTAGACCAACCCGGTAAGAGATAAAAGAAAAGAACAGAGGAAGTATAAAAAAAAAAAATTAAAGAATTAAGTGTTAGGATAAATCAAAGAAAAGTTAACCTAATTTGTTTGATATATAATAATTAAGTGCAGTAAGACTTCTAAGTACGTATTCCTGTTCAAACCCCAAAGTTCACTAGCATCCATCCGTTGGTAAACCACTTTATTAAGGTGGTCTTTCTTGTGTCATACTAGAATGTCTCTACTACCTTATTTTGTGTTGTGGGTGTTTTTTAAACTTTTTTTTTAAACCCTTTCAGAAAAGTAGCCATTGCCTTTTAGACATGACAGTTATTTTTATTCAGTCCCTATGATATTACAAAGAGCCAAAATAGAAAGCATTGCTGTCTTAACTGCTATGTATAAAGGATAAAAAAAGCAATGTATCCTTAAAGGCTCATCACATTGTAAAGTCAATAATTCCTATTCTCTTTCTTGAGTTTTTAATCTATTCCAGAGCAGAAAACCAAGAAACTGTTCTCTCTGAAGACCTATAGTTCAGCACTTTCTTTCTGCAAGTGTTTCCTGCACACCAGTCCCTTACTTTATTAAGGTTATCACAAAACAAAACACAAAAAAAACCCACTTTAGGCCTGACTTCAAACAGCTGTCTCTCACTACTGCCAGTCTAAGGTAGGAAAAAAAAAAAAAGGTGCTTGAAAGCAAGTAAGAGCGGAAATATTCTCAGATACAGATGGCTTTAGCATATGAGCCCAGAATCGCTGCCAATTCCGTGCAAGTGTAACACAAACCATGTTGCCAGTAAGCTTGGACTTGAGTATTGCAGCTCGGAGAACTACCTCTAGGCTTACAGCACCTGTACTCTGATTTAAAATAAACACCAGCCCCCTCAACAAAACCAGATTTTTAAGAACATTTTCAGACGTGCCTAATACGTTTTTCTTCAGCAAAACTGAGCTTATTTTCTTTTCAGATCTGAGAAGCTTGATTGTTAAGCTCCCCTATTTTACAGACACCAAAAATCTCCCTAGAACTTCACAAAGTCGATAAGAGTCTGCAAGAATTAACTATTAACTTTTTATGCAAATGTGTGACCTCTATTCTTCATCACTCAACTAGCTAAGCCAAAGAGTAAGTAAATGACAGAAAGCAGAGAAGAAAAACCAACCAGTGACTATTAGATAGCCAGTCACAATTTTAGTTTAATTTTATTGCTATTCCCTCCCTACCAGTATTACCTCAATTATCCGGCTGTCTACAGGCATTGTAGTGCTAACCATATGGACGTTTGGTGTGGACGTAGAGCGCTGTCTTTGGGAAAGGGAGCCCTCAGAGGAAGGATTTGCTGTGTTGAACGTGAAGGCATGAGGTGTAGAATACCTGTGCTGGGAACTGAGAAGGAAAAAGACAGAAAGGGAAAGTTGTGGTTATTTTTTTCCCCTCTAGTAATCGAAAAAATACTGTTCAATGTAACCTGTTCAAAAGCAATATAGACAGAATTCCAAATAGAAAATGTTGGGACTTACATGCTAATTAAACTATTTGGTCATCTGATTCATTCCCTGTTGAACTTAGGAAATAAATTAAAAAACTTGAAGTAAGATCTTGTCAGTTCACACACTCGTCTACTGTGTTTAACCTAAGTCCATGTCTACTGTTATAAAATTTGCCACAGTTCAGTTTGATGGGGATTCCCATCAAATCACACTTGATATACTGCTACAATATTGGCTCTGCTGGATTAATTCGGGTCTGTGAAATTAAAAAACACAAACCACTCAGTTCAAGCCTGATAAAAGCCTAGCTTAAGAGCTACTTTTACTGCTAAGTCCTGAATTTGTAGAGGTTTGCAAGACTGTTCAATGGTTCGCACAGAACAGCCAGCAAGGAAGTCATGAAACCCAATACCAGTTAAAAGGAGGCCAATGCTACAACCCAGTTCAACAAAGAGTTATAAATCACAGCTAAGGTCACTCAAACCCTATTTATCCCAAATCACACAAGCACCTTAACTCAAATCAGCCAGCCTTTGCAAAAAGCTTAAAAAACTATCAAGTTAATGAGTCATTGTTCAACAAAACTGGAAACAGAGTAAGATGGTAAAGAGAACATAAGATCAATTCCTGATGCAGTTCCCACTAAAATAAATAAATAAAGACATAGAACCATTTGTAAGTCAGCTTTGTGCTCTGTGCCTCACTCCTGAACAGGCCAAGATTTTTCAAAGGGGTGTAGAAACCCCAAAAGATGGCCTGCCCTCTTCAGCCTCTGGAATTCCAAGGAAAAGAATACAGGCACAAATTAGGATCAGAAGTCAGACCCCATGGAAAGGAAAGCAATTTTTATTCTAGCACTTAAAACTACAGGAAGGCCTCAGAATTTTCTTTTAAGAGGAGCGTATTTTCAATTTCCACTGTTCTCTCTTTAAACTCTTATCTGTCATCATAACATTAGAACGTTGCCTTAGTTTATGTATGTAAGTCATGCAAAACAAGTCACAAACCCTTACAAGTATACTACCTGACCAGATAAAATAAAATTCATTCACAAAGACCCCAAAGGGAGCCTTGAATTTTCTCAGACAGGAAAACAAAGGTCTCCAGAAAACCTTTAATACCCTCCCTTGAAATCTTAAGAGCAAAAATGAAAAATATAAAATCCCAAATCAATGTTTTGCTTGAATCTAAGAACAAGAAAGGACACTACATATGATCTATGATGTCGTGGTGTTGCCTTCTTGCACATTTATCCCAACCTTCTACAAGATTGTTCTATTTTTGAGGATTTGGGGGTGTTTTGGTTATTTTTGTTTGTTTGTTTTTAAACATCTGTATTTCCTAAAACAGAAATGACAGGAAATACTAGCTTACCTAACAGGTATCCGGGAGACAGACTCCCGCATCCGTCTCATTGTCAAGGGAGGTAGTGCAGGGACACCACTGTCACTGATATTTGAATTTGGGAACAATCTGAAATATCAACAAAAACAATTACAATTTCAACTGCTACACTACCTCCTGTACAATGCTCTTTAAAGCTGAAAATTTAACGGGCTGTTTCTTTCTGGCATAATTAACTTCATGAACACATTCCTATCTTAACGTAATATTTTTCCTCTGTGTATGGTATGACTAAAAACTAAGTCTTCAGACTCCCAAAGAAAATTTCCATGAGTTCTTCCTAAACTTAAGAGACAAATCTTTTTAGATCAGACTTCAGATTTTTCTTAAAGTGTGTTCAACACAAAATTTTTTTAAGTTCTATAAAACCCAGGTAGCATCAAGTGTCTACATCCTGCACTCTAATGACTAGTCAATATAAAAAAAACCTACATAACTATATGACCAAGTTTAGTCATAAAAAAAAATACAATCACTAAGACACATAAAATTAATTATAGGTTTTAACACTTTTGCATAAAAGGACTTATTAGAACATAATGGTTTTCAACTTTTTCTAATCAATATTGGGAAAGTATTATCCTCCATCAGTTTTCTCACCGTTCCGTGCATTTTCAACAGGGTGTCAAAAGCTGTGGTAGTTCTGAACACTCATGTTTCCAATAGCTAAAAACCAACTGAGTCATGACCTTTTTTCTTCTAACAAAAGTGTTAATGTGAGAAGAACTACTATTACTCTGCTGAAGCGGAGGGAATTCTAGAAACTGCCTGGTCATTCGAGACCTTTGCTTGTCCCAGAATATTAAAATTTACCGGAAGAACTGAAAAGCATTTAGTGTAAACGGCCTTTTTCACCTGGGAACAGACAATCATTGCTGGCTGTTTCATGAAATCAATACCCAAGTTCTGTATATTGACTACACTTCCCAACAATCCAAATTTATCTCTGTGATAAGAGATTTAAAAAAAGATGCTTCTCTGTCACAGCAAATTACTATTACAATTAGAAAGGAACAGTCCTTACAAGAGCTGCCTGATATTGCTCCAGTCGACACACATGGTTGGAACTTTTGTGCTGCAGTGTTCGTGGAATTTATAACCACATGTCTGACACCGAAACCCATTTAGCAGAAACTTCTGGCAGATGTCACAGAAGGCAAGCTTTAGAAATGTCTTCCGAGCCTAGAAAACACGTTAAATGATTAATCCAAGCTACTGGCTTCTCTTCGTTAGCTGAGTATTTTCAGAGTTTCACATAAATAAATACCACATTAAAATGTTATCAGCGCCCCCAAACTGCTACTGAACATAAAACTATGCTCTAGGATTCCTGCCTATATTACCAGTTTGACTGGAAACCTGGAAAGCTTACAAACATATAGGGCTTTGTTTACCTGATTATTTAAAAAAAAAAAAAGTATTCCATAAAACTCAAAAGCACTAGTTTGTGCTCAGTAAGGTGACAGAGTTGGGTGGGCCAGGGCCATGAACTGGGGTTTTTGCTTGTTTTAAAAAACAGAATCAGATCGCAAGAACCACCTCATTATTTTTTTATTAGTCAAAATGCTTGTTGTATATTTACGGCTAACCAATACCCCTTGCATAAGAAATAAATTCTTCAGTAAATAAAACAGTTTAAGGAAATTCTACTTTTTAAATGGCATCTAACAGTTTTTTAAAGCTTCTGAAAGATGAAGAAAGATTACAATGAACCAAAGGGTTTCTTCCTGCAGAGCACACTGTGGAGGAAAGCTCAAAGTTTGAGTTTCTTCCAGATCTGGAGAAAAATATTAGTTTTCTGGTGACCAACTGCAGAGTATTTTATTTGTAGTTTCCTAAAAACGTAAAGTAACAGCAAAGCTACTTTCTGTTTCTGTGTATATCAGTCCTAACCCTTCTAATGGATGTAAATGGCAATCCTTTAGTTTTGTCACATAGCACAATACATTTCTGCCATAAAACAACAAAAAATGCTAGAATAAAGGAATAGGGTTCCTTCACAGGGAAAACAAAATAATGCAAGGTAAAACTGTTAGAGTTAGATATTACCTCTTTGTAGAAAAAAACCCAACCAAACAACTCCATTTATTTGCTCTGTACTGAACAAATAACCCCTTGTTAGGAAGGGATTACAAATCTGAAGTCTTTCATTGCCCAAAAAACCGCTCTGTCAAATTACAAGTTAGCATTAGCTCACAAAACAACGTCATGGCCTCACAGAATTCACAGCACCCCTGTACGTTCAGTACCATCACCAACAGTCCAATAAAGCTGCCCAACTTATCCAGCGTCTTTTGACTTATGAGGCACAGACTGGAAATGCAAGTTATCTCCCAGTTCTGGACTTAAAGGACATGATATCGTAATGTGACTGTTAGAGAAATACAGATGAGGAAAAGCTTACAAAATTGTGTGTAGTGAGTGGAACATGATCAAGAAAGTCCACTTGCAGCTCCTCTCCAATCAAGGAGGCAGCGTCTGTATTCCAATCCAAACGCACTTTTTTTCTGAAAGAGAAAATGGGGACAACAAAATTACTTAGGAGATAAGAAATCTGGTCTAATCAATGATCTATGTTTTTGAGTAAACCGAAAACAAATACAAAAAAAGCATGGCTAACCTCTTATAGTGAGCTACATTTCAGTGTCTTTCACTCAAAAAATTAGAAGTAACTTTGAAACCATAGCAATTCACCTCTTGTTCTGTTTATTTTTTAACGTTTAAGTTATTTATATATATAGATTATTTGAAATAAGAGACCTAGAAGCTATAATGGAGTCACAGAAATACCCTTATAAACAAAACATAAGAAATTATGAATGGCAGACTTAGTGACATGAAAGCCGTATTACGTGCTTTGAGACTAAAGTTACTGGTGACCCCAGAATGGACTCAATTACATAGAGATGCAAACCCACAAATGACCGCCTCATGGTTGAGGCTTAAAAGAGCATTAAGCCCAAGCCTTACGAGGTGTGAAGTTAAATGTATTAACTCCATGATATACCTTCACTCCCTCAGCTTGTAAAAGAATCATTTGGTATTTAATAGCAGCATCCCCGGTCCTACAAAAAATAAGGAATATCTGAAGTGAGATTGAAAATCTAAACATTGAAAAGTTGTAGAGGAATTTAGAGCCTTAAAACTGAGCACACAGAGATGTTCATTTAAGTTGGCTAAGAATCACAAGCACAGTTTACCAACTAAAAATGCACCTCAAATACGAAGGCATATCACATCATTTCATCTAGAGCATGACAAAAACCTCTGTAAGATGGTACAAGCACTTGAGGGTACCCCTCAATTATGAGCATTTTTAATATACAGCTTTAAAACAAAACTAACATTTTGAATACCCAGGAAGCTGAAAGAGTTCACCTAAAGGAGGGTAAAGAAAGCAACACGGGGAAGTGTTCACATCCAAACTGCACTTTTAAAAGAAACTAGCAAGAGCAAGGAAGAAAGCATTACTGCTGCTATTCTGAAAACAAGATTTTCACATTCGCTAGTTGAAAGTTTCACACACAACATTCCACTCTCTTACCCTTTTGGTTCAGCAAGAAGTCGAAAAACCGCACAGCATTCTGGCTGCAGCCCTCTTACTTTAAGTGCCTTCATAAGACAGTCATGTAAGGTCATCCCATTTCGCACATTTACCTGTGACCAAGAGAAAAAGACATTTTAGTCAGTGATTGCAGAATGTTTAAGCCTTTTTTTTTGTGAGAGGAAAGTAATTTTTTCTCCTTTTCAAGTTTCTGTAAAATTGCACAGCTGTTCACTTTTGAAGTTAATAAACAGGTAAATAAAAATGACTTGTATGATGTAAGAACAGACTGCTGTGCCTTCTGATTTAACTCACCGCCTGTTCAGCCAACAAGCCAGGCAGCCACATTTTCTGCCAAATACCTAACTGGTGTGTACACAAAGGAACTTTTGAAGCCATTTTATAACTTTTCAATTTCTTAAAGTTATTAAGTTTCTGTGAAACAGGATTTCATGCAGCACTCACACAAGCAGGTAGCTTGCAAAAGTCACAGAACTGCAGGCAAATGGAGTGTAGAAAAAGGTCTAATTTAGATTTCAGGGAACTTTGTGTAAGGTTATTATTAGTACACTAAGCTCCAAGAAAGCGTTACCTCAAAAAGTTTCACTTCAGCTTTAACTGTTTAACTGTAGCAATGGGAATAGCAGGACAGTAATCTAGACTTACCACCGTGCGCTGCTTGTTGGGCAAGAAAACACGAATAGTATTACTAGTTTTGGAACTATCTGATATTTTGCCATCATCAGATGCTCGGCGTTGATAACCAAACTGCTGGACGATAGTAGGTGAAATACAGTTTGGGCCATCAAAGACAGAATCCTTGAATCCAAAACCGTTACTGATAGTCTTCCAAGCTCCCTGAATGTGCTCCATTGATGCAGTCTAAAAAACAAAAATTGAGGGAGTCAGGGCAAATGACAACATCCTTGGTTATAAAGTGGTACTCTCTTACACAACAGACCTCACAGCCTCTTTTGAAAGGGTCTGAAAACTGCGCTGCCTGCTCTCGTGACGTGATCAACCTACACATATATGGTTACAGTTCACCCACATCTGCACAATTAGCCTGCCTCTTGAAAGCATTTGGCTTTCTGCACGTAAAAAGCTCATCGGTAATATATATGTAATTCCTCTCACTGCGTCTCCGGTGTGACAGGAGCAGCTTACTATTGTCTTAATTTAGAAAATCGGTGCCTGAGGGGCCTTCAGCAAGATGGTCAGATGCTAGCTGCAGGCCTAATGAATAGTCCTGCAAGCATTAGCACAGGCTGCACTATTAAGAAAAAAAGGAATTATAAATAAAAAGTATTAATTGAAGAAATTCTATTTTCATCAGTGATTCCAGAGTTTGGGTGGGGTTTTTTTTGTGAGGGGAGGGGGAGGGCTGGTTGTTGGTTTTTTTGTGGGGTGCTTTTTTTTAAAGTGTAGCAAGTTTAATACTGTTAGTATACAACGAAATACATAACATTTTAATAGTATCACAATTTACATAGTATGAAACAGCAAAAACCAAATTCTAACACCCCCTCCCACTACGCTCAGTTACATTTCAGCATAAACCTCTCCCAGTGCAGGGACATGAAGAACCCTCTATATACTTCCCAATCAGCACACAGGACCACTTTTGCACACTCAGGGACAAAGATGTGTCAGTGTATTTTTTTCCCCAGCTACCACAACTCCAGCACAGCTTGAAATTCAAGTTATATTCCAAATGCATCTTACTGGAAACTAAGCAAAACCATAAGTCTGAAACATTTTTGAACAGTGAAATGTACTCCTTGCTGAATTTCCAAGTAGTCAGATTCATTACCAAGCTTTCAGAAAGAAAAAAATATAATAAAAAAGGAAACTACTGTGCTTATTTTCACTGTTATTTCCCCCATAAAACTGCATCCTTCTATAAACATCTGAGAAATTTATGTTCAGAACTACATAGTGCAAGTGCAATTCTTTTGCCATGCTAGTAGATTATTTCCAAATTAATCTTCAGTGGCTGTGCACACCACCTATTCCTCATCACCTCCACGAAAGGGAAAGGAAGTGGTACTAAAGCTGCACAGTCAAATAGCAAGTCAGTCAGGAAATGCCAAAATAAAGGTTTTCCAAGCAATCCTAATTCTGGCCCATTGTGGTACCGCAAAAGACTTATATTGTTCCCCTGAAACCACTAATGATTCAGCAGATAACACCAAACACTCCTTTACTGAACACCTACCAGTCTCTATGAAAGTCTCATTTCATGTGTGCTCCTGTGCCTCCCTTGCTGCAAATTATTTGAACCCTCCAATTCATTTCTTCATGCTGTTTTGTGTAGCACCCATTAAAAAGAGCGAGAGAGAGCACACACTAGTTAAGAGAATATTATCCCAAACAATCACATGCTTATGTCAGAGAAAGTGTTTGTTACTGCTGAAGAGCTAAAGTAATGGAATTCATGGAAAAAAACATCTCCACTAGCGTTGAGTGTCCACTTTGGAATGCCCAGAAGGATAAACTTTGAATTTCAGTTGTTTCACTCTCAGCACAACTCCAAAAAGCCTTAGCTAGATTTGGGAGCACTCAACATTGCTACAGCCCTAAACCCAGACCTGAAGAGTACCTAGAAAGCAATCATGTAACAACAAACTCAAGGAAGAGGTTCGGTTTATATGAAGCACCCACCATCGCATAGAAACTACTGCAGAAAAGCTCTAGGACTCTCACACTTTGCTGCAAAGGGATCTTTTTGGTCAGTTGGTGAATATTTCTTTTACTGACAACATACACAATGACAACGTAGACATCCTCTCCATCCCTCCTGCCATTGCTTGTCATTCCTGCATCAAAGCCACCAGCTGCGCAAGCCCAGTTGGTAAAAGGTTCAAAACATTTAAACGCCAATAAGATTTAAAACTCAATACCCAATCGAAATCTAGTAAGACTTAGATATTTGGAATTATTTTCCTTTTTAAATCTATGGCACACAAATGACAACAGTCTTACATCTGATGTAAAAAGGGAACAAGGAATGGGAAGACGAAGACATTGTGAAAGGGAAGATAAAATTGAGGAATAGAACTGAGTTCAGCACACACAAACAGCTACAACCCCCTGGCAATTCACTTGCATTGCCCTACTGTCAGGAATCAGAAAGGTGGAAAAAAAAAAAAGGTATGTACAGTTTCAACAACCATATTATGCACAGAGACAGCTAAAGGAGTAACTGGTTAGATGGTAACAATAAAAACAGTGGAGATAAACTGTTAGTTAAGAGGGGTAAGATAAAACCCAGTTAGTTTGTTCTTTCCTCCTCTTAACTTACCCACTACAGGGAACCCTATTTTATTTCACCCTTCTAGGCAATACAGGACACAAGAAGAGGAGCTCAACTGGATTTCTCTACTAAGTTGAGATAAGGAATAGCAGGACAACCATTACAACCTCCTTGTTGTCACTGCTGACCTAAGTTGACAACACCCTGAAGTTACAGCCTTTATATTTAGTGTTTTTACATGCTAGCAACATTTCCTGAAAAATTCAAGAGAAAACAGGAAATGACCAAAAATTCAAACTTGCACCTTGACAAAAGAAGTTTCATACCAAAAAAGGTACTTCCCTGCTCTAATGGTGCTCTCTTGTCTAAATATAAAAGTTCTACTGCATACTCAGAAGTGCCTGCTAGAGAAGAGCACAGAAACTTATTTTGAGGTTGTTGTACATACAGTCAGAAGAACATATAGAACATACAAGAAGAACATATAAGAACATATAGACAGCAACTGCTATCAGCCTAAACTGAAGGCTCTGGGTTCTACTCACACACTTCAAGAAGGAGCCACCACTGAAGGGAGAAGATGAGAACTTAGCTCAGATCTGGCCTGGAGTGGACAAAAACCTTCAAGTGGCCTGAGGGTAGGGGAGAAGAAAGGGAAGTGTAAAGGATATTCGCCCTCTCCTGGGGGAAGAGACGGGGAATCCATGATGAAAAGTTGCTAGGCCTGCTCTTGGCATCCACAGTACAAGGGCACGCAGTTGGTAAGGTGGAGCTTGTTGAAGAAACAGCAGTAACCAGATGTCCTGCTGGCGACTTTTGCAACTATTCAGAGACAACCCTCATGTGGGGATGACAGGGGCTCCAGGTCCTGAGAAATAGTTCTTCACTCAGACCAAGAAGAGTCCAGTCAAGAATACTTCAATTCTGATACTGTATGGGCCACCAATGAACATGTTCACTTCCCAAACCTACTCACTGTTCTTATTCTAAATTATTAACTTGGAAGAATAGAGACAGTCATAAAAGATGCTTCTTAAGATGCAATTTATTAATGAATTACACTTTTCCCCTGCCCTCTAGTTTAAAGAAAGCTAGCTTAAAAAAATCATATGAATATATACAAAAACATCCACTTTGAACTCAAAACAGCTCATTGCATACATAGATATGAGGCGAGAGAATTAGCATGGCAACTACTTGACCAGTTTTGAACTGACTATATATATATATATATATATATATAATCACACAACATAACATTGTATGTACACATGATTTCTAGCTGATACCCTGAACACAGAACCAAGCACAACAGCAGAAGACAACAGACATACTATTTCACAGGGCACAGGCTAGTATGTCCATCTTCTGTTCTAAAGAGAAATTCAATTTAAAATAAAGGAGGAAAGATTTTTACAATTATGTCTTCATAAATACATAATTCTTAGTTCATCTATTCCAGAAATACTAGCTTTTCTTCCTTTAAATGAGTTACAAGCATGTTTCTGAAATTATTACCAGATATTAGATTTATGTTTATGCCATGCTCAAATAATCGCTTGCCAGCTGAATGTTTTCATGCATCTTTCTAAAATTTTTAAGTTTTTTTCTTCCTGCAACTCTTCACTTTCATGATAATGACTTCAAACAGCCTGTCTACAACTGAAAAACTGCAACAGCAGCATTCGGAGAATATTTTAAGATATTAAAGCATGAATATATCAATTCCCTTGTAGCTCCATGACTGCTAGGAAACTGATATTGATTTGTTTCACATTAAACACTCAACATGAGAAAAAAAAATAATAAAAATCACCTACTGTTCCTCAACCTCCCACAGGTGTACTGCACACTGTGACGAAGACTGCACTTTCCATTAGTACTCTTTGCATAGATCACAGATTTTGATAGTTAGTGAATTTGAGCAAGCATTAAAACCAAACGCAGAGAACACCTACGCAACCTGTGCATCCGACAGTAACAAATTCCTAGACATCATTCACTCATCTACACTCAGATCACACACTCAGACCATTCATTCATATCCAAAAGATACTTCAAGTTACTTTAACTTTTTCCATGACTACCAAAAAAAGCATTTAGTCTGAACTGTTAAAATTTTCAGTCTGTCTCCATAAAGAATGCTGGACCTGGCAATGAAGAAGCCTGAAAGTTCACAGGATACAAAGTTAAACTCCTAAGTACAGAGTTTAGGTGCTTTGCCCTTTCCCTGTATTTCTGAAACAAACACCAGAAGCTTTTAAAGAAAATGTAAATACAGTTCCCCCTCCCAACACACACGCTGCCATTTTTATCCACACAAAAAATTAATAGTCACATTCATGTTTAATTAAATACATATGCAAAAGCAAACCACCACAGAACAAAACCCAGAATTCATTTCAAAATGAACACTGTTCTTAGAGAATATAAACTTTAGAAGTTGCTTACAAGAAAAATTTCCATCTCTGACACAAAAAGATTGAGAATACATTTAATTTTCTCAATCTTTTCTCAGTTCCCCTCCCATAGAGTAATTCTCAATTGATTTATTGCATGGGTGAGTAGCTGCCTGGGGAAAAAAAAAAAGAAACCCACACCAAACAAGTATCTAGTGTGATATATAGCAACAGTTTTTAAAAGTAGTTTTTCACAGCAGTAGAAGAGAAATATGGACTCATTCCTATACGAATAAATAAAGCTGTGATCCATGTAAACATGAACGCAGGGCATGAGTTAGGATTAGTTCAACAACCCGAGAAGATCTCTCGAACATCTACAAGGTTGGCATTTTTCCTTCAAATGTCCTTCATTTTAAGAGATCAACACCAAAAAGCAAGCTCACCCCTAACAGAACTGGAAAAAAAAAACCAACAAAAATTAACTAGAGGAAATGTTCAGGGAAAAAAAACAAACAAAAACACACACAAAAAATACCAACCCAAAGCCCCAAAACCAACCAATACTGAAAGATCACACATAACATTTCTGCCTCAGCTGTTCTGATCTTGCAAATATCTCTTCTCATCTTTTTTTCTACTTCTCTGAACCATTCATTTCTTAGTCACTACCACCTCAGCCATTATGCTCTAATGTAACTTTGAAGCATTTAAGAAAAAAAAAAACAAAAACAAAAACATTGGTTTTCCAATAATTGGGCTCTACAAGTAAGGAGGGCACAAGCAAGACAATTCTCAGTCTGACACACTTTCAGATTGATTAATCCTTTGCAAGATGAACACCTTTGTGAAGTAACTTCCAGAGTAAAACTTTGGTTAGTAAGCTTATAGCAAGTCATACCACTTGGCTGTAGTGGGTTGGGCTCTGGTTAGTAGGTATTTGTCACCAGAACTACCTGCCACCCTTGGTGGCTCTGTTCCCGCTCTCCTCTGCTGATGAGAACAGCTCCGGGCTACTTTTCCTAAACATGTTTTAGGAAGATCTGTTTGGCTTGTCCAGAAGGTGGACACACATCATTCCTCTGTCAGTCACCTAGTTCTTTCCACATGAAACTTCTATCAAGTTCAAATGCGGAGCTCTTCAAGTTTTGCTACAAAAGCTGAATTCCTTCATTAGAGAAACAGGAGCACTGAACACTCTGCTTCTATCTAAAAGGCATATAGAATCCAAATCCTTCCTTCTCCCAAAACAAAAAAGCAATCCCAGGTAAAAAGAAAAATGCAGCAGGTGTTTCCAACCACTCAATCAGAACTCTTTTACATTTCAGTTAAATATTGCTGCTGAGTTTATATAGATTCACAAAAAAAGTTTATAAAACTGCCATTAAAACAGCTATGAAAGGAAAAGGCAAATAAGGAAAGTGCACACTTTTTACGCATACATTTTTAGCAAGTTTTGCTAACAAAGCAACAGAACTCTATTCCATTGAGTAAAAACTCCACTTTTTTAGTATAGTAATTTATAATTTTTATAGAATCATAGAATGGTTTGGGTTGGAAGGGACCTTAAAGATCCCTTAAAGTTCCAACCCCCTGCCCTGGGCTGGGACACCTCCCACTAGATCAGGTTGCTCAAAGCCCCATCCAGCCTGGCCTTAAAGAGAATCATTGAATGGTTTGGGTTGGAAGGGACCTTGAAGATCAATTATGTCAGTTAAAGATTATCTTACAACCAAAACTGATAAATCTGGAGAGGTGGTCACTCAGTGTTTTAAATGTATTCTCTTAACCTTACAAAGACGATTAGCTGAGGTTGGTATTTAAGACGTCCTCATTTTTTAATTTGGTGAATTCAAGTGCATTAGTAGAAATAAAAAGCACTCTGAACACTGCTTTCTTTTATCTGATATTGCATTGGAATCACATTCTATGACATTCTTGCCACACTTAGACTTGTTTCTTCACCATAATGTTAAATTCTTCACAGCAGAACCCTCCAAAGATTTAGAAAGATAGATCTTTAAAGCAGCTTGTGTTGCTGAAGTGTGGCTGTGAGTTTGCATGTGTGTTGACATTACACTGACAAGAAGCTTTGGACAAGCATTTTTTTCCCCCAAGTCTTTCTGTACGTACATTCTCAGACACGTGCCTATTTATATTCTGAACTTGCTCATGCTTGAATTGTTTCAAGTACGGATGAAAGCCCCAAACTGTGTTTACTGTCGCCTGGAACTCATCCACTTTACAGCAAGGATAAAAAAGTTACTCAAATGTCAGCAATCTCCCAAATGCCCTTCCCACACAAGTTCTCAAGGATTAAACAAAAGTGACCAAGAATCTCAGCACAAAGAACTACTGGCTCTGTCCTCCCTCAGACGCATGTAGTAACTAAAGCAACACTGAGGACTTCACCACTGAGAACATACAAGTCTTTAAACCAATCTCAGCTTTACTGAAAAGGAACTCAGGCTGGGATTAGGTTATTCACAGAATAACCTAATAAGACAAGAATCCTCAGCCTTTCATCGTATGAGAGATGCTCCAGGCCCCTCATCATCTTTGTAGCCCTCTGCTGTACCCTCTCCAGCAGTTCCCCGTCTTTCTTGAACTGGGGAGCCCAGAACTGGCCACAGTGCTCCAGATGGGGCCTCCCCAGGGCAGAGTAGAGGGGAAGGATAACATCCCTCAACCTGCTGGTCACGCTCTTCCTGATGCATCCCAGGATGCCATTTGCCTTCTTGGCCACAAGGGCACATTGCTGTAACTCTGAGAGCTGCTGGTTATGCAGGTTCACTGTACAGTTCAGACAGACCACAGCTACTGGTACAACACCAGACAACGCCAGATTACCCGTACAGTTAGACTAGGATACAGTGATCCAGCTGATTCAAGAGTTAGGTGTTCTCTGCGTTCACTAAAGGCAGCTTTAAACTAATAAATTCAGTTTATTAAGTGTGGGCTCTGGGCCAGAACCAGCAGAGCCAGTTCTAAGAGCCTGGGCATGGAAACAACGTACTGATTGGTGGAAGGGCAGAGAACAGGGGCAACAGCACCAAGACAGTTTTGTAAGGGGCCTTGACATAGTTTTCTGTGAAAAGATCAAAAATATCATTCTCCCTTATATTTTATAATAAAGTGCACCTGGGAATAGTTGAACATATATTTCTGCAATATGAACTAAATCTAACATGATACTACTTCACTATTTTAGATACAAACTGCCTCGACAGCTCTAATTTATTTTTTCCTATGCACTGGTATTTGCAAAGAAGCCTGTGTAAAATAGCAAATAAAACCTGAATGTAATTAGAAATTACAGATTGCACACAAGCAAAATTACTTAGACTATGTCAAACAATTACTGTCCTAAGTGCCTCCAAAAAAATTATGCTCCATTTTAATTCTATCTTACGTTTTCTTAATAAATACATCCATGAAATTACAGTTCTGGTTTGGGTGGGTTTTTAATTATTTAACAAAGTGCCATAACAGACTTTTTGTTTCAGAGGCACAATCTCAGAAAAGAAAAAGAAAAAAAAAAAAGGCCCCCCAGTTTTAAGATAATGTCACAGACATGATTTACATTAGGACTGGATTATTCACAACAGACCTGTAGTTGTGTGAAAGACAAGTGCTATTCAGAGACGACAGGCAAATATCAAGATCTAAAGTTCTAAACTGAGAAAGGGCTTTCCCCCTGCAAAGTAAATATCCACAGAGACTCACTGAAGTAAGAGCTTAAGTTAAACATACACTTCTGATAAAGCACACACTGCAAGAACTGAAGGTATCATATCAATTTTGCGGAATTTTTCAAGAAACAAAAAGCAGATTTTAGTAGCAGTGAAGGAATACAAGCAGACAGCTCGGTTGTGGCAAGCCTCCCCGCACCGGGAAAGACCTAGCGACCTCAGAAGCAAGAATGGGGCAGGGTAAGGAGGAAGGGAAAGGTAACCAAGGGAAGTTATTTATACCTTTCGTTTTCCTTTCAGCAAATGAAGTCCTATGACAAAAGGACGAAGTACATCATCTGTGGAAGGTAACACAAAAACAGAAGATATTTACTATTTTAATAGACACACTTAGACACACACTCAACATACCAAATTAATAACCAAAACATTATTTTGTGAATTACATCAATAGTAGTGTTAACTTATCATCCTTCTACTACTAAGAGTTTTCATGGCCTTCTAGCCTTTCATTATTTTATGTAACACTGCAGTGTAATGAGATGCTCTGTGTAAGGCCAGACTGCACCACAACCAAATTGAGGCCACAACCAATCCCAGCTCAACATAATCTCATAAAATTCTTTTACAGCTAAAAACTCACTAAAGTAAATATTAAGTATGAGTCGAATACTTTCTTCTCAGACACCAGTTTCACATCTTGGATACAGAAACACCTTGCTGACTCACAAATGTTATGACAAATCTCGGATCCAGAGCAAACAAACAAAAGCATTATGAAGCTGAGCCTCTGAAGGCTCCCTGTATCTTCCATATCAGCATGGATGGTAAGAGGAAGAATTCCTAGGGAAGCTGAAGAAGTCTTGATTAAAAGACTGGAAGCTCAGGTTAGGTTAAAGAAAAAGTGTGAGTCAAATATACAAAAATATTCACTAGACAGTGAATGGTAAAATGCCTTCTTATCCAAAGTTCTCAGCCTGATTAGCAATTATTAAAACAATCCCATGCAGAGATGGTTAGAGAAGGCAAAGATGCAACACAGTCACAGAGTCACTGAAGCTGGAAGGGACCTCTTGAGATGCTTTAGTTCAACCCCCTTGCTCAAGGGCTGCCCAGCACCACATCAGTTGGGTTTTGAGCATCGCTACAAACACTCTGCAGCTTCTCTGTGTGACCTCCTCCAGTTTCTGACCAACCCCACAATAAAAAAAAAAAAAAGAAAGGCATTTTCTTGTGTTCATATGAAGAGTCATGTGTGTTAATTTCTGCTCACTGCCTCCTGTGCTGTCACTGGGCACTAGTGAGAAGAGGCCAGTGTCCTCTTTGTTCCCTCCTATCAGTGTATTTATACACATTGATAGGAGCCCCCTCCCAACTCCCTCACGTCTGTCTTTGTATAAAATACAAGAAAGTACAGATAAAATTCAAGACGAGGTCTGATCCTGCTTTTGATTAGAAGTGTCCTTTTCCTGGAGAGAGCAGGTAGGAATAAACAAAATCCCAAAAAAACTGCAATGATTTTACCCAAGACAGCAAACTCCCAAAGACTACCAAGGAACCAGAAGAATGTTTAAGGATCTCCACCTTAAGCTACTTGATTTTAAAATTAAAACCTACTTAGAGTCTGAACTGTACATTTACCCTGCTTACTAACTTGCATACCTCTCTACGGCAAACATTTAGCAATGTCACATAAAAAATATTGTGAATACAGTTTCCAGCATGGAAACAAATAAGCAGGGAGACTGGGGAGGAGGAAGGAAGGAATTCTGTCTTTTGCACACCAGAGGAAAAGCTGAGAAACTTTAGTTCTTAAAGAAGACAACCAGTCAGCAAAAATGAGGAGGCGTTGTTTGTTTATTTTTAACAGATTACATTACTGAGAAATAAGGTGTGGAAAGTGATGTGACCAGTAAGCAGGTGGGGGCCAGAAGCAGAGAAAAACAGGGAAGATCAAAAACACCCTAAGAACCATAAGAATAAGCAGAGGACCCAAGAAAGACATCTTCATAGGAACCATTATAGGTGAGGGGGAAGTGTTGGGATTTTGTTTTTTAAAGTAGCTAGGTTGACAATTAGAAAACTGATAAAAACAAGTATACAGTTGTGATCCTCACGTTTAGCTAAGAGGTCAAGAGAACTGTGAAGACCAGTTCCTGAGGAAAACAAAAGCTAAAAGCTGAGCTGAAAAGAGTCTGGGGCAAACTTTAAGAAAATTAATCCAGTCAACACGACGGATAATGGTAGATGAGAAAGAGGAGACAAAACTGATGGGGAGGAATAGAGGTTTTACAGACTAAAAACCCAGAGCATTTTTATTGCAAAATCAGCCAGAAGAAAAAGGAGTCTCATATACAAATCGAGAAGTCATAGCATAAAACAGGTGTGATGAGTTAAAGAAGCAGCAGGTAAAATATTTCTACCTGCAACCAAACTAATAGCCGTAAAGGAGTAAAACTCATGTATTTTTCTTGACAGATAAGAGATACATGAGAAAAAAAAAACCACATTAAGAACATTTGTTAACAGAACTGGCAACAGGGAGTGTTTAAGAAGCAAAAGAGTTGACAAAAATACCAGCTGTTACTGCAGATGTGAGACTCAATTAAACCTGAGAAGTAGAATTGTTCACCTCAGACAATGGCACAGCCGAGGGAGAAGAAAATGACTCCAGGCTGGAGGAAGTTCGCCTGCTCGCAGGATTTCCACCTGAGATATTCCACCGTGCCAGAGACGGAGCAGGGGAAGCAGGTGTCCTGCAAGGGGAACGCCGACCTCGCGCAAGTCGGTGCCAAACCACTGCTTTTCAAAAATTAAAAATTCTGCTACAACTATACACTGAATTGCACAAATAGCCAGAACAAGAGTCTGAAATGGTTTTAAAATGATAGGTTTGTGTTTTAGTGTTAAGTCACTTTTGAACTAGATGCTGACAGTTTTAAAAAGTACACCTGGACCACATTGTATTTAAGATCAGGTAATCACAGAAGTTAGACATTCCAGCACCGTGATTGAGATGGTCATCCATCTGTGTATGTGATATCCTAAATGTGATACTTCTACAGCTGAACCCCAGCATTACACTGTTATGGCATTCTTGATGCTTCCTCCAGCTTTCACTACAGTCAGTTTGGTAGATATAGCACTTTGTCACTGGCAATGCTGAAAATCCAGTCCCAGAAAAAAATATTAAATTCATTTTTTATTGTGTGAAGGAGCCATCAAATTAAAATTTAATCAAAATCACCTAGGCTTTTTAGAAGTTATGACAAAATCCTCCTACGACACTTATTCCTGGGCTACACCATTAATTCCCTGTCTTTAAAAATCACATTGTCTATTTAAATTCTCCACTGAGAAAGACAAAACAATCAGTATACAAAGGAAACCAACATTTAAAAAAAACCCCTCTGCCAGACATAAAATATGCAAACAAAAGTGAAAGAATCTCTTACAATTAGAGCGGCACCGTTATTTGTGATGACAGAAGAAAAAAGCATTTTCAAATGTACAATTTTAGTCACAATCTGCCTGACAATTTTATTGAAAATTTTTTTCAGAGCAGACAGAACTTTCGTAAAACAAAATAATTCCAGGTACTGTCCCGTAATTTAACATCACAAGGGCAGATCTTACTGGAATGGGTAAAAATAGCACTAGTGAACATGCCAAGGGGGAGTCTTTCCACTATATGGCCAGTGCTTAGGTTGCAACATCAGCTGGCTCTCTTTTTATAACCTCCTCACCGCCAGTGGACGAGTTACACAGGCAACTTAAAAGGTTTGAGAAATATAAGAGTAAGCCCTGGAACTCACTTTCAGCCCAAATCAATCCACAGTATCACTCTGACATGAGCACTTTGTTTCAGCGTGCTATTATTGCCTGTCTAAGCTTTATACTTGCTTCTAAAGCATTTCACGCAGAGGAATGATGTAATTCAGAATACGGTTTATTTTTTGTTAAATGTCAGCATAAAATTAGAAGCTTGCACACTTTGTTGTTTCTTTTGGCTGCGACATGCTCTGGAAGCTACTTTACTACATTCTCTCACAGCTGCACATGTGCCAACCTCCAATAAACCCATTTCGGCCCATTTCTGCAAATGCACACCCTCAGCTCCAGATTTTATTCCAGGGAATAACCATTCCCAGCACCTGAGCTCTAGATGGGGGTTTTCCCATGTTTCCACATAAAGATAATAACCAAAAAATGAACATTCAAAACTGGTAGACCAGTGATCAAACTGAGACAGAAAATGTTTTGCTAGAAGAAATTCATGCTCCTTAGCCAGCAGCTTGACTTGGAAAGGGCTGAAATTGCTTAGCTTTCTAATTAGGTACAAGGGAAACCAGTATCCTCCCATCTTTGACACCACAAACAGGTTTCTTCCTGCTCATGCCTACAGATTTGTATTGATTGGGCATGGCTTTCAAAAGTTATTGGAGAGGGAGATAAGGAGGGAAAAGAAAGATATGAAAAAAAAACCAAAACAGGTCATCACTTAGCTTGCACAGTTACCACTGCATTTTTTCCCTCATTCTAAGAAAAACTGATCATCAATATCTTTAACTCTCTCTAATTTGAAAGCGCTGCCATAATCAAAAATATGTTTGTTATTTGCACACAGTGGCCCCGGTACCACGTGTCTCCATGAAGACACATACATAGGTCTCCCACAAATTCAAAAGTAGAGAGAGTTTAGACACATTTGCTATCCCTAATGCATGAGTTTCACAATCCCAGTTTTACAAAAAAACCCCACAACATTACAACAAGACATGCATAAATAAAGAACTGATTAAAAAATTACATCAAAGGGATTACAAAATAGGTTAGACCTGAAGGAATTAAAATTCTATCCAAAATTATCAATACAAGGGAAATATTTACCTGGAAGTTATCTTGAAATTAACAATTGCTAGATAAATTCTGAACTTCTGAAATTCTAAAAAAAGTTTCTCTAGCATCTGAAGCTGGAGTCACATCCTACTTCATATCATCAGCTTTCAGTGAAACTTAGATCACAGTTTCTAAAATAAAGTTAGATAAAACCACCCAAGTGTCACTGTAAATCAAAATACACCTTTCCAACTGGAAACTAGAGAGGTAATTACAGGCTCTTTCATCTCCAAATTCAGTGACATTAATTTATAAAAACATTGTACTTTCCATGATAATCATTTGGGAATAACATAACTAGCATTTTTTGGGTAGCAATAAATTAGGAATTTTAAAAAATGGTTAAAATATCATTAACTAGCATTTTTTCTCCCCAGCAACATCGCCACCATTGAAGCTTCCATTCCAGTGGTCCTCCCTACATTTGCCCTAGTACTTTGCAGGACTATTTCTCTGAGTTCCTACATTTCTGTCACAACTCCATGCAAACACAAGGGAGTACACATATCTTCACCTGTTTCACTACACTTCCTTCATACGTAAAATCTCACGTGCTTCTTCTATGTAGGGAAAATTACAAAATAAAGCAAAAAGGATGATAATTTACATCTTCGTCCAACAAGCAGTCACAGTGGGGGATATACTTCATCTCTTCCACAGGTAAGAAGAAAGAGAAAGCAGTGCCTTTTGTGGTACGCTAATAGAAAAACAACACTCTAGAAAACACTAAAAGTACAACCAGACTTTGAGCAAACACTGTTAAATGTTTGAGAATGGAATGGGAAAGTGGAATATACAAAAACTAGCACAAATTACTGATAGAGTTGAGAGGGTCATATAGTGGAAGCAAATGACTAGCAAAATAAAAGACATTAGAGAAAAATAAAAAGGAAGATTATTCATATATTAAAGCTTCTCAATATAGACCTAAGTGTTAGCCCTACAACGACATTAAAGACATCTCTCTGCTAGTTGCAGACTACCTCCTATCTCCCTCTTGCTATTCTCTCCAGTAAGGTGTTCCTAAAACACTCATTTGAAAACTCTAGCTTGAAAAATTTATGTAACTGGAGATCGTAACGGGGGCTCCGAGCCATTTTTTAGAGGCTAAACCTCCAAGCCAGCTTTAATTAATATGGTTAACCCTATGCCACACCCAGCTGCAAGCTAGTGAAGCAACCTCCCTCTAGCTTGTGAACTAAAAATATACAAGATGTCTCAACTGCTCTTAGCCGATACTACGTATTTCAATTGGAATGCCATATTAATTAACACCCTTTTGTCAGCTGTTTGTCAGAAATGAAGTATTTTCGGGTCAAACCAATAGCAAGCACGCAACATAAGCCAAAAATCTGAAATGAAGCCCTGGAACGAGGGAGTAAGAGAAAAGAGGCAGCGCTACCGTAATCAGCCCAACATCTGCCGAGCCACAACACAGCAAGAGAAATGATTCCACAGAGCAACAACAACAACAATAAAAAGGGGATTATATCAGGAGAGCTGGAGATACAGGTCCTGTTTGCAGATTTTCAGATGGGTTCAAAAAAAAAAAAACAAAAAACAACCAAACACCAAACCAAAAAAAAACAACCACTAAACCAAGGCAGAGCAACCTACACCCTTCACCACACGCACCCATCATTTGCAAGGCAATTCTAAAACTCTTTTGCCTGAAGTTAAAAGCAACGAGCTTTGATTTAACCATGCTGCTGCTCCCGCCTGGCTCACGTCAGCGCGCTGGGTACCTTTGGAACACGCACAGGGGACACGGCAGAATACGGACACACCTGCAACTGCAAACAAATCCAACCACCTGCACTTGCCGCCCTATTGTCCTACACAAATCCACAGCTTTTCCCGTCAAAATCTTAACTATAAAAAAAAAAAAAAACAAACAACTTAAGCAAGCAAAAACCTCTGGAAAATATATAATTCAATCATATTGATCTACATCACTTCAAACCCTGAAAAAAGAACACTCACTTAGGTAAACACTATTTATTAATTATCAGTTATCATTTGTAGCTTTGAAGTCTATCAAGAAATTTGCTTTACTCTTTTACAAATGACTCGAGACCTGCGCTTTGTTTATCCTCATCTACTGCACGCACCACAGCATTTCAGTACACGGAATGACCATATTTGATTAAACTGCAAAAGGTCAGTCCATGCTGCTGCAATAAAATAAAAACAACTTTGTATGAAAGAGATGACATTTCCAGCACAAACACAATATTCAAGTCACTGAAGGAATAAATGCGCACCAGCTGCTTTTCAAAGCAAAATGGTTGGTTACAAAAAATATTTTACGCAGCAAGAGCCAACAGAGCACTGAGAATTAGTCACAGAAGCTTGTCCAAAACAGACTTTTTAAGAAAAATTAGGAACAAAACTAAATACCTATGTGGATTACCCATACAGAGTACCATATAAAGAGGAAGCTGTATCTACTTCATGTTGTCTCCAAACCCATGAACTCATCCTCAGTGCTAAAACACCTTGATAATCTGTTGTAAAACCAGCATTTTTACCTGACTTCCTAGTGTTCTATCAGCTCTCCTCTCAATCAATTTCTAAGCTGACGTTTCCACAATTTATTCAATACACAATGGATATATTTCACACCAGAAAATACTGAAGGCTTTTGCACAACCAATTACACAAAACCAATCAAAATCCATATGATGCAAATGTAAATGTCCTGCTTGGTTACAAATTAATCTTATGTGACACTTACTGAAATTGTGTGTAAATTACTGTGCTTGAAATTTTAGTTAAATCAGAAGGTTTATTCTTGCTTTGACTATGTTTGTTACTTCCTAAGTAAAGATAATTTTGACTGAAGAAATTTGATGTTTTTATGAGAAATAGAACACTTGCTTCTATTTCTCTTCACACAGTCACACAGTCTTTAGATTTCTACATTTTTAAGTCAGAAGATGGTCCAGGAACTTATTTCTTAGAAAACAACCGTCCTTCTCAATTATCCATTTGTTTCAAGCTGAATTTGCACAGAAGTTTTGGAAATTCACCTACACACACAAAAAAATAATGCTACCCTTGTTTCCTAGGCAACTGGTCTTAGGTGCCAATGCCACCCGGCTGTCCTTCTGCCTCTCCTCCAGCAACTCTTGGAGATATTACCGTATTTCAACAAAACGGTTAGAAAAAAGGCATCAAGATTATGGAATTCCCACAGGCTATGGAAATAGAAAGCCAATGCATGGAAGAATGTATGGATGGTGTTTACAGAAGGCAATAGCAAAGATGGGGAAGCAGTGGGTGCTAGAAGTATTGCAAAAGTGTGGCCAAGGAAACGACTCAAGGTGTCACGGAAGAGGAAGACAGTACATTTGCAGCAGAGATGACCAGAGACCCAAACACAAATCAGTACCAAGCTAGACTCTGTTAGTTCATTTGCTCTCATAACTTTATTAGGAATATAAAAATAATCTAAACATTCTGTGTCTATAGCATGAAAGTGAATTTATTAGCACAACTCCTGCATCTATACATAGTAATCTGAACTAACAGCTTTTGGGTCTCATTTAGTACAGAAGTTTTAGAACCAAGACTTCTCATCACCTCAATTTAGTTTGTTTTCCAAGACACAAAACAAGGAAAACTTGTTTTCTTCCTCAACTCCTGGTTTCCCAAAAGTGAAGGAGCCAAATAAATAAACTGGGGGGAGGAGGGGAGTGTATGTCCCAGAAGAAACTAGTGCTGATTTGGCATACCAAGAAATGCTGACCAATGATTTCTGTGGGTCATGTCTGTGGTTTATGAAATATGAGTTATTTTAATAAGTCGTAGTAAGTTCAGGCCCTGAGACAGCAGTAACTTCACATGTAATTTGAATAGTCTTCCTTGTTGTTAAAGAATAAAAAATGGAAAATGTTATGTACACAGCAAAGGCATTCAACTGAAAAAAAAAAGTTTTATATATTCTTTGGAAAAAAAAAATAGGTATTTTCTCTGCTACTTCCAGATTTTCTTTCAAAGCAGGTTAGTCAGCAGTGTTGCACAATAAGTTGTCTAGTCCTGAAGATATTAAGTATGGCAACAAACCATATGAAAAACACATTCCAGATTTCTGAAGGCACCACTGCTCCAATCCAAGTAAGCAAGTTCACATCTGATTTAATAATCTAAGATTAAATTGCTTGCCACGTTAATCAGTCGTCCATTTCATGAACATATACAGATCCATGCCTTTTTTTATGATTAATTGTAGCCTTAGGGTTTACCTATAAAAAAATATTCATTAAGGCAAACTAAATTAAAGCCACTTTCATTCTGAATGGGTGTCCGCAGAACAGATTTCACTGAACTGCCTGAAATTAACTCTCACATTCACCAATTCAATCCTTTCTTCTGCACAAGCACTGTAGATGTGTCCAAAAGGATAAGCACACCCATTCAAATTATATCCTGGTTTTACCCAATGCAGTGATCCTTTGGGCAATAACTGGAGCTGAGATTTTCAGAACCATTACAATAAAAGACATTTTAAAAGTTTTTCATACAAAACTGGTTTTGGATCTGTTAAGTGGGCTTTGGTTTTTGAAGAATCTTAGTTTTACTCCACTCCAGACCCTTCTTGTTTTGCATACCTATGACAACCTGCAATTGCATCTGGAATGCATGCTGTGCTGTAGCAATTCCACTACAACTGGTTTTGAGGTCTCACTTTCCCAGGTAAGGTCTCTGTATTTACAGATGTCACTTAAAGGCTAAGAAGGGGAGAAAAAAAAGTTCTACCCAAATTATTTAGCCTGACATTGGCAAGACGAACAATGGGCAAGAGAGGGAGCATGGGCAGATTTGTTTTTATATAAAGCTAAAATATACTTTATCTTAAATATTTATATAGGCACTTATATTTAGACTGTAGGTAAAAAGACTCCAAAAAGTGCAATCTTTGAGCCGTGGCTCTGGAGTAACACCATTTATACATGGCAAAGCTGTAACAGTTTAGGAGACCTTGGGAAAGCAAAGAATCCTACTCCAGTTTACAAATGCTTTTTCTTTTAAACTGAATCTAAGTCGAGGGAAAAAAAAAAAAGTCAAGCAAGCGGCTGCAAGCGTAGAATGCCTAAGCAGAATGCACTCGGTTACGCTAATGGAACGCATTTTCCGTCCCCGGCTCAGGGAGGGCAGAGCACGGCCCCGGCACGGCCGGCGGGTCCCCGCTGGAAGAAGCCGAGGGCTGCCCGCGGAGGGGCGGAGCGGAGCCCCGGGACGGCCGGGCCAGCGGAGCCAGCGCCGGGCGCCCCCCCCCCCCCCCCCCC
>JAOXJM010000003.1:21719686-21736544 GCA_026413425.1 Tringa solitaria
ACGGGTCCCTGCCTGTCTTGTGCCGTGGGCCCCAGAGCTTGACACGGTGCTCCAGGAACCGCCTCCCTCCACGCGCTGGCCGTGCTTCTGTTAATGCTGTCCAGGATACAGTTGGCTTTCTGGGCTGCAAGCGCACATGGCCACCTTGTGTCTAATCTTTTGGTATCCCTGAGTCCTCTGCCGGGCTGCTCTCGATCCATTCACCATCATCACTGGCTGCATTGATATTGGGGTTGCTCTGACCCAGGTGCAGGACCTTGCCCTTGTTGAATTTCATGGGGTTCATATGCACCCATTTCTGAAGCCTGTCATGATCCTTCTGGATGTCATTCTGTCCCTCCAGTGAATCAACTGCACCACACAGCTTGGTGCTACTGCACACCTGCACTCAATCACTGATTTGCATCATTGATGATGGTATTATTGGTGCCAACATGGACCCCTGAGGGACACCACTCATTGCCCCAGCAATTGTTTCTGCAGCTGTGGTCGTTCCCATTGCACAGCCTGCTGTTTCCCCATTTTTTGCATCAGCCTCATGAGAGGTGAGGCTCTTCTGACTGTGAAACTTAACCAAAATACGTGTGATACAGGAAGGTACACCTGAGCCTGCATGCAAAAATGGAGTGCTGCTCCCTTCAACATGGCTGTATGTCATTAGTGTTATTTGTATGTCAGTTTAAGCCACTTTAACAACTGAAGTATCTGCCTTGGTCTCCTGAGGGGTCCAGATCTCAGCACCTTGCAACACAGCTAAGATTGCAGGCACTGGTTACAAACAGGCTTCCGTGTGCTAATCTGGAGCAGGACGTCCACTGAACCAGCTGTGCCAAGACGGGCAGCTCGTGGAGGGCAGCTGTAGGAAGCAGGAAGAGGTGTCTGAAAGTTGCAGGCCCCTGGACTGGGAGAACCTGCGTGGAGATCCTACACACAAAGATGGAGTGAAAAGGAAGCGAGAGCAGGCAGAAAATGGGACAGATGACTCCAACTCCTGCCTTGTGCCCAGTGGACAACAACCATGCTTCCCCACCGAGCACAGCACAGGGAAAGCGACTGCCCCGGTTGCCTGTTGGGGCCGTGGGGCAGAGGCAGGTACGTGAGCAGCTCCAGCAGAGCAGGTGATGTGCTGAGAGCCCCCGAGGGACCTTTCCTAGCGTCTGTGCCCTCAGCTCCCTCCATCGCTGCCCTTGCCCCGATGCAGCCCATTGTCTTGGAGGGACGGGGGCCGGAGCGCGGTGCCCCGAGCCAGCCGGGGGCCCTGCGCTGACCGAGCCGACCCCCATCGCTTCCCGCCGCGCCCGGACACACCGCCTGACCCCCGAGGCGGCACTGGCGACTTGGAGGCACGGCCCGAGGTCTCGGGGGCGGTGCCGGTGCCGCTGCGGCGCCGCTGGGGGGGGCGGTGCTGGGCGGCCAGGGGGCGCGGAATGGGGCCGAACGGCAGTGCTGCCCCTCCTCCGCCTCCGCCCTCCTCCTCCTCCTCCTCCTCCTCCTCCTCCCCCCGCCGAGGCTCCGGCGGTCGGGGCGGCCGCGGGGCTCCGCGCTGGCGCTGACAGGCGGCGGCCACCGCGCACCCCCTCCCCTGCGGGACGCGGACACCCCCCCACACCCCGCCCCGGGCTTTTTGGCACCTTCCCCGCTCCCCGGCCCGGGCCGCCGCGCAACCGCTCCTCCCGAGGAGAGAGCCCCGGCGGCCTCGGCGATGAGCCGCGACCCGCCGGTAGGGAGATGGCGGATTGCCCCGCTCTTTCTTCCACCGACTCCTGTCAGGCCGCCATCCCCCGCGCTGGTTTCCCTCACGGCCGAGGCGGCGGCCGGGTCAGCGCGCCCGGGGCTGAGGCGCCGCTGGGAGCAGCCGGCGCCGCTCCAGGCGCCAGCACTGAGGAAAGGGGAGCCGAAAAGAGAGGGGAGGAGGGGGAGCCCTTCGCTCCCCGGCCCCCTGCCTCGTCCCCCGCCGCTCCTACCTACGTCACTCCCCCCCGGCGGCTCTCTCCAGGCTTTCGCCCCGCTCGGCGCCGTCCGTTTCGTTCCTCATCTAAAATGGCGGCCTCACACTCAGCGAGACATTTATCCTCCGCCCATCGACCCGTCGGCGCTCGGCTCCTTCCCTTTCGCCTCTCTCCCCTTCTCTTCCCGTCCTCCTCCCCGCCTCTCGGCCTGCCGGCAGAGCGCCGAGCTGCCGATCGGCGCCGCTCCTCCCCTCCGCCGGCCGCCATTTGGGAGCAGCGGCGGTGGCTGAGGCGCAGCGAGCTGCCCCCGCCCGGCCGCTGAGGGAAGGTGAGGCGCTCCCGCCGCCTCTCGTTCACCCCTTCTCGGTGAAACTGTCCGGGGGCGGGGAGGCTGATCTCTGCCTCTACAGGAAAGCTGGAGCGGGTCCGCCGAGCCCCTCAGGCCACCCGAGCCCTCTCCTCTCGGGCCTCCTGAGGGATCCGGGGCGCTGCCGCCACATTCGCATCCCTTCAGTCCTGCCTAGGCTAAAATTTCTCGGTTGTTTGGCCATTAATTAAGCGGGTTGCATGGGCAGGGAGTGAGCTGAGGGGGGTGGGCGCAGCGGCGAGGCCCTGGGGGCCCGGCCGCCCCTTCCCCTCCGCTCCGCAGGCCACCCTCTGCCTCAGCCGCAGAGCCTGGGCCCGTCCGTCTTACCTGTTGGAAAGCGAGCCCTGTTTCTGAAGGGAAGAGGCAGAAATTCCCAAGGGGCGGTACATGCTGAGAGGGGTGGGGTGTGAACTGCTGGGAAAGGTATCTGGGGAGAAAGGAGAAGGAAAAAAAAAAAAAAGAAATAGCGTGCAACCTCTTTTCCTGGAGGAGACAAGGAACAGCTGTCAGGCAGCAATCCCCTGTGTGTAACTCGGCCCAGCCTCCACGTAAGAAGAGTAAAGATACTGAAGGACTCTGCTGTCTCTTAAGGTACTGCCAGTGCACCACAAACTAACCTATTTTAGGTCAGGCTTTGAAAACGTACAGTGCTGCATATTAAAACAGTTAATTTGTCATCCGAAAACAAAACTTCTACAGATAGCCATTGCAAAGTAAAACATTTCTCCTAGAACTTTTTAAAGAGCATACATGGTTGCATTTATAGTCATATAAGTTACATTAATTGTTAATTAAAAAAGCATTTCTCTAAAAATCTCTCTCTCCAGCAAAATTCTCTCAGCCTTATTTGGGATTTTTCTACAGAAGGAGGTTTATTCTGATATTAACTGAGGCTTGAGTTCAGCTAAAGTCACATTTACCTCATAGAGGCATAGCAAGGACAAGGGAAAAAAAAAGCAGCACTGTTGGGCTTGCCTCTCCTAAGCACTGAATAAGAAAAAAATCATACAAAGTCTTCAGCTACTGGTGCCCTCCAGGAAGAGGTGTGGTTGCCAAGTAATCGGAGATTGAAATGGGGATGGCAACCAGCAGCTCTAGAAGGCTGAAACAGAAATCTCCATGTCTCTAGAACACTGTGAATCAGTACTTTATTCCTCTATCTTCTAGAAGTTGCCCACTTATTCCAGTGTAATAATGCCTTCAATTTAGAGGCCACTGCCAAAAGAAAGATTTAACTAAACTTTAGCACTCTCATTAAAAAAAACCACATGGAGATTTCAAACCTTCTATTAGGAAAAGTGTTTATTCCCTTCTTTTTCTCTTCCCCATTGCCATGGGCTCAGACCTACCAAAAAAGCGCAGAAAAACAAATCCAGACCAAGAAAGTATCTACCAAGGACATAAATTACGAGTGTGAATCATTCTTTTCTATTTCTTATAGAGTAGCTTTTCTCTTAAGTGTCAACATAGGTGTCCTCTGATGCACATACACAGTTTACATGACTTGAATGGGAATCGTATGCATGTATCTGACTGTGAGAGTTGGCCCAGGGGAAACAAATAAATGGAAAGCAGCACGTACAATAAATATTCAGGTGGCTTAAGACTAAGCATATCCATGTTGTATGGTAGACACTAGTACAGATTTTGGCAAAATACGTAAAAGGAGCTTAAAATACTGTAATGTAAAATACAAATAAGAACATGCCACAAGAAGCTTAAAAAAAACCAGGGAAAGACGGATAACCATGTCCAGAAGAGGTGGTTTTGACAGAGAACAATTCATAATGTTTTAAACTTCTTTTAAAAGAATAAGGGGATTAAAGATTGTAGTCATCGAACAAATGCATGCAGATATGGAGGAAAGCAAGCCAAATTTCAGATAGTTAAGCAATGTGGCACATGAAAAAAATAAAATAATTACAAGAAAGAAAAAGAAAAGCAAACAAGGAAATGAAGCAAAGAAGCTCAAACATTACAGCTCTAAAGTTGAAGGGGGGGAATTGAACAAACTTTCCAAAATAAACTGAAAGTTATTAGCATTCTTCCCAAGGTTGATCTGGTTTGTGTTTGTGTTTAGTGGTTGTGTTTACAATAGATTTAACATGTGAACGTCCAGGTATTTGACTTTCATTTGTCCAGGCATATAATCAAATCTTACATTTTCACCATGGGAGGTGTTTTCTGCCTCTATAAAAAGCAGCCTGAGGAGTGAAAAGAAGAATGAGAACCAGTGCCACCAGGGCTTAGAGTGGGCTGAGTTAGTGACAGTAACTATAATCTTGAGATACCAGGCAAATCTGTGCAGTGGTTGTAGGCTTGGGAACTCCTTTTCCTCCAGTGGGTACACCACACAGGCAAAGCCATCGCAGCTTCACAGAATTCAGTTTCCTCATAGTTAAAAATTGAATGAATGATACTGAATTACCATCTTTTAGAAGAGTTTTAATAGCGACTGCTGAAAAGAAGTGTGTAAAAGTTAAACCTATCCTGTATTTGTTGTGGTTCAGTGTGCTATGTGCAGTATTCATGTACTCCCAGTCTATCGAACTGTGATTACTTGGGGAGTCTCAGAAAGTATACAATGTTTTAAGTGACACTGAATAATCTTAATTGTATCTTTAGTACTTGAAATACCTATAAGCTCCAGAATGAGTAGCAAGAATTAGGACTGTAATGCTGTCTGGAAAAGGAAGAAACATATATACATGTTATTATGAATCAATTATGTGTCAATTCTTATTCCCTTGCTTTTTAAGCCAAGGATTGCTATAGACAAACTTTGCCATTTTATCCAGGATTATTCAACCTGAGCCACATTCAAAGCATTGTGCTTCTGCATGTTATTTTTATATATGCTACACATTATTCTCTTATTCCCCCATAAGAATTTTTTTTGGTTGTTTTTGAGTAAGAGGACATTGCTTAGGAAAAATTTAAGTGAAGTCCAACATACAGAGGCCATGAAGAAAGCGGCCTTGAACAAATCAAACAATAGCAACCTAAGAAAGAACTACTCCAAATAAGGAATATATTATTTCTATGATGCTCCCTAAACTATTTATATTTTATATTTCAGCTGAAAGACTTTATTATCTCCCTGGGTCACTGAAGTGATTTGAGGGGTAGGAATGTAATTTATAGTTTGTTTGGTTTTTTTCATGCATTGTAGAATCTAAATTGCATACATTACAACAATAGGACATCTTATATATGAAGCTGTTAAAGCAGTAAACTTGTTTTGCTGAAATGGAAACCATAGCACAGTTTGTTCACATTAATTATTTTTGTTGTTTTATCCTGAACAAACTCTTAACTTTTTATTTTATCCATCTCCAACTAAGTGTGTTTGATATTGAGCTGGCTACAGTGCATACCTTTATCCACTCTGTTCAGCACCTCTTCAGCCAAATTGTGAACCTAAATCTTGGGAGTTTTTCTTTTCCTTGTGAAAACAGCACTTGACTCCCATAGGCACAACCCAAGAGACACCTCCTTCCGAAAGCTTCAGTCTTTATAATCAGTTATAGATTAAGTATGTAATGACTTCATTAGTTCCCTGGAAAGGCTGGATTCTGGAACCAGATCCATCTACCCAATTCTTGCACTCGGAGAACTCAGGGAAGTCAGTTAGGCTGAGACGGGGTGGTGCAGGCTTGTGTATCTGCAGGTTCTAACCAACAGGGATCTTCCTCAGTAAATCTTTGTCTCAGTGTAAAGTCATGATACAGAACGGACTGTCTGATACAAATCTCATATATGCTGTTGTTACTATATACTTCAGTATCTATTTTTAAACTCTTTTTAATTTATTCACTTGCAGGGTTGAGCCAATTTAAATGCTTTAAAGACAGTTACCAAGAGCTGTCATGCAAAGTTGCTTTTGTTATGTTTTACAGACACACACAGGCATGCACACCCTGTGAGACACACTGCCTGAGGTAAACACATGGTGCCATGGTTGCCTCCACAGTACTGCAAACAAGATTTGCCTTCTCTGTTGACCACTTCATTCTGTATATAATTTTAAGTTATTCTCTCTCTTTTTTTTCCTTTCTTTCTTCTTTTTTACTGCTTTAACACTTTCATTTAAGAAACATGTTTATCTAAAAAACATATGCAATTCCTTGTAATGTCAAGGACTATAATCCTCTCCAGATTTGTGTATTCTTCCAGAATCAATTCCATCTTTAACGCTATAATCCATCTATTAGGTACTCATATGGTTCTTTGGGTTATCTTTGTATAAACTTAACAATAAAAATATTTGATGAAAACGTCAGTTGCAATACATTTTTCAATGCAAGTTTGTGTAGGAACACTTCAGAGTAAAATTGAAACAGATTTTCATTAAGCCTTACAGTATTAAGTAAATTATTCTGAGAGCAGCTCTATAAACAGTAAGCAATAATCTCTTACTGGAAAAAAGAGCTATATTAGCCTTTCTTTGCTGATAATCTTAGATGAAACATTCTTAAAATTTTCAAAAAAAACTCTGTACCAGTTTTCAGTTTTCCATATGCTCCTAGTGTAATTTATGGTATTATAGATATCCAGTGTCTCTGGGCTCATTGCATGCAGCACAGCAGAGAATTTCTGCTTCTCCAATTTCAGGGCAATGCAATTTGCTTCTAGGAAAGTTCAGAGGCACTGCACTACCCCATCCAGTTCTCTCAGACTCTTCTCCAGACAGGAGGTGTTAAGTTGCTTTTCTGAATTTTAGATACCCATTTGCAGTACTTATTGCCAAGATTTAATTTTCTTCTAGCGTAAAAAGAAGTTGTGGCACCTAAGAATGCGGGTCATAACTTTGAAACCTGAGATGTCAAGCACAGGTCCTGCTTACAGACAATTGTCCCTGCTTCGTGACTCAGCCCATGTCCATTGACTCATTTGCTTTTATGGACCTTGGCTACCTGTTTGTTTGCAAACACAGTACAAGCAGACTGAAAAAAAAAAATATCACTAAAGCAACATGGTTTTAAAGTGATGTCTGTTAAACTGTGTCTGACAGGTACACTTGTATTTTATTAGGTAGCCATAGCAGTGGTTTTTTCCCCTTGTAGTTGGAAGTTTATTGGAGGGATAGCAGTTAGATTCCCAATAGAAGGACTGAGAATCTGGGTAACGTTCCTGTTGTCGCAGACGGAACTTAATAAGCTTCAAAGAGCAGCATCAGACAAATGTACTAAGTCAGTTGGTATACCACTGTATACTGAGGATATCAAAGCATGAAAATCATTATAGAATAAGGTTTTATACACTTAATGTGGAGATGCTGAACTGATGGGTGCCACCTGCACAGTGAATAAACACTCGGTCTGAACAAGCATTATTGGAGCTCCAACAGGGAGAAAAAAAATAATAATCCAGGCTTTAATTTGTTGCTATTTGAACAGTCATTCCTCCTTCATAGACAATAAATACAGCACTTTGATTTATACACGTGTTCTATTTTTGAAACCTAACCAAACTGGTTTATTGGGTTTATTTTGACTTTCTGAAAAAGTCTAACCACAATAAAATCTATTCAGAGCTAGGTACTACAGTTTAAAAATAACAAAGCATAAATAGCTCTTTCGTAACAAACATTTTTCAAACCTAGCCTGAATATATAATTGATGAGCTGCAGAAGATTATTTTTTTATTATTATTATACCTGATACAGGGCTATATAAAAAGACTGATCATCTGATTTGGCACGATCTCAAGCTATGCATTATTTTTCCTGTGCATGCACAATTTCCAGTGTGTGGTAACCGAACTGCATTCAATATTTAGTTTCTCTGGAATTTATTAATTGTAATGAAGTACAGGGGGATGACAGCAATATTTCAGTTTTCTATGAAGAATCACAAGTATTGAATCAGTAACAATAGGGTAAAATAGAAAGGTGTGTGTACATACATGTGTATCTGACTATATCTGAATGTGTATGTATGTTCAACACACATGGAGGGATGATAGGCAACAAAAGAAAAAATTATACTTCCCTCTGTCTTTTCATAAATCCTATTGGGATTCGTCATAAAAAAGCCTTTTTTTTCAGTATTTCTGAAAAGGAACCTATTCTTCTTGTCATATATTTGTATTGTGTACAGAAACACTCACTTACATTCTTTTTTGATGTCAGACTTGGCTTTTATCAAAGGTAGATTCTGAGAGACAAGGGAACCCAAAGCAGTCTAGCCAGCGTATCTATCCAAGCTGCTCCCCAGCACTGCTGCTCCCAGATAAAGCCAGACTAATTAGAATATAGGTATAAGGTTATAAATACCTGGCATCATTCAGAAGGTTCAATGTATCTGGCAAGAAGACAAAAGTCCATTTTAGCCATGAGCATACATTGATGTACTAAGAGAAATGGAACTTTTAATTTACTGGATTCTGTTATAAAAAGCTATGCAAAGTAAGAAAAAAAAAAAGAAAGAAGTATTTGGCTTTCAGCACAAGCTTATTTATCCATTGTCTTTCAAGTTCATCTCAAATATTGAGATAAACAGATAGGTGATCAAAGGCATACATTACGGTTGGCAATATACCCATGCTGTAGCTGCCTTTGATACTTTGTACCTCAGTGTCCTATGGAGCACATTGTGCTTAGAAGGGTATGACAATTCAAAATTGTGTTGTAAGCACAGCACTTCAGAAAGAACATACTAAGGAAAATATGACAACAGTGAAAGATTTTTGTTATTAAGCTGATTAAGCTTGGGAGCTGTAAAAATTCATAATATATCTGTAAAAAGTATGCCGATACGTAGGATTTCAGAGCTAGACTAAGGTACATTGAGGAAAATTTCAGTATGTGCTGATGGACCCCATCTCTGTTACAGGTATCAGCATTATTCTTGTCAGCAGTCAAACGCATCGGTAGATTGCAGCATGTGAAGCTCTGTAGGATGATACACCCGTGTAGGTATGCTATTCTAAAAAAAAAAAATTGCATCTGTATATGGCTAATTCAGTCTCTGATTAAAAAGGTGGGAGATGTTTTTGTCAGATGTTTGTAATATGTTAAGGCTTTTTTCTTGTTGCAAATTCATTTTTCTTAGACTGCACAGTGGTTATTGAACTGATTATATGCATCAGGATATGCTTTTCCTCCAAGGGAAAAGTCAGTTTAATTCTGTTTAAAGCTTCTAACGCACGAAGATGTTCATTTTAGTGTTATTTTATAAGAACTTCTTAAATTCCTTTTTTGCAAGGTAATAAAAACCCAAAACAATGCTATGAGCAAAACAACTAAATTACTTAAACAGTAATTAGCAAAGACATCAGGTCAAAGGAATGCAAACATACAAGTCTATTGCTATGCCTCACTGCAAAACTCTAGTATGCTGTGTTAGTAGATTTGTTAAATCTTTCAGCAATTGCAGAGAAATGAGTATCGACATGTCTGGTTGTACCTGAGTATTTTTTAATACTTTCAAGATGTTTATCTAATACTCAGATACATTCAGATTAATTTATGCAGACATTCCTTAACTTCAGACTTGTTTCTGGTGGAGACAGAAGCTTTCTATTAGCAACGAATTATGTAAGCCTTTCTTCTGCATTTCACCAAAGCAGAACAGTGACATAACAGCTTAAGTAACTGCTGAAACATTATTGCTGAGACAGCTGTTTAATTGATAATAAAGCCGAATAAAAGAAAGCAGCAAAATCTTTTGGGGGGCACTAGAGCCCTGTTTTTCATACAGTAAGTGTTGCTAACGTCTTTGTGAGTTGGAATGTCCTCGTTCTATGTTCACATGCTAACTTTCAGATGGGAAATGAAAAATAGCGTATTTTTTTCCCCTAATTATATATAAAGTTGACAGAGGGAAAGGAATAGCAAATTCTTATTGCCAATATATAATATATATTTACTTACAATTCCAACTTGTCAGTTGATGACTTCAACATATCACCATTTTAATTCTTTTATATATGCACCATGCTATTACTTTAATTCTAAACAGAGCATTACTTAAAGTATTACAGGGTCAGTGGTGCTTTATGGTAGTTCTGTAACTGAAGTAATGCTAAATCTTTCCTGAGGCGAGTAGGGCGAAACTCAAAAGCATTATTGCTATCTAAGGAGGATCAGTTGCTGACACATCCCCCAGGACATACTTGACAGTTACACTTCTTTTAAGACTGTCTTTTAAAAACAAACTAAGGTGGATTTTTTTTCCTTCTTTTTTGAAGGCCGTGCAGCGAATAAGAAACAGTATGACCAAAGGTATCTTATATTGGTGCATGCAGCCTTCAAAAGCTTTGACCCAGCACTCTCTGGGTAAATGGTCTGACTTTTTGTAGCTTTCAGGATCACAGACTTCAAAATCAGCTATTTTAACTAAACATTTAGGTGAGACATTCAGTACAAAGCAATAAAGTTATTTCCCTAAGTAATGGATTTTGATTTATCACATTTTCAAGTAGGGTCATGCTCTTAGCTGACAAGAATGCAAACAAAATGATTTGCCTTTTTTCCCTAGGCTTCTTTAGCGTTTGATAACATACAGTCAACTACACTTATTCTTAGATATTGCATATTTATAACCAAGTTTCCCAAATATATGAAATACAGCATACCTTACTAGTGTATAATATATTTAATTTATCATAATATATATATTTCTCACCTGGTTAGTTTACATCTAGGAGAGTTCAGGCTATTTCCATTGAAGCAAAGGTCTAACCTCAGATTTTTAGTGCTATCATAGTAAAGCGTATTACTGAGATTGTTTAGTTCTCTAACTTTATGTATACTTATTGCACTTCCCCCTGTAACCTGTACAATTATGCTTTCCTACCCATCTTCATGTAGCTCATAGAGATGTAGGAAGGCAGGATTTATGATAGAATTTTGAGAAGAGGGGTTTAAAAAGCCCCAAACCACACAAGAAAAAAACAAATCCAAAAGCAAACAGAACCTTATAACACCAGGATTAAAAAAATCCAAAAAATAAAACACACACACATTACCTATCAGAGGACAGAATTTACTAAATTTAATAAACTCCCTATTAGTAAATTGACTATGTGAAAGAAAACACATCTCTTCCAGATGCACCTGGAATTCCGATTTGCTTCCGGATTCTCTCCAAGGTGGCCCATTACTTCTAAATGCACAAATATGTAACAATATGTGCCAAGCCTTAGTGCAATTATACTTTCATTTGAATACACCTTAGAGCAGTCTAGAGTATTTAATCAATCTAAGTCTAGAGTATTTAAAGATAATCAATGCAAAGCTTTAGCACCATGCACTACCACAATTTGTCCTTGGAATATTCAAAATGGTAGAATCTGATATTATGGTACATCCCAATTCCTGTGGTATCTGGAGGAGAGTAGTGAATGTTACTACAGTAAACCAAATTAAAGACATTGAGTTACTGTCCACATGTGTGAGCTAGTATTTTATATTTAAAACATGGGACTTAAGAAGGTTTTATTTATCGAAAGAAGTGAGAGATGGCAGTTAGTTCATATGTTTGAAAAACAGAATGAAATCTCCTGTCTAAGTGACCGAAAGATAAAACAGACCTATTCAAGAAGAATTTCCATTTCTGTAGCAATCCTAGGAAGTCTTTGAGTATGGCAACAGGATCTATTCTCATATTTGACACAATATAGTTCATACAAGATAACAGATCATAGACTTATTTAGTTTAATGCAGGCCATGTAATTTACTTGAGTATTTAAGTGTGTGGAAAATCCTAGTTGCTCTTAGGAATAGGAAATAGACTCAAGTGATTAAAAAGTCTTCTGGTTACTTTTCCTGGTAGCTTTTTGTTCCTTGTTTTTGTAGGAAGTTAAGAATTCTCTGAGGAAAGCTTCAAGATGTTTGTATGGCTTTGTGAGCAGTGGAAAGAATTTACAACAACATATGCTACTGCTGCCTAGTGATATGGAACAATAAATATTAAAATAGTCAAGAAGTAAGGATCGCTAAGACTCCCTTTCTGTAAAATAGCTTTTTCTAGAGAAAAGTGGAACTGCTGTAGAACAACTAGGATGAAACAGTTGAGCTGATGCTTGCTGAGGAAGCCTACCTTGGATTTTGGCAAAGAGCCAGTATGTTCTAATTACCTTTACTGTGCAGTTCAAGTTCCTGGTAAGAAAGTGCCTCTTGGAAGTAGCTAGTACTGTAGAATTTGATAATCCTGTGTAAATTCAATTTTTCTGCTGGGCCAGAAACCTAAGCAGTCTTCCAAAAAAAATTCAAAACATACTGAAAATAATGTTTTATAAAAGAAGACTTTTCAAGGCTATAAAATGCTAGGTAGCCAAAGTTGAGCAGTATTATAAATAATTGTTTGTGTAGGCTATGAGAAAAAACAATTATTTTCTTCTGAAAATAGGTAGTTTTCACATTGAATACTGCATTCCTCATTCAAGGAAAAGAAAGAAAAAGTTTCAAGAAAACATTTTTCGTAGAAGGAGAGAATATAGAGTTACTCTTTTCACAATAACTTCATGCAGTAGAAAACTTTCAAAGCAATAAGCCATATAAGTTCTATTCTTACCACAGCTATTTACTACAAGGCACGAACACCCTTGGTCTTCGTTAGCATTTCAGAATAAACGAATGTCATTATGAATATCAGTATGTCATACTGGAGCAGCTGTTGATATGCTGTATAGTTGCTTTCAGTTATGGTAGCATCTATCTTCAAACAGTCTGAACTGCTTTATTTCAATAAGCTTAACCTGAACCTGTTATTCCGATTTCCCATTGATATTACAAAAGTAAACAAACAGCAAAAAGGCTGCTGTTATCAGGCACCCTTAATCACTATCTGCCTTCATACCTTTCTCTCTTCCCCCGCCTTCACTCCTGACATCAGGTGAGTTGTTGCCTCACCCGCGCTGCATTAGATGTGTGCCACCCAGTGTGCTTTCCCACTGAGAACACCAGCTCCATTTAGCTATTTATAATTAAGAGGTTGCAGAGGTCTTTTCAATTTCAGTTACAGAATTAGGCTAAAAAAAGCTTTAGTGTCTAAGTCCAGTACGAATAACTTCTACCAGACAGATTTAACCGACTTGGTCATTATATTTCATTAGAGAACTTTTCATTTTTTGGCTTCATTTCCTGAAACCAGCTTTCACTTTCAGCATAAGCAGGATGAATTCTAACCTGCATAACAATCACAAGTGATGTGCTCAAAGCCAGTCACAGGTCTGATAATGCAGCCAAGCAGTTAATGATTTTTGTCTAGGGTTAAAGCTTCAGAGCATTTGTGCTACATTCCTGACTGTCACGTGGAGAAAAAGCATGGATTTGGTTAAGTTCTCTGCACCTCGTGTTTCTCCTCTGTAAATAAAAAGTAGGAGTGCTGCTTTGCTTTAGGGCTTAGGTGCCATTTCAGAATACATGTAACACCATCTAATTATATGCTGCTGCCAACGGGACAGTCCCTTTTTGCCCTTTCAGCCCCAGCTGCACGTTCCTGCCTCTTCTCTCCCACTGGATCTGGCAGTCATGACACTGCACGGCGAGTCAGATTTCTGTGTTTTCATGACTAATCTCACAGCCCCAGCACTTCTTGATCAATGCAGGGGAAGGAGCAGGGAGGCTCAACTTGTGGATGAGGTGTGCAGAGCCTGGAATCTCCCCATTTGGCAACAGTCCACAGATCCAATTACTTGGTTGGTGAAACTGCTGCCTGAGTAGTTAGAAACTCTGTGATCCCAAGAAAGAGTATCTTTTTGCATATGCAAAGTGTATCTCAAAGGCTATACCTTCTCATTTGTTTATCACGCTGACATAAGCAGCAATATCATTATGTACAATCAGAGCTGAAGTTGCTGAATTAGGGGAGTTTTGTCTGTTGTTCATAAATTCCACATGTTATAATTAATTTACCTTTTACACTATAGGTGTTTTCTGGTTTGAAAAAAGCCCATATAACTTCTTCAAGGGATTATAAAAAATGAACAATAGCCGTAAACAGGAAGGCAAGAAAGTTTGCTGAGAAACATAATTTTTCAAGATAGTTGAGACTGGAACACAGACATTGAAAAAGCACAGTATTAGATTATGAAATAGTAGATTAAATCTTATGCAAGTGAATTCAAAGCAACAGTCTAGGAAAAGACAGCCTACATCATATGTAAACAGTAAGGGGTTCTGGTTTAGCTCTTGTCAACCAGATAAAGAGATATGGGATTTACTGTGAATAGCTCCCTAAAAATGCCAGCTCAGTGCTCAGCAATGGTTAAGAGGAGAAACAATGTTAGGAATTCAGGATGAGAGTTGAGAACAAACCAGAAGAGAGTACTTTTTGCATTGTATAAATCAAGGATGTACCCACATTTTGAATGCAGATCTGTTCCTGTACCAGAATGTACATTTAATAAAATTAAATAAGGAACAGAAAAGGGCAGCTGGGATTTTTAGAGATGTAAATCAGCTTCTACATGATAAGCAACTAACAAGATTAGGACTCTTCAGCTGGGAAAATAAAAGGATGACAGAGAAAAATAAAGTTATTTTTATAAGACAAGTCCCTTTCACATGCCGATAGAGTCACCTCTTAGGGACTAAAAAGATGTGAATAAGAATCAGGCAGACTCGGAAGGTGGGTACTCTGGTGTGTATCTGTAGGCATTTCCTCTCCTAGGTTCTCACAGCACTTCAAAAACCACAACAAATCCAGTGATAGTGCTGTAAACAAACAAAAAAGTGTTTTTCCCGTACTATGGCCTCCCATGTTATAGCAATCAAGGGAGGGGTTTCCTAAATTAGAGGCCACAGTTTTATTTCTGTGCATTTGAAGTCTTTTATAGTTTTATGCTTTCTGTAAGTTGCCTTTTGTGTTTTGTCTTCACCTTACGAGGATTTTATATTTAAAATACCAAAGCAAATAACTTTTAAATTCTCATTTAGAAACAATTTGTGCAGTTTATCCTTCTTGGGTTTGGAGGGAACGATCCTTTCAGCTCTTTTTTTTCTTTTAATTAATGTTAGTAGATGATGTTGAGCCTTTAGAGAGTAGCATCTTTAAACCACCTGCAAGCATTTTATCCTTTTTGCTGTTACTTTAAAAAGGAAAGAAATTGTTTTGTGTAAGGGCATATAGGGAATTAATGAGGGAGATGGGGAAGAAAATTGAGAGGCAAAGGCTGGCAATCCTTTGTTTCAATATCCAACTATTCAACCTCTCCCCCCCCCGATTCTTATTGTATGACAAAAATCATCTTCACTTCTTGGCAAGAGTTGTCCTGCAGTTTCACCGTACTGCCAAACACTTATGGCCACAGGAGATATGCTGGAGTTGAACAATATTAAAATATCCTTGCACGTCAACTTTTGGTTTTGTATTCTCTCAGTACAGACCACAGTGAAAGCAGAACATGTGCCCGATTGATGGGCTACAAGTGGGCAGTTCTAGAACTGATTTACAAAGCAAGTGTAATAGGACTTCTCATAATTTGACTATCCTTTAGAGACGACATCTGTGAACTGAATTGACAGATTTCAACTTACATGCATCTCTGAAATATTACAATACAGATCTTAGTGGTTTACTATATATAGCAAGTACATGAAGTATGATAGAATTACACAGCAGATAAGGTGTATATACAATTGTTTTGAAATTAATTTCTAGTTATACAAAATGCAGCCAATATCATCAAAGTTTGTCACTTTTAATTGACAGCATCTCAGTTAAGTAATTTCAAGACATTTTCATCCCTTTCCTATTTCTGATCTGTGCTGATCTCATTTTGCTCCTCAATTTCCATTCTGAATGGCTGGCAATTGCTTTCCTCTTAGTCCAATTACTGAAATAACCAAATGGGCAGATTTTCTGTGTCCAAAACGTTCCTGAAGTATGGGATTCTGACTAGTCCCACTTTGTCCAGGAAGAATAAGTCATCTATCTATCGATATACATTACTTATAGTTTAAATCATGTGCATTTCCTCATCTGAAAAGAATTCAGGACACAAGATTTAGATCTAGATCTATTCTCCGAATGCTCTGTGGTTGTTGGAATCTTGATCTGCTAATCCAGGACTGCCTAGGCTTTTTAGAAAAATTATGGCTCAGATATAGTGATGCTCTTCCTTCCAAAATCCTCAAAAAATTCTGGACAGTGCATGTTTTGCCTTGCTTGACCTTTGTTTAGTTAAGTAGGATAAACACACAGTTGCTTCACTAACACACAGAAACTGGAGGGGAAAAAATAGCAATATGATATAAGAAGACTTAGAAAAGTTTTTACAGTGAAGCAGAAATACCATCTGGCTTAATTTGAAGGGTTAAAAAGCTCTTCTGTATTTACAAAAATTTTGCAAATAACCTAAAAATCTTTGACAGGTGTATCCTAAAGAAACAGCTAGTGTGTTAACTTATGGAATAAAGACAAATAGAGTATATAAAAAGATGGTGGTCTCAGAGTTTTTGTTTATACATAGCACTTTTTTTGGCAACACAAAACACCATTAAAGTGTGCAGCAAGTTTTTTAAAAAGAGCAAATTTAATGATCCTTTTTGAAAACTTAGCATTACTCAAACATAGACTAAGTAGATATGTA
>JAOXJM010000003.1:21736591-21754672 GCA_026413425.1 Tringa solitaria
TCCCATGCAGGTATTCTGGAAAGTATAGCAGACTCCACCCAACGTAGTAAACAGTCAGTTTACAGAAAAGCCAGGCTCAAAGGAGAATTAAAATGAGGAACTCTGCAGTGAAAAAAATACAGAAGCTTACTAACTAAATAGATGTTCTGTGGTAAAAATTATCATCCTGATTCTAGGAACTAAACGATACGACCACAGGCTACAGAAATAGCCACAGGAGTCACATGGAGTGACGTAATGTGAACATGGAATAAATCCTTGCTTTTTTTAAACTGAAAAAAACCCTTACTTTCAGTAAAACTCTAGGAAAAACACAAACCAACAAAAAAAGGTTAGCCCTAGTGCACTGAACCAGGGCAAGGGCAGCATTCACCTGTATGCGTTTGATGCTTACATCAGTACCCTATGGTAGAAAAATCTTACATTAACTTTGGCGTAACAGTGCAAAGCACTGCACAGAAGTCACGAATAAGACCTTAGTTTCTGGAAAAGTTACTCTGCATTAAATTCATCATCATGTAGCCACCTAATTTCTTCCGTTCAAGGACAGAACTAGATTTGGGAGTGTTAAGCAATCCCATTATGAGGTTCTGTCCTCACGAAGGAGGTTCGTGACTTCTCAGATACATAGGATTTTTAGTCTGTTGCTTTTATACCATATGTTCTTTAAATAAATGCACCCAGGAAATCTGTGATGCAACAGAGGGCAGTGGATTGCATTTTGGTTTTGCCAGCCTGCACTCCCACTCCTATAGCAATATGCTCCAGGAAAAGGTTTTCCAAAGTCTGAAGTATTTTGAAGAGATCTTATTAAAAATGCAATCCAAAAACATTTCTGAGGAAGCCAGAAAAAGAAAATAAAACAGCTTTCAAGATTTCCATTAGAATATATTGGAAAACACACATCACAGCGCTGAGCTGTGGATGGTTAGAGAAAATTAATAGCTGCATGCAGTGTGCTAATACACTAATGCAAGCAAAGAGCGTCATTCCATATGCCCCGGTGCATGAGATCATTGGCCCAGTGGCTCAGTATTTCAAACCACATGAGAGGAGCATTGCTCCTTCCAGCATGGAATATGGCCAGAAAAAAAAAAAGCAAAAAAGCTTTAGAATCTCCTCTAAGAAAAAAAACAAAACAAAAAATTGGCCCTGCTGTGAGCTGCACATGACCTGCCAGGTCCATCTTTTAGACCTGGTCTTGAATTTTAATTAGCCCATAAATAGATTCTGTGTTATCTTCTCTTTCTACATCATAACAGCATCGATGAGTTCAGCAGCAGACTCATGTGGCTTTGGAGCTTGTCATAGCTCCTGGTTGTTGAAGTTACTCTTATTATCCAGCTCTATTAATTCCAGTTTTCTTTTCTTCCAGAGTACTTGAATATTCAAGTGGGATATATTCTCTTCATAGAACCAGGTGTTAGTAAGGAAATAATGTGGTTTTAAGATAAAATGCACAATAAAAATATATATAATATTATAACAAATTTTGGATTATAATGAGCAACAGCTACAAAGGCATTAGATTTAAAGCAGTGAAGGGCTCAAGTTGTGGCTTTACTAGAAACTACTTAGTCAAGTTGCTCAGGCAAGTAATTGGAATATGTTTAAGCAGATGTTAAATGCTTTACTGGCTCCAAGACTAAGTTAAACATGAGAGAGATCTTCAAGAATGCCAACATGGCTTTGTCAGGGAAAGCGCATCAGTTTGGAAAAATTGTGAAGTAGCAAGGCAATCGCAGGGAATATCCATTGTTAGCCACACCTGAGGAGCTTCAACATCATTGAACCAAAACAAAAAAAAGGAGGAGAGCAGCTTTTCAGAAGAGTTCTGTCCTGGGGAGGGTTGAAATCCACAGTGGGGCTGGAACTTCTCATATCCTCACAAGACTGATACCAGTCCTCACCAGACTGCCTGATTCCAGGAAGTCACAGGACTTGGCGACACTGAACTAGAAAGACTAAGATGAAAGCATCAGCTCCGCTGTGAGTTTTGTACATGTCCATGTACTTTGGCTTTGTCTAAAGGACTCTGAAAGAGCCATTTCTGGAGCAGCTATACCAACTGCCCTTCTGCAGGCTGCTGACTTTTGCATGTTTACCAGAACATGCTCCAAGCAGTAGTGAGAGGTTTGAAGCCTCTGGAAGGTAGGTCATGCTGCACAGGCAGTCTCGGAGATTGTCTCCGAGACCTTAAAGACAGCTTTAGCCTCCAATTTTCAGTCTTGCTCTTTGTTCTTAACTTTACACTTCCATATCTCAGTGAGGAAGGATGAAGCAAAGATAAGTGAAACATCACAAGACTCCTGAGTATTACTGTAATGAGACTCGGGTCTAATATTTTGGAACATATATGGAAAATGTTTTATTCAGTAGGGGTCCATAGCCTCCCAGTGCCTCAGTTTTCTGTTCTTGAAAAGGACATGCTTCCCTTGTTCTTTCGAAACTTTCAACTGTTTACGAGGCATCAGCTTTGGTTATGTGAGGGTCGTACTCATTCATAAGCCAGAATTCCTCCTAGCATTGGACATAACTGGAATATTGACCAAAAAGATATCTCTAATGCTTACTAACACTGGAAAGCTACAAAAAAAAACCCCAAACCCAAACAAAACTAAAACCCAAACCAACAAATTGTATTGATGAAGACTGAGGCATTGGAAAACAACAACAAAAAAGCCTCTAAGAGTTTGAACAGTAAGAAGGATTAAAGAACGTACTAGAATATACAGTATATAGTTCCATTTCTTAAAGTTCTCACTTCAGCCATAAAACAGCTATATAAGTGTTATTCCATTTCTGGTGGACAAGAGGCATGGAAATCAGGCAGGAGCAAGCCTCACTGAGGTTCATGAGCCAAGCAGATGTAGATGTCCATGCACAGTGAACTTCACACATGCAAGAGAGGACCCCACCTGCAAATAACGTGCTGCTCCTTTATCTGAGGTATCTGCCTCCCTGCTTTCTATGGGACACGAGGTTGAAAAGGGAAGAAGACTCTCAATAACCAGTAGAGAAACTCATCATACAAAGGCATGCTCTCCAAAAGCATATACATGCATATCCTTTTCCACTGAGAAAAACTGGTTCTGATTTAAGTTGGGTTGTTTGGCTGGGGTTTTTTCTTGATATTCTTATCACTCATAGCACTTGTACATTTGTTCTAGAGACCTGTAAAATCTCATATATTTGTCTAACTAGGAAGAGTTTTGCTAGCACACTTGCAGCATGAACAGTCTGCTTTTGCTGGCCAAAACAGAATCTAAACAAAAGAGTTACTCACTTCTCAGCATACTGAGATGACATTATAATATTATGAATATTGCCTTTTTCTGGCTAGCAACCCTGTCTTCCCCATGGTCTATGAAATGAAGGAAGAAGCTCATGCTGCAGTAGTTGCAAAGATCCTTAATTTTCTCTCCAACATAATTTTATAGAGGCTATTTGGTCCAAAGTTGTGTCTGAGGAGTATGAAATGCAAATGCAGTCACAAATGAGCAAGTTCCCTAAAGACTAAAGCTGATTACCACTTTGTTTCCAAGCAGTCTGGGGCATGAAGTTTTCTCTTACTTTGATTCATCTAATCATTAATGAAGAGGACAATTAAACACTGTTGAGATAAAACATTCCAGCAGTTCTGGAGAACAGCAGGTAGTATTGCTTACAAATCTTTTTTGAAAATGTATGCAGACTCCCAGTGAGAATTTTGAAATAAAAAGTTATGTGGCAACAACTTATCTTGAATTCTCTGACCACGTACAAGTTTTTGTTTGCATTGAGCTCTGATCTCCCAAAGACAGTTGTGTAACAACAACTCAGCATTTAATCCTGCAAAGTGAAGTTCTTCCCCATATCGTTAGTGGTGTGGCTCATCCATGATATAATCTTGGTCTGGCTTGAGGAACAGACTATAGACCCTGGCCAGTCCCTTTGAACTTTGAGTATAGTGTTTTTACTTCTCACGACGCTACCAAGAGTAAAATTATCCCATCCCGTGATCCAGCCAGGCTTTTGGAAATCCAGCAGCTCCAGCTTTCCCATCTTTTTCAACCCTGTCTGTGGAAATCTCTTTTGACTATCTGCTGTTCCCATCTCCTGGGGTAAAACATGTAGGTCATTACTTCAGAAGGCTGATGGGCCTTTCTTTCTCTCCTTCAGTACACAGCATGACTTTTTTTTTTTTTTCAGCTGAAGGTAAATGGGAAGTGGAATCATTACTGCAGCACTCATAGGAAGAAAAAAAGCAGAAAGTGTCCGGAAGTCCAGGCCAGCCCACATCCCTTCTCCCTATCATTCGTTTGCTCTCCCTCTCAGCGTGGAGGTAGATTGAAGAACACTTGGGGTTTCCTCTGTTTGACTGGAGATCTCCAGCCTAGAAGCCATCTCAAGGCTCTGATAAAAGCAGGTGCACACGGCAACCCTCACAGAACAGAAGTGTAAATAAGGGCATCAAACCCATGATTAAACAAGAGCTGGCTATCATAAGTATTGATGAGGGATGTTGTCCTTAGGTGGATCACTAACCGATATAAGCAGATAGGATGGTGGAACAGAATGTGGGGCGTTACTGGAAGCCTTTATTATCAGCCAGTTTCAAAGGTTCCCGCACCCCAAAGGCAAATTGCATTCTATGCATTTAGGAGAACTGGCAACATTACAGACCCGAGTTCAGAGCACTTGGGATAATCAAATAAATATACACACACTCCATATGCTTTTCTTGTTGCTGTTGTGGAAGTTTTCTTCCTCAGGATATTTTAGGATCCAGCCTGTGCTTTTTGAGGTTAATTCTGCAATACCAGCACCATATTTATAGTTGAATATAATTCTCCAGCTATTCAACACTGAGAGCCTGTGCATAGCTAGTGTAACGAGTGCTGGCTGAGGGTTAAATAACTGAAATGCAGAAAGTGGCATGAAGGCATAGATACAGAACTCAGCTATAGGAAAAGAATTCAGGAAACAATATGCATGTTGGGTCTGGTTTTCCTTCTTCCTCCCACTCACCCCCCCTGCCCCCTCCAAAAAAAAGGAAAAAAAAAAAGAGAAAGGTTTAATCTCTCCTTTTTAGTGATGTCTCCAAGACTGGACTGTGAGGGGAAATGAGAAAATGAATTATGATGCATTGGTTTTCCCCATCACAAAGCATTCTGGAGAGAAAGGAATTTAGGCTTTTAGACTCTATTTAGTATGAAAGGGGATGGTGCTAGGGGAGAAAAAGTTGGTTGCAAACCCTTGAAAAATGAAGATTGCTGTGGTGCTGTATATGAAAGGCTCAAATAGGATCCTTCTGCTTTAAAGGAAGTTAGTCCTCTGCCACTTAAGCTTACTGAATAATTCAACTACAATAACCTATGTAAGGTGCAAGATCTAGATACATGTGTGTTAGCTTTCTTCAGGTTTTACATTTTTTGCTACTTTTATCTGAAGGGAGGAATCCAGACATTTAAGCTGTACTGATTGCACATCTCCTGTTTTCTGGCTTGAGTCCCATAACAGGGCGACTGTATTTGGAAACTGCAAAACAATTCTTTCTGGATTAGAAGTTACCTAATCACGGGATGGAACTGTTGTGGCAAGAGCCCCCTAGAAAGTTTTAGAGGCTAAAGCCCCTAAAGGAAGCATTTCAATAAAACAGAACAAACATTAGGGGTGAAGCTTCCTGCCTACATGCAAGGTACTGAGGTTCTGCCATGACCAAATTGTATACCCAAACTCAGCTCTGGTGGCTGGGTTTCAATAGGTCTTTCAGTCTGTCTTGATGGAACCAGTTTACTTTGTATAAATACACAGGAATAGGAGCAAAATCCTGGAACTTACTGTGTTCCAAGCAGTTGGCCTACATTATTTGATAATTTGGAATGAAGGGGTGTCTCTCATCTAAACCAGAAACTTTGTCTTGGAACACTGAAACCTTTCCTGACAAAAGCTTCACCAAAATAAATTCATTTCCATGCAAAACTTTTGGCTTTGAATCTCATTTTCCAATGAAAAAGCATTTTGTTGAAAGATTCTTGATGAGTTCTCTTTCTGAACAGATACATTTTGAGTAATCACTGTGTAGGACAAGGAAATATTTGAAAGTCATGAGCTTCATCAGTGTCATCCAACAGATGCATTTTTGCATAAGTAATTAACTTGAAAGAAATATACATAAGCATTCTCTACTGGTTTGCAGTTATTTTCAGGGTATAGTGAGTAATCTAGCACTGCATCTCAAAGCAGCTGCAATTTATAGATGAGTAATCTTTGCATATGAATAGATTTTGATCTGTGTATGACTAATTTCTACTTCTTCTGAAACAGATTAAATATCTGTAGCTTCCTGTTAGAAAGCAATTACAATTTATGTGGACTATTGCCTTTCTTTCTTGAAAGAAATATTTCATTTGCCAGTATTGAACACTACAGTTTGATTGGAAGTTGTATTTCATTCTTAACTTGTTCAGTTGCTTTTGATATTACCCAAAAAATTCCACTGGAGCAGAATCTTAAGGCCCATCAAGTGAAAATTTATGGGGCTCTTAGCAGTTAAATTATATGAACACAAGAGAATCTGAATGTTTTGAATTATCTTTGTGCTTAGTTCAAACCAGATACATAATAAGTCTTCTTTCATTCAAGTACTTACTATATACGCTACATTTCAAGAGAAGATGTGCTCACAATATCCATGCCAGTTTTAGTACAGGTAGAACAAGTAAATATAACAGCAAAGATAAGTTCTCATGGATGTCAACCTAGAAAGCAACTTTAATATATACATATCCCCTGGGGCTGTACAAGTATTTGTACTTAAAATTATTCCAGTCAGTTTTATTGACCGTTAGACATGTTAAAGAATGATACACTTACCAGTCCTCTAACACAACCTTCATGGGGTGTTGATGCACCCTCTGTGCACTCACATACAATATTTAGAGAGGTTTGAGATACAGGAACTGTTCAAGAAGTTACTGCTAACAGAATTTACTGCATATATCAATCTCTGGGCATAGTTACTGGCACTAAGATTTCTGAAATACATTTTTCTTGGATAGTCTCTGGTCACCATTTGCACAAAAGTTACTGTAAACAAGACAAGTATCCCTGTAAATACCCACTTTCTCAATAATTTTTCCTTCCTCTAGTGGAAGGACAGACTTGAATAGTCTCTTATTACTATGTATGGGGTACTAGTATGGGGTTTTCTCCCCCTCATCTGGCCTTTTTTAAAAAACAGCACAACATGGATGTAAAAGCTACTGATACTGCATTAAGATTTCTGCAACTCTGTTGAAAAGAGATGCAAAATACTGCATTTTATTGGTTGAATAAGAAAAATAATTTTAATCCACTGGTAGTTGGAGACACTTGAGCAATGAGATCATATATCTTTTTATAATCTCAGGATTTAGTGTGTAATTGAAACCAGGAGGAAAAAAAACCCCCACACAAATCAAACTGTCTTCTGAAGACAAAATGTCTATTGAGTATGCTTCAACTCACATTCGGACGTTCAGGGTACAGAAAGGTGGGACTTGGTGCAGTTTGGCATAATCAAAGGGGCAGGGTCCAGTAGTACAAGTGGCATTTTTCGTATAGATTGATAGTTAATAATATAAAGGCATGGTGGGTGTGGGAAATAAGAGGAGAGACAAACACTGGCTAAGAAGGGTGAGTGTGAAGGGTTAGTGCGAAGGCTACACTGGTATTTCAAGCACAAAGCGTTCATTTCACCAAACTCTGCATCAAAGAATGAGTCTTATTGGCTCCATAGTTCATCCCTAGTACCTCTGTCCATAAATAAATGCTTTTGTCAGTAATCTCTTTCATTTACAATGATCCTGATCAGAATATAAGTCCTTATTAAGTACCATGGCATCTCTTTAGACTTAAGTGATATAACAACCAAATTTTAATCTGGACAATTATGTGAACAACATTGCACAAGTTTCTGATGAAGACCTGGATGTGTAAATCTTGCCTCTGGTTTATATAACAGCTCTTCTTCATTAGCCCAAACTCAAGAATTTGTGTAATTCTTTGGTAAAATACTAAATTTTTCCACAGGCCATTGTTAGCAAATAAGGCTGACTAGAAGTAGCATATGCTCATCTGATTTAGAAATTCAGATGCATCAGCTCTGTAAACAATATGAATTGCTTGCGTACTCGTGAAGGAAATTAGGCTGTCAGAGCATTCTTTCAGCTTTGTGTCTGTAAGGAGAATTGGGTCAAAGAAAGAACCAGAAAGAGGCAGGCAGAGCATTTATTTTGAATTTTGAGACTTTGAGGCAAGGACTGTGAGCTTTTGGCAATATGTAAAGGAATCCAAGAGCAAAGCCTGTGAAAGAAAGCAGATTCAGAAAGGTGCTGGAAAACCCTTTGTGGGAGGCATTCGCTCGCACAATCGGAGAGAGCAGTTACATCCAGGAAGCTGGCAGGGAGACCCAGGTGGGTGGGTTGGGTGGAATTGAACCAGGTTTTGGTTTGTTTTCCACAGCACTATGCTAAGCTAGTTCATACAGCTTCATTCTGGCAAATGGATATGTCATTCATCAGCAAAACAAGATACTATAAACTTGATTTTGAAATTGAGGGCTGCCTATCTGCAAAAAGGTAGCTATTATCATCCCTCGCTTTTGTAGCCAGAGGAGATGGTTCCTTTACATTGCAGCCACTTTCTACAATAGAAGTTCAAGTCACACCTGGTTCAGTTACTCTTTTACATCCCTTGGCTACTATTTCCTTCTGTACAGTAGAAAGTAGCAGCAATGTGAAAAACAACATAAGGGCAGGATACTTTTAACTATCCTAATGTGATCTCAGAGGTCTGTGTATTAGAATGTGCTCAGAGAATGATTTTTTATTGATAGACTAGCGATTCATTCACTCATACAAAACTCCACTAATTTGGGTATTCCAGACAGTTTTGAGCTCCTCTTAAAGAGCTGAATCTTGTGTAAATAATATTTTAACAATAGTGAAATAGCATATCATTAATTTGAGCATTCTTACTAGTCTTTCAGATACAGGTTCCTTTAGCTACATTAAGAGAAAGGAATGATTATGAAATCTTTAAAATTTGACGGTTTTTTAAATCTCAGTACATAGGATCACCAATTTCTGTAATGAAATTCAGTAGTATTTTCTCAGGAATAAAATTACTTCAAGAATCCCCTCCTCACCCATACACTCACAAAGCATCTCCTGCCACTCAGAGCACAGGGGTGGAAACTTTGATGGGAAAGAGTTAATCTGAGCAGAGGAAGAGAAAACAGCCAGTTAGGTTGCACATCCACTAGTTTGTAAACTAACTGCAGGGATTGTGTAAATTCCTGAGTTCTGGTTGCTCGAGTCAGCATTGCCACATAGGCTTTGAGATCTGCATACTTATAAAGTATTTCCAAACAGTATTATTTAATGTATGAGCTGAATATGCTCAGGGTACAAAACTGTCACAAGGGACTCTTACATATCTCGTAGTAAAAAAAGAATTAGAACTGTGTCCAGTCTGTGTGTAAAATTAGTTATGGTATTTCAATGCTTTTCACAACTAACATAATACCAATTTATCACATGTTAAATGCTTAACTCTCTCAGGGTGGTAACCATATATTTTTTTACTTAGCATTATATGATACACTATTCAAGGTACAACCATATCCACAATTCAAAATCCTTGCTCATGACAAAACAAGATTTATAAACGTATAGCCAGCTTTAATCTATAATCTGAAGAAGACCAGAGCTGCTTCTGCACCTTGAAAACATTATCTTTGATTAAATAGTGATTGCAATCTTCCCTCAGATAACAATAAATAATATATGTGTGTATATATATTTATGTATATAATTTCAAAATCAAAGCCTTGTACTTACTGCATCTCCTTCTGCATGTCATCTGATGGCATTGGGAACAGATCCCAACATCCCAGAATGCAGCTTGGCAGGTAATAATCTCCTGCTTATAACAGGCTGTGTAACTGCAATGCATTTTTCTTTCCCTTTTGAACTAGCTAACTAACCTGTAATTTTTCTTGGTATCTGCCCAAACCTAAATGAAGTACCTGATACACCCAAGGAGTTCCTCATCTGCTACAGGTGACTTCAAATTGGGAGTTGCCATCACCAAATAAGAATGAATCTACATATAACCAGGTTTCAACAATAGCCCCAGGCAAGACAGACCGCTCATATTTCCATTTTTATACTGTTTATTAGTTCTTATAAGAAGAACTGTGAAGCCTGCATGCGAGTCTCCTCCCATAAGCTCCAAGACAAGACTGAAGCTAAGAGAGATTCTGATCATTGAGCAAGTATTGACTTGATTTAATAAGACAAGAAGAACCTCAACAAGTGATTGCAATTGCTGCTGCTAGCCACTAGCTTCAGGTGCTCAGCGATTCAGCAAATCAGCAGCAGGTACGCTGAAGCTTGACCCACTTTTTCTTCCCCATTTTGCAAAATCAGGGTTATTCTTTTATTATTTTCAAATCAAATATTCCTTCTTTTGCATTTGGGGATTTGCACTTAGGCAAATGCATTGCAATAAAATATCTTCCACTGACACAATTTGAAAAGATTCTGCTCTTAATATGTCTAGCTGGTAGTAGTCAGTGCATATGTAAAAGTAGGGAGGAGGCTGCAGAAGTAGATGCAAATCAGCATGCAGTCATAATGGTGACTTAAAAAAGGGAGGAGAGCTTAAACTAAAATACTAGCTGTTCTTCCCTTTTCCTTATTTTAAGAAACACTGAATTTGTCCTGCCTGCTGTTCCTTCAGCTGCTCCTATAGGTTCTTCCTCCTGCTGGCACCCCGAGTAGCAGATCGGAGCCTCACTGTCCTTACCAGCCGTCTCTTTTCTTCAGATGAAGATGGTGGTTGCTGAGCTGCCCACTAGTCTGTCCCTGGACAAAAGTCTGCCTTCTCACTTAGGGGGTAAATATGCAGCTTCTCAAGAAGTGGAACCGCTGTACCCAGTATAGTATTCTTTCTTCAACTGTTTCCTCTCTTGAAGATCTATGTTCTGCCCTGCAGCAACTTCATGGACTTCTTTCTGTGAGAGCACAGAGTCAAAGAGGTTGCTGCCTGCCTTTTTTTTTTTTTTTTTTTTTTTTATTCTCATGCCCATTCTTTCAGTGGGGCCTCTGCCTTGTTCCATGTGAGAGAACGTAGAGGAGAATCCTGAGAATAGCATAGGACAAAGACAAACCAGGCTTTTCACTCAATAGTCATGAACATTGGGTAGAAAGGAAGTCAATTCTCTTGCAGGGAGATGAAATGTTTCCCATCGGGTCTACTCGTTAAGCCAATATTGCGCTAGAAATACACAGCCTTCCCCCAGTAAACCATTTCCTTTTATTTGTAGTCAGACACGGGATAGGCCCTGGGTATGGCACGGCATAGCATTGTTCTGCTTCTGGACAATCCTGGTTTTGTACTACTGCCAAGTCTCCACTTACAACTGCAGGTGGATATCCATGCAAAATCATCTATAAAATAACACATTGCACATAAGCTGAATGCAAAATCGTGTCGTGAAGAAACTATATTCAGAAATCACGTGTACAATCTAGACATTGCAGAATGAACGTTGCAAAACCCGCTAAGATAATGCCTGCCAATATCCTTGCCTTTGTCTGAAGCATGAAGCTTTTTCAACATGCAGGTAAACTTAATGAATTTTTTCTTACTTATTTCTGGTAAAACATTCGCCTTCCTAACTATGATTCTCATCTAGAGATCGACAACTTTTACTTACATCTTTAAGTATTTTTTTTTTTTTAAAAAAAAAAAAGGCTTAACTAGACACTTAAATAAACCAGAAAAATAATCAGTCCCACATATTTTAAGTTTGGTTTTTGGAAGGCACAGAAAGTACAGGATTTATAACAGAAAGTCTAGGATAGCTTTTACTCTGCTTTCTCTGCCTGAACTTTTAAGCTTCTGTATCCAAAACTGTTTCATGTCATTTAATTCTCATAACTATAAGGTCCATTTCAAATCTCCTACAGATTTCCTAACCAAAAAGGTTAAAAAATTTTCCATCTGAAAGTTGGGGAAGTTTAGCCAGCTTTTTTAGGTACCAGTGAATTGGTACACAAACAGATTACATTCTAGTTTCCTAATAAAAACAGTAAAATTATTCCCATGTATGTGATAAGAAGTAAAGTAACTCAAGTAAAAGTGAGAAAAAATAAGCTGGTAGTTGGGAAGACTTAACTTCAGCTGAAGAAAATATTGCCCTGGTGTCCATAAATTCATGGTTTTAGTTCAAGTTTAGTTTTTCTCCATTTCAGTTCACACTTGGATTATAAATGATGCACCAGGTGTGAACAGTGGGTCAGTAACAGTCTCTGATGTAAGATGCCGGGCTTGGAAGAGCTTTCAACACTAGTTGAGGGGTTTGGGACCTCTGCTTAGAACCAACTTCAGTCCTGCATTGTCCACCTGCAGGTTCCCCTTTTTCAGAAAGAGAAAAGAATATTGTAGATCTCATGGATATTATAAACCAGAATCATGTGTTTCAGATAGCTTGTTGGTGAGGATCTCCATGAGGTGATTCTCTTTGTGTATGATGCTGCTTTGATCAGCATGTGGAGACAGTGGGAAAGTTTAAAAGATTGTAGGCATGTGTGTAAACATTTTACAGAAGCAAAAACAACCTACAGGTGCAGCTAAAAATATCTCTGCATAAAATTCAGTCCACTGGTTAAAAATGATAGTAAAGTCCCAGTGTCAGAGGGTGTGAATCCGTCGTCATTTAGAAAAAATATTTATTTTGCTTTTTCCTTTAATACAATTACTTTAAACTATCACTATTTCAGTAATGACTTACTGTAACAGATGGAGATTTGGGGCTTGGCTTCTGTAGTGTGATTCAGCTTTTAGATTTGTTTTCCAGACTTGTGTGTACACAGTTGTATTTGTCTGCAAACAACACTTGTGCAGGTGTCTACCTGGTGTTTGGGGCATGCAAAACCAGGGCTTGCCAAAACTTTGATTTTTTATTTTTTTTTTCCCTAACCAATCATTTCACATACCAGAGCATTTGGGCACTACAGAGATATGTTCTTCCACTTTAATAAAAGTCCTTATTCTTTATGGAACTACTTACACTTTCTTCATGTAAATGAATACAGGTACAAGATAGAGTAGAATAAAACCTTGGGACAAAATTCTGGAATCTTTCTCTGCTGCCTCCATAGTAAGAAGGTTTCTGTCTTAACCCCCTTACACTTTCTGCTACCTGATACAATCTGGGGTAAGAAAAGCTGATTCCTGCCAAATTTGAGACAGGGAGAAAGAGTGATTCCTGGTTGGAAATATTCAAAGGAGGGAATGAGCTACGGATCCTCAGACATGAGGTTCTTTAAGCAGGGACTTCTGTACACATTCTGGAATCAAAATGAGCAAGTATTAAATTTGAGTATCAAACTGAATTTACTTGTGTGCAATTGATTGTAAAAGTTAATAAGATTCTGAGTATCAAAATGAACAGGTATTCAATTAAACTTCCAGTGTAGCATGATTAAAAATGAAATAACGCCAATCACATCTTTTGCGAGAGAACTGCATAAATATAATAGGGTTTTGTGGAAGGATCAGTTCAGTGGTGAAAGGAACACAGTTTTCTTGCAAAATGCTGGTCTGTCCTCTGGCTTTGCGTGCAGCTACTGCTCTTGTTTATAGGCATGGCACCACTACCCTCATTTGGCCTTCCCAGTAGGAGTGATGAGCTGAGGGAGCGCTGAATCAACCATGCTATGCAGAGTAGATAGCCAACAGTATTAATCTAATGTACTATGAACGCCCAGAATACTCATCCCAATCTTTTTGCTTCAGATTTTGATGAAGAATGGGATATCTGCCAATGAAATGAAATACAGCATGTCTTTGGAGCTTAGAGGGAAAAAGTACGGTAACCTAACATTCTGGAAAAAAAATCTTACTACATTTCCATTTTGTTATTCTTTCTCCTGCAGCCTGATTAATGGTAATCTATTAATGGTTTGGATTGAGCTGAAACTGGGAATGTAACTAAACATAACTTCTAAATTGCTTCTTCAAAGCAGATGACAAACAGTATGCGCTTCATTGTCACACACAAGTGTGTATCACTGCCAAGATAAGGGACACTGGGCAAAGGGGACCAGTGATGGCTATTGTTTGGCATAAGTCTATGTTTGTAAAAAAAAAGGCACTTCCAGTCATTTGGGTGTGGGGCTTTCCATGGAACAATCCTGATTAGCTTGCTTTCCTAAGGAGAGGAAGCTTGTGTAATGGTTCAGTCTATCTCTTGCTCCAAATTTCAGACATATTTGACGCATGAGCCAAGGTCTCAAAAATAATTACATTTCTACAAGTTTCTTGGAAGTTAGCAACTGGAGACAGGAAAAGGAACCATATTCATTCCCCAGAAAGAAAGAACTCAGAAGCCAACCATTGCATATTGTACTGTTTACTATCACAGGCTGGCCAGTCACCAGTTACCTAAAGCTGAATTAGCCCCAGTTAAGTGAGGTTTTTGCTCTTTGGGGGTGACACTGAAAGGAGAAACACAGTTAAGAGATCCTTATTTATTATAGCGGGGAGCAAAGGTGCTTTATGGATGAGACCATATAGATCTATAGTGAAGCTGCTTTAGTTGTGCTGCTCATAGAGCAAAGTTGGGTTTTTTCCCTTGAAATGTACTCAACATTCAGACCACAATAAGCATAGTCTCGGTCCTTAAAGATGTATGAAACAATACTCAACAAATTATAGCATAGCTGAGGCACCAAATAATTAAAATACTGGGTGGAAGTATACACGTTTTGATTCTTTGCTGGAGGACCATAGTTTATCTCACACACAAATGGGCAAGGGTGGGTAATAACTTTGGATCCATCTCTCTAAGATCATTTTGATTTACCCAGGTTGCCAGAGAATGAGAATCTGAACGTAGCTGCTGAGGTGGCAGCATGTTAACTCAGATTTTTCTGAGGAATTAAAGTAATGTAGTGATATAACTGTGGAGGAAACTTTGTCCAAAATCATAAAATGCTTAACTTTTTTTTTTTCCTCATAGCACGCCCCTATCTGTGTCATTCCTTTTTCATTTGTTGTTCTCAGCCTGGATTCCTTAGATAACTTTGCTAGAGACTCGAGTTTTATTGTAGATATGGAAAACTGCCTAGAAGTTTTGCTCCTTGGTTGCTCTGGCTGCGGTCCAGCCACAATAATACTCAAGGCGCAACACATTCAACTTGCTGCAGCAATCATTCTTTAAAATAAGGGAAAAAAGTAAAGGACACCGTACATAACAAACTCTGCTGCGACCTTAGTTAATGACTTCAGAAACCAGGAAAAGTGAGTTGTGACCTGGATCTCTTCGTCCCTGCTGACAAGGGAAAATGTATGAGGAGACACCTGGGTTATATTAGACAGCTCTTAACCAAACCCTCGCTGACTTCTGTGCAACATTTCTGGTTCCATACAACCAAAAGAAAAAGTACAGAATAATAGATGGAGTTACATAGAGCATTTAAAGACAGTAAGCTGTCTGAGAATATGACACGCAATATACACTATCCAAGTGGCATAGATAGCAGAATCACAGAATAATCATGTCCACTTGACATTTCCAAACATAAAATACTGATTTCTCTTGGTTATTAGTTTGCCAACAGATTATTTGGACTGTAAATTTTCATGCTGCCCTGAGGTGATACTGTGTGTGTGTGTGTGTCCATATGGATAAAGTAGCAACAACCAATTGCTCAAGAAGGAAAAAATCATAAACTTTACTCTGTTAAACGTTTTCCAACTATTTCTTCGAAGCTGTAGTGCGCCCAACCTTTCAAGCAAGTGCTTCAAAGTTGGTGAATTAGGTGCTTTGGCTATGGATGTGTCTGTTGACATCTTGTGGACTGATGGAGCTCCCCTTGCTGGACATCCCCCGGTTTTATTTACAGGCAGAATCACTTGTTCATTTACAGTCCCTACCAACCTGAAATAATTAGCAGCATGGGCTTCTACCTGGGCTGCAAGGGGCCAACACTGTGCCTGTTATCCTTTCTCCTGGTGGGGAAAGAGTTTAAATGTTGAAGCCCTGAAACTTAAACCACCCACATCAAACCTCTCAAGAAACTTTTGCATGTTCCCCAGAGCATATCCAGTGATTGGTTTGTGCTTTCGGAGATGGGCGATAAAGGCAGAACCCAACGCCCAGACTTCACATGAGACTTCTGACACATTTACTCTTAGAAGGTACATCAGAAAGAAGATAAGATGAAGGAAGAAGATAAACGATATTCCTATCGCTTCGTTTCCTCACTACAGTGAAACAGATCTGGGACTATGCTAAGCGTCCTTCGGGTCTCTACAATTCTTTTTTGCTGATCTTGACCTTCCTTCAGAACTTTATCTTTCTGCCGCTCCTAAATGTCAGTTTATTTTGACCTCATTCTGCCCTACAGTTACACTGGATCTTTCTGGTACGGAAGCCGGCTTGTCCCTTCCTCCACACTACCCATAGCTTCCTCTGAGCTTCACTGACCCTGTTTAGGTCCCCTCACCACTAGTGGAAATCGTGCGTCCTTGAGCAAATTGCTGAGCCTCTGCTTCAGTTCCCCCCTGCAGAAAAGAGGAATTGGTACTTTATGTCCCCTACCACATCTTGACCTCTCTTTCAGTCATAAGAAAAGGTAGGGTAGGGTTTCATACAACACTTATTTTTACTGAGTGGTGAGAGGAAGGATTTCAAAAGAACGTGGACACGCAGAGGGAGAGACACACACAAGACTGACGGAGTTGAGAGAAGTTACAGTTCTGAGGCAGCTGAAGAATTTAAGAGTTAGGCAGCAATTCCAGGCCGTCCTGTGTGCTGAATGTCCTGGCTGACATAGGCTCTGATAAAGGAGGATATTATTGCTTTTCTTGCAACTTCTGAGCTGCTGCCAGATATTGTCCAACTGTGAGCAGTCATCAAAAAGCTTGGATTATTTTTTTCTATCAGAGGATGTGAATGACTTATTTCCTTGAAATAAATTCCAAATAAATAGCTGAAATCTATGAAACCTCACACCATCTAGGGGAAAAAAAAAAGTAAAATCAAATCTTTGGGGGACAGTTTGACAGTTTTAATGAGAAATTCAGCCTATTCACTCATCTTTATTAAATAGAGGCTTCAAAGGCTTTGCTCTATAGCTGGAACAACAGGTAGATGAGGTGTCATCGGAGCCCATGAGGGCTGAACAGCAAGAAGGAGAACCTCTGCTATCCGGGCACGGTGCCTGGCTCAGGGGGTTCGGATCCTGCCAGAGGTAGAGCCTTTCTGGCTACTTCAGAGCAACTGCGAGTCCTCACACAAACTCTGACGTGAGTTTGTCTAAATCAGACGCACCAACTCATGGAGTTACGTGGGATTATAGAGTGAGAGATAACCAAATAGGTGTTTGGTTCCTTTCTGCTCTCAGAATCTCTCACTGCAAGGTGTGCTTAATTGACTGTTAAGCTGCAAAACTGATGTGCTGCAAAACTATAAAGGAATCTGCCATGTTCATATATATAATAACAGGTATTTTGCATATTTATTTTTAGGGGGTTTTTGTTTAGAGCACACTCAGCCTGAGATACAATGAAACAGCTTCAAATGCCCACCATATGGTTCCATTAGCTGTTCCTCTGCTGTAAATTAAAATATATAGGTCCAAATTTCTTCTACAAAGCTAATGAGGGAAATGAGAAAATGTAAATTAGCAGTACGGCTTTTAAAATATTTGGATTGTGTCTTTTAAATTGTTATATGTTATCATAACATTTAATTTTAGCTATACTACTAAAAACCAATTAACTTGCATAAAATGCTGCATGTGAACTACTTTCAAGGTCACACAGTTGGGACAACAAAAGGTTTTGTCTTAGAGTATTAGAAGGGACCCCAAAACAAAAATACCCATGGAGTTTTAAACATCCACTTATTTCTGGCCTGAGATGACATCATGGAGATGCTGGGAGGGCTGGAGCCCCTCTGCTGGGAGGACAGGCTGAGAGAATTGGGGGGGTTCAACCTGGAGAAGAGAAGGCTCCAGGGAGACCTTAGAGCCCCTT
>JAOXJM010000003.1:21758506-21771922 GCA_026413425.1 Tringa solitaria
CCCTTCCCTTCCCTTCCCTTCCCTTCCCTTCCTTTCCCTTCCCTTCCCTTCCCTTTCCATCTCTATTGGTAAACCAGTAATGTTTATCTGTTAAGGGGGTGTCTGATCTGCTCTTCGTTTTTTTTCTGTTCTCTAACATTCAGGATATACACAGATGAAGTCGGACAGTGTGAGCTGACACAGCACTTGTCAGAGAGCTCACAAATATTAAGACTGTCTCAGAAAACTCCCTGCTTGGTCCACAGGGCTTGGAGAAGGTGCTCAAGGCAGAGAGTCCAGCGGGCTGGTCTCCGGAGAACTGGGAGGTGCTAAGGACTATCCACCACCAAGGAGCCTCTTGAGGTTAGCACAACTGGAGCTGTAATTAGCATTGAAAAGCAGGAGTGACCACCAGGACAGAATATGTGTGACACCCCGCTGGGCTCTGTCAGTGTCTTCCCTGCTGGGGAAAACCCCTCCATCAGAAAGCATAGGTGGCCACAATACAGGCCCTTATAATGTTGAGACCCAAAGCATCATTTTGGGCTATATATTACATCCTATTTAATAAGTTACCTCACTAAAAGTGATTTTAAGTGTGGTATGTGTTTGTATACAGCTTTGAATGTACGTGGCAGTGCTTTTTCTATGATGGGTGGTGCAGAAAGGTTTGCGCTGGGCGGGAAATGCAGCCAGATATTCTAGGAAGCCCATATGGTAGCCTGAGGCAGTTAGAAAAAGAAAATGGGGTGCTGCTTAGATGACTTAACAGTAAGAACTGGCTTACCAGTGCTGGGCATGATTCATTGACTTCTTGCATTTCTGTCACCAAGAAATATAGGAGTGAGTCCCTGAGAGCAGGACACACAAGAAGCCTTAAGCTCTTAGCACGTAAATATTTGTAAAGCAGACAGTGAGTCCTATGCATTAGGGTAAACATAAATCCTTCTGTTTTATTCTCAAATGCAAGTGTATTTTATTCAAACCCTAATCTGTGTGCTGTGTAGCTGCCGCTAATAAACAGTTTCTCTTCAACTAATCTCCAAAGAAGGATTGCTTCCTACCTACCCTGATGTGTTTCTTGCAGGCACGTTGCTCTTTAACTCATTGACTTATTCTTTCTTTTTTTTTGGACATGGTAAAAACCATTAATCTTGGAATTTGTATTGTGGAGAAGGCAGATTTTAGAACCAATGATACGGAGATAACTGTGGAAGGCATAGACAATTTAAGTTCAGATCCAAAGGTTTTTATTCAGTCCCGTAACTTTAAAGAGAGCAGCCTTAATGATGTTTTTGAGAGGGGATGAGAGTACCCACACAGTCTAACCTGCAGTATCTAGATTTGGGGTGGAAAGAAGTGTACTCTCATTTTTGATTTGAGTTACTTCGAGTACAGAACCTGCCAGGATTAGCAGAGCCAAACCATTTTACCTTAATTCCTTCAATGTGAGCATTTTGCTTTAGTCTGAGAAGGATGTGACCTCCTCTCCCTCTTCTTTCACGGGGAGTGAAAACTTACATGTCTATCAAATGTTAATCAGATTCAGATTTCTGAGCTAAAGTGCTGTTTTGTTCAATACATGGGTTTCATTGACACATTTTTTAAATGCAGTTCCAAATCACAGCTGACTCTGCCTGTTGTGTATGCCATCAGCCAAAAAGCTTAAATATCTACTTTCCTAGGGATTTCCTTCACATAGGGAAATAAGTATACTTCTCATTTCTTATGTATCATGATCTGAACTTATCAGTAGACTGAATATTCATTTATAACATATACTTTGTACTTCCTTTGACTTAATTGTTTGTGCATAAAGAAATTATCTGAATTAGCTGTAACAGGTCCAGTGATGAAAAATCATTATATACGCAAAGACTATTTTCAAGGAGCTCTGTTTCCTAGCAATACCGTTCTGTTATTGACTTGTCTTGCTCCTTGAGTGTTGTTACAGTATTTTTACTTGGTTTCTTTCTCACTATTTTTGGTTATGATTTATGGTTGCTTATCCATATCAGAAACTCAAGGCCAAAGGAGGCAAGTGCTTTCAAAATTGCCAGTGTACAGACGTGGGCAGGGCAGGCAAACAGATGCCTGGCTGGCTGTAGCAAATTAGAATCCTGGCTACAGTTAAATACATCACTACTAAGATGAGCAAATATGTTATTCCAAATAAATTAATTGTTAAATGATACAATTTATTACAGTGCTTAAAGATTATTTTTCTTTTTCAGAATCAAAGTAGGCTATCCTGTCTGGTCTGTTTTTACATCACTATTATCTCCGGATAGACTTAACTGAATTCTCCCTATTGACTCAAATATGCCTTATGCCCTCATTCTTGTTGTTTAATACTCAAAAAATTAAAAGCAAAATAACATTAACAAAATCCTGACTTTCTTAGAGAAATTCCTGTACCTGGCCAATTTGATATTCTAAGATGATATAATAGTTAACATTTGTTTGCCTTTCTTACACGGACTCTCAACGCCCTTGAAATTTTGATGTAATATATATTGCTTTATAGATGAGACATTGAAAACCAGGAACCAAATCTAAGCAGGGGAGTGAACTCCCATATGACTATTACATCATTTAGGAGTATCACTAGCCTCTCTCTTCCTTAGAAAGACAGTCACACCATATTACTAAATAGCAAACTAGATTTTTTGTACATCTGGGACAGGGCTGAGTCTAAAAATGATAGCCTAAAACAATGCAGAACTAATATAGTTTTGGAGAAAAAGAACTCTCATTTTGTTTACCTCATAAAACTGATGACCAGAATAATTGCGATGATTCTGATAATTCTGGGTGGCCTGGGGTGTCGTGAGTTCATTCATGAGTGCAGAAGGAAGCAGTAAATTGTTTGGCTTCATAAACTGCTCTGATAGCAATTTAGCATCTCAGCAGAGGCAAAACCAGGGAGAGGATGCTGGAGTCCTCTGAGTCAACAACTGAGTTATGGTAAGGATTTGTGGGAGAGAGTTCTGGGGTTTAGTCTCAGACCTTCACCATCATGTAACCATGGATGAATTCTCTGTGATGTCCTTCATAACATAATCAAATAATATAGTATTGAATGTTATACTATCAACATGGTCAATGCACCATCCAAACTGCATGGAGCAGCAGTAAAGATACACAGACCATTAGGATTTTGAAAAACGTGTACTTGCTGTGTATGTATGGTAGATGTAAAATATTACCATTAGAAGTAAGTAAGTAGGAGTTTCATTGAAGCCAATGTTGCACAAAGGGTGGCAAACATCTTTAGATCAGTCCAGGATTTCAGCTGTAATTGTGGGAACAAAGTCTTCAGACTTCCATGGCTGCTCATTCTTCCTTATCCCATGCAATAGACACACATAGGAAAAAGCTTATTTACCTTCGCGATACGGGTCAAGAGCCAGGATGAGAACAAAGACACTCCTTGGTGCTGATAAAGACTGTTTTGTGGCTGAAACTGCATCCTTGATGCTCAGTGCCCTGTTTTATGTGGTAGGGTGGGAGGAGTCCCTGGGCACCAGGTTCTCCTCTTATCAGCTGGGAGCAAGCGCTGGAGTTTCTTTCCTCGTGGAGACTGACTCGGGATGGGGCTCCCTCTAATTTGTATGGAGGGCTAAGGCAGCTTCTTGAGTAAGCTTGCTTTGTCCAGTAGCTTGGATACAGGGTCCTAATTTTAGGAAGAAAGAAAAACAATAAAAATCAAGTCAATGAAAACAGCTTTTTGGTTCTTTACATATATATATCTTTATATATAAAAACCAAACACACACACACACACACATATATATATATATAAAACCAAACACACATACATACATGTATATATACACACACTACATTATTTGCAAACCAAACTGAACTGAGCAGAGGTATGAGTAAGTGGAAACTCAATACGTATGAGTTCTGTTATTCTATCGAGTTTCCCTCTCTAGAAAGAAAGTGAGATTATGGAAACTCTAGTCCAAATTAAAGTAGCAATTACATTTCAGTTCCAATCGTTTAACTACTTAGTAAGAACCTTATTTTTCAGAATCATACATTTAATTGTACAGCCACAGACAGACCCTCGTTTGCATAATGAGACAATCAGGGCCACCACTGACATGCACAGATTCATGGCCAGAGAATTTGATGCAAAGGCACAGACCTTTTTTTTCTTTAGTGTGATTTTAACGAAGTTCTGTGTCTTGCTCAGTACTTTCCTTAAAGACCCCAGAAGGTGGGAATTGAGGCCTCTCGGTGACGAAAAATTGTGGTGGGGTGGGTTGTACAGCCGCTGCAAGAGTAGTACATGGACAAGAAAAGGAACATTTTGCAGCTTTTTGAGTTCAGATGAGCAACAGCCCAAACTTCCTCTGGTCAGTCCTGGCTATTTACCATATAAAAAGCAGAAGATGCTGGAAAATACTGTAATAATAAATAATGAGAAATACTAGTTAGAATGAGCTTTCTGTCAGCTCGAAGAAGAACAGAAAAACAACTTGTGGTATGAAAAGCCTCTAATAATTTTTAATGTGGAGATTATTTTATGTTAGTGACAGCTTGATATTGCTAACGGTGACTGCAAAACCTGTCTCTGCTCCGATTGTGATGCTTTGAATCTCCCCGCAGGATTTCAGCTCAGTCACCTCGGACCATTCCCGAAGTTCTGCCGACAGATGAAGGGGCAGCCAGGAAACAGCCGCAGTGTGTTCAGCCACGCTGCTTACTTTCTAGTAAGGAAAGTACTGCTGAGCCAATGGTTTCCATCACGGGGAGGGTTAAATGAGTTTCACTTACACATCTTCGCTTGCTGTCTATGAAGCATGAGTCAGGAGGAGCCCTGCTTGACTTTAGCCTCCCCGGGGAGCAGGCAGACTTGGCAGTTCAAGGAAAAACTTGTGTATAAAATGAACAAAAGACAGACAGGCTGAAGCGGTCTCCTCCACAATGTCACTTTTAGAGTCGCTTTTAAGATTAGAAATGCACTTTAGCCGAGGCTGTCACCTGTTCTCAGGTCTGTTTACTGTCCACATTGCTAAGCGCCGTTATTATTGCTTGCTCTCCTTTCTCAGATCTGGGTGTACCTTTCCAAAAGACCTTATGGAAAATGCCTAATGTAAACCTAAGCTTGCTCCTCGGAAAGCCTGTCAGCTTTCTATCTATTGTTCAGCAGAGCACTGGTTATCTGACACTGCATACCAGGGAGGTGAAGTGAATGTCAGCTCCTTTAAAGGCACAGGTACCTGGAGCACTGAAGAGTGACTCTGCCCTTCATATGTGGTTACATGAGGTCTTTTTCAAAGTCATTATCCATGACTCATTATATTGCCTAAACGGTTTTGGCTATTTCAGACTGGGTCTAAATTCCAAATGACACCTACCCCTAAGGCTTTTTATATAAAGGTAACTGGGCTCTTGCATATATATGGTAAAACATGCTGATCTGCTTTGCATATTTTTCTGCTCTTCAGCCCGGCCGAAGGCATGCTGCTGACTCAGGCCCGGCATCTCGCACACTTTGTAGGAGTTCTGTGCCTTCAGCCAAGTCTCCAGAGGAGACACAGGGTAATTCATTGCTGAAAGAGGCACTGCAAAGTACTGAGGGCAACTGCCAAACCAGAAGTGAAAATTTAACTTTAGTTCAGTATTATATTGGAAAATTCTTTAACTAAGAGGTGTTCCTGCATCGCTGAAATCTTCCGCGTTACATATTCTGTATGCTTTATGGTATATACAAAGAGCAAATAACAGGAACAGTTGAGGTTTACCTTGCAAAGGGAAACGCATAGCCAGAGCCAAGTCAGCATGAGAGCAACGTGACCTTTAGAAACTCATCCGCTTTTGGGTGCTCAGCCTGTTTGGTTTAGGGGGCAGTGGTATTTCTCCCATACCTCCTTCACACAACTGTAGAGATACTCAGACGGGAGAGCGTTTGCACCATCTTGAGGAAGGAGCTATTTGGTTTCTCTATCCAGATTTGCTTTTCTGCAGATAATAGTGCAGGAGTGCTGACTGTGCAAAACCCAACCTCCAGTTCTTTGTGGCACGTTTGCACCCACCCCAATAAAGCTACCAGAATCTCCAATGAGAACGTCTCCCAAAGTAACCTTCACCAGTCAGGGTGATTGAGAGGCACTGAGAACTCATTCTCCTCCGTCCAAACAGACTTTTGAAAAGATGGCTGAAGTTGATCAGAAATTGTTAGTAACCAGAGGGCAACATTTTTTATCACGACATTAAAGGCTCTTTCCTTCCTACTCTCACTCTTGAATAATTCACAGCTGAAAACTCATTTCACTTGGTCTTTCAAACATGAAAGTTGGCCTTTGATCTAGAACTAAGCATGGAGAGCTTTGACCCAAGAGGAATGTATTTATGAAAGCCAGAAACAATAGAAGCAAGGGTGTTAAACTGGCTACCAACAATGCGTTTTCAAAGGCTACTGCCCGAGTTTGCTAAGGTTGTGTATAAAGCTTCAACTTACGGATAAAGTATAAAATACTGTATTTATTGGAGCTGTTTTTTCCGTGCAGTTCCTCCTCAAATCAAGAGTTAGGAATTTTAAATGTTTTCATTTATTAACAGCTTTTGAGCCCCTTTACTCCCCTTGCTAGTGGGAGTTCTCTAGCTGGCTAAGAAGTGTCCTAGGACACGGGCGGCCAAGGTCTGAAACTGAGGAAGCTTCCAGCCTCTGCATTGTGTTGGTTGCCTTTGAACTCTTTCCCAGAAGACAGGGTCTCCTTTACAGAGGGAGATGCCGAAACGCTTCAAGGGAACAGTCTGAGATACAAATATGCAGATTATCATTCCTACATCATTAAAGTCCACTGAAGATTCAGTGATGTGAATGTACAAATTCCATGTGGCTCAACTGCTGGTTCATCTGAGAGCCCGTCAGGTTAATTTACTTCTGGGTTTCCTTCTAGAACTGAAAGGAAACCAGGCGACATTTTCAACTTTGAGAGATGGGCATGAACTGTACTGACTTTGTTCTAACACTTGTGGTTCTTACGTCTTTAGATGCCTAAAGGCAGGAGATCTATAACTCTATGGCATCATCCTGTAAAGACACAACTGTGGGAGGCAGCAACACAGCCAACTATTATTTCATGCATTTCCAACTGAGGGAAAAAAAAAAAGAAATAACAATCACAGTCATCTTGGGACAAGCACACGGGGCCCAGAGCCACGCGGTGCAGGCTTGAGCCAGTCTGCACCAGCTGGTCAAGGAACTCGCATTCTTTTCCTGGTATGGGACATAAGGGCAGTATCTCCACCAGCTGGAAGCAGTCTGGAACAATCTATTGAAGCTTCTATGTTACCATCACAGCCGTTCCCATCTTCCTGCGGGAACGCAGAGCAGCACAGCACACGGTGCTGCAATCAGCAGGAATCAGGTTCAGAGAGGGTTTGTGTTGCTCGGTTTTACAGCCCCATGTGAAACTGGTGTCTTGCTACAAGTCCATTTTTTATGGATTGGCTGGTCTAAGGGATTTCTGTCCTTCACCCATGCTCCCCAAATGTACACAGAGCCAGAAAAATCAGTGACAGACACCCTGAAACAACAGGCTCCCTGAAGTTGTCATCTCCATTCTTTTAATTGAGTCTGCTGTCCCCCTAGTTCCTAATGGTTTTGTAGAACATCATAAACAATCACCAAATGTAGGACAGTGCCGCACAGAATGAGATAAAACTAAACTGTCTGATTTGTAAAGCTGTACTAGTTTAGCCTTAGTTAGTGGAAACATTTTTTGGCTAAGGACTTTGGTCTTGAAAGAACTTCCAGTTCCCTGGCTGTGAAGCCTGACCTACGGCCAAACTCAGAACCCCAAATATCCAGCTTCTTAAGTTTTATATCTTCAGATTTAAAGAATCATTCTACATATGCATCACTGTGACAAAGCAGTACAGTGGCAAACGCTGAAAACGCTGCTTTTCCAGAGTTTTGCAAGGAAGATTATGGAGGAGATGATTGCTTGTGGGGACTAATGAAAGAAGCCCGCTGAGCCCATCGTGCTCCCCTTACCCAAAACCTCCCGCTGCTTGGCGATAGCCAGTGACTCTGGGCATATGATAGCTGTTCTGTTGAACATTCTTTCCCTACTGAAACAAGATGAGTGATGTGAGCATGCAAATACAGCGTCTGGGGGATGAGAATACTGCGCAGCCAGATGTGACTCGTGGGGTATCCCCAGAAAACAGAAGGAGCCTCTCCAAAATAGGTTGTGGGGCGTACGCTCAATGACAGTAATACGGGTAGCTACCCACACTGTCTTCAGTTTCCTTCTTACTTTGCCTTTTAGCTGTAATAAAACAACCAAATACCTTTAACAGATAAATTATGCATTTGGGGATACTGACCTACTTGCATTTACATAGGATTGGGGGTAACAGCTTTGTGTTATTCTTCATTGTTTGATAAAGATTTGAAGCCTACCTATGGTAACGTGCTTAGCAGTGAATGGGTACTTCTAATACTCAGAATAAGCATTAGAAATCAGAAATAGTAACTGAAAAAGACCTTCCCATCACAAGGATCCAATATGGATAAACTTGAGATTTTTTTAGAGTTGTTGCTGAGAAAGAGAAACATACATCTGTGTAAGCGCAGATGACTTTAATGAGGCTCTACAGCTAATAATAGATTGCCTTCTGCTAATTGCAAAGCTATAATAAAGCTAAAATACAAATGTTGCTATTTTCTTGTCCAACAAAAGATATCAGATGCTGTTCTGATATGTCAGTACCGCCCAATACACTCAAATCTCTTCCAAGATTATTTTTATAGATATTTCTCTGATTGTTTTTCTGGTGAACAGACTCTTAAAAGTTTTTCTCCCTTGGGAAGTCTGAGCAAGACTTTAATTTCTGTCAAAGACAGAACAAGTCAGTCTGGGATCTTGCATCGTATTCTCATGGTTCCCATATTTCCTTTCCTGTGCACATCAGCAGCAATCTGAAAATATTAGTTAAAGTGACCACAAGTTGAGCTCCACAAGGCTCCACAGTGAGACTAAATCCTGCCCTCTCTCCTCATGACTCGAACCAAGCGGCAACTTCCCGTGGGTTCTTTCCCATTCAGAATGCCAAGAGCCTTGTTTGATGCCAGGGGCCTACAATGTGATTTTAGTTGCCAGGAGCTCCTAAACAAAACACTGACATTCTTGTATTAATCCAAGGTTTCTGTCTCACTTTTAGATTACAGACTGGCCTGGAAAGAGTTAAGGATAATTTCTCTGCTGCCCTGCAGCAAATTCTCCTGGAAAATATCTGCAGGTAGCTGGAAAGAAATACCTACTGAGGTACAGGAGCATGGGGGCATCTGGAAACCTCTTCTGCAGCAAACGGACAAGCAGTAACAAGTATCTCCTCTGATGGCTATATGTAAAGTTAATAAAGGTTGTGGCAGTATCGGATGGAGGAAAAGGGTTAAGGAATTGAATATCTGAAGCCACTCTTTCAGATTATTGAAATTTTGGATCACAAAGGTTCGTTCAGGCTTAAATCTTTCTCAGAAAATTTGGAAAAAAAAGAACAAAACTAATACTAGAGTCTCAGTGCTATGTTCCCTGGTAGTATGGGAGTGCTGGAGCTGGCATGTCATAGCTCTAGACTAAAAAATTCCAGCTACAAGGATATAAAGAACATGTGGAATCTTCTGCAGCCAACTGCTTGCAATCCCTAAACCACAGACTGTATCTAGGCTTGTGCAGCTGAGAAGCCCTGCAACTCATTAGTGAGTGCAGCTGCACATGGAGATCGAGGACTCTGTATTTTATAAAGATGTTTTTGGAGCCTCTGTGACTGTATCATGCAGGAGCCACTGCCATGGTCCAACTGGCTGAGCTGCTTTGAGGGACATAGATGCTGTTCAATGACAGTCATAGTTATTCTTACTGAGCTGTAGAGTCCGTGACACAAAGTATGTGTATTTGTAATGAACTGTGAGATGAGGCCTGGGAAACAAGCACAAAGATTTATGCCTTTATATCTATTCCTCAGCCAGGAGAAAAAGTGGGGGGAAAAAAAATCACTATGAAAAAAAAATGATCTGCATTTCATTTTCAGCTGCGGGGAGTCATGCCTGACAGAACTCCTGGTTGTGAAACAACTAAGCCAAATAAATACCTGGTCAAAACAAAAGTACTACCAGTAAGCAGTTAACATCCAATTGTAAATTTGAGTTTCAGTTCTTGGAAGTCATCTGTGAACTGTCCCCTCAGCAAGAAGGTTACAGAGTGCCTGTACGTGATGTAATTGTTCTGGCACTAACAACCTGCTGTGAACTAACTCCGCTGGGATTATTTTATTCACAGGAACTGAATTATGGAGTTAATCTATAGCGTTGTCTCCAAATTAGGACAGAGAACTAGAAAGAAATTCCTTGGACCTCAGGTCCAGGCTTCATCCTGTCACAAAAACATTGCTCAGTATCAGTTGGGTGATGACCTGCCATCCCAAATTCATTCTTTTTTGAATTCTGCCTGACTCAGTGGGGAAGCGTGAAGGGTAACCTAGAACTAGTTATATGAACAAGGCTATCACCATTTTCTCTGTGTCAGCGGATTGTTTGTTCATGAATATCACCCCTTTGAAAATATAAAATTTGACTCATTTTGGGTTTTTTTGCTTTTCAGGCTCTCCTCTTGAATATTCTGATGGAATTCAGAACTCAGTTCATTCAGCTGTTGACGTGTAAAACAGAAGACAGTAAATATGCAGAGTACAAACAAGTTGTGGTGACTTTAGTTTGAATTACCTGCACAGTGGTAAGTGTTTGAAAACAAAATCTGAATGTATTTTTGTAATGGAAGCCTCCATGAAGTATATGCTGAATAAGATAATTCTAATACCAAAATCTTTTAAGTTTTGTCCATTTACATTTTCTGTCATTTGGTCTGTTCCAGTGAGTCACATGGCATAATCATATTTAGAATTATATTAAACTTGAAAAGCCAGCACTTATGAGCACTTGGTATTTATAGAATGGAGAAGTAATAACCAGTACTTTTAACGTAGCAATTTAAGTTTGCTGCAACTTTTCCAGCCAGGACAGTTTTCCATCAGAAAATGTTGATTCAGTGGAAACTTATTGGGCTATTTCTGGACGATCCTTAATCTTAGCATCTCTCTTTATGCTGATGTTGAAATGTATCCTGCTTAATTGATACTGTGGATGGCTCCTTCTTGCTCATTTTCTCCTTCAGCTCAGACCCAGTAAAACTGTAGGTCCATCTTTGACACTCCAGTGCTGGTAAACATGTAGGTACAACTTTTTTTAAACAGTAGTTTCAAGTACGAAGTTCGTTTTTTTACTCAAAAGAAACTTACGGATACGAACATGTGGTTGTCACTGCTACGTCCCTTCTCAGTCTCGATTATTTCCCTCCTCCATTCACTGTCAGCTGACATGACCCACGCTGTATAAATTGGATTATCGCCACTTACATCACTAGTCTCCCACTGTCTGTGACTCCTGTGCAATCCAGGAATACCACTATCCATCCTTTTCCTTCCAGGGCAACCTCTCTCTGTATTTTGCATTGCTCAGAGGAACTCCTAAACATACCGAACGCTGCTGCCTGACTTGGGAATCTGGGCTCTTGTCTTCAGACTTTCCCAGCTTCTATGTGCGTCTAATGCTGTAGTTGAAACTTCCCTTCTCACTTTTAAAATTGCCCATCTAGCTTCAGAATGTCTGAAACTTTACTTTGCCCTGCTAATTACTCCCGCTGCAGCGCTGGTGGCTTTTGTCTCTCTTTACAATCAGTCGTATGGGATACAATAGCTGCCTCCTCTGCAGCTTTCCTGGGCCTCATTAACTCATGCTGAAGTTTCATATTTCAGATGCCAGTTTAAGGCTTTGGTCATAATCTTCAAAGTAGTTAATGGATCAAGCCTTAGCTACATTAAAGGCTGAATTTTGATCTGTGAACCATCATGACAGCTGCATTTCCTTGGGGCAATGTCAATTACAAAGCCTTGGAGGAAGTGTATGGAAAGGAGGAAGGAGGCAATCTTAATCTAGAGAAAGCAGGTGATGGAAAGAGTATCCAGAAGGTGTTCTACAGACCTGGAGCTTTCAGAATTGAATCACTCCAAACATTGATTTCCCCCTCTATCCTAGAAAACAAACAAACCAGCAACACCTCAGCAACATCATAACAAATTCTGAGTAATGTTTTTCTAGAGAGCCCACAGAAGGTCTGCTACAAATATCCAAGTGCAAGAACATCTTTTCTGCCTTGTCTTCAGCTGTGTCGCTGCGTTCACAGAGCACTCCACTGTTACAAGATTGTTCATATGAGGCAGAATCAACAAAAATTAAAGCAAAATATTTAAATACAAACAATCAAATACCAGTAAGTAGTCTCTTTTTCAAGAGGGACTTTCTGTGAAGCTAATGAGGAATATAGCACACAGTTTACTTTTGAAGTTAAACCAGACTTTTTCATTCCTATTCTAAACTAAATTAGTGTATTTCAGGCTTAGTGTTTATCCAAACACAAAAGTCCCACTGGTTAATCTTCCATGGAGGTTTCAACCAATGCAGTTAAACTGGTATAAACACTTCTGTAAAGACTCTTCATTTAGTTTATGCCAATTTGGAATCTGTTTATGGCAACCCAAAAAAAGCTATTCTTAAACTTGACTACAAATGTCAGCCAACTTCTTGCACCGATTTTGACTAAACTGATTTAAAATAGAATCTTAACGTAAACTAGTGTAATTTTCCTGTAAACTGGAAACTTCTTTGGTAAACTGGAGTCTTCAGTGTACCGCATGTCACGTCCTCCCTCTTGTGGCTGACGTGAAGATTCGCAGTGTTGGGAAATGCAGATTAAAGCCCTAAAATGGATTAGAGTGTCTTTAGCCATGACCTAGCAACAAGGGCAGTAAACTGGCAGCTGTTTTGGTGTTCAAAGGTATATCAACACAGCTTAATAAAAAGAGAATAACAACAGACTTGAAGCTGTTAATTTGAAAAGCAGAGTTTATCATTATTTTGGAATATAGTAACCACTTACTTATCAGTAAACATTTCTCTTAAAATTAGTATAATATTAGTATTATACTATATTATTAGTATAGTATACTAATGTAGTATATTACTATTAGTATACTGCTAATGCTAGTATAGCTTGTGCTCTGGGAGAGTGGTGGGAAGGGAAAGTTGGCAAGGATGGATAACCAGGAATTGGGGGTGGCTCATTCGAGGTAGGGACAAGGAGAGAAACTCCGGAGGACAGCCTAGAGGAACAAGGCATGCAGATCTGAAACAAGGTCCACAAACTACATTTCTAAGCTGTGAAACCCCCTTTTGCATCCACTGGGGGTAGACAAGTGGCTGAAAAGCTGGATGCAAAGGGGAATGTGTCTTTGTATCCATGGGGAATGGTGGCCATGCTGGCCTTCCTAACCCCCTCTGCCCATTCAGGTACCATG
>JAOXJM010000003.1:21772022-21800048 GCA_026413425.1 Tringa solitaria
TGCTGGCCTTCCTAACCCCCTCTGCCCATTCAGGTACCATGGTGGTGGTGTGGTGTCCACAGGGAATGGCGGCCATGCTGGCCTTCCTAACCCCCTCTGCCCATTCAGGTACCATGGATGGAGATACAAACCAGTGTGCCGGGGGGTGGGGAGAGCTGTGCCTCTCTCAGATGAGAAATACCTGCCTAAGGCTTCAACAGAAGCACAGTTAAATTATATAAAATAGACACCTGCCTTTATTTGGTTCTTGCCTGATTGATTACCTGACATAACTAAGCAACCATTAGGTGAATGTCAACATGCTTAGGGGAGGGGGAGGCTTGAAGCTGTCATAAGGATCTCAGACCTGCATTCCCAGATTAATGTAATTGCTGTGGTGACTTCACTGACGCTAGTGTAAGGTTTTCTCACTTGAAACTTTGCCTAAAAAGGCTTGGTGGTCCTCTGTTGTCTTAGAATCATAGAATAGTTTGAGTTGAAAGGGACCTTAAAGATCATCTAACTTGCTCCACCCCGCCAAGGTAAAGCTGTCTCTTAGATTCAGGCACAGCCTTTGCCCACTGCATATTTACTTGCGCATTCCAAAGTCCAGTCTGAAAGCTGGTATCTCTCAATGTCTTCTCATTAGAGATGCAACAATCCTACCTTGTTAGGACTCACCTCTTCTGTGAGAGCACCAGGGCTGGGGAATGTAATAATGTTTATCTAGAGGCGAGGAGGTTCAGGGCACGGGAAGCGAAGAGGAAAAGCACCACGTAACACTTTTGCAGTAGGGAGGATGTCTCCCTCTGGCCCTGAGGGTCTCAGGTCATCCACAAAAAAGGTACTTGGGGAAAAGACAAAGGTGGTGGCACAGGAAGCAGTTCTCAAGGAGAGAAATTCCCCACTTTGCTATGCCAACGGTACACACGAGGAACTCATCCACCTCGCCTGTCTGACAGGCAGTGAGGCAGCTTGTGGCAGAAGCAGAAGCTGTGTGAGAGCTCCTGTGCCCAACAGGAGACATCCCACACCCATAAGCAACCATGGGACAACATGAGCATTGATGGGAGGGGCGACTTTATGAGATATGCTAATGAGTCAGCAGTTAGCTGTCATTTATTTCCTATGCTGCTAAAATCTGAGGTAAATTAGAAGTGAACACTCAGAGTAGCCTAGATTTTCTTCAGTTGCTTGGTTCTCAAAATGCCAACCAACTCTGGCCAATATTAAGGACTTTGAAGGTCATTGATCCTCTTTAGAAACATCACCAGATGAACCGGTGCACTGCATGGGTCAGAAATAGAGTATAGTAGAGTCATCTTCCAGCAGTCAACAGAATTCACCGCACCAATCAAGCTGAGCATTCATGGGTTAATGCAAAATCATCAATGCAGAATAAAGTGCTTCTGGTTTGCAGCAGGATTACTGGGATAATCAGAGTTCTGAAATCATCATTACGCAAGATTTTCTCCAAGTGTATCTTTAGTTATGTTGTCATCAAATTTTGGATTTTCTGAACTCACCAAGGTGAGCAGGCCAGACCCAGAGGTGGTAGCCAGGTTCAGCCATGAGTCCAGATCACCCCACAGATTCACAATGATGAGGCAGGGCCCACAGTTCAGTCGGACTCTTCAGTCCACAGGTCAGGGCCGGGATCCCAACTCCTGGGAGCGTAGTCCAGTGATTGCTAGGTAGGTCCATAGCTAAGAGACAGATCCAAGGTCAAGCTGGGAGGTCAGTCCAGAGCTCAGGATCAGTGGGGTCCATGCCCATGTACAGTTGTGGATGAGCAGTACTCCTGCAGCACAGCTTGGGCCAGGACTGAAGGCCCAGGGCTGTACTTCAGTGGAGGGACCATGGGTAGAGGTACCAGTCGAGGCTGGCCAAGGCCAGTAAGGCCTATTAGTGTCCTCAGGGCCAAGAGACCCAGTGTGAAGACTGTAGGTGACTTCTGGAAGGCCGTCAAAGAAAATGCATAGAGAAAAATAAAAAATCCACGTGGGAAAGACAACTGGATGGGACCCGAAGGGATCTGGAGAAATCACGTGTGTATTGGCAAAACTTTTCATAGCACGTTTTGGAGAGTCATGGTCAGGAGAGAGAGAGTTTTTATGCTCTTTAAATACATAAGGAGACAGTCTGGCTGTAATCTGCTCAGGCTGCTGAAAACTCTGGGCTTCCATTAGGCAGAACCAGTATTTGCCTGGTCACCCAGTGGTGACTCATGACAGGATTCAGCCCTGAGAGGAGGAGAGAGGGACACTGAATTCAAAGTAATCCGGAGTTCCCTTTGTCACAGTTATTCCCTTTGCTTATTAAATTGAAGTGTAGGGTGGGAAAGGACTTCAGGAGAACAGCTAGGCAAAGGATGAAGCATCTCTTCCATACTGAAGGCCAAATCGGTCTTTGATGACCCACAGTAACAAATTCTTACTGTTGTTCAGTAACAAGATGGAAAAAAAATCATGTGGCTCTTTAGCTCCATGCTGGAGCTCCATCTGGCTTCACGATGGGGCTCCTTCTTTCTGATCTTGGTTATTCCTCTGTGTTCAGGAGCAGTGAAGTGACAAGTGTCAGGCAAGGGATGGTAATGGCGCAGAAGTTACCCGTGCTGAACGGCAGTGGTGTGAGGTATTTACTGACCGGACATAATGAAAAATGGACAAAACTATTGCAAAGTTTGTCTTTCTTAGATGTGTTAATTCAATCCACTGACACAGACATTTTGGACATCCTGCTCACATGGTTTGCATTAAAGCCTTATGAAATCCCAAATTCTGGTGCCAGGTGGTTTTGCTTGTATAAAGGGTTTAATTTGGGTGCACGGAAAATGCAAAATATTCTGGTAATGGCTTTAGCACGACTACATAGTCCCCATTTGCCTTGCGTATCAACTGTGCTATCTGCCCTCTGCACATTATATTCCCAATCATGATAAAGCTGCAAAACATGAATTCGAATGTACCGACTTCCCAGAACAGACTACGCTCTGTAAAATGCTTAAAGGGATTGACGTGAAAGGAAATATTCCTAAAGACCCGCTATGCTGAGAAACCACACGGTGAATAAAAATAGCCCTCTCTTTCCGACTACACGCCTCCTAAGAATGCGTTGAGCCTGGTCCTGAACGCGAAGCGAGAAAAGGGAGAATGGGTAAAGGTCAAGCCGGCAGCTGTTGTTCCTGCCAGCAAGTGTTTTGCTTGCTTCGCTTGATGAGCTGAACGAGCTTTTTAGCCGCTACTAGCAGGGATCACATTTTTCAGATGATCTTTTCTCGGTGCGACAGATGAGCACTGGGGAGTATAAGTACGGAGTTAACTTGAAATCAGATCTGTTGGAATTCACACATCCCGTTCCGCGCAGTACGAACAGGATGAAACGGCCCTTGTGCTTTCTGAATTTCATCCCGCACGCAGCACCCACCTATCACGGACTGTGGGGCTTCGGCCTCGGCTTTATTCAAATATAGAATTACTTCCCCGACCCAGTCACACTCCCGAGTGCAAGTGCAAAAGGTGGACCTGGTTCAACCAGTAGCTTTCTAGGATATAATAATAAAAATAAACAGGATTGTATTTTAGGAGGACACTTTAAAGTTACTTCTTTAACTGGCTGTGCTTTTCTTTTGTTTGCTTAAACTTCCTCTAGATGGGGAAGCCACTAGAGATAGTTTTTCCCTCAGTATCCTCTTTTCTAGTCTTTCCCTCAGTATCCTCTTTTCTAGTTTTTCAGAAATAGATTGCTCATTTTCAGTGGTCTTGTTCTGGGAGCCATAAGGGGAGGTACAGAGGGGTTCCCTGGCTCTGCTCAACCACTACTAGCAGTTGTCACTCCCCCCATTTTCCACAAGTATTTTTTTCCTGAGTTTCGGTGCAAAGTCCAGAGAGGTGTGAAAGAAAAACAAACCAGAAGTTTCAGTTTAGTATTGCCAAGGAGTCTGTGTTCCCAGTTGAACTGAAATAAATAGAAAGCCATCAACTTGCATTACATTTCATCTGTCTCCGAGTACTCCGGAATACTTACTTGGGAATCATTTTTCTATCAAGTTATTCTCTGAAAAGGAAGCAAAACAAAGCAAAACTTAGGAGTCTTGTGAGCTGTCACTAAAACCTGTGAGCGCCACATCAGATCTACACAGAACAAGGGGCAATTACGAGATTATAGAGGAATCAGGGCTCTGTGAACACCAATCCCTATTACACAGTCTCAGGTGAGGTCCCTCACTGCATGATCCCTACCAATGCAACCCAAAGTACCTGCTGATGTCAGCTCAGACTGTACTAAGACCTAGAATTTTTGAGAGAGGTGGAGGTGGGGAGGAGTAAGAATATCAACAAGCACGTCAGGCAATAACGAGGCAGCGGGATCCTGCTGAGCTCAGCATCACGCCCAGGACTCAGCAAGGCTGACTCCAAGGGATTAAGTCATAACTCTGGAGCTGAGAACGTGCCGATTGGTTTGCACAACTCCTCTCCCAGCTGTGGGCTGGGGTAAATGTCAAAAAGGAGATTTTAGAATTAAAGAGTCGGTAGACTGAGACATAACGGTAGGATGGGGAAGTATGGGAAGCAGATAGAAAGCTTAACATTGCCTCCAGATGCAGGCTACTCATCTAAATGTTTTTTAGGACCTTTGAGGAACATGCTGTTTAGCCCGTGCTGTATCAATGATACACTTTATAGAACTGGAAAGACAGAAATTTCCCTGCATTCCTCACTTTGTCATATCTCCCACTGGCTCCCCTATCTATCTAGAGGTGGTCCAAAGAGGGACAGTGTGCCATGAATTATTTACCAGTGTTTTCCTTTGGAAGACTGTGGTGGGTTGCTTGTGACTGTACCAAATTTTAACCATTTTCCTACATTTTTCAAGCCAAATGTCTTCCCCCACCTGGCTAGACACACACACAGTTTACATTGGGACAACTTAATAAAATTGATTCAACAATTTCCAAGGATGACCCTTGGCGTAGAAGAAGTTTCTGTGACCTCTTTTCTGACAATGTTACTGCTCCCATGCTTCAGGGTGAGGACTTGCCTACAGCTGTAGTCATTCCTCACTTCTGAGTGTCTCAAATACAGAACTTTTGAAAATAAAGCATATACACTTAGTCACCACCTGTGAAAAGTTGAGTTTATGTCACCTGTCTGATATGACACAGGTAATCTGTGACACAAACATGGATAGAATTCGGTTCTCCAGGACAATGCTCAGCTCTTTGAGCCATGAGACTGTCCTTTGCCTTTCGTGTAGTCTCCTGTCTCACTGTGCATCTCCCAGCATTTCCAACCAGGTCAACATTCCATCAGCACGCAACCCCCATTCACTCCAAGGAGGCTGGGAAAAAATGGCATTGAATTATTTCATTAAAGGCTATTGCAATTCTGTCAACAAGATTCCTAAACTAAGGTTGTATAAGCAAACTTCCCCCTAGCATGTCCTGGTTTTGGAGTGCCTGGTCTGCAGCCTTTTGCATGTATTTTAAGAACTGGCTGTTTGTTGGATGAATTTTGTCACCATTAACGTTCTGCAGTTACTGTTTCTAGCAGTCTCAGTGCTCAGGTATGAGGGCCTGAAGAATTAACAGTTATATTCACCGATACTAATGGACTGTCCAAAAGGCACTTTGCTGGCTTAGCAGAGGGAGGTTTCCTTTCAATAAATAAAAATTTAATGGAAGAGCCCACTCAGACCTTCCCCTACAGGGGGAAGAAATCCCTGTGTCCACCAGACAGGGAATGATGAGCTGTTTGATTAATATGCCTCCCCGTTCTTCCTTCAGACAGAAAACCTGCCCAGACTTGCTGGAATCTTCACCTTCAGGGAGCCCAGATTCTCACAGATTCCATGGAGAAACAGCCTGGCTGTCAGTCGTGGTATTGCTAAGAGATTCCAGTTATCAGGACTCTCCACAACACAACCTGTGGATGTAAAAAAGGAATAAATTACAGTTGGTAATACAATGGAGGTCCTGCATTTCAGGTCTCTCATTTCAAACCAGATGCGCAGAGCTTTTAATTAGGCATGTAGGCTGGCAGGAGTTTCACGACCACAAACCTGTTCATCAAGTTGACTAATTAACGTATTTGTTTCTAAATATTCCAGTGTCAACGTTAGTCACTGTATGAATGTGGGTAACAATAGAAGGATCAGGCAACACCCAAGGTCATTCCCAACTCAAAGTATGAGAATACATTCTTGGGGTACTTTCCATTTGCTGTCACTTTTATCACTTTTCCCACTTTGAAGCTGACTGAGAGCTGCTTCCAGGAAAGTGATCATGACCCAAGCAGATAATGTGTTTCATCCTGGTATGCACTAAAGAGAAAAACGTGATAATTTCTGAAAAATAAGGTCTCCCTTCTTCAAAGGCAAAAATCCATTAATTCTATTCATTCTTCAGTTTTCAGGGGCTTCTGATTTTTCTCTTGATTTCACATACAATCTCCTTTTTCCTATCTTTTGTTAAATACGAGTATTTTCAGGCTTGCATGGATAAAACATCCTTCGAGATGACTCGTTTTGTTACTATGGCCAACCTTGGAGACGGATGTTTATGATATAATTATGCCTAGACTTTCAGTTGCCTGAATCTTAAAGGAAGATTTCTTTTTAAAGAAGACTTCAAGAGGAAGTGGAATTATTAAAGCTGGTGATAATAATAACAATCTGAGGCTGAGCTTTTGCATATTTAATTACTATAACATGATATTATCAAGTAGGACACCAGTGAGGAAAAACAAATCATACTTTTGAGCAAAGAGAGCCTTTTTACTCCATTTTATTGAATAACAAATGCTGTAAACAAATACCATTTCTGCATCATTTTCTTAGCTGGCTCTATCTACTTTTATAGCGTTTGTATAACAGTCATCATATAGAGTCTATGTTGTACCATCTACTTGGAATTAGAGATGTCTTGAAAACCAAGTGTCTGCAGTTCTGAAAGCTATATGCACAATGTGATATAATTTGCCAAATCGACCAGTGATGCTTAAATCACTCAGGTAGTTCACTGGGAATCCCCTTTTGGAGGATAAACAAACTCTTTATTCCACCCTTCTGTATCTGACACTAAAAGAAAGGAAACTTTGCCTACAGCTCTCTTAAAAATTACATTATAGGCGGTGTATTCCTGCATTTTACTCTTCTTGTGAATTCTTCCTAAAGAACTAGAATCAAAATACTGGCCAAATCTAATGAACAGAGAGCTTTTAAGCAGATCCTGTTTTCTACCCAAGAGACTATACTTCAGCAGTAATCCTGTTTATCTTCTTCCATTCCCAAGATGGTGTAAAGTTGGGCTAATAGTCGTGAACCACTGGGGAATGGGGGGAAAGTGCCTTAAAAGTGCTTAGTCTCATCGCTTGTGCGGTGGGGTAAGAAATATCAAACAGCATTTCTGTATGTTCTAAAAGACTTGGATTTATTCTGACTCCTTCATCAGTCTTAAGACTAAGATCTTCAAAAAACCACTTATTTTGCATTAAACAGTCATCTAGTATTTAACCCATACTTCAGGCAAACTTGTTCCTGCTCTCTTCCAAATGGCTATTCCTTTGTATTGGGCACTATTTTCTTTCCCTCACTATGATTGAGCTCTCCTTATAATGCAGCTTGGTGAAACTACAGAACATGCCAGAAGGAGTATCTTTTTTCGGCCAGTTTGGGATATAACAGTCCTTAATCCTGTAATTTTAATAATAGCATTTTTCTGTTGTGAGCCACGTAAGCTGCTTTTCTGAAGTAAAGGACTAGTGATACGTTGTCCTGTTGTGGCATTGATAAAGCAAGGTAGGAGTTTAGTTACAGGTCACAAAATAGAAATAACTGGCTTCTCTATAGGCCTGATGCTTGGAAACCTAGCTTAGTTCCCACTGAATACAGATTTAAGGAATTCCAGTGTTAGGTGTGGATTCAACAGCGGCTGATGAGATAAGCCCATGGAAATCCAGGGCTGTCCTTCTCCACGTGCTAAGAGTCTCTTTGCTTTCACACATGCAGATACTGATTTAAGAGGTGCCCAAACACCCTGAGATCTTGAAAGGTCAGTGAGATGTAGCATGTGTTCAACCTGTGCATATCACAGGAACAGAAGTTCTTAACTCTATCATCAGGTTTCACATTATCCCCTACAGAATAGGGGATAAGAAGCCCTACTTGTCCCCAAGCCAGGTGTATCATGCAATGGATGGCTCCTGTCTATCCTTTATTTGCTCTACACATCTCCACCAACCTTCTGCACCCATGCCCCTACACACATCAAGTTCACACTTTCAAGTTGAGCAGGACTGAATGTATTCAGTGTGAGAAGGAAGGTCTTCTAAGAAGTCCGTCCACTGGCAAGCATATTTTAAAAGGTCAAATGTTAAATGGAAGCCCTTTCTGTGTTCATACCAGAGATGGATTTATGTAAAAGTATTAAGGTAAGCTCTACGTTCCAGAGCGAGCTATTCCTAGATTCCCTAAGACTAACGCACCATGAGATTTCATGAATAATCAATTCAAAAAGCTGGAAAACAGAAGTTAGTTAGTTTTTTATACAGAGCAGATGACACCTATTGTGAATTATAAACTATACATTTACATGGCAGACCATATGTGCTCACGAGTAAATCCTGCTCTGAAACTCAAGACTGAGGTAGCTGTCTACTAAGTTAAATTTTACACACCCTAATGAGAAGAAGCCTAGGAAGTGAAGATACTTCTTTCCTAAGTAAAAGTCTTGCTTAAAACAGTGAAATGCGCTGGCAGGAAATGAAAACAGCCCCAACCACAGTGCAAAAGCAGAGCTGAGACTTTGTGAGAAGCTTCCACAGGGCCTGGCTGACGAAGGTGGCGTTAAATCAGCGTCACAGTCCCAAGGGAGGGACACGGGGCCACTCCCTGCTTCCTGATGGCCAGCAAGCCCAGCACCTTGGCATTCCCGGGACTGAAATCCTTCAAACAACTCGAGAATATCCCAAGAGGAAATGAGCAGAACCTGGCCCTATGCATTGAGGAGAAGAAAAAGATGCTTCATGGTTTGAGCATGATGTCACTAAAGCTTACACTGAAGCCGATGATTTTTTTTGTTTGGTTGAAGCAAACAATTAGATCTGCGAATTTAACTTTCTTGTTACAAACAGCTGGAAGATTACATTACTATACAATTATGAGGAGAATATTGTTTCATTTCTATCCAATTTCCAGGGAATTGACATGAAAAGCATGAGAGTCAGGATGACTTACAAGAGTTTACCTCTATAAATCTTCACCTTTACCATTCCAAATGCAGTGTGTTTGCACTGTGGGTCAACCCCACAGAATGGGGCCTTTTTTTAACCTTTAACATTGCCTCCCCTGTATTACTGTTCTAACTTCTAGCTTATGACATAATTAAAGCAACTGTAGTAACTCAGCCCTGCAGAATATCTAACATACACATCTTTATCATAACTTTTAATTCTGATATGTCTGCTCCGATGCTTTTTTCTACCTTCAAGCCAAGCACCTTTTCATGACCTTTTACTCATCCTCAGCTCGTAGTTTCTCATGCAATTCAAGTGAGACATGCCTATTTTTAGCACACAAAAATATTCTAGGAACTACACAACTGTTCGTCACCTCTGTTGGTAGAGCCTGGTTGTTTTCATTTGTTAGTTGGTAGAAATTACCATGGAATTCCGTTATCTTTTTATTGTTGGCAATGTTTACATTTTTTAGATATTTTCTGCCTTGGCTGTGAGTTATTCACACTGCTCCTTCCCGACAGACATACCCCCTGACCTCGCTCTGCACAGCTTTCAGTGAACATCTTCTTTAATCGTCTTTTAGTTATCAAAAGAGCGTTTGTGATAATTAGGTTGGTACTTCCACTTAACATTTAACGAAGCTGAAAGGATGCTGTCATTTTTATACTCACATTTCGAGAAGAGGTGGGATAACTTCCCTTAGCTTGCTCTCATATACACTCTGCGCTATTTCAGGTAAATCACCACGCTTGGAAAAGCAACAAAGCAGATAAATCGCTGTAGTATTAACACAAACTTTTTTCCCATTAGATGTTTGTCTTTCTACAGAGAATTTATGTCTGAAAGGAATGTGGCTATAATATGTTCCATTAAATTATTGTGCTGCTAAGTCTTTCTTGGCAAAGATTGTGATAAGGTGAAACAACTCAATTGCTTGCTTGAAAGATTATTCCAGTAATAATGTAGGGGGACACAAAAAAAAAGTTCTACTCATTATTTCAGTAATGAGATGTAGTGGGGGTGAAAGTTTTAATCCCTTTTGCTTTGGCAGGCTGCAGACAGGACACCAAATGGGATATATTTAATAAATAAACACTGCAAAGCCTCTCATCCACCTACAGCCAAGTCCTTACTCAGCCTCCTCTTACTGAAATCACTTGGAGCCCAGTCAAGTACAGATAAAGAGCTCGTTTTGGGTTTGGATCCAAGCTGAGTATCGCCGCATCCAAACTAGGTTGGGAGCCCGAGGCTGGGGAGAGGTGGGAGTGCGGAAGGACAAAGCAGCTTTGCTTCTGCACTTCTCCGTTAGGCTCTGGCAATCCAGTCAAGTTACAACAGTCTCTTTTCTCTGCATACAGCTGCCTCTTGAAAACTTAAAAAAGCTGTTCTAGCACCTGGATATCTCTGGGCTGCTGCTGCAGTCGACTTTTTTTTTTCCTAAGAATCATCTTTTTCCCCACACAGGGATGCCCTCTAGAAAGGGTACAATCCCTGGTGTCCAGTGACAGTCACTTGACAACAAACATGCTGATGTAAGATGTACTGATTATCAATCTCAAATCAATCTTCATAATCCAATCTACGCAGCTCCGTACGACCGCCCAGCAAAGGAAGACTTTAGCTATTGGATGTGATACTCTCTGGAGTCACCGATGGGGAGGGACCCTGCTGAAGTAAACAGAATTGCACAAGCACTTGACTGATAGACACATCATGGACGACTCAGGCTCATACATCTTTAAATTAATAATTAGTATTTTTAGCTGTATATGGAATAAAACACTACATAGAGATACTCTGTCACTGGTTCCCAGTCAGCAAAACTTAAATTTTGCAATCACTTGTGTAAAGTGACTTGTGAGAAGAGAGAAAAGCATTTGGAAGCCAGCAAGCAAGCCCCCAGGGCTACAGATTGACTGCGGCAGATGCCCAGGGCTCAGACAGCTGATAATAGGCTGCAGCAAGCATGGTCCCTGGTACAGCCCAGGGCACCTCCTGACCTTGGCTTTACATTGTCACGCTTTAACCTTAGGGCACCGTGCAAAAATAGAACCAGCAGCGCTACAAAATCCGACCCTTCGGCCAAATATCCTATTTTAGAGGGAGACCAGGACTCCATCAAGGCTGTGTACATGTAAACATCCACTATTCTTACCATGGTCTAGTGCCTGAACTACTTGACACTTCAGGTTATATACATTATTCTTCAATCTTTATGTGTGCAGTCTTACCGACATCCCTCAGTGAGGACTGCTCCCTCATGCACTATAGATAATTCTCTGACTTGTCATACAGACCATCAAATATTAGTGTAATTTTTAACACTGTACTCAGCTTAACAGGCATAACAATTGTTCAATGGTACAACCGTCGGTGGGATAAAATGAAGTAACAGCTTGAAGATGGACATATTAAAGTATAATGAGCAGCTGGTAGCCAACAGGTTATTCCGTAGGTTGTTTTAAAAATAAGAAAACAGCAACAATAGCTTTGGGTGGTTTTTTCACGTCTAAGAACATGCTTTAGGGAATACTTTATTGAGACATTTTCTCGCTGTATCTCAGTCTGGTGCCTTGGCCATTGGTTATGTTGGATATGACCTCATGGTGTACAACCCCATGCAGGTTCTATCTTCCCATCTTCATGTGACACCAGTCTGCTGCTTCACGCATTTGCCCCAGTTGAATCCTGATGACTTCTGCCCTCCTTCATACCACGTCAGCTCTAGCTTTTTATTCCCCAGGACATCTGAGTAACCCATTTCATGTAATTTATAAACTTTGTCGCACGCTTAGAAAACCTGTCTGGCTAATGAAGTCATCTGTATCATCTGTGAAAAATCAATGGAGTGACTCACTTAAAAATACATTAAATCTTAAAGACACAGCACAGTCATGAAGCACTAATAATATCAGTGTACTAATAGACTTAAATTGCTTTGTCCAGCCTCTTCTGGGCACTCCACAAGGGCCCATCTCAGCCCTGGGGGCTCAGCTGCTGAGTGACGCTGTGGGGGAGCTGGTCCCCAGGCCATGCTTGGCCACGGTGTGTATTTATAGAGCTCTAAGAAACATTTAGAGAGCATATAGTAGTTTTTCAGACATATTTAAGGGTTTCATTCTCTGTATAGAAGGATGATTGTGTAGCTGGACTTCTTCGTTAGCAAAGGAAGTTCTTTTTGCCTGGCTCTAAATGTGGCTATCTCTCCAACAGTCATGAGCTAACTTGTGTTATTATATACATTAAGCAAGTAATTATTTGAAATCTCATCAGCTGATTATAATAAATCAATATGAACTAATTATCTGGAATCAGTCAGTGATCACTTCTCTTCAACCAAAATAACTTTACCCTAAAAGACTCTATGTAGCTAATTTAGCATAGACATACTCTAAAAAAAAAAAATTATATATAAGCCTATGAAATAATTCAGCCATGAGGCTTGAATAGAAATATTTTATAAAGAAGCAGACAGATCTTTGCTGTTACCTGTTGCATCATCCAGGGGATTATGCCTTCTATATTTCAAAAGATCACCGCTGAAGCTTCCTCAACTGTCATTTATAGGGACAAGCATTAACCAGCGTCAGCCTTTCCTTCCTCAGTACGCCTACTGGTTTCACTGGGGGTTTCATCTGCCCCCCTTTTCAACTGCCACTTGACCGTGACTTTTTTAAAGAAGTAAATACACAGAGCTGATTAAAAACTCCTTCTGTTTTTTTTTTTTTTTTAGCAAATTATTCTCTTTTTGCAGAAGCAATCTTGGTGGATGTTGCTGACCCACGGGGCTTAAACCAGGTAAAATGTGCTACTCTTCTGAAACTGCTGCTGGCAAATCGTTTTCAACTGAGCCACACTCCAAAAGCAGTTTATTTTAGGTCTCCTTGGTTTCAAAAAAATCCCACATACAAAATGAAGTAAGATTTACTTTCACAATATGAATACGTGGCTGAGAAGCACTGACAATTGCCCAGCAACTGAAAGAGTTTTCTGCCCACATGTCCAACCACTCAGAGGGAAACAATGCAACATCGGCTGCAAATTGCGATTTGCTGGTTTATTTGATCTTAAAATGAGTTGGCTCTTCATCCAGCACTTCCAAAAACTTTATGCATTAGGGAAGATATATTGCTGAAAGAAATTTTAAAGACTTTGTACTTCTACCTTGTTTTCTGTCTGCTTTATTTTCCATAGGAAGTACTGGCCAGGAACAGATGTCATGCCTCACGCTTCTGTTCTTTAACTGCAAGACTATCCTCTGCCTAAATATCAGAGAAACCTGCAAAACAAGAATTGCAAGCTTTATTGAGATACACCAAGCCAAACGAATTCTGGAGGTAAGTACACAAACCAAATGTTGTTAGAAGACTATCTTCTTATCTGGGTGGAAATTTCATCCATTACAATGAAACACCACTAAAAATATCCTATATTGTAAGAAAACTGGAACTGTATTTCAGGCAGGATGACTAATTGATCTGTCACCACCAGTGACACCTCTTGAGTAATGCCTTTTCACTCACAGTTGTACCCTGTTTCCATTTCAGCTAAGGGAGACCCCAGGACATGACTGGAAGTTCCTCCAAATAAAATAAATAGTTTTGATTTGTTCAGGGGAATTTACTGGCTGTATTAGTCACAAAAACTTTCCATGACAGTAAGTCTACAGATTGCCACCCAGATGAAGCTTGGAGTTCCCTAAACAGACTGTACCAGAAGTACAACCAGCAAAACTCAATAAAAAGTTAAAAAAGTTGTATTACAATTGTTTTGTCAGTCTGAAATTCCTGAGTCTTGTTACAAAGACTCATGTAGAAGCCAGGTTCTAGTACTTTAAAGAAAAAGTAAAGGATTTGATGAAAAATTTGAGGATATTTAAGGACTTCATCCTTCTTAATGACATGGATATGTTGTTTGGCTGCTTTTTTTTAATGTGTAGGCACACTCGTGATGTAGAAGCTCTGAGCACTTCCTTAGCAACACACATTATTTTCCTTCCCTACAGCACCTGAAAACACTCATAATTAAAAGTACGACTATTTGTGAACTGTAATGTGTTTGAGGCAACCAAAGGCCATGAAAATTATGCTGAAATATGACAGTAAAGATGAAAAAAGTTATTAATGGGAAGAAATATTATGAGTTCAAAGCTTGTTGGCAACCCTGATGTTTTTATATTTCTGTCAAATACCAGAATGAGAGTTGGCCTAAGTTTTTAGTAAGTTTTAGGGTCATGTGCAGCAGCGGGCCTTAAAGGCTCATCCCCTTCTTGTACCTCAATGCTGATGCCATCCAGCCTGGTTTAGTTCTGTAGAAAATACAGCATATTATACAACACGGACAAATACAGCACACAAAATGCAAATAAATCCAAATTACGTAAAGTCCATCTTAAATGAGCTGCACTTAACTGCATGGAGGAAAAGACATACGTTGTTACTCATAGTCTAATAAAAGAAACTTAACTCTAGTGTTATTAGATTTACAGCTCCAGGAAAGGTCAGTCCGAAGCGTCTCCATCATCAGCCTCCCACCAACCTTTTACTCGAATCCCGGAGCAGCTTTTGTCCCTCTGGGAACGGGTGGACAGGAGGGGAAAGACATCAACAGAAAGCTGAAATGGTGTGATTTTAAACAAAACTATTCTGATTAAATAAATGGGAGTCATTGTGGATACTGCCAGCCTAGGATATTCACAGCAGTGGGTTTGGTGCAGTACTTACACCACTAACTCATTTATAAAGCTTCTAGGCAAACAGGAGAGGGTTTATGTAAAAATCCTCATAGCTGAGCACTAAACTAAGTAGTAATGATATTTATGAGACTTGTTTAAGATTCTAAGAGAGTAAACTTTGCTCACCAATTCATTTTCCCTTGTGTCTTTTGGCGGTACTACGTGAAAATGTCAGAAGCCCACTTAATTGCTGTCCCCGCCAGCACTGAGGCTGGAGGGGCCCGGTAGGAGCTGAGGGTGGTTCGTACCCCCCCGGCCTCGAGTCCACCATTTCCTAGCGCTACCGGCGGGCGGGCTCTCAGCCCTCCCCTCAAGATGGCCGCCGCCAGCCGCCGGTCGGCCCGATGGCTCCCCGCCCGCTCCTCCGCACCCCGTGGCGGTGTCCCGGCAGCCTTCGGCCTGGAGGCGGCGGCGAGCGCCAGGCCAACGCGGGGACCGACGGCGGGGCGAGGAGCCGGATGGCGGCGGGAAGGGGGGTGGGACGGCCCTGACACGGCACGCTGCCCAGCCGCCGCATCACCGGGCGGCCCGGCCTCCCCTCCCGCGTCAGGCGGGCGCCAGAGCTCTCCGCGGGTGGGGGGGGGGGGGCGGGAGGAGGCCGGAGCCGCCTGGGCGGTGAGTCACGGCGCGAAGGGCAGAGAGGTGCCGCCGGGCCCGACCAGGCCCACGGGCAGAGCCGTCATCCCCCCTCTCAGCCAGCGTCACCGCCAGCCAGCCCGGGGGGCGGGCTCCTCCCACCTTCGGGCCGCCGTGATTGGGTATCCCCCTCCGCCACTCCCATTGGCCACTCGAGGAAGCCGTTGGCGCCCATTGGCTGAGGGGGCGGACTTCAGCGAGCCGTGCGCAGAGTTGTAGGGAGGGGCGGGGTGATCTGTGGTGGAGGGGGGAAGCAGAGCGCGTGGGGCCGTGTGCAAACCGCGTGTGGCGCAGCCAGAAGGGAGCCGGGAGCGGACGGGCAGAGCCGGAGTCAGTGCGGCCTACTGTCGTCCGGGAGGGTACTGCCGCGGCGGGGCGAGCGACCGCAGGTAACTACCAGGCCGACCTTAGCCTCGGCGGTCGCGGGGGGCCGCGGACGGAGAGCGAAGGCAGAGCGCGGCAGGATGATGGCGCTGGCGCACTCCGGCCTAGTGCGCGGGAAAGTGTCGCCGGGCGGGCCGGGGGGCCATTCCCCGGGCCGGGTGTCGGCGGGGAGGTTTGCGGGGAGGGTTGCGGGGAGTGGATGGGGAGCGCTGAGGTGGAAGCGGGGCGCCGCAGGCCCTGCGAGGGCGGGTGGTGGCGGAGGGTGAGTCAGGCGCTGGCGGGTTCCGGGAGGCGCCGAGGGAGGCTGCGCCGCTCGGGGGGAAGGGAGGCCGGGGCGGAGGTAGGTCCGCCCGGGAGCAGAGCCTCCTGCCGAGCTCTCGGCCTGTTGGCCGGCCTCCGGCCGCGACGACGTGTCCGGCCGGCTGGGCCCGCAGCGCGGGGGCGGCGAGAAGGGGGGCAGCGCTTCAGGTGGCCGGCCCGACGGTGCGGGGAGGGGGAGAGGGCCCGCTCCGGCCTGGCCGCGCGGGTCGGGCGGCCTGAGTGAGTGCCCTGCGGGCCAGAGGCAGCCGCCAGTTCAAGAAAATGTTATGAGAGTGGGGAATCGGGGGGAAGGTGGCCGAGATAAAACTGTTTGTTCTTCTTTTTCTTTCTTTTTTTAAATTTTTTTTTCCTAACTGGCCGCGGCGGAGCGGGAGGCCGGCGGAGCGGCGGGTCGGGCCCGGCCCCACGTGGCCGCCCACGTGTGAGGCGCGGCCGGGGACCCGGAGGGTCGAGGTGTTGCAACTATTTGTCTCCGACCGCAGGCACGGATGGTGGCCGGCTCCAAATCCAAATGTGACCTATAAATGGATAGGAAAAATAGCCTGTGACATCTACAGATCACGGACTAGTGGAGCAGCCTTTTATTTAAGTTCCTGTCAGACCTAGTTCTCAAGTAACCGCTGTTACTCATTTAGCGTCCAGAATTGTCATGAGGAATTATTATCAAACTTAATTTTAGGTTTTATTTTCATTTCAGCGCTTAATTGGATCCCATTGCTACTCAGCGTTAGGGTTGCCTAGTCCGTCTTTTCTTCCTCAATGCAAACTTGCCTAGAGAAGCAATCCTGCATGTGTCCTTAAAGTGAAGAGGTTAAATGAGTTCGCCAGTGCTGTGCAAGAATCTTACCAGTTGCAGGCTTAACCTACCATTATTTTTTTTTTTTAAACTGACCTAGTTAGTGTCTAGATTGGATTTTATATTAAAAAGCTTACACATTGTTTACTTCTCTTTAAGTTTAAAACTTTGCGAAGGTAGGAATAAAAAGGGAAGATGGTAGGATGTACACATTTGGATAGATAATCTGTTGTTTCTCTTTATTAACTAGTGTGGATAGGCAGAAAGTACTAGAGTTACTTCTTTATTAACTTTTCTCTTCTGTTTTTTTGTCAACAGAACTATCCAAGAATTACTAGTCTATTAGAAGTCCTGATAGTTTTTTTTTTTTTAACCTGGCTTCTGGCCCCTGAGTAGGGATCCAAGTTCTCAAGTTTTAGTTAATGTTCAGCATTCTTGGATCACCTTTCCTGTGGAATCTATTGAGCGGACCCCAAATGGAGCCTAGGGCTTGGCTTCCCACTTGTGCAGGTTTTCTTGAAGTTTAAATAACTTCTCAGAATTGGGGTGTTGTTACCTGGTGATCAGAATACTTCTGTTTCTCTCCTAGTGAGGACCAAAGTAGGAGGGAGGAGCATTACTGACTCTCTCTGTAGCATGTTTTCAAGTTATAGATATGGAAACTCAGCCAGCTGAGTACTGAGTAGCTTCAGTGACAGTCATGTGTCCTGTGTTCCAGAATTCTCAAAATGTGCTTTTTGGGAAATAAATTCTACCCATAAAGAATTTTTATCTTTAAATGAATTATATTCTTGACTTCCTTTTGAAACTACATACTAGCACTTCTGTTAGAGCAGTCCTTTCTGCCTTACCGTTTTCTTGATCTTAAAATGGGAGGCAAAGCTGTGCTTCCTGTTATGTAGGTGTTACACCATGTTTGGGCTGGCTCTGGGCTGGCTTCTCAGATTCAGGTGTGGTGTTCTAGGTTGGTCACCAACAGCCTGGAAGGAAACTGCTGATTTCTCAACATTTGCCTCTGATACAGCTGACTTGCCAAAGAGCTCTTAAGTATGCTGGCTTTAGCAGTGGTTTTTAGCTGGTCTGTCCTTTAAGTCCTATTAATATCCAATGGAAGTGATGCTTGTAGATCAAAAGAAGCACCTGGTAAGTATAATGAAGATAATTGCCCCTGTTTTATTGAGCTTGTACTATTAACAGGCTGATGAAATTTAAGGAACTGCTCGTATTCAGGGGCATCTTGAGTAATCTTAGAGGTGCAGTTCAACTTCTTTCTAGTATGAGGCCCAAATTAGTTTTGCTTTTGTTCGTTAAAGCAAACTTGTTCCTCAGAGAGCATCTAGGCTAAAAGCCATAAAGGAGCATTGCAATGGGGCTTAGTGGTAGTTCTTCCTATCATTGGTTCTAGATGGGCTGCTAAACCAGATTTGGATAATATATATTAACTGTAAAGCCATAGAAAGACATGATTTTCCAGAGTTTGATACAAGAAATGTGAAAATGTCTTGTGTCTTCAAAATATCTTGCAAGAAAACTTGTCACTTTGAAGCTTGGTGCTAAAGTTGTGCTCAAAAGCTTCAAATCTGACCTAGGAAACCACTGCAGTGGCACCTCTCCCATGGATCTTTGAGCTGTTCTCAGCCTATGATCTTCAGCAGTAGGGTTATCATACAGAACAAAGTCTAAAAATCATTCTTAATGTTTTGCTGAGTAGCTGCAAGGTGATTTATTTTGGCTTCAAGCTACAGTTAGGGAGCTCTGTGGAAGGAGTTCAGGTAAATGGACTACCTTCTCCCTCTGTAGAAGGGTAAGGTGAGAGACAACTACACTGGTGGTTCTTCGCAAGTTTTGGAATCCAGTCTGTGAGGCAGTGGCTTAGTATATCTTGCAGAACTTGACCTGGCTCAGAAATTATAGATGCAGCCGTAGTTGTAATTTATTTTCCATTACTGCTTTTCCTGTCCTGCTGAGGTAAAAAAATCTAGTTCTGGGATGTAAAGAGCTGGGGGGAGGTGTGGGACAGCGACAAGTTGCTTTGTATAAGACATTTGAGCTGTGGAAAACACTGATAGATGTGACTGAGTGCAAACTTCCCAAGAAGACTTAAATGAGTAGCCTTCTTGCAGAAGCTTACTTAAGGTGGCCTTGATAGATAAACTGTTGAAGATTTTCCTGTTATGACAAAATGGAGGAGTATTTACCAATAGAGGAGTATTTGAACCTGAGTGGTTTTTACTGTACTTTTTTTTTCCCCCTCTTGGAAGTAACTGAAAAATATGTCCAAACTGCTTGGATGCTATCCATTTAAGGACTTGTCTTCTGAACCAACCCTTTCTGGATATTGCTTCTTGAAAGTGGCTGTTGGCTTTATCTGAAAACTAAATCCTTATGTTGTTTTTTAAAACAGTTAACATTGGTGGGGAATTTTGTCCCATGTAAGGCTTCTTGGAACGTGGGGCAAGTAAAACTAGTGTCAGCTGCATCTGCCTCTGGCTGGTGAGCTTGTATTTGGTTTCACATCATTTACAGGAAGAATGCAGAAGTTAAACGTTAAATTACTGGTGAAGAGAAATTCCAGGCAAACTGGTGTTTTCATATACTTAAGGTATTTGAAGATGGAGCAACATGCTCTGTAATCATACTTCTGTGGCAGCTGTAACCTTCAAGTATCTCTGAGTTCGGGGGGGAAAGGGGCCTCTAAAGATAAAGGTGTTCTTAAATTAATGTCTCAGTCTTGAAGGATAGTTGTGCAGACTGTTGTTTGACTTTAGATCTCTTAATCAGTTTGTGTAATCCTGCTTTGGTAATTTGCTATATACCAGAGGAAAAGAAACTTACGATTTTTCCACTTGAAGGGTCAGTTAAAAAGGAAGCAACTTTGACTCAGATGTAAAGCTTCTCTTTTCAGGTCCCTTTGGGGCAGTGAGTAGTGAATGTTTGTCCATCCTGTGGCTCCTGGCCCAGACTGGCAGATTGACAGACTAGATATGAAACAGATAAATCTTAGTGTAAAAACTTTTCCACTGTGATCTAAAGCAGGTTTAGCTCACCTGTTAAGTGTCTTTTACCGTACATTAACTAGACCAGTTATGTTAGGTTCTTCATATGGGTAACTGCTGGCATTGTTCAATCCTGTCGCTGTGCTTTAGAATGAAAGTTTGATAGTAGCTTTAAAGATGTGTTGCAGCTCTTGGCATGCTGTTTTACTCTTGTTTTAACAGATCTTGCATTGCGCTTCTGTAACATTTCAATGTGAAGGCTCCTTTTAACAGGGCTGTGAGTTGAGTGAAAGATGTATCTTCATGTATAATTGGGACCCCATTTTGTCCCTCTTGAAATGAAAAGCAGCAATTGTGCCTGCGCCCAGCTCCTGCAGTTGGCTTTGCCTGTGTTTTTCCTGTTCTGCAGTGTCAACATGGTTGCTATGAAAACAGGCATAAACAGTAGCACACTGAGTGCCAGCTGCTGCCACCATAGTAGACAGCTCTTCATCCTTGGGTGTCCTAATAAGATAGTTTGAAATTTTGACCACCGAGTTGAAGCGGAGAAGATTGGGTTATGTGTAAAATTCAAGTATATCTCCTACATGCTCAGACAAAGAGTTGTTTTATTCTTGTTTAGATCTGTTTAAGATCATCTTGCACACTTTCACTGCAGAACTTGAAATAAAGAGCGTCTGGTCCAGCTGGAAAGTAGAAATCTGTAGATTACAGAAGTAACATACTAAAGTTTAGATCTCTTGTCCTTCAGATTCTTGGGCTTCTACTGTGGTGGGAGGTCACTTCTGTGCTGAAGATTATGGGAGAGAGAGGAACTGTTTTGAGGGAGGAGTAGCTGAAAAGCAACAGAAGATTTGTGCAACATTGGAGTACTTCAAAAATAACTATGAATAAGAATTTGTGTTTAGGTACATGCTCTCCATTTAAGACCTACATGTCAGGATGCTAGTTCTGGTTCCTTCTTGAGGTCATGTGTTGTTTTTGCTGTTTCTGTAGTGGCTTCCTTCAAGACACAGCTCATGAATGTTCCTGGTAATTGGGGATGCTGGGTGGTTTGGGGGGAGGGAAGCATTTTGTAAGGTGAATGAATTATAGGATTGCAGGAAGATTATCTTGATGGGGGATGAGGTGAGCTGCTGCATACCACATAATGATTCTACTTTGTTGGGTTAAGAATAATGAATTGAGGCAGATCATGTGAAGTATTTAAACTTGAAGAGACTTCAGCAAAACAAAGCTTGAGATGTTTAAAGTAGACTAGTCTAAAAAATACACTTGTCTTGAACACACTTTAAAAAATACTCCAATTAAAATGTTTAACTTCCTTATTCTTTCTAGTTCTTGAAGTCTTGTGTAACTGTTTTACAGCTTAGGGGGGTTAGGGTGCTGCGATCGCAATCTGTTTAACCTACCCCATCCTAACCACTGCTTCAGTGGCCTGTGGCTGACTGACTTTCTGCTCAATGAAACATGTATCTCCATTCCCCAATATGGGCAAAAGAAGTGGTTTGTACTGTCTGGGACAGGCATGCCTAGCTGATGTTTCCCTAGCATTCTAAGGATGCTTTCCAAGTTAGCCTTCTAGGTATCTGGCAAGTGTCTGGTGTCTTCTAGGGAAGCCAAATGTCTTAAACACTTTCTTTCCTGTAAACCTGGGGGTGAAGTATGCATCCTGAGCCATAGGTGAATATATTGGAGTTGTAATTCTTGTTTCTCTGGCTTTAACTGCTATTTAAGTCATAAAAGAATTGAAGTCTTCAAATATTAAACCAATGTGCTCTTTATAAGTTTTTGAAGTGAAGACTGGCTACAAAAACTAATTAGAGGAAAAGTTATATAGCATGCTGTTTCTTTGACCGCTCAAAGCTGCCTTCCTTCAAGCGAAGCAGAGACAAACTTTTATTCTCTACGGTGGTTTTAGTAATTATGATCAGATACTACATAAAGTATTGAGTTACTTGGAATTGGTTGGTTTTTATTGCCTTTGCCGGGAGGGTGGGCAACCTCTATATCTCGTTATTTTAATGTAGCCTTTGGTTGGGAGAGGGGAAAGTGTTCTAATAATGTCTTTCTCCCTCAGGCAAGTAATCTGCAGCCATGAGCAGCAACGAGTGCTTCAAGTGTGGACGTACTGGCCACTGGGCTCGGGAGTGCCCTACTGGAATTGGCCGTGGCCGTGGGATGAGAAGCCGTGGCAGAGGTGACTGATTGATTATTAGTATAGCGAGGTCTCTGGCTGACTGTTCTGTATAGTGTGTAAAACTGCCTCTGTTAGTCTGAAGCGAAGAAGTTAAGACACAATTTAATAAATTCTACTAGTTTTTACCTCTACACAATAATTTTGCCAGCAGCATCTGAGAGTGAAGCCAATGTGTCAATTGATTCTTGATTAACTCTTAAAGAGTATTCTGAACTTGATCCTTAAACCTTTCTTCTCCTGTTTCCCATTTCAAGCAGGCTTCCAGTTCATGTCTTCATCTCTCCCGGACATTTGTTACCGCTGTGGTGAGTCTGGCCACCTTGCCAAGGACTGTGATCTTCAGGAGGATGGTAAGTATCACTAAATATTCTAGCTCTTCAGCCACATGGACAGAGATCTGTGGCTGAAGAGAAGGATATAGTAATAATAATTCACGAGAAACAAGCTGTGTGTGTCCTTCATTAGAAGCATGCTACAGTTCACTCTACCAAGGTTTTATAGTCTTGTTTGGTATGTTTTTCTTATTGTGGAAGCCTGCTATAACTGCGGTAGAGGTGGCCACATTGCGAAGGACTGCAAGGAGCCGAAGAGGGAGAGAGAGCAGTGCTGCTACAACTGCGGCAAACCTGGCCACCTGGCTCGTGACTGTGACCACGCAGATGAGCAGAAGTGCTATTCTTGTGGAGAGTTTGGACACATTCAAAAAGACTGCACCAAAGTGAAATGCTATAGGTGAGAACTGATGAGAGACAACTGTAAAATTTATCTTTAATGATAGGTGCATTGTCTATCTAATTTTGGTTAGGAAATGAAGCTTAAACTTGGACTAGGTAGTTCGTTTCTTTAAATGGTTATTTACTGTTGTTCAAAATGGAGTCTTAAAGACTTGTTAGCAAAGTCAAGTAACAGGCTCAATGCTGAGCATCTCTAGGTGGCCAGAACAATGCAGCTGTTAAATCATGTATGCTGTAGAGGAGAAAGGGCTGTGTTTCTTCACAGAAGGTAATGGGAAGTACCTGTCTGTAGCACAAACTTAAATTAGAGGTAGGTACCCTCTGTCTGAAGCTGGAACCAACCAGCTGTACCAATCAGTAGACTGGCCTGGCCAACCCCAGCAGGAATACACCTGAGATGTCTTGCTTGTAGGAGCTGCACATACAGGTGGATGTTAAATCCAGCTTCAAAATGCTCTCTGGTTTTTCGAATGCAGGCTTGTCCCAGAAACAGTGTGTTCCTGGGTGCTGTATTACTCACCCCCACCGACATTCCTGTCTGTGGGGGAAGGAGAGAGAACATTGTGCATTTGAGTTAAAACTAATTATTCTCAAAACAAGGCTAAACTGCAGACAGAAGCATTGGAGTAGGCAAAACCCAGCGCATATTAAAGCCAACCATTCTTCTGTATTTATGTACAGTGATTTTTGGCATATACAGTGATTAATGCGAGTTGATCAGTTGGGGAACAGTTCCTGGCTCTGGTGAAGGCAGAAACTTGCCTCATGTCAAAGAATTCTGGAACACTGAAGCAGAAATCTTGAATGCAGAACTAGTGTTGTGTGAAATTTAAGTAGATGATGTACTTGACAGAATGGGCTTGCTTTTCTGAGTCGTTGTAGATGGTTTTGATACAATCATTTGCTTTTTTCCAGGTGTGGTGAAACTGGCCATGTAGCCATCAACTGCAGCAAGACCAGTGAAGTCAACTGCTATCGCTGCGGCGAGTCAGGGCACCTTGCACGGGAATGCACAATTGAAGCTACAGCCTAATTATTTTCCTTTGTCGCCCCTCCTTTTTCTGATTGATGGTTGTATTATTTTTCTCTGAATCCTCTTCACTGGCCAAAGGTTGGCAGATAGAGGCTACTCCCAGGCCAGTGAGCTTTACTTGCCGTGTAAAAGGAGGAAAGGGGTGGAAAAATCAACTTTCTGCATTTAACTACAAAAAAATGTTTATGTTTAGTTTGGTAGAGGTGTTATGTATAATGCTTTGTTAAAGAACCCCCTTTCCGTGCCACTGGTGAATAGGGATTGATGAGTGGGAAGAGTTGAGTCAGACCAGCAAAAACCCTCTCTGGGTTCCATGGAAGTGATCCTATGCAGGAGGAAAGAAATTCTGGAAGTGTCTAAACTTCCTCATAACTTTAATTTTATTACAATGGCCTTGGATTGTCTGACCTCAGTAGCTGTTAACACCAAGTAATATCTGTATCAGGCCCTACCTAGAGCATATAGCTGAGTGGGAGTAAACAAACATGATGCACATGCCTGTTAATGGCCATGAGAGAGAGAGAGAAATCAAAAAGTAACAGTAATTCAGTCAATGAATGTTCATGTTGGAGATACAGAACGTAATGGGAAGCTTTTGAATAAATATTTCAAAGTCAATCTGAAACCCAGACATCAGTGCTCATAGCATATACAATTTGGAGCTATTCAGGAGTTGCAAATAAATGCATTTTCACAGAAATCAAGATGTTATTTTTGTATACTATATCACTTAGACAACTGAGTTTCATTTGCTTGTAATCAGTTTTTAAAGTAAGATGGTAAAAGCAATTGAAGTCCTAGAACATAGAAAATGTAATTTTAAAACTATCAATAAAGCTGGAGGAGGAAGGGGAGTTTGGCTAAAGTTCCTTTTGTTTATTTTTGGTTTTCATGTACACAGTGCAAAATAACATTAAAAAGGGGTATGTGGAGGTGTAAAAGTTTAGTTTGGACTTTTCTTTTGTGCTGTCTTCCATTAAGTCTCCATCTGGTAGCATCTGACTGTCAATTATGCAGTCCTTCTTCCGGGCTACTCTGTGTCCCCGTATGTTCCTGCCAGTGGATGGTGTGGTCTCAGAGTGGGCTTGTCTTATCTCTGCTGGTGCTGTTAAAGCTTTTCTTCAGAAATCATTGGAGAAGGCACAAAAGGTGTTGAAAGCACAGCGAGTTCTGAATCTGGAGTAGTCTCATGGTGTGTTAGTGGTACTTCAGCCTTCACACATGTCATTACACTGAATAACTTTAGAGTATTGCAGGCACTTGCCACTTCACTATGTTGATTGACTAAGGGTTAGTAAAGAGTTATAAAGTTAGACAGATGAAAAGGAGCTGTTGGGCATGTCCACTCAAGGAGTGAATAAAATTGTCCTGATGTGCAAGAAAAACAAGGGTGGGGAGTTCATTACTGCTCAGTGCTTCACCATAGGGTGGCAAGTGTAGAAGGTGTACCTCTAACATCTGGTGTTAAAGGCAACTAAGGGCAGCTCCAGCAGATGACAGATGATCTGTCCAGTTACGATCAGGGATAGTGTGCTGTAGTCACTCTGTGTCTTCACACACAAGCTAAAGGCTTGCTTTCTGGTCCCAAGGTGTTTTTCAGGCCATGGATGCTGTAGTGGTGGAAAAAAATGGCCTGGGATGGCTGTGTGTGGGTCTCTCTGTAGAGAGATAGGCTGATAATCTACAGCTGTGCTAGTGTAAAACTAATTGGCACCATTTGCCTTCTAGGTCCATGTTATAATTAACTGGTTAAATGTCACTAACATTTTCAATTATTTTTGGAAGCAAGACTGTTAAAAGTGACACGATTATGAAATAATGCCCCTGAAGGTTGTGGTCTTCCAGGAACAACGGAAGCTTGTTGGCTGTCAGGAGACTACAGCATGTAGGTGAGGCTTGCAGAAGAGCATTAAGAGCTCCTCAGTTGATGAACTGAAAGATCTCAAGTACCTGTGAGTGTTCGAAGCTGTAAAAGCAGGCATATCACCCGATAATCTTTGGGTTGTGTCAGGAAATCTGGTATCTAAAATGAGCGTGTCCGAGAAAGCTGTGATGGTCAGAGCTGCTCTGTCACATCAGGTGAATTCTGACCAGGTAGTTGCTGTTTGCAGTGGGCTGCCATGAAAATCTAGTTTCTTAAGGTTTGATGAAATAAGGGGAACTTGAGTTACAGAGAACTCAAGTTTTCAGCCTGGGGTTGACATTCAAAGCCTGTGGAGAACACTGTAGTCAATGGAGAAGAAGATTCTTGGTGAGAACAGTTGAATTAGAAGATGGGTAGAGCCCACATCACCTGGCTGGCAGCAGCCAAACTGAGCAGGGTTTATCGAGGCTGAGTTGGTGCCGCTGCAGAGCAGAAAGCAGAGGAGCTGTTGCTAGCTGTATTTATTTGAAACCCTTCAAGAGGGAACGTCCTTGTACTGCATTGCCCAAGCAGAAAAAAAAATCCCAAGTGTTTGCTTCTACCTGGTCAGTGTGACATAAAGACTTAGGAGATAGGTTCTAGAGCGTGAAACCAAAATGAGATGGTGGCTGCTGGTACCGTTGGCTGTGGTTGTTTGGCAGGATGCCTTTTGTCCGGCCAGTTTGCTGAAGAACGAAACCTTTCAGCTCTTGCGGAACTAAAGGGTGGGGAAGAGGTTCTTGCCTGAGTTGTGTGGGGTGTTTGAGTGGGGTGTGTGTCATTTTCTTTGGTTGGTTTGGTGGAGTTTTTTTAAATAGCTGCTACTGGAGCGTAAATATACTCTTGAGTCTTAAGTGTGGTTGCCAAGACCCTTGTAAAATCCACACTTGAAGGGAGTGGGCTGTCTCAGGGTGGTACAGATTGCTTCAGCGTAGCATGTTCCTCTTCAGCCTTGCGTCAGGTTAGGGTGGATTAACTCAATCTTTACGTATCATTATCTGAGTTAAACAGTAATAAAGCTTGAAACTCTGTGATTACAAATTGCTGAGAGTCTTTGGGATTTAACCTGCAGCTAAAAAAATGCTGTGTCAAAGAACTGCAGTGCTGGTGGCCTCTGTACTCTCCTGTTCCTGTAGAACTTGGCGATTGAGCTTGGTTATGAAGGCCCCACAACCGCTGCTTCTCAGTAATCTGGTGCTCAGCTGCTTTACTATCACTGAGGAATTTTTGTGTGTCTGAAAACTAGTATTCTCCAAGATTTTTTATTTTTTAAACAAAATGGGATTTGAAAACTGAGAAAACACAAACTGGGATGGAACTTCAAAAAGGAGATTATTCCACCTGCCGCATCCCTTCAGTCATCCTTCCGTAGAGAAGAGTTAGGAATATTGATGCTGTTCCTTCAGGTATTGGTTGTTCCAGAGTTAACGAGGTGAACAAGCAAGTAGTGATTTCAGGAATTGTGGAGATACTATTTTATTTATTCTGTGTTAATATTTTCCACTAACACCAAAGCATCTCCTCAGTCATTTTGAAGACCAGTCCCATGACGAACTCCAGTGTGGTGGTCTTCATAGATTTGGTGGATCATATGGATCAGGAAGGTGAAGAGAGAAATGCAGTAAGTTATTTTCTACAATCAGGGCTCTCTGAAGGGCTGGTGTTTTCTAGAAAGGGAAATACTACTTTATCAAAATTATAGGGAGTCACTGAATAAATCCTCACTACAAACCAGTCCAGTGTGGTTTTTGGAGCAGCCCTGGAGGGTTGATGTGGTTGCTGCACCGCGTGGTGTGTGGATGGTGGAGAACAGGAGGCAGAGTCTGTCGGTGGCCTGAGGTGGCTGGGTGCGTGGCTTGGGTTCCCGAGGCGCAAGGAATGGATCCGTTGGGATGTTCCCGGTGGAGGGAGCAAGCTGTGCTGGCCGATGCAAAGAAGTCCAGTCCCTGGGCCAGCATTTCTGAATCCCTGTCTCATTGTGGCGGTGTGCTCTCCCTGTTTTGCTTTCCCCCCCCTTTTCCCCCCCGGCTCCTGCTCAGGCCTTGGCCACCATGGCCATCACAGCAGCACTTGT
>JAOXJM010000003.1:21802210-21815004 GCA_026413425.1 Tringa solitaria
TTGGAGCAACCTGGTGTGGTGGGAGGTGTCCCTGCCCAGGGCAGGGGGTTGGAACCAGATGATCTTTACGGTCCCTTCCAACTCAAACCATTCTCTGATTTGTGTTGTGTTTGTTCTTTTTCCTGAAATATATTCTGAGCTTATAGTAGTAACTCAGAGAGGGGCTGAAGAGACTACAGCTGTCCAGTAATTTGCGAGGTGCTCTCTACGGTGATCCCATCCACTGGGTTGGATGGTGTGGTTTTCTTTCTGGAAATATATCTTAACAGCAGATGGAGTCTAGATAATTGGCTTAGGTGCAGGGTAGAGGTATGCTGTTAAAAGGTATTAAATGCTCTCTCAATTGTTTTGTGCTTTTTAATGTAATTATTTAATGTCTAGTAAATAAATAAAACTAAAGTAATTAAAATAATTAAAAAACTGTAGTCTGTGTAGTCCTTGCTCAGTTTTGAGACACAAAAGATTTTGATAAAGTTAATGAACTTGATTACTGACTGCTCCTTTTCTTTCTGAAGCTTTTTTCTTCTGATTTTTTTTGTTTGCTTTTTGATGTATCCCTTGCTAACGCGTGTAAACTTTATGCTTGTGCTTATAACTTGATGTTCTTCTGCTGCTAATATCTATATGCTAAACATAAAAATTAATTAGCTGCTTACCATGATTTGTATTTATCTCAGAAATTAGCCATAAGGATTTCTAGTGCGGAAGGAGTGACTAGCTGGAAGAGCTCGACAATTAATATGTTGAAGCTTTTGTTTTCTGCAGACTGTAATTAAGTCCATAATCAACATCCAGAGCAGAACTTGCTCCTGGCAAAATGTAGATTTGTAAAAGTAAATCTGCTTCCTTTCTTTTCTTTAGGACGGCCTTGGCAAGGTTTCGGCAAGCTCAGCTCGAGGAAGGAAAAGTTAAGGTATGATGTGAAGAAGCTAAAGCTTTGTTATCTCTAATCAAGAGTGGAACGTGAGCCATGAGCAGAGCTGCGTGACAGCTGTCAGAAAGGTCATCTGCCAGACATGGGGTCCATAGGAACACAGCATTATTTATCTGGAAGGCAGCTGCAGTAGGGACTGCATTTTGCAGCGATGCAAAACAGAAGTGGCAAAAAGAATTTTCTTACATAAATTTTTAAATGGGTTAATTAGTTCTGTTTCAGAGGTGTGTTGGCTTGGCTGCTGAGAAGAAAGTGAAAATTGAATATCGCTTATTTTTTTTTATGTAATGCAGGTGGAATAAGTAGTAGTTTAAAAACAAAACAAAAACCCAACTCCAGTAATGCTAAAAATGGAGGCAGCATGCTGGGCAGAGAACAGAAATGACACTTGAAACTGAAGTTACCTCCTTCTGCAGCTACTTACACAAACTGATTCACGTGCACTTACTTTTACTAACTATAATCACAAGGTTTGTTTGGATTTCTTCCCAGAGGAGACAGAGAAATCCTTCTCATAGTCTTGTTCATAGGTTTGCTCTGACAAAACAGAAACCATGAAAGAGTGTCTTCAGAGTCATTGTGAACTTGAGGCTTGCATGAGACATAACATTGGCGTGGTATTAACCCAGGAGATGATAGCCATGCCTCTGTTCATGATTTTCTTTACTATCGTGCAGCTTTTTGATTGGTATAAGATTAACCAAAAAAAAATGGACTTAAAAAAACCCCACCACTACAGTGAGAGAAATAGCATCCCTAAACCCATGCAGAAGAACCTTAAGGACTGATTCTCAGCTATCTCTGGATATTCCTGTACATTTTTCACTGCATCATAACTCAAATTGCAAGAATATGTGGGGATCAGAGTGTTCTCAATAACCTTTTTTTTTGGTACGGGTTTATAATTTTTAATTTTGGATAACTGACAAAAGAATTCTGGAAACTGAGGTGTCCTATGTTTGCACCTTAAGAAATTATGTTTTACATACAAGTGCAAGCAATATGAAACAGTGAAGTTGAAAATAACAGTTTGGGGAAACTATGGTGGAAAAGATTCCATGAATTATAGCCAGAGAGTAAGATGAAATAGAGTTTCTGGTAAATTATGTCAAGGAAGACTTTAATATATACAAGGTCAAGCTGTGAAAATACTGTAGGGAAAGGTCCCTACACAGAATCCTAGAGGTAAGGTGAAATATTAGTTTTTGTAAGCAAGTCAATGGAATGTGAAGAAGGTTGGGATAAAGGTGTCTTGGATAAACTGTAGTTGGAAAGAGTACAAAACAAAATCATCATCAACAAAATAAAAAATTACCTTATTTAGATAGTAGCAATTGAGAAAGAAAGCCCTAACCTTAGTCACTGCTTTGAAGACAGTGGATTTTATTTAGATTCTGGTATAATGGAAATGATGTGATAACTCAGCTGCCCTAAATGGAATGTTATTTGTATTGGAGAGGATTGTGGGGTGTTTTGAAAAAAACAGGTGACATTTTCTTTCGAATAAAGTGGATTTAAGTAGATTTTTACATTCTGTGATGGTTTAATTTGGTTGTTTTCCATTTATGTGGGAGCAGTAGGCACTGGAGCTTGGTAGCATAGTTTGGGATTAATCAAGCAATAAAGTTTGCATAAAATGCTTTAAATATGTTGATGCTGGATTAAAACTTCATGGTGTGTGGCTTTCTGTCAAACAGGAACGAAGACCTTTCCTGGCGTCAGAGTGTAATGAATTGCCTAAAGCTGAGAAATGGAGGCGACAGGTAATGTTAAGCTATAGATATTCTAATTCTATTTTAGCACTTCCTATTTAGGCAGCCTGATGACAAGTTTTTACATGCACAGACACTCTCTCTCTCTCCCTGGTGCACTCGCTCCTCTCACTCCACTCACTCCATCAGCCCTGCTATTGACATTTTCCTCCTACTAAAAAAAGCTAAACACAGCACGATACCAGCTGCTAGGAAAATTACTATAGAAAATTAACTTTATTGTGGCCTAAAGGCTTCAGCAGATCTAGCTACTCATGCCAAGTAAAGCTAGGCAAACAGCGTAAATCACACCATATTATAACTTTAAGTAATTTACTGTAATTAAAACTTACTTATTTAAGCTAAACAACTAATATCTCTCAACAAAGATCCCATGGTTCACCAGGGTGTTCAAAGCAGGACCTACCACATCCAGTTGCTCAGGGCCGTGTCCAACAGATTTTTTCAATACCTTCAGGGATTTGGATTCCACAGCTTTTTGGGGCCCCTGTTCCAGTGCTTGATTACCTTAATGATTTTTTGCCCCCCTCTTGAATTTAATCAGAATTTCCCCTGTTCCAACTTGTGTTTGTTGCTACTTGTCCCATTGTCGTGCGCCTCTCAAACAGTCTGGCTCTGGCTTCTCTACACCTTCCACAAGACGGCAATGGGTCGTCTTCATCTTAAGATGGATCAAACCCAGTTCTCCCTCAGCCTTTCTCTGTACTTCACAGGCTCCTGCCCCCATCATGTGGACTGCTGTAAAAAACTTTCCTTGTGTTTTAAGCTTCTGAGGTACTTTAATTTTGTCTAAATACATTCTGTGTTGATATTTGAAATTGATAGGCTCAGGTCCATTTTCTAGATCAAAAAACCAGCTTAGAAGTTGGATCTTTCTAGGGTTTGCATATTTTTTTTTAGAAATTCACTTTTGTGTTCTTATTTACCTAGATCATTGGGGAAATATCCAAGAAAGTGGCACAGATTCAAAATGGTAAGATTTTTCTAATTACGTTTTGGTTTTTTTTGAATCTCCAGTCGCAAGCAGTTACAGTAGAAATTCCATTTCATGTGAACTATACTGTTTCCATTGCATAAATTCTGAAGTTATTCTGGTGCTTCTCGTAAGCTGCCTAATTTATTGCCTTTTTCATTAACAGCTGGATTAGGTGAATTCAGAATTCGGGACCTGAATGATGAAATAAACAAACTTCTGAGGGAGAAGGGACACTGGGAATTCAGAATAAAGGAGCTGGGAGGTCCAGATTATGCTGTAAGTGGGGATTAGTTTGTCCTACCTGGTTGTTCTGCTTACAGGTAAATTGACTAATGAGGAAATCTGTGCAATGTTCAGCTTACCACATATTACTTGGCCAACATCTATTAGAGAGGAACTTTATTCAGCCCCTAAAGATCTTAGATTGTGTTAGAAGAAATATTTGTTTCAGTGATGAGAAAATCAGGCTTTTCATTTGGAACACGGGTTCAAGGAGTCTTACCTTCTGGGTAAGAGTTTGCAGCGATGCTCTGATTTGACCCATCAGTGGGTGGTGGGTTTTTTTCCTGTATTGTACTCTATCAGTCTGTAGAAGGGTTTTCACTTGGCTCACCTCATTACTGCTGAAAATTAAATAATGAGACTAGCTCTCACCAAAACATCAAATTCTGCTTATTTTCACACTTACTAAAGCTTGTTTGTCTGATGCCTGAATATACCAGTACAGAGAATGGCAGGTTTGGGTGTTTTATGTCAAGGTGAATCAGGTATGGTTCGCGTGGTTGTTTTAACTGTGATTTGTATTAAAAGAAAAGAATGTATGTAAAAACGAGCTATGAGGGCATTTTACTTGTGGGGTTGTTTGAACTGGTATGATGTATCTCCTTTTTCAATCCTTTCATCTAGTAAGAGGCCCAGGAAATACAAGATGCAAAAAGGAATACAATTTTAAACAATTCTGTTTATTTTCCAGCGGATTGGACCAAAGATGTTAGATCATGAAGGGAAAGAAGTTCCAGGAAACAGAGGTTACAAATATTTCGGAGCTGCAAAGGATTTACCAGGAGTTAGAGAACTTTTCGAAAAGGAGCGTAAGTAAATAGTAACTCTTCCCAGACATGAGCCTGTCTCCTAGTATCTCTTGAGTAAGAGATGTACTGTAGTATGGGGGGAATGTGAGTAACAGCATATACCTGGGCTGTGCCTTAGATTGACTAAATTAAATGTTGAACACGAGTAATTAAATGCTGTTTGTTTGGGCAAAGAACACCTTTGGCTGTTTGCAGTTTAATTAAAGAAATAAGAGTAAACTGTTTTCTCCCAGGAGTTCAAAATAGCAAGGACTAATGTTCTGTAGAAGCCTTCCAGCGTAACAGGTTAATTTTATTGATAAGTTCTAAATTGTACTCTTGAGTTCATAATTTGAAAAAAAAAAAAAAAGTTGCCTTGGACATAATTTTAGAAGCAGGAACCGGCTTTCCTAACAGGAAAAACTAGTTGTAAGTGGATAAAACCTTATATTTTGATTTGTCATAGAATGAGTGGGAATTACTTGGCCCTGAAAATGAGGCAGACCTGCTGAATCAGCTCCTTTTTGCCATATGCAAAGAAAAATGATGGGAAGTACTACATGGTCTGGGGGAGCTTGGGACAGTTTTTCAGTTCCTTTTATATAGTAGCCTCGCTCCATACTGGGACTCCAGTATGAATGACAGTCGTGTGTTCTTGCAGCCCTCCCACCGCCCCGGAAGACTCGAGCTGAGCTGATGAAATCCATTGATGCAGAATACTACGGGTACAGGGATGAAGATGATGGTATTCTGGAGCCACTGGAGCAAGAACATGAAAAGAAAGGTGTGTGGGATCCAAAACCTGCAGAAATCAGCCTAAGAAGGAGTGATGATGGACTCTGAAGTTATCTGTAACCAAATCACTATTGTGTAAGGCACTTCAGGGGACAGGGGTGTGCTTTAGAGTTTGCTTTCATGTTAATGATTTAATATTGTCAGCAAGCGATTCGCTATTGAAACAAAATCTCCTTTTCCTCACCCCACCTTTTTCATGCTTAAGGATGTAAAAGAGAAGGCTGCAGTAGAGAGATCTGTGGAACTCAAGGGGTTATCTCACTCCTTGGTGAAAACTGACTGTACTGTCTCTCTCCTGTCTCACCGAATTATTTATCCATAAACATGGCTATTTAGTTTTCTTGGAGATCAGAGGGGACCTTCTGGAAATTCTGAAGTCTAGGTGGCCTATCTTATTTATCCATGTAATCTCTCTCATAACTTTAACACATTCATGAATATATTTTCCTTTAAAACCCATGCTTTCTCAATAGGTAATATTTATCCACATGTCTACTCACTTAGTTCTCTAACTTGATTTCTACTGACTTGCTGGGTAAAGACATCAGGATTATGAGTCTAATTCCTGAAACCCTCTTTAAAATTCAGCACTGTGTGCCACGCACTGGAATTTGTGTTGCTTTAAGAAAGAGGCCACCCGCCACCTTTAAGAACTTAGCTGTGGAATTAGAGAGACAAACTTTAAATGAAACTGCAGTCCACTTCTTATATTTATCCCTTCCCCACGTGTGAGATCTTCACAGTACTGTGTGTCAGAGATCATGCCTGGTGGGTTGGGTTATAGGACAGGGAGGAAGAGGGGGAAAAAAGGAACTGTTTGTTTCACTTATCTGTGTCCTGCAGTGTAGCCTGGAGCCTTAAACCAAAGGGGGGGGAAGGTGCTCTGGCTGGCAGACAGCTGATAGCCTGAAAGGGAAGCTGTGTGGTGCAGCTCCCAGAACCGCCTCCCGCTCAGTGTTTGTCTTGCAAATTGCAGACAGGAGAGGTAGCTCGTCTGGCTTGGTGAGCTTGTTTAAGAAAATTACCATCTTTGATGATTGTGCCACTTGAAATAACAAAGCTAGAGATGCTAACAGAACCAATAGGTGTACTATTAATGTACTATGGATGTGCAACAGCTAAGATTCTCTTAGGGTCGCTTGTTGTCTGGGATCTTGTGGTTTTTACCTTGTTATCAGAAGTGTTAATTTTTTATGAAACAAAGTATTGAAAAAACTTCTTAATTTGGGCTACGTCTTCTGTTCCAAAACCACACAAAAATGCAGCCATGTGCCACTAGTTAGTTAGACCTTGCTTTCTCAGGGAGAGTATTTTAATGTTGGGAGCTCAGGGGGATGACTGCTGACTCCTCTAGGTGTAGACACTTTGTACTGCCTGGTTGCATTGATCTTGCACCTCCCTAGGGTTTTTAGACATTGGCGATCTCACTAAGCTTCTTAAAACCTGTTTTAGTGCTCTCACTAGCACTCTGCTGTGTGGTAGAGATACACCAGCCTAGCAGCGAGTTACAGAATTGGAATCATGCTACAGAATAAGAGAAATACACTACAAGGTGAAAAGAAAGAGATTTACGTGGATGGTCACATTAAGGAGCATAATCATGTTTAATTAACTACGCAGTGATCAACATTCCTATAGATGTTGACATGCTCCAGAGCTGTAAGAGCCTCTTAGCCTGGTCATGTGAGCCCCTCTTACTCAGTTCAGAAAGTAGGTTGATGTTTATCCATAACATTTATAGTCTAAAATGCTCCCAGATTAAGGCATTGGCAGGTACCACACTTTCACAATGCTAGCATTGGGGTTTGCTCAGACTACCTTGGTGTTATTTAATTAGAGACTACATCAAGGTTCTACAGTAAGTGTGTGTTACCGATGTAGAGGATTTAAGCAGGAAGTTTAAGTCTGTTGGAAAAGCTTTGGAAATGGGACCGCTCTGCTTTAACTTGCCATTTTCCTTTGCTAACCAGTTATAGCAGAAGCAGTGGAAAAATGGAAAATAGAGAGAGAAGCACGGCTTGCAAGAGGTGAGGAGGAGGAGGAAGAGGAAGTAAATATCTATGCTGTCAACGACGATGAGGTATGTAATGGCAAAGGTGATTTAATATTTTATGTGTCTTCTATGCTGCCTTCTTGGATGTGGAGTTATTTTGCCGAGAACCTGTTGACTGCTGCATTCTGCTCTTCCCTGTGCTGAACTTCTTGTACAATTGTCCCTGTTTGGTAAAAATGAGTTGTAGCTGAGTATGCTTGGTCCCAGTTTAGAGAGTGGCGAAGGCTAGCAGGTAGGGAGGACTTCTTACTCGGGTGAGAAACAACTAACAGTTGAGACCTTGTTGTGATTTCACTGCTGCTGCTTGGAGTGCTGGTTATTTGTAAGGGAGTGTGGTGTTAACACTGATCACTCTTGCTACTAAGTACAGTCTACATCCAGAAGAGCACAAGTAGTTTTGAGTGCAGTGTAATTTCACACTGGCAATGGCACAGCAAACCCAAGGGTTGCTGGGGTCTTGTTTATGGTTGAATCCTGACACAGCAAGGCTTTGCTGATGCTGGAGTCGCTGCTGGAACGTGGCTCTTGTTTCCTTATTCTCCCAGCACCAGTAAGAGAGGTGAGGACGTTGCCATGCTCTACAAGTTCTGTATAAAGGATACTGGAAGCTAGTTCTTATTTCCCAGTCTGTAGCTAAGTGGGTTTATTACAAGAATGAAAAGGAGGTAGTCCATAAGGTGAAACTGGTGGTTCCTTCAGTACCCTGTTTTGTTTGCATTATCTCATGATTCATAAGCCCAGCTCTCAGGTGTGAGAATGAAGCAGTACAGGGAAGTGTATATACAATTTTAAAGCGCTTGCTTTCTTCTTCATTAGCTGGCTCCTCTTTTGTTAATAGCTTTGCCATTGCAGCCAGAGAGCTATGGAAGAGGAGGGAACATAGCTTTACATTCATGCCCATGCCATAGCAGAGGAAAAGCTGTATGAGGAATGAAAGCAATAATCCTGAAAATGTCAAGTAGCAAGATCTGAATGTGATGCTTGTCATTTTCCTTTGTTGTTCGGTCCTGTTCACCTGCTTCTTGTGTTTGTAGCACTGATCATGCTCTATCTGGTTCCTTCTGGCAAAGTAAAAAGGTTTTTTTTGATGACTTCTTTAGAAAATAAACTTGGTGGGGCTTTATTTTGTATTTTTTTTTTTTAAGTCTGATGAGGAAGGTGGCAAGGAGAGAGAAGGTGAAGAAGGCCAACAGAAATTTATTGCACATGTTCCAGTGCCATCGCAACAGGAGGTAAGACATAAGAAAATTAAGTTGCAGAGGTGCACTCTGGCTTTTCAAAGCCAGAGGTCTCAACTTATGGCAGGTCATCAGTAAAAGTGTCCTCAGTTTGTTAGTTCTGCAACTTGACTCTGCAGCCGTTTAATCCTTTTGCAAATGCTGCGGAACTGCCTGGAACTATGGTACCATTACTAAAACCCCTTTTTACCCCAAAATTTCCAAGACTTTCATAAATATTATATAAATTGGAAAATGTTGTGGTGTTATGTTAAGATAACCCTGATTGACTCATATATCTTTACTATGCTTTTCTGCCGATAGTCTGACTTTTCTTTAAATTTAATGAGGTGATTTCTGAATTGCAGGATTTACGCTCATAAGTTTTCTAAAATTATTTTGGTGGCATGACCTTGAATCGAGTATTATATTTTGAGAGTGCACTAGGGTATGTATTACCTTAATAGTGACAGGTTGGTTGAAATATAACTCAGGCAAGGAGGTTCTGGAGCTATGTATCTTTTGGTGGATGTGCCTTTACATCACACAGATAGCGTGTGGCAGTTGTCTCCTGCCGCTCTCTTGTCAGACAGCAATTCTATATTCTCCTGTGCGGTCATTTAACAAAAATACCCATGTAATGGCTTGTCAAAACTGTGGGAGAGAAATAATGATTAAAAACGTTGCTCTCTGGCTGATGGTATTCTCTTAATGAGAATTCTCTTAATCTCAGCATAACTGAGAGTCAGAACTGGTTTTCTAATACATAATCACTGATTTACATGGCAATCTCTTCTAATTAGGTAGAAGTCAGCGTAATTTTTTCTCTTTTTTAGTAGCACATCACTCCATACCTTTTGCCTATAGGAATATGTCTTCTAGATTCTAAATTACAAAAAGCTAAGGTTCAGAACACCTATTTTTGAGAGATACTGTGTGCAGTTTGAACAAATATAAAACCATTACTGAGATTAAAACAAGTCTTGCATGTTGGTAGTAGATCTTTAAAGTGTATGCTTGTTAAAGAATGATGGGACTTCTAGACAAAATGAAAGCCACAGGTTTGTCGCTGTTGCTAATGTGAAGGGTGCACTCGTTAAACTGTTCTTCCAGGGGGGTGGACTAGTGTGGCTCAACTCCACGGGTTCTGTGTTTGTTAAATCTGTATCTGAGACAATGTTTGAAACAAAACTCAAGTGACTGTACTGAGAGTACAATAAAATGGCAGCTAACGTCCCAATTAAAAAGGGTGGGAGCGTAGATCTGAAACAGAGGCATCTATTTTACTGCTTCTTTTGACTTCCGTGAGCTTCAGTTGAGTATCAAAAAGGAACTCATCTTAATTTGACTGCTTTTACACACCTCTTAAGTTTCACAGTCTGTTTCCTGTGGTTTTCTTCCTCCAGTTGTAATAGCCAAGCGTGCTGGGTTTCGGCCTCTCAATTAAGCTGAACGTCATCCGCTTTTTGTATTTGCAGATTGAGGAAGCTCTTGTACGGAGAAAGAAGATGGAGCTTCTTCAGAAGTACGCCAGTGAAACCCTGATGGCACAGAGTGAAGAAGCAAAAACACTGTTAGGATTGTAACGTTGCACCAGTACGTCCTGGTTTCTGTAAAATCCCTCTGAAAGCAGCAGGTTCGTGTATTATGGTAGCAATGGCTTTTAGCTCTGAAGGTCCCTTTGGGTGGTAGGAGTAGACTGATGGAGTTGCAGTGGGTGCTGCAGAAGGCGATCCATTGTTTTGGTTTATCCTCTAGGATGACTTGCGCTACGGTGCTGAAAAAGATCAAACATAGGTTAAGGTGTCTCTGCATCTCCAGCAACTCTGCAGTCCTTTGGCTGCGTAAAACGGTCTGTGCAGTGGTGCCTCTTACAGAATAGAGCTGCAAACCCAGGGGCTCCCTAAATCTGGAAGGAAAACTGACTGGTGTTACTGCTGCACCCTGGCTGTCAGTGTGCACATCTTCCCCAGTATGGTTTGTGCAGAGTCCAGAAGTAACTTACTCCATTGTGCCTGGTTGGTTTACCAGAATAGCCCAGAACCTGTTTAGAGGTACCTCGACGGCAGAACTTATGAGTGACTTTGATGTCGATTTGGTTCTTGATATAACAGATGGAATGTGTCTAAAAGCTCTCACCCTTTTTGTGGTTTGTAACCGTGCCTCGGTGAACTGCTTAAACGCTGGATATTTCAGCAGCTATTGTAAATACTTCCAACTTTGCAATGCCTTGTTCCAATATTTTTAGTAAAACTTATTTACAACCTGGCATCTTGTTTTGTTCTAGCTCAAAGGATTGTGTTCTTTCCCTACTTGTAGCCCCAGAATGGGATGATAAAGAGCCATCCATGGAGGGGTTGAAGCTCTGTGTCCCCTGCTGCCCTTAGCTTGTGTGTCCTGTGACAGGAGGCAGATTGCAGCAGTGCCTGCTCAGAGACTAATGTTGTTATACAGGTCTGAATTAAGGGAATTTCAAATTGGACATCTGCAGCCATGGAGTAGAAGGGTTGTCTAAGGAATATAGTATTTAACCACCAAGTAATTTTGTCTGATTAGAGTTTTTAGATGCTCTTAGTATTCAGCTCTGTCTATTGTAAGAAATCCACTCCAGAACAATTGAAGCTCTAAATAGTAGAGACAAGCTTTGTCTTAATTGGTGTAAATTATTGAACTAAAAAAGCATTGAAAAAGTGGGAAGCACAGCTGCCAAATTAAAATCTTTAAAAAAAAGAAAGGTAATAAATCAAAACCTCAAATATTGATAGCAAGCTGACAACTAACAGTACAAACACATTCTTCTCTCTTCCAGAGAGCAGTGTAGCTTTCTCTGCTTTCTAATAAAGCAGTAAATGAGTATGTTTATGACTCATAATAACTCATAATAACTCATGTACTCTGAGTTGCAAGCCAGCTAGACAAAGTTGTGTTCGGTTCTTCCTGCTGCCCCTTGAGTGTTTTCTGTTCTTGGGTTTAGAGGTGGTGATGTGCCGTTATCCATGTGTTATCTTTATTGCTGTAAAAGACAACACTGTTCCCAGAGTTCATCCCTGAAACCCCTGGCCACCAAGAACACACGTGCTTTGTGTAACAAACTCTGTGCTGGAGATAACCGAACTAGATTTAGGAGGGGAAAAACCCAATTAGTTTTTATGGCCTGATAGAGTCTGGGAGTTTGAGGTACCAGTGGTTGGTCCCTTCTGTCACTACATCCATCTCTAGCGTAGAAGATGGAAAACAGAAGGGTGAAGACGGATCAGGGACAGAGTGATAGTGACAGAAGGGATAAAAAAAAGAATAAATGGGAAGAACGAGAGAAAATTGAGACAGGGTAGTAATTGCATTCGTGGTCAAAGGAATAGCTACCAGCCCTGAGCAAGACTCGTACAATGATGTCACTAGAGCAGTTTTTAAGGCAGTTCTGTGCTCTGCTGACCAACGCAGAAATGGAATAAATGTACAAAAATAGAGCATGTGCAGTGGGAACTGCAGCTGCTGCCTGAGCGTGCTGCACCCAATACTCACTCCGGCTCCGAGCACTCAGCGTTTTTAAGCTGAATGTTCCTTTTGGCTGCGTCTGAGCCAACAAACTGCAGAGCGGCTGATGGCCAGCAGCAGCCCCTAGGGCCCCGTTTGGCTTACAGTGGCCCCGTTTGGCTTCCAGCGGCCACGTTCCGCTTGCCCCGCAGGCTGTGAAGTTGCTGGTGGAGATGGGAAGCTGGAAAGCTTCTGTGGCTACAGCCAGGAAAAGGGATCCTGTGGTGTGTGCTGGGGGATGGAGGGGTGCACGGGCTCTGCGCTAACTTGCTCTTAGACACCCCTGTGCCACGGGGGGTTGGAACCGAGATCTGCCTCAGAGCTTTGAGGGAATAACCTCCCCAATTGTTCTGTTCTCTGCACCGATTTTGGCTTGGTTTTGTGGTTTAGAGATGCATTCTAGAGTCATGGAATGGTTTGGGTTGGAAGGACCTTAAAGCCCC
>JAOXJM010000003.1:21817105-21829448 GCA_026413425.1 Tringa solitaria
CCAGCTCTCTCAGCCTTTCCTCATAAGGGAGGTGCTCCAATCCCTTAATCATCTTTGTTACCCTACGCTGGACTCTTTCCAGTAGTTCCCTGTCTCTCTTGAACTGGGGAACCCAGAATATTGTGATACATGTGAAGTGTTGGCTTTATTAAATTGGGCTCTGTCGGGGGACGTGATCAAACTCCCGGGTTTCCCAATGTGGTTTTGGAGAAGGCAGCAGCAGGAGCCGGCGTGTCAAGGAGCCTCTGGAGCCCCGTCACCTTCCCGGTGGCAGCGTCTGTCTGGGTGCTGTGCCCAGCTGCGGGGAAACTGCAGCAGGTGAATAATTGATGAGGAACAAAGTGCTGCTTAAATAGGCAAAACGTCCTTCTCCTTGCAGGGGAAGAGCCCTGGGACAGACGGAACAGCAAAGGCTGTCCCGGCTCTGGCAGATGGAGCTGTCTCTGCGCCCCTTTTCCACATTGTGGTCGGTCCCAGCGCTTCATCCCTCTCTCCTGTTTCATCAAGCGATGAAAGGAAAGAGGGGACTGTAGATCCCAAGAGCCCACAATTCTATTTTAGGCTTAGGAGAGAAATGACGTTTAGATTATAGATCCTTTTTGGTCCGTCCTTTTCCAACCTGATTTAGTAACGGTGTCATTGCTCGAGGGTCCTCTCTCTTGTCACCGTCCTCATCTCTCTTGCCCCTCTTCACCTCCTGCTCCCTTTTGGGGCTTGTCACGGCCAGTTCTTCACAGCATCTTTGTTTAAGGAGGTACTACCTTTAACAATAAGCACTAGTTTGCCATATATAAAACCAGAAATATAAAATAAGAACCAACTGAGGCAGTGTGTAAGGAGCACAATAGCATCTGGCTGCAGTCGACCCTGTCCTGGGACAGAAAAGTACAAGTGAGAGCAGGGACAGTTTTAGCATCTAAACAGCTTGTAAGGGAGGAGTCGAGTACAACATTTGCATTCAAGACCTACCTGCTGCTGAAAAAAATGACTTTTGTTTATTTTGTTAGCAGTTTTATTTTGTTAGCATTCTGAGCATTGAAATTGCCTGCAAAATAGGGTGGGGATAAATCAATTGAAAGCACAAATTGCTGGCACAGCACCATGTTTTTTTTTTTTTTTATACCTCTTTTTATCAATTTAACTCAATTTGTCCCAATCTTCTGAAATGTTCTGGAACTAGTAAAGCAAGGTAGAACTCCTGCGGCTGCGTGCATGAGGAAGAGGGAGTTGCTGTGCTGCTTTTTGACAGCAGGCATTGCAGTGTGTGAACGTTCTGTATGCACAAAGTTGAAGATCCATTCCTTCTCTGTGGAGGCATCTCTTCTCATCGGACATTCCCTATTTTAAGCTTTATCCAACAGGCCTAAGTAAGGGCATAACTAATGCACTCTTTCTTGTCAATTCTGCCTTGCAGCTCAACACACTGCCGTCCTTTGGTTTTCTCTTTGACATCGACGGGGTCCTGGTGCGAGGAAAGACTCCGATTCCTGCTGCAAAAACCGCCTTTCGAAAGCTGGTGAATTCTCAGGGACAGTTCTTGGTGCCGGTGGTGTTTGTCACCAACGCAGGGGATTGCCTTCGCCAGAAAAAGGCTGATCAGTTGTCTCATCTGCTGGGAGTTCCAGTGAGTAGCTTAAATCCTAATTAATTATTTACTTATGGTGAGCGTGTCAAGTGTATTATCTTCCATTAAACGCTGCTCGGTTAAATCAGTTTTTTTCCCTTAAGCCATCTGAAATGCTTTGCTGGAGGTGTGATAAAGGTAAAAAACCACTGGCCAAAGCTAAGGGTATTTCCATTGGTAAAGATGCTGTTTTTTCCAATGGTGTTGGTATTTGCAGCATTATTGTCGTGGGGATAAATCTTGCATTCTCCTGAATAAAGAAAGCGTGTGCCAGTAACATGAAACTGTTCTAGCAAGATGAGTGTCCTCTGAGATATCGTCCAAGATGGGACCTTCCTGCCTCTGTCTGATACGAGTGGTACATCTTCATCCCTCCCCCTCGGTCTGTGGGCACTGCAGGCAGTAGCGCTTCTCCGTTGCTGGAGCCTGTGTTTGAGCATTACTAAGATAAAGCTGTAAAGTTCATTCTGCAGTGCCTTTTGTTAATAAATAATAAAATCGTGTGTGTTGTGGGTAAAATGACATCTCAATATTTTTTTTTTATTTATTTAAGATCTGTAAAAGTTATAAGTAGTGATTCATAATAGCATCCTTCCAGGATAATAATTTTACCATTTTCATACCTATTTAAGGAATAGGATATGTAAGCTAAAGATGAAGGTCTTCTGATCCAATTAAATTAATGCTGCAAAGGTAGCACAATCGGAACTAGGGCGCTTCTGGTTCTTCTTCCCTGTTTGTTTTCTAAGTGGTTTTGGTGATTCTGTGAAACTAGGAGGGAAAACCTTGTGTTCACATTGAATAGAGTAATGCTGGAAGGGGTGTGTATGACACTTTGTCACTAATGTATTTTTTTTGTATATTATCAATAGTCTGTGACACTCGAGAGAAAATGATACAGTAGGGTTTTAGGTAGATATATATATGACTGTTTTGTAATGCATAGAATTTGTCACACCTGTTAATTAAAATCTGCATACAAATAACTTCGCTGAAAACCAACAGCCTCCTTTTGTTTTTAAATCCCAAACAGATTTCACAAGATCAGGTGATGATGTCCCACAGCCCTCTGCGGATGTTCAAACGGTACCACGAAAAATGTGTTCTCGTATCTGGCCAAGGACCAGTTCTTGATATTGCTCAAGAGTATCTTAAAAAAACTAAACAAAACAAACAACTTTCTGTTTAAGTATTTTCCTTATCCAAGTTCAGGGGATCCTGTGCATCAAGTGGAGAGCAAGTATTTCAACACTACACATCCAGAAATAGGCAATGGTAGTTCTTACTGTGGTGGCAAATTTATGTTTTGAAAACTGTTGCTGTGTTGATATTTGCTTTGCTTCATTCTATCTGGTTTTAATTGGGAAGGAAAAGAGAGAAAGAATTATTATTTTTTTTAATTACTATTTGTATGTAAATGGCACTGTAGCACAAGGGGTTTGTGGTCTCTTGTGCATTCTATCTGTTATTTATCACATCTGACTTCTAGCTCAGTGCCTGCCTCTGTACTAACTGCCAAAAAGAACTTAAATGATGTTGATGTATCAAAGCTCCAAACTGTAATTTAATGACCTTCACCTTGGCACAGTCTTCGCTCATTCTTCCAGTAACTCCCTTCTGCACTTTGTCCTTTATTGGGATTTTGATTAAAGTTGGTGTTAATAATAAGTTGTAAAAAATGTTTGTAAAAAAATTTGCAACTTGTAAGTATAAGCTTTATTTCAAATACAAAGATGAGAAGAAGTTGTTGAAGGAACATTCCACTTAGGAATATTTGTTAGGCACGACTAAGAGAAAAGTGTATTACAAGACTAAATACAAATATAAAGAATATATTTCTGTTAAATAGCTTTTTCATATAGTCTTATTTTAAAGTAGCTTTACAAGTGACCATGGTGTTAATTCCAACACAAAATCAGGCAGCTTAGTTTGTATAACTGATACATTTAAGTAGTTCTTACTTTCGTTTGCATCATAAGAAGTCATCTTAGTGTTCAGAGTAGCATCACAACCGCTTTTTTACACAAACGAGCAGCTGTAATTTGATTACCTGTTGTTAACTAAGCTTAAATTAATGGGTTAGATCAGCATTTAAGAGAAGTACTATGCAGATCAGAAGGTTATTTTTTCCTTTTTGGTCCTTTCCTTTTCTAATGTGTTTTGGTATGTACCTTAACTACTTGTAGAGCATAATTAAACGTGATTAGTCAGTCCACCATAGTGCAGAGATGGAGCTTTGTGGTGGTTGTTCATCTCTCCATACCTTTGCAGCCATAATGGCCTAAGAAAAGCCCAGTCTGGAGACAGTATTATTTCCTCAACTACCTCATACTTCTTTCCTGTAATAATTACACAAGGTGCTGTCTTGCTGCCAGATAAACTTTTTGTGCTTATGTAAAGGTAATCTTGCAGTATTGCAGATCTAGAGCAGCTTCTTGCTTTTTGTCTCACATTTTGAGCAAGATTTATGTATAATTTCTGTCTTAAGTTTTCCGACACGCAGGTCTCCCATTTATAAATAATGGGATGATCATCTTTTTATCTCGCAGAAGAAAAAAGCAGTCTTTGATATGTTGCTTTAATTCCTAAACTCTCTTTACAAGATAAACCTGCTTATGTTAAAATTGTTAAAATGGAATTACCAATTCCATTCCAAATTAAGATCTTTTCATATTAGCAGTTCTGTATCCTTAACTGGTATTGTCCCAGCCTTGGTTTCTGTCAACCTATTACCATTGAGACCTTGCGGGAGAAACACCCTTTGCTAGATGTAGTTGACCATGACAGGAGGCCCAGCGCTTTGGTGAGTGCATATTTTTCTTTTAAAATCCTTTGTTTGCTCAGTAGATGACATTCTATACCAGAGCTCAGTATTTAAACTCCCTACCTAATCCTGCTGTTCTTACACTGTAATTTGACTCTGCTTTTCCGCTTTTATGTTTCTTTTATTACAGCATTTTCAAGAACAACTATAGACTTTTTTTTACCAGTGGTAATTCTTTAACATTATCTTTGATTTTGTAACTAACTGGTGTGGGAAACCTTGTAATTTAGAATAGATACCTAATTCAAAATCTGTCTTGGAAAGCTTACTAGCTTCCTTAGGTGTCTGGAAGATAAAATAAGCTTTTTCCTTCAGTAGAGGGTTGTCTTGGTCTTGTTTCTAGGCTTTGAGGTTGCTTTGATTGTAAGTCAGCGCTTTGTAGATAACTAATTTTTCTCCAAAGGACTCCCTTTCTTGTTTATACACTTATTTAAATATATTTAAATACTAGCAGTACATGCTGTATGGTTTCAACTGAATTGTGCAGAATTTCAAAAAGTGAATACCTACACAGTAAATAGACGTGTGTGTTGTATGTATCCAGGATCAGTATGCGGATGTAGAAGGTCAAGAAACTGTTAATGTACCTGTCACCACAGGGAGTAAATCATGAAGTACAAACTCTTATTTGTCTAGCAAATATATTATGTGTTAGACTGTACTTTTCTTTCTTAGCAGTGTTTGAAATGCATTTCTAAAACTGCTTTTCAAATGTCAAAAGGCCTCTTACACCTGTGGAAAAATAAACATCCATACTTTCATACAGAAGTAAATTGAACAACTGAAACGTTATAGCTTGCCAGAGGAAGGTAAACAGCTGGAGGAGAATGTAGATCACACTGAACGTCTGCTGTTCATTTGCCGCAAGATTCTCTTCAGAACTGAAATACGAGTTTCTAAGTAAACTGAGGTCAGGTATATACCAAAATAGAGTGTGTTTCCTGTCAGTGTTGCAGAAGGCAACTGTGGGAGCTATACTTGAATTTATTCTGTTAAAAATAGTAGTAAATGTTTAATCTTGTAGAAAACTTTTACTTTTTTCTTATTGCAGTACCCCTCTGCTGTGGAACTTCCCAAGATTGAGGGTTAGTTATCTTTACTTAATTTGCAACTATCCTTTAATAGATGAAATATCTTTATTGTACTTTTCTTTACAATTAGAATTTCCTTTTAGATTGCTGGGCACTTCGGAAGTTGGCTGAGGCAATTCTAAAATATCTTTGTTAATGATATCTGTCGTTAATTTGGAATGTATCACATATGATAAAGCTATTTTTTAAATGTGTGCAGTTTTCAGCCATGGGGGGCTGAAAGTTTCAGAAGATGGGGGAGGTCTGCTCTCCTCTTCATCTTCCTTTAGCGGGCTATTACTGCCTCCCTTTCACAAACAAGGAATGAATTGACGTGTTCAGACATAGTCAGTCGTGTTGGTGCAGGGGTCAGGGTGGTCGCTTCAGAGCTGTAGTAGGAGAAGCATCTCGTTTCAGCAGACCGTGTTCACCCACCTCTCTTCTGAAGTACAGGAAAGTAGAAACTGGACTTTTGGATTTAAAAAAATCTGAGTCAGATTACGGCTGGAGACCAGACAAATGGCTAAAAACAACATTCAATTATTTTTTTCTTTTTTAAGATAAGCAAAATAACATCTCCAATGTAACATCTCCAATTTAAATCCTGTAGATAAACATAGAATTCACAAAGGTATGAGAGACTTAGAAATGCAATTTAGGACTTATCATTTTATGGTGCTATGCAGAAACTTAGCCAATAAAAAATAAATTCCTTTAAGCTGCAGATTTTGCAGTGGGGTCTTGTTACTTCTGAGATATTCTGTGAATAAATGGGAATGGAATATATTAAAACCCTAATTTAAAGTTAATGTGACTATTACATTAGTTCACGGTTAAATCACTTGTTCAGTCACTTTAGCCCAAGTTTTAGTGTCAGAGATTTGGTGCCGATAACCAATGGTGTGTTTTGCAATTCCTGTTCTGTAGCTGTTGTTCTGTTTGGGGAGCCGGTCAGATGGGAAACCAACCTCCAGCTGATCATAGACGTTCTGCTGACAAGCGGCTACCCTGGGAATCCCTACCGCCGGGAAAACTCCCCTCACATTCCTGTCCTGGCCTGTAACATGGATCTGATGTGGGTGGCTGAAGCACAGTCCCCGAGGTAAGGGCAATAATAGATCGTGATATATTTGGGTTTTCCTCATTTCTTCAGTAAAATGCAGAGTCGATACTTGTATACAAAATACTTTATTGTACTTTTCTTTATACTGCAGCTGCTCAGTAGGTCTTGGCTTTGAATACAAGGTCTCTAAAGCAATGTACCTTCAGTAAGTGCTGCCTAATTACCGTCTACATTATTGCATTCGGGAAATCAGTTACTCAAGATAAAAACAGCTTTTAAGCCCTAACTCTTTCTGTTTCCCCGCTCTCAGAAGGTTTTTGCCTGAGGGCCTCAGAGTCTCTGTTCAAAGGAAAAAAATGAAAAACTTATCAAGGCCATTGTTTCATGTCATTAGGCCCTTTGGTATTTCTCTTTTCCACCCTTCAGTTTCTGGTAGGGTAAAGAATGGCCCCTGCTAATTGAAAGCAGAGAGCGTTTTTGAGCTGAGGGCAATATGCTGAGCGCTTTAGGAACATAAGAAAAACCAAGTAGAACACACAGAACAAGGTGGCATGATCTCTGATAGTGGTTTTGTTTGACTTTGTTTTCAATAGAAGGGAGTTCTTTGATAGTTTTGTTTCCTTTCTCTTTGCCCAGTCTGAAATGTGAACATACCCTGAAATAGAAATTGTAGTTATTGTGACCAGATTCATCTTGGGCTGGAGACCTTGTCAGACATCCTTCCTTGGATGCAACGACCGTTTCTAATTAGCAGATTGGCAAAATAGATATGTGTGATAGTTTGAGGCTAGAATAAGGCAACCAATATATCGGCAGTGAATAAGATCCGTCGTTTCAGTTGTGTCCTTGGGAAAGATCCGGTGTAAAGCTTGTTTTTTTCTTTGACAGTATGACAGCTCTGCATCTGTCAGGGCTGTTACCTTCATTACTGGAATATAATGCCACGACTAAGTTGTTTTAAGCTGTTGCTACTAATTACTGGAAATAATTTTATGCTTATTTATTGGTATTTCATAATATAAAGCAACAAACAGGGTGGAGAGAGGGAATGAAGGGTTCACTCAGAATTCTGAAAAGCCAATTCTGTACCGTGTTTAAAAGTGCCACAGCTGCCCCCTCCTTTGTAGCTTTTTTCCTTAAAAGACTATTTTGATTTCTAGGCCACTAGAGATTGAATTTCTTTATTAGGGCACCTCGTGTATCTCTGCTGGCTTCTGATGGTCATTAAATTGGTGGTTTGGATTTTTTAGGCCGTCAGTGCCTGGTTTGAGCAGCTATACTAATCTATGTGCGTTAGAATTACCTAGCAGCTCTTCTTAAGAACTATATGTTATTTATTGTATATAGAATTGTTGTACAGCAACCTTTTATTCTTCTTTTGTGTTTTTGATAATTCTGTGTTTCTCAACTGGTACATATTAGTTTATCCCTGATATCACTCCCCGACTTCAGTAATGAAGGAAGACTGCTTTTTTCATCATGAAGATTACATCTTTGAAATAACCGATTTGGTGGTTGACCCATCAACACTGTTTCTACTTTGATGAAAGTAACCGAGTTACCAAAAACTGTAAAATTAGAGTTTATTCCTTGATTCCCCTTCACATCCAATTTTTCAGAGAAACCCGTGTAGTTTTTTTTTGTTTCCATATTACAAGTGGGTTTTGGTATAGTCTTGTGTTTAAGGAGAGATCAGTTTTCCTTTTGTCTGACTCTAATTTTCCTTTTTCATCCCTCTGTGTTAATGTAGGCAGTTCTCTTAGGTCACTGCAGAGCGTACGCCACAGGCTAGGCATTGTTTCCAGAAGCATCACTTTTGTAAGTAGGGTATCTACTTAAGCACAAGTAACAGTAACACAAACCATTGCAACATTTTAAAAATAGATCAGTCTGTTGTGCTCTCCCAATGATGTGTTTTTATTGTGGTTTTTATTACTCAGCTAATCAGCCTTTAATTTTCAGTGAAACAGCTGTGGAAATCTTGCATGCAAATGGAGGAAAATTTGATAGCAACAGGATGTGATTTATTCCTAAAAGATCATGAAATAAAAAAAGCCTTGCTTATTTTATATGTACTTAATATAATTTGATTTATATCTGTGTAGGTTTGGGCACGGAACCTTCATGGTTTGTTTGGAAAACATTTACAAGAAGATCACTGGCAAGGATCTGAAATATGAGGCCTTAATGGGCAAGCCCAGTAAACTGACCTACCAGTACGCAGAATACCTCATCCGGGCACAGGCTGCAGAAAGGCAGTGGAAACAACCCATTCGAACCCTTTATGCTGTCGGGTGAGATGCTGTTAAGTCTAATGAGTTCATCCGGTAATTACCTATGCAACATAAATACCAGCAATGAAAAATACACAACTCTCACTGCTTTGTTTCTCGCGCCATTTTGGGAACGCTTTAACGTTCTCCATGCTGCGGTGCGCTTCTTGTAACGTTTTCGAGCCTCACTGTTTCTAACCTTCAAAATTAACAATACTTTACTCCTATGTGTAATTTCTGTAGAAGCACAAAGAGCGCTTTATGTGCAACTAAGATTTCTCATTATTTTTTTAATTATTATTTTTGTTTAATTTCTGTAATAGGCTATGTAAACCTAACAAAGAGAATTAGCATGGGTGTTTTGTTAGCTTTACTGGTACACCACCAACAAGCTTTGAGTAAAGGATGGTTATTAGGGAGTGTAGAGCTAGAATTTATTTGTGAGGTCGTTAAGCTGGGTCACATGCTACTGTGCGTGTTGTCACATCATAGAATCCTTTTCATAGAAAGGGATAAAGCTGTATTGTATTAAAGACCGTTTCAGAATCTCCAAGATGTTTGGGAATACAATAAGCTTATTCATGGACTGCTAATTACCTATCCTTGATTTTCCCCATCTCCTGCCCCGCTCTGCAATTTCAATATGGAGAGTTGTTTGCTTTTATCATAGGTCACGCTTAATGAAAATGGTGTAATCAAATAGCAGTGGGAGTGGATTTCTTCCTGTCTGCGGACTTCCACAGAAACTTATGTAAAGTGAAAAGTAAACTGTTACATTGAAACTGTAAACATGTCTTTCATACAATCGAAATTTGACAACTAAAATTGCACTGCTGACTAAACTTTCTTCTTATGTTTCCAGAGATAATCTCATGACTGATGTCTATGGTGCTAACCTTTACAATCGCTACCTTGAAGAGAACTCCAGAAAAGGGTCAAAGTCACGGATTCAGGCCAAAGTTGCCGGTGGCAGAGGATCTGCTGCCCTCTCTCAGGATGATGAAATAGACAACAGTTGGGAGAATGAATTGGCGTCCGCGGCTGCTGCCCACTGTAGGTCTGTTCTGGTTTGTACTGGGGTGTACAACCCTTACATGGAAGTACCCTTGGACACCAGGGAGAGCGTCACGGAAACGGTGTTCCACGGCCACAGAGATTTTAGATTTGAGCCCGGTTTAGTAGAACCAGATCATATTGTACCAGATGTTGATGCTGCTGTAGACCTTGTCTTCCAGCTGGAGAACTTTGCACCTAATTGAGATGACGTGATTTCTTAAGGACTCCTCAGTGCTATGCTTTTCTTCCCAAAAACCAAACTGCTTTAAGAGCATGCCACAAACTGCTGCTCTCTAAAATTTTTAACTTTAAAATCAATACAATCTTATATAAAGTATATTAATATACTTAGGCATATTAATATACTTAATATAAGTATATTAAATATCAACAATGCGTTTTAAAGTACTTTGAAATATTCAGTTTCTTGCTTAGTTGCCTGTTATTGTCCTCAGATTCATTAGGTTAGGTATTTTAATAGCAATTTTTCATGTTAGCGGTACTTAAATTCCGCCACGACAGTACAAACTTTTGTCTGCTCGAAGATTTAGCTTCTAGGTATTGGGGAACTTGAGGATATGGGATTGTGGCGCTGGGATCACTCACGCAATGACAAATGGTAGGTACAGAGCACGATGCATATTACTGCCTGTTATTCTGTGAGTAATGAGCATGCTTTCAGATCAGAGCTGTTACTCTGTACTTGCTCAGGTATAACCCTGCAGCCTTGCTTTTTACCTCTTTTGCCATGTGTCTGGAGCTGCTGTTTCTTCTCTCTGCTCCAACACGTAAAGCCTTAATAGAGCTGCCCATGTCCGATGGGGAGGGCTGACTTGTTGATGCCATTTTTGGAACTCCAGTTGAGCTGAGCACAGTTGTTGTCAGGAAAGCAGCCAACAATGGGTGCCCTGTGGGGCGCAAAACCTGGCCTTTTTGTCTTTGCCTTTTTATCTGCACTTTTTTTGAGGCATTTACATTAGCAAGCTTTAGCAATTATGTTTCAGGCGTTTCTGTCAGTTGGACTTTTCCACTGAATGAGCGACTACTATTTGGGCAAAAAGTGCCTAGTAATTTACTTGAAGTTTCATACCACTGTGGTAATTAACCGGCCTTGAGTGTAATATATTTCACCTTGCGTCAATGTTATATGTTGTTGGGTTCATAGATTTTATAGCTGTTCATTTAAAAAAAAAAAAGTAATTTATGTTGTTTTATAAAATACTTTTAAACGTTTTCATCCAAAGATGCCTTTGAAAATATTTTTGTGTTAATTTGTTATAACACAGTATATGATGTACTTGTGACATAATCTTGGAAAACAGAAGACAATTAAGTGTACTTAAAGACAAAGTCAACTTACACACAGATGTCACTCAACATTACCTTAGGGGCCAGTCAGGTTTTTATGGTTGGGTTTGTTTATGTTGTTTTTTCTTCAAATTAGAAATTGGACAAACAAAAATCTGTGGGTCGTCATTTTTTCTCAAGTTCTTGCAGAACTAGGAAAAAAACTAGCTTAAAAACACTGATAAGACAGATGGTGGCATAAAGTGAAATGACTTCCTGGTCAGCTTCTTCACTGCTTATTATCCTGAAATCAAAATCTGAAAACTCATGCCATGAAGAGAATGTTGCTGCTATGAAGTCAGGTTTTTGTTGTTGCTGTGTTTTCTCCATTTGCAAACCACTGTCGTGCCCCTCTCAGCGTCAGGATTGTTGATGTGTTCAATCACAGTGTTTCATAAGTAGCTTTCAACATACTGTGCTGGATGCAGTTTAAGGACAGTGCCCTAAATAGTGTATTTCCTGTTTCTTCACTGGGAAGGTATTACAGCAGCACATTCTTGCCTTTTTTAATTGTTACAATAAACAGATATATACCTATTTCTTTAACACTTTCCTGTAATATGCCAACTATTGTGAAGTACGACAAAGTGAAGGTTGTAGTTTTGTGAAATGTCGGGGTGACTGAGGTTGTGTTGTTTCAATACCAAAGCATGTTGTAGAGTTCTTTAACTATTACTAGAAATGGTTCCAGGCTGTCAGTGAAGCAAGGAATAAAAATGTGAAAATCGATGAGGAACAGAAAATGTTCAATTTGTTTCTTTGTTCCTCCCCCCCCGGCCCCGGAATATGCATGAACACTTGAAAAGGTTGATGAATTGTGTATATACTTTGTAAACTTTGTCCCTCATGGAAATATAAACTTGTAATACATATGGAGGAAAAGAGATGCCATTTGACTGTCAGGCTGCTGCTGTTCTTAACTGAAAGGACGGCAGGATTTTAGTCTATATCCCTCTTAGAGCATTTAGGTTACGTCTGTGTTGCAGGGGTGTGAATGTTGCCTGGTGAGTCTGCTGGAGCTGCCTTTCACTGAATGACATGGGGTTGGAAGGGACCTCTGGAGATCATCTAGTCCAACCCCCTGCC
>JAOXJM010000003.1:21832644-21855997 GCA_026413425.1 Tringa solitaria
TCCCCTTTCCCCTTTCCCCTTTCCCCTTTCCCCCCCATATTGTAGAAGTAGTAAAATGCAAAACCATTGCCCCCACGCGGTTCTCCAAGGCTTAGGGCATTCCAGCTTCTCAACTCCATGGACTAAACTCCAGCTCGGTAAGTGGGAGTTCGGTAACACAGGCTTGGCAGACCTTCAAAAGGCCAAAATGCTTAAAAAATAGCAGGTGAAAGCGTTAATTCGTAATTTTAGCTGCCTCTCATTTGCACCCCTTCTTGGATTGGTTTTTCCAATCAGCAACTGAGAAGTTGTGCCCCAGGGGTCTGAGAGATGAACTTGGTTTGATGCTTTTGAACTCTCCCAACTGCTGGGAAAGATATGTTTTCCCCTCAGTTTTGCTGTGGGTGGTTTCAAATGAATCAGAAATATACAGTTTTAAGTAAGAGCTATGTTTTATGATTTTGGTTTTGTGTGCTTTATAAAACTGACAATTGTTTGGGCTTTCTTCAGCAAGAAAATAAGCAACTGTGGTGTGGAAATAACACAGATAAGGTTGTTTCTGTAAAATGTGGAAAGGATGCACAGCTGAAAGGCCCTGGAGCGTTTGGGGTTTGTTCCATCAGTGGGTGGATGGACTCTGAGTGAGACAGGTGTCATACCATGGTCGTGCCTTTTTCAGCTCTGGGTTTTCAGAACTTCCACATCAGCTCTTTGTCAGCTTTTTCTTGTTCACAAAGTGTTTCTAGGTAACGGATGGAAAGGAGGAAAATGATTCACAGAAAAATCGTGCTAAACTTTGCCTTTTCCAAAAGTTATTTTTGTTCCCAACAGTTGGGATTGAATCTCAGTTGAGTCAATTAATTGTTCGGAGTGCAGCTCCAAGCACGGTATCTGTGTGTAGTGGCACCAAGATGTCCACCTTTGCAATGGTCGGATATAGTTTTGTGTGAAGTGCAAATACATTTGAAATTAATGTATATTATTTTAAATTACACTTAATTGCACAGGCAGCTGAAAGTACATGAACTAGCCCAGACCTTTCGTTGACTTAACTTTCCACATACCCTGACTTCTGTGTGGTAGTTAAAAACGAGAATGCCATGTTGTTATGTCAAGTGCAGTGTAGATATTTTGTCCCCACACCTAGTCTCTAAAAAGAGATATAAATAGTGACCTGAATAACAACACAACAACGGCAGTTGCTGAAAGAGGGGGAAATCTCTTCAATGTCATAGGGTTGCTGAAAGAGGGAGAAATCTCTTCGATGTCATAGGCAGGAAGCCTCAATTACAAGGGTGTCTTTAAAACTCAGTGGTGTGCTTCTAACTTGAACAGAAATAGGGACTAACAATCTTTATTCTATGGTACCACTGCATGTCTTACACAGTCTGCATTAACATTTTTTGTCTTTATGAGGATGAATTCTTGGGTGACAAAATATATCTTGTTTTCAATGTTGACTGAAACAGCCTGCAGTGTCACTTCTGTGAATAAAAGAAATTTGTATATATTCAAAATAGCACAGATTAGTTTACTTTGTGTAACGTAAAGATGGGTTTACTTTGTGTAATTAAGATACCTGAGACTCAGCTGGTCTAAATTAAAAGTTCTTTTCCTTTGTTGGTCTTGTATGCCAAGCTATGAATCCAGTATCAGAATCCAAGATCATGCTAAACATGTGTTACAGTTTAGCACCCAGCTAGGTTTACTGCAGATTTATCTATTGACCTCTTTCTGCAGCAGAAGCAGCACCTATTGTATAGGTGAGAGTATTTCTCAGAATAAGAAGTGGATTTTCAATAGGTCTTGAGTTTGAATATGCTTTCTGGTAGTTTAACAGCTAAGTTTCTGACCATATATGGGGAGAAAAAATAATCAGTGAACTTAGACTATTAAAAAAAAAGGATTTTTTTTTTTGCAGATGCAAGCTACATAATGAAAGCCAGTTTGCCTCACTAACAAGAAAAGAAAAATGGTTGATATGTGTAGATCTCCTCCTGTATCCAAACTATTTCACACTCCTAGAGAATTCAAGGAAGAAGGAATTCGTAGAAATGTGACTAAGAAGTCCCTTTAAGCTGTTTGTCATATGCACTTATAATAAAGCCAAGTAAGCAGTTGTCATGGTTTCTTGGGTTTGTTTATTTTTTCCCTCCACATAACCTTTTATGACTGGTTTAGCAAGTGTGTCCTGGGGAGATTCTGACCGCCTGTCTTGCTCCCTCATCAGTTAGGGTTGCGTGTTAGGCATGTCATATAGTGCTTTGGAGAGATGACCTGGGAAGCAGCTCTGAAACTAGTTAGTTATATCAACACAGGTGTGTGTCCTTTCTGTTCTGGAAATATTGTGAGACCTTATTTGCAGCAAGATAGGCAGGTTCCAACGTTCATACAAGGTGACATATGACTGCATTGTTATTGGCGTGTGCTGAGAAAGCACAGACTTGCTTTGGAAGGCCATGTGTTTTACAGAGTTGTTTAGAGAGAACTGTTCTACATGTTATATTCTAGACTGTTGTAGTGGTAATATACCATTGTAGTAATGGTATTATTTACATAAATGAATCCGAGCTTTGTATATAAACTGTTATATTTGGTCTTGTATCAAAGCCTTGGAATTCATGAGTTGCTTTTCCCTTTGTATTTTTTGGGTAAGTTAGGTTTTTCCCCATGTAGATTTAGAAACTCTAGTGTAGATGTGCAGAACACGTGAAGTATATTCAAAAAAATAAAGGTCAATGCCTACAAAGAGTAGGTACATTTTAAACATGACACTTGCATTGTTTATCTCTTACACTGATTCTCTGCAGCACTGTGCACACCAGTGATGTGTATAGTTATATCCAGAATGTTTCAGTAGTAAACAATGTGTTATTATCAGGGAATTAACTAATGCGTTCACCTATATTCACCACTCTAGGGAACCAGCTTTGGTTCCTTAGAACCAAAACATGGCTGTTTCATTCATGGAATCACGAAATTGTTAGAGTTGGAAGGGACCTTTAGAGATCATCTAGTCCAACTCCCAGAGCACATTCCTCAGGACCGCATCAGTTGAAAAGTGCTAATTGCTGTTTTGGTATCTGAGGCTGTTACTGAAGTAGTAGCCTGAATACAGAACCAAGTAACTCAGTATTTGGCTCCTGTGGCTCAAAACCACAGGTTTTAAAAAACTGCTTAGCTCATCTACTGACGTTAGAATTAAAGGGCCAAGCAAAGAGAAAGGGGTGTTGCTTTGTTTAATCTACAGCAATTAAATAAAATCCAGGATCTAAATGTTCCCTTGTGAAGGTACAGTCGTAGTTACATTGTTTACATGTAATTATAAGAACTGAAAAAGTTATTTGCACTTCTCCAACATTGAAGACTTTGCTTTTCATTCTTAATCTTCTAGCCAGTTACGTTGGAGAGCTTACTAATAGAATATAGTGTAATGTGCATGCATTCCTGTAAGTGATGGGCACCCGTAAGGTAAAAGGAAGGTAAGGTTCAGTGTCTGTTTAATACAGAGTGCATTAGATCGTATCTTGTGTAAAAGCAGAAGATGATACAGCACTGTAGAATAATTTCCTAAAACTTGATTTTGTTTCTGATAATAAACCACAGCAAGTTATATCCATAAAAGAACAACAAAATATATTAATTGCCAAATGTTTACTTTAATTAAACCTTTTTAATGATACACAGTACAATGTATCCACTACTTTGCTAAAATTCACAACAAAAAGCAGGTTTCATATGTTTAAAAATATTTTTCATAATAAATTCATAAATAGATGAAGGTAAAGTATAAAAAATTACTGTAGTATGCAAGCTTGCTCCCTTGTCTCCTCATATTCCAAATGATCTAGTCAGTATTGTGATAAGAAAGTTTAAAAGCAAAGTAGTTACTGATGATTAGAAATGTACAGCCTGCATCTCTGGAAGAAACTTTGAAAAACAGCAACAGATTTGTCCTAGAAAATGCAGAATAATTTTAACACTGTTATCATCCAAACCCCTCAAATAATTTTGGAATGCAGTGAATGAATTCAATATGAATTAGAGATGTTTATTTTCTCCCCAGCAGGTGTGTGAGCCAGACTCACTCGACTGTTCTATGGAGTGGTGGGTTTTGTGTCTGTCAGGTCTCCGTGAGTGAGGCACAAAAGAGGGAAAAGCTGGTTGACGGCACTGAGCGTATCTATCAAACATCTTAGCATTTCTCCTTATAGACTTATGAAATAGAAATCTTTAAAAACTGTTACAAATAACTAAATTCACCTTCTGCTCAATATATGTCTCTATCTACTTTATGTCTAGCAAGTAGGACACTCTGATCTCAACTGTTTTTTTTCCCCTGGTTTTGAAATGGTATGTGTAGTAGCACCATTCCAACACTTGGCTCTATCTGGCGAATACCTTATTTTACATCACTGAACTGTATTAGCAAAGTTAGTCTCCTCATCAATATTATTACTTTCTTAAGAAAATGTATATAGCATTTTATTTTGTCAAGTATCAAAGTACTTTTCACACTTAAAATAATCTATTTTAATACCATGTATAAAGGGAAAAAGGCTTACTTATGCACAGCACTGAAATAGGGAATGAATGTGAAAAATACAGAATAACCAGAATTCTCTGCCTTTCACATTAATGTGGGTGTTTTTTTCCCTGATAACTAATTTCCTTTAGTGCAAAACCAGTTCCATACAAGTTTTGTGCTTTTTTTTCAACGGTAACTAGATGCTTTTGAAGACATTGGTAGGCATCTGTCTGCAGCTTCAATGTCTCTGAAAATTCAGCTCTTAACTCGCTTTTTAAAAGTACCTTCAAATTGTCAAGTTTGCATGCCGGGTTCAAAGGACAATCTTTCATACCCTTGTTTTCAAATGCAATACTTTAGATACCCAAAATTGCTCCCTTGTATCTTCATATGAGTTTATATTGCTCATAGAATTTATTGCAGAAAAAAGGGGGGTTGATCGTCACGTGTTCTACAGCACAGTGCAGTGTAACAGACTGCTACGTAGCAGTTACTGCAAAGACATTGGCTTTTAGAAGTATACAGATTGTGTTGATCAGGTGCCTTAAAAAGACTATTTCTAAGTTTAATGTTTTATTCTGCTTTTATCTTGATAATTGCATCATAATGTATTTTTATATTGATTGAACAATTAGAAATCATAGCTGCTAGGTTGCCACAATTGTGGTCATATGTAAGGTACTTCCTCTAAGCTAAAATTTACAGAAACTTGGATCCTTTCAGCTCACTATTACATCTGAATAGTGTGTACTGAGTGAGTTTATGGGGCAATTAAGGTTTAAACTTCTACACAGTGGTCAAAGATAAGGCGTATGTTCTAATAAGACTTAAAGTAGGTGACTCTTAGTATCCTACTCTAGGCTTTAAAATTAAAAGAAATACATCTAAGATTTTTTTAATGTTATGTTTACGATTAAAGGAAAAGAAAATATTTGTAATTTAGCTGTAATAGCAAATTTTGAAATAGCTAGGTAAGCCGTAGACAGAAGTGGCTTAAACAGAAGCAGCTTTGTGAAGCTGCTGTACCTACCTAATACCTTACCCTGATGTGTACTGCCTACTCAGATGAACAATGACAAAGCTAGACTTGATTGATTTCAGAGTACAGCGTACTATATACACACATTACAGATATTAAATATCTGTCACAGGAGCAGGAGATTGATAGCTATACATGTGCAAAAACCTGCTGGCTATAGTCTATGTGTTGGCCCTTCAGTGCTTTGTGATAGGAAGATTAATTCTCAGTTTTCTGCTACATTTGAGGCTGAAGGTAAGTTGAAATCCCTGTCAGCAGTTCAGTTGTATACTCGAATTGGAAATAAATCAAGTTAAGTAATATTACAAAAGAAACATGGAAAGTAACTTTTTTTCAATGATAAAGAGCGCCTCAATAAATTTTTATTAATTTATGGTCTTGGATAGTACCTGGACTTTTAAAGTTTTTCAAATGGTGTCCCGGAAGAGAGAGGCATACTTTTACCTCATAATGGGAGGAATAGATTCTAAATACAGCTTTAAGCTGATTTAACAGTTCTCCAAATGTTATAAACTGTTCTGTTACCATACACTTGACTAGTTTAGCAGTCTGGTCTTGTTCAGTATAGACAGCAGTCAAAATTCTGTTGTGTAAAAAGCAAACAGGAAAACCCGTAACGTATTTTGCCTTTGGGAAGGAAACTATTTTCTTTGAACTGAGTAAGCATTGATTAAACCTACCATATTTAATCAGACTAAATAGAAAAATCTTCCCTGACTGTTACTCAGGCTTCACTTGACTCATTCTTGTGAATAAGTCTTGACTCTGTTCACTTGTTTTTCACTGGCTCGTATGGAGAAACAAGGCAATTGTTGACACGGTTTGTCTTCAGTGACACCTAAAGTTATGAATATAATACAGGTATCTGCCTTTATCAGTATTCAAGTAATAGAAATCCTTCTTAAGAAAAGACATAGGAAAAAAAAATCACGACCCTTTTGTACTTCGAAGAATTATTTTTAAAGTGCACTTTAACATTTTTCAGTCATATTAAAACAATGCTATTAAAGATCAGGGTAGGAGAGTATGCTGGCTATTTTTATCTAACCTCTGGCAACAGTTCCATGGACAGCAAATATACATTTGGGCTGGTTTGTTTGTTTTGATTTTGTAACCCTGCTCATTTCTGAGTAAACTGAAATGAAATGATAAGACGCAGAGGGCTAAACTTGTGCTGGAAATCAGACTGTCTAGTTGTGGAATAGTCTGGGTTTTTTTTCTAAAGAATGCAGTGGGGATTGCAATTAAATGCTTTCATCTGGGAATTTTTGCTGCTTCAAATAGCTTTATAACCCAATTCAATAGAGTTAAAAGAAATCAAGCATTATCTAACCAGTAAAAACTAAGACACCCAGGAGGCTGGTTCTCTAACTGGAATGATCAGCACCAAAAGATACTACAAAACTAAAACTGAGACAGTATTTCCCCAGATCTATGAATCTCTTCTTAGAGCATGTCAAAAAATTGTCAAATCTGAGAACAACCCAATTATAAAGGACTCTGCTCTGTGACTCTGAAGTCACTATACTCCACACAACTGTAATAAAATGTAGCTATTAATCTACATGGGTTAACAATGGGACATCTTTTATTGCCAAATTTGTAAATCTAGAATGCCTTTTAGTCCATGAAACAACCTAATACCATTGAGAAAGGGTAATTAAGTGGGTTAGGGTGATTAGCCTAAACTTTGCGATTCATTTCCTTTCAATTCCCCCAAGAACTATTCATGTCCTTGGATCTTTTGCTCTTTAATTGTGTCACTTCTTGTACCACAAGGGTGGGAATACAAGCTACATGGTCATTATCAGCTACTGGGGCAAAGTGAGTCATGCAAGAGCCACCTCTTCACAAAAGAGTATATAATTCGCTCACATTTCCTTGGATTTTCCCTGTTTACTGATTGCACACTCTGCCTGTAACCTGGTTTGTTTCTCTGAGGTCTCCGCAGAGGATGACTGACAGGGGTTAAACTGAGCACTCTCCAAGGCTGGAAGATAGCAAAAGGAGAGTAATTTTATTTTTCAGTTTCACAAAGAAATGTATTGTTCTCACTTCATTTTTCTCCAGCACACTGTTTACACAAAATAATGCAATAGGATAAACTTCAGTGGTCTGTTAATATATAAATGTTTTGGAAGCAGGATGGGTAAAGATAAACAGTTTCTATTAATGAAATAACATATAAATTCATCTTGGTTTAAAGAGACTCACGTTATAACATTGAGTAAAACAATCCTATGAAGAGAAATTAATAATGTTATTACCTCCCAGTTGCCTCAGGACTGGCATGAGATGGCAAAAGACATTCAAATGGTCAACTGGCTGGGACTATGAGATTAAATAATAGAGGTGGAAATTCTGGTGGGACAATATATACTGGGGCAAATCAAGGAAAGGCTTTAATGTTACTTAAGGGTGTTACTGTGTAAGTGTATACATGGTGTAATATACTACTGCAATAATGCATGTATATTGGATGTGACTATCAGCTCTATTCTTCAAATAAATACTATCTTTTTAAAAAGCAAAGAAAAAACTGAGCAAGAGCTCCACTTCTTATGAAGTTCATAGCAATCTATCCGGGCTTCGCTTAGTTTTGTAGTTTTTCTCCCCAAGAAGTGACTTCCTTTGCAGTATAGTGATAAAATTGTTAGGACTTTTCCTCTGTTATTGTGTTTTAATTTTTATTTTTTCTTCAAAGCAGATTTTAGCAGGTTTCTGGGCTGACAGTTATTTGGTATTATATTTGCATAATTATAAATATTTGTACAAGTTCCATCCATGATGATGGACTGAATGAGTAACTAGAGATAAAATTAGCTTAAATCAAAGTCAATACAAAAGATAACAATGCCCACGCTCCTGGAAACCATGTTCTGCTGACAATGGCATTTCAGTATTTGCCTCTGCATTCCACTCCTAAGTGTTACAAGGCAGGGATCGATGCCCCCCTCTGTGTTTTTGTAATATTTAGCACACTTTGGGTACTGCCAAAAATAAATGGTAAATACTAATGCAAATACATGGTCAGCCAAGGAGATCTGCTTAAAAGCAATTACTGTACCATAGTCTTGTTAATGTTCAACTGTCAGTAAACAGGTTTCTTGGCAAATGTTTATGTTGGGAACTCTGATTGTGCACTACTGAATTATTCACTTGACGTACATCAGTGCACATTTATAACCTAAGATTTGAAACTGAGGTTTTTACCCATAAATCTCAGGTTTATTGCTACTCACTCTCTTCACCCAGGTATCCTTTTGGTTTCAATAGGATTAATGAAATTAAATCAACAGGCTTGTCTTCCTAATACTTGAATTACATAGCTAAGCATGTGAATTACAAGTTTAATAAAAGTCTTCAGAAGGGGAGTGAAAAGCTCTAAGTTACATTTACGGTTTAATTTATTTCTGGTCAAGGAGCTATCAGTCTAGTGACTACTGTGCTATTACTAATAGACAAAGAAAGGGCTTGGTAATTGAAATAGCCTTTTACTTACAGCCCAAGCACTGTCATTCATATCTATTACTAACCTGAAAAAAATAAACCAGGTCTTCCTGGTTCCCTTTTGTTCAGTTAGGTAGGGCATGCAAACTTGTATTACGCTTGTTACAACATAGAAAAGCCAAGAGTTAGAGGACAAAGGTGAGTTAAAGCCATAACTGAAAATACAGTGAACAAATCACTGATGCTGTATTTCATGTTTTCTGACTGAAAGAGAACCTGCAGACAGAGTCTTAACCTTCAAGGCTGGCTTAACAGATAAATGGGGGCAAATCATAAGGGAAGTATAGTGCTTGCTCTAATTCTACTTGTTTACTAAACAAACCTTAAAAGGAAATGGATCAATAATTCCTCATTTCTCCCTCTACTGTAAAAAATACAATCATTCACTCACTGCATCGGAAGCAGGATTTATGTTCATTTTGCATCTTGCTCCAGTTTTAAGATGAATTACTCTGTAAACTACTGAGTTCAATCTGAGTAGTAGCAATACTGTTCTTAAATGTGTGTGAGTTTCTCTCAGCATGGCTTAAATAATTTGGCACTAATCCTGCAAATAGCGGGAGGCTGAGCTTATGTGAGGGTCCATGTTCAGGCGTGCAGAACTGCAGGACTGAGACCTACAGATGTAAACTAGAATATGTCATGACATGAAGTCAAATGCTTGCTAGTCTTCTGTATCTTAAGGACCATCTAACCAGGAGGAAAAATAGTCGTCAGAACCGAGTTTTAACTTGGACTGTCTTTGTAGTTCCTCCTGAGAGTGGAATACAGGGTTTGCTAATCACTAACAAATCTAGAGTTCAGATAATTTTAATTTTCAGTGTCTAGTTGCTGCTAGACACTCACTGCCTGTTCTCTTTGGATGTGGGAGAGGTGGGAATGTCCTGGAAAACTATCCAAAAATACTGCTGAGTACTACAGTTCAACCTGCTCTTCCATATAAAACATTAAAATTGTGAAAACTATACTAATTGAAAAATTTAAGGCCCTTTTCACTCTTACAGGTATAAAACTTGAAAACTAACCCCTTAGATTAGAAGCAAACAGGCTACAAAGCATATGTAACTCCTCAATCATCTACCTCATAGTTTAAAAAAAAAAAAAACCAACAGAAAGACCAGAGAATAGTTTAGTATTTTCTGTAGGAAGATGAACAGTATTGAAGTCAGGATCCATTAGCCCTTTCTTAAATCATACTGATTTTCTTGATAATGGATATGCTGAATGGCTAAAACCTGGTGTAGCCCTAATAGCAAACCAATCTGGGTCCTTTTTGATCAAGATTTTCAAAAGGGACAAGTGACTTCACTTTAAGCGGGTGCTTTCTGAAAATGAGCCCCTTCAAAGTATCAGGATTGCAAAAATCACTTGTCACCTCTGAACACCTTTGCTTTAACTGCAGAGTTAATAATAATCCTGCTTCTGCTCCCTTTGCAAATCCATTTTTGTAAGTGCTTGAGAGTAAACCCAGAGAGGACTGCTGCCATCAGTACTTCAACTGCATCTACAGCATATAATACAGAGCTGAATCTGAAAGACAACTATGTGCAGTTGAATTATGAGATCTGTTTTACTTAACAATGTAGACTTTTGATCAACAGTGAAAGACTTTTCCTGCTGAATGTCTTCAAGAAATGAAAAGCAGCTGGTAACTCGTGATAGGGAGAGGGAAGCAGCTGGGTACAAAGTTGGGAGGGAATCACTCAAAAAGACACTTGTTTCTTGCAACCAGTAAGTTGCAACGCATGCAGTTTTCAGCTATTCTGAGGTCTTCTTTCCCATTGTATGCCCAGATTGTATTTAAAGTGATGGTTTAAAAAAAAGACCAACAAGCCAAACCCCAAATTCCCTTATGCCACCTAAGGAATAAACACTTTAGTAACATAATGTCAAATGTATGACCAGAATGAACCCTGTATATGACCATTAGGCACACAGCAGGAGATCATGGCTACCAGTCAGTTCAAGGTTTCTCCAGTTCCTGTTTCCAGTGGTGCAGGTCTTGAGTTGTGGAATGAGATTAAGAGACCTGAGGGCAAAAACTCAATGACACCCGCTTGGAAAAGGGAGCTATCACTGTGCAAACAATAACAAATGAAATGCATCTACCCTCTCCTCAAGGCTGTATTTAAAGTAACTACAGCTGGTCCAATCCTGCTTGACAGCAAGTCATGTGATATTGCTTGGGCTGATTTTGCTTTTTGTTAAAATGATAACTTAAAATAATTGTAACAAAACCTGAGAGAATTTTCCCTACTTGGGCCTGTTCCAGTACAAACTAGCAATCCATATTCCCTAGGACAGGTGACTGCTATTTGGTCCTGTAATCAAAACGCTGGGTATTGTAATACCTTTATCAAAGCCACTGTCACTTTCTGGTCACTGGTGGAGTGCTGAGGATTTAAAGAGACACTGTCAAGACTGCCTGTTCCAAATGGGACCTTCTTTGCCAACAGTCCCTTGCTAAATGCTTCAGAACTTCGGGTGTGCATCAGTCTCCTCCCCAACTGTCTGTCTCCCCACCCCACATCACCTGTTCAAATTTGTTTCCTCCATTTTTGTAACTTGTATGAAGTTTAAGGAAAAGAAATGGTAGGGACAAATGTTGAGTAAGTTTTTCAGAGGGTTTGACTTTTAGGACTACCTCTCAAGAGTCCCTTTTTAAAAATAAGACACCAAAGCAAACAGGATTGTGTCTAGCTTCTACAAAATTGCTGGTTTCACAGGAGGAGGAGAATATGGCTACCATGCTACTCAGCATTAGGGTGAAGCACCATCTAAATTCCAGTAAAGTTAGGGATATCACCTAGCTCATATCAGCAACCACACCCCCAGCCTTCAACAACGTCTTTGCTGTCAAGCTTGATGCTGTCAGTATTCTTCTCACTGAACATGGGGCCTCCATGTCTCATCATGAGCTCTGTAGCCATCTTCACAAAAGCCTCCTCCACATTGCTGGAGTCTTTCGCAGAGGTCTCTATGGCACAGATGATATTATCATAGTGTTCAGCCAGACTCTGAGCTTCTTCCAGCTGAACCTCTCGAAGGTCACTTAGGTCAGACTTGTTTCCTGGAAGAAAAAGAAACTCTAGAGTACTTTATAATGACTATTTATGTCAAAGTATTTAGCAGGAGGTTCTCAGGTTGCCCATAGAAGCTGCAGAATTTCCATTCTTGGAGATTTTCAAAAGTTGACTGCAAAGGCCCTGACCCACCTGACATCAGCCTCACTTTGAGCAGGAGGTTGGACTAGATAATCTCCTACGCCCCTCCCAACCTGTATTTCTGTGTGACTCAGAGAGAGAACAGAAAAAGTCAGTAACTGAAGAGTGCTGGGTTAACAGAAGAAAAATGGGCTAGAGATGAAAGCTAAAACCATTTTGTGAAAACAAAAGCAGTCTGGTGGTACCTAGGGAAATCTGGAACAGTACTGATGTTGTATTAGTAGATCTACAGGCCCCGAGAGCCACATCGGAGTCAGAAACATTGGGGCAGGGAAGCAGAACTTCCAGCAGAGAACTGACAAACCCTAATTGCCCTGAAGTCCTTCCAAAATCCCCCATCTGCTGAAGTATGTGGGTGTCCCAGTTTGCCAAAATGCATCAGCTTGATACGATGGAGCTTCTCTGGGCCCTGGAACCCTTATGATCCTTATCATGAGAACAGCTAGCTCCACAGGAGCTGTGCCTCAGAACCTAGAAATTCTGGGTACCCAGTTCTCCATTAGGGGAGACACGAAGGAGTCAAAGCTGGCTGCTGATACAAAGCTGTCTACTATTTAACAGAAGTTAATCAAAGCAAAACGTTTCTGTTTTGATAAATCAGCACTTTCTAACTGGAAATTTTCCCAATATATTTTTTTAATCATATCTATTATATACATCTTCAACCAAAAATAAAACTTCTGACCGTCTTATACAACTATTGCAACTAATTACATTGTACAGTCGCCTGTAGTGCTTGGTATTAGTATTTTTAACTCACCAATCAGTAATTGTACTATGTTGGAACCGGCATACTTTCTCACATCCTCGATCCAGCGAGGAATGGACAGGAAAGAGCCTCTCTTGCTGATATCATAGGCTAGGATTGCTCCATTGGCGCTGCGGTAGTAACTCTGTGTGATAGTTCGGAATCTCTCCTGGCCAGCCGTGTCCCAGATCTGCAACTATATAAACCAAAGCATACAGTGAGACACCGGCCAGCAAGCTTTCCTGAATCCAAAGACAGGACTTGATTCAATAGAGTTGTTATCAATCTCCCTTATACTTAATACATTCTGGCATCATGTTTTTCTAGTCTTTTGTTCATGATTTAAGGATAATAATGGAGAACCTTTTCTCACTTGGCTGCTCGATGTTTATATTTGTATTAATTGAGATGCTCTAGGTTCCTGCAGGTGAGCTCTGATGCATCCTTCTGTGGCAGATTGTGAAATTATCACTTGTGTGTCCAGCCCTACCCCTCTGTTACCTTCTCTAGCACAGTTGGCAAAACAAGATGTTAGCCCAGAGCCAAACCACCTCCAGTTCATTGCCTGGTGTGTCACTGAAACTACAGGTGGGTTTTCGCTGGCATATTATCTGTGTTACTGATGTGGTCTTGCCAGTTCTGCTACAGAGGCAGTAACAACCTGAGTAGGATGTGGTAGTATCATCAGAGGGCACTGATGCTCTTTTATAAGGAAATGTGAGACAATTAAAAGAATAGATAAGGAATACATAAAATGTATAAAATAATGTATAACAGATATGCCAGGAATTCTAGGTTTCAATAAAGTCAGTCAAAGATCTAGTCAGTCTAGTCACCTGTCCTTTTTTAGGTGGTAGAAGAGACATTATATCTGGGCAGGAAGAAGAAATCCTTAGCTTACATACTTTTGCCTAAATCCAGCAGCATAAGAGCTACGAGTTTAGTATCAGGGTTTGAGCTCCCAGTACTAGATGTTCCAGGGGAAGAAGCCAACTAACTCAGGGTGGACAAACACAATATTTTGCTCCTAAGGAAAATTTCTTATTAAATCCTCTTGTTTTGTAGGTTGTCTAATGTCCTGGAACATGACGGCTTATATTCCAGGAGCTTTTAATCTAAAGTAACTGTGGATGTTCTTCTCCTCCATATAAATCTCTAATCCTTTTTGAATCTTTCAAAGCTCTTGGCTTCAATATATAGTAGCAATGAAATCAAAGAATGTCCGTTTATAAATTCTGTATTTTCTGTCCTTCTGTTGCACTTTCACTTCTCTATCCCCAAGTGATAAAGGAGAAACCACTGCTTGTCTTTTTGTGCCACTCCTTATATTCTGCATCTACTTTTAACTGAGACAGGACATAAGCAAATACTCCTGGGTTTTTTAATCTTCCCATATTGTGGACATGTTTTTTATTTCCCCTCTCTCTGAAAAACAGTGTTTTAAAAGAGCTGACGACAACACAGTGCACCAGTGATATTTTATACCAAATAACATGGAATCATCTTTCCATTTATTTATTTTGCACATTAATATTTTGTTTGTATCTTCTGACTGCTGCACGTTTGAGCAGCAGCTTTTTGGGAAAGGCTGTACTGATCAGAATGCTTCCCTGTGCTAACCAAGCATTTAGATCCCAAATATACAGCTTAAAAAGGAATCAATCCAATGGAAAAGTACTTCTCAGTCCTGGTAAAGAGTTTTCTCAGAGAAGGGGAAGGGACTGTAATGGACTCAGAAAACCACAAAGCAATGATTATTAATGGAACAGATAATGATTTAGAGCCGTCAACAGCTACTAGAGACAAGGAAGTTCATGGCAGGTTTATGTATGATGATCTCTGTACTCAAGTCTCCCACGAGACCTTTGTGCCTATTACGTAGTTTTAAATCTCAGTACTTGATTAGGTCAAGTGCAAAACAAGGCTAATGATGATTACCCAACTCTAGGGAGAGGTCTGAGAAATTCTGTGCATACAGAAGAATTATAAACTTTTTAAATTAAAAAAATAATTTGTTTTAGTTTATACTTCTTACATGGTATAAATAATAGTGATTTATCTGCAAATAATCAAGCGAGTCTTGGGCCTTGAATATACTGGATTTTGAAAACTTCTGTCTAAGTACATTCTATAGAATCACGGAATCATTGAGGTTGGGACAAATTTTGGGAGGTGACAAAGCCAACTGCCTGCTCAAAGTGGGGTCAAAACATAATTCTTCCAGGGACCAGCCTGTAGTTCCCAGGATTTCTTGCCCTTTCTGAAGATGAGTACTACATTTGCCTTTCTTTGGTCCTCCCCAGTTTCCACAGCCATTTAATAGTGATAGAACAGCCTCAAAATCTTCCCAGTGAGATCTCACAGCACCCCCACACATTTTTTTACTCAAGCATTTATGTCTGTGTGTTCACAGGACTGAATGTACAAAGTTGCTGAAGCCCCGAGTGTCCTGCTGGAACAGCACAGATCACAGGTTTGATCTTCTCAGGAGCTCAAGAAGCAGTCTTCCTCCCAGCCCACATCCTCCAGGTAAGCTCTTTCCCTTAGGCATTTCAAGTTCACGCTCCCCTACTTGTCTCTCCATTTTTGTGTAAGGACTCTGAATTGTTTAACTTTTTACATGACCTTCAGTTTGTTGTGGTTTTGCTTTCTTTGCTGAGACTACAGTATGTATGAGACCCCTAAGCACATACTTTCTTTACAAACATATATACCAACACACCTGTTTGTCACTGTTCCCATCACTTCTCCCAGCAGAAGGAGCCAGTTAAGTGCTCACTCTTTGTTTCAGAGAAAGTCAGTCACATATGGGCATGGTTTAATGACTTGCTTAAGCCAAACTGGGACAATACTGTCATCAAAGACTTGTAGCCTTGCCCTGTCCCGGCACTGAAACTAGTACCTGTTAATCTGAGTCACCATATAGCTTAATTCACTGATGTAACTGAAAAATAGGGGTCTGCCTTTAGTTTGAAGGGTTGACACCGATTACACATCCCCAGGGTACTGAAAGCCTGCAGACATCGCAGTGAGGAAGGTGTGACAATCCTTTAGAGCAGTGACAAAGTTGTCTTGAACCAGTTTTGAATATGGCCCTTCAGTTTAACTTGGTTGCTGAAGGTGGGTGTGAACCCATCCCGTAACCTCAGCTGGAGCCAAGTAAGGAGTCCATGGCCAGTCTCCTCTGGTGGACCTCTGCAGAGGTGGCAGCTTCAGCTAGTACGAATCAGGCTGCCTTGTGGCACACTCAGTGTGCAAAAGTACTTCTGGGGGGGTCTAATAACAACTTGCTTCTTACAATTTGGAAGCTTGAAAACCTGTCCTGTGACATTGTTTGGAGTTTTAATAACTGTCTTATTTTATATCATTAAGAGACACACACAGAGTATGCAAGTATTATGAGCCAGATTACTTATTTAAAGCAAGATGTATTCCTTATTTTAGGAATAGGTAATTTTTAGGTAATTTGCTTGACAGCATCTTTAGAAAACCCCTAAGAAAAATGTTTCTGTATTGCATAAATCAGTCTGATGTATGATTAAAAAGAAATAATTTAAGTCATTACAAAAATACCAGTTCTGATCCTAAGTAAGCGCTATTTTCTCCAGTAGGTGTACAGAGATACATTTCAGACAATTATATGGAAAAAGAAACTTGACAACTAACTATATATAAATACCAATCACAACTGTAATTTAAAACCACCATTTTACAGTAAAAATTTTATATAGTGTCTCCATTGAACTATATTTACAAGAATACCAAATGGACTGTTCTAGCCACCGGTTACAAAAACAGATATGATCTTCTCATTTGTGTTGTGTAAGTGTATCACATATGCAGTGTATGACACCCAGTTCTTAATTATTTATTTGCTCAATTTAAGTACTTTGGCTTTGTAAATACTGTGATGGAAGTCATGTCTGTCACTTAGTAACCTTTTTAAGCAATTCCTGATTTTGCAATTACTTTGGCAACGATTTTAAGAAAAGCAAGAGAAAAGTTTGGATTGCTGGAGAATTGTGTGAAATTCATTTGAGGATACTAAGAAAAACCACCTATGAAATAAGAGATTGGTAGGAGGCCGTCAGGGGGACCATCTCTAGTAACAAACGAGGACAGGATAGAGAACAGAGAATAAGTACCTACTGTTCAGGAGGAATGTGACAGAATTACCCTAAGTGAACAAAACAAGGAGCCACCTTTCTTGTGCTGATTGTTTCACTATTGAATGCCCATTTACTTACAAAAGCTGGTTATTTTGATCTGCTTTTAGCTTTGCATTTTTTGGACGGCAGAGCCCTTAGCACTGGCTGGTACTGAATAGCAACTATTAGCTCCTGTAAGATTTTTCATGACTCCATATAATCACTGTAGAATTGGAGCCTTCCATAAGTACATTAGACAAAAGTCTTGAACACCTTTTCATATTTGCTTTTTCATCTTTTCCTGTTGGGAAGGAGTATACGGAGAGCCTGTGTCATTCACCTCCAGCAAGGATGCAGTGGTTGGGGAGCAGCTGTGCTGGAAAGGCCCTGAGGGTCTTTGCAGACAGCAAGCTGGACAGGAGCCAGCAGTGTGTGCTAGCAACATCCTGAGCTGTATTGACAGGAGCCAAGCCAATAAATCAAGGGAGGTGATTATTTCCCTCTATTTGCCACTTACTAGATTCCAACTAAAATACAGTGTCCAGTTTTGGGCCCCCTGTACGAGAAGGACATTGAAGAATTGGCACAAGTTCCGTGGAGGGCCATCAAGATGGTCAGGCAATCAGAGTACGTACCCTGTGAGAAGAGTCTGAGGGAAACAGCCTCAGCACGAGAGAGGGGTCTGAGATGCCCTGTTAGCTCCTGTCCCGTACCTATGAGGAGGTTATCAAGATGACTAGCCAAGCTCTTCACAGTGGCACATGATAGGAGGGTGAGAGACACCAGAGAAAAATTGAAACATGGAATGTTTCAATTCAAATAAGGAGGAAAACAGAAGGTGGCAGAATTTATGGTGGGCCTCTGGAACATCATTCTGGGACGTCTGATTAGGCTTAAAGAAAGCAGACTTTTGACTATAGAAATAGACAAAGTGTTGAGAATGGTGATTGACAGGTTGACCAAAGAGCACAGTAAGGGAGTATTATCAAATGGTTTGATGTGGACTCTTCTTGCATTGATAAACAAATTGTTTATCAAAGGTTAATGCTTAACAAATGGCCTCAAGACATGATAAAAAATTTCTCCCTCTCTTACTTCCTACAGAATTTATTAAGTACTTTCCTGATTCTTCTAAACTATCATGGGAGTTCAGGTTTACTTTTGCTTATGAAGCAGCAACTAAGTACATCCTACAGCCAGTATCTTCCTTTACAAGGACAGAAATGTCACTTTTGTGCTATGAATTCTTCAAAATGTAGCAGCTTCCATAAAATTTCTTGATAGTGAAATGTTGTACCCAAAGACAGTGCTAAATGATTCTTAACCAACTGACTGTGTCTAAAGCCTGTCATCTCAAATGGCAAATAATATATATTTCTGTATACTGGCAAATCACAGCACCAGCTCCTAAAAAGACTTACTGAAATAATCTTGCAACTTAATCTACACGGTTTTTGCCCAAAGCAACAAAACTAGCATCTGTACAGCAATGTATTTCAATGTAAAGTGATATTCATACGCAGAGTAGTTAGGATAAACCACTCCATTCAATTCTTTCCCTACAAAATTTCTAGAGAATGAGGAATCCCTGTGTGCTGGGAATGCAGTGTTCCTGTTTGCCGTAGTGTTATGAGCACTGAAGTAATTGACAGAGAGTTACACTTTCCTCTGAATATCTAAGAGCAAAGCTTCCACGTAATAACCAATAGCTTCAGTTGTACTTGTTTAGCAGATTATTGAATACACCAGTCAGGAGACAAGGCAGTTAACAAGTCATAATTTTACATTACTTGCAATTTGGCCAGATAATGACACATTACATTTTGGACCATTCTGAAAGGAATACAGTTACAGCCATGAGGCCTGAATAAAAGCCAAGAATCTTGATATCATATGGGCTGGAAAAGCTTGTAAATTAAAAAGGGCAGTGATACATAAAGAAGTATTTGTTATAAAAGGAATGTGTTTGTTTTCAAGTGTTCTCTCCTGCTGCTTTCTGAAAGACAGAGTAAGAGAGAAAAAAACTATGGCATAAAGGAAAACAATATTCAGTATGTGTAAAATACTATTAAATGACAGCATAAAGTAGACATTAAAGATACTCAATTAATTTATTAGTTCACAGGAGGAAATTAATCAAAAGAAAAAGGAATTTTGTTATTACTAACCGCAGTTCATGGACTTGGACTCAGGAATGTCCTTGCCTATCATTATGTAAAATCTTAGTTCCACCGTTTTATAAATATCATTTCTTACAGTGACATAACAGTTACAAAACATATTTGTTCTGTTTGCCAGATTCTTTCCATCACTCAAAGAATAAGTAATTATTTTATCAATAGGTCTTTAATCACTATGCATTAAGTCAACAACCACAACTTTTGGAAACTACAGTCTGTACTCTAGGATTTAGGCAGCTAAGGCGGCTGTATTTTATAGAGAGTAGTATGCAACAAGTTAAACAGCGTATACTACAGCATTTTTTAAAAATGAGGATAGACTGCAGACATTTCAAAGCTGGGGGGAGCAGAAATTCTGGCTATATGCTGGTCAGAATGCCTTTGTGATAAAAGTCAAGGTGGTCATCCCAGGTAGCTTTGACTTTGAAGTTCCATTAGAACCTAGCGTGCTGGTTCTGCCAAACCCCTGCCTGGCTCCATGCCATGCACCCTGCCTTTCAGCTCCAACACCTCCAAGAGCCCATGGCTCACAACAGCCCATCCCAGAGGCAACTGCCTTGTATAATCCCACTGGACAATACCTCAAATTGCAACTGGAGATCTTAAAGAAAGAATGAGAAAAGAAACAGAAGACTGGATGGCACAGACAAGCTGATGTATTCTTCCTCTCTGGCTGCGGTAAATTTATGCAAGTCAGGGTTAGTCCTTTCTCAAGCACTAACATCTCTTTATATATGAAGTTTAGTCAGCTTCAGTAACTGGTGAGGCAGTAGTGTACGAAATATCATTTGAGACACTTGAAAGAATACAGTTTTAAGATACAAAGAAAGCCTTGAGTTTAAAAAAAAAAAGTTATTTGCAGAACCTTAACCTTTAGCATCCCAACATGTTGCTTTTCCCTTATCCAAGAAAAATGCATCAAAAGGAAGTGAGACTTAAAATCCTTGGGCTCCAAATGTTTCAGAAACTTTATGTAACAGTAATGACAACATTTGTAGTTTTATGCAGGAAAGGACACTAACACAATTAACCTTAAAATGTTTGTTTCAATCTCAAAATAAGTGTCCCATTCATACTCACTCAGTTGTGTTGCAACACTATCCTCAGCCTGACTCAAAATGAAGCTTAGGCCACTGGGGATACAGAGCAAATAGTGTTTAAAGCCTCCTTGGGACTTTTTTTGTACACACTATTGTTCCGAAGGAACTTCTAAAGATGAGTTTATAAAACATTATAAAAATGGAAATTTTCTCATTCCTGCATCATTTGCTAAAAAAAACTCCAAACCAAGCCTTGGCATTCCTTATGAGGATACTGTCTTGAGCATGAGGATACTGTCTTGAGTAGCATGAAATGAAATGAAATGAAATGAAATGAAATGAGAGCAGCACATCTTCATGCGAGGTCAAACAATTTTTATTTTAAGCATGTCCTGAACATCTTTTGATTTGAGGCATCCCAATCAACAGTTTGTCTGACGCTTCTAATCAAGTTCGTCTCATGTGACTGGGACAGAAACAATGAGAAACACAGAGCATCCCTTGCAGAGCACACGTACGGGCTTGTTTACTAATGGGCCAGGGTAAGAGCTGTTCAGAGAGCTGAAGTGCTCCTCCTAGAATCACTATGACTAATTATATGTATAACTATAATCATAGTGTCCTAGAATCACTAAAACCAAATTTGTAAAACGTGCAAGACACACACACACACCTGATAATAAGAATTTATTCACCTACTCTGTAAGGGAGCTCACAAAAGTATAACAAAATGCCTCCTTGTTTTCCATTTCCTATAACATTCTGAACAAAGCTACCTAGATTGGATGGACTACTCCGAAATCCCAATCCAAGTGGAAAAGCCTGACTGGAATTTAAAATTTCACATAGAACCCCCACCTTAACAGACCAAAAGCTCGCAAGCAAATGTTTTCATATTCTAGCTGTGTTCCTGACTCAGCAGCTAACAAAAATGTCTGTAGGGTAAGTCAGCACCAACGTTGGATTAATTTGCCCGAAGTAATGTTTAAAATACTCTTCTTCAATCTGTGCATTTCTAATTTTTTTTCTAAGTGGAAAGACAGAACAATCCAATAAAGAAGAAAGCCTCAAGAGCTTGCATTTTCTTACTTTTTAAAAAAGAGTTAGAAACAATCCACAGGTTTGGTTTCAGACTGACCAATACAGGACTTTTTTGGTGTAAGTACCGACAATACGAGAAGGCACACCTAGGAAGTTGGGGTTCTAGTCCTCCCCGACTCCTGAAGCCCCTGGCTGAGACCCCTGGCACCAGGAGCAGACACATTTGTCACTTTCTATGTGCCTGGCATTTAAATGGAGGCAGGTTTCAATCTGAAAGGAGAGCCCCCACTTCTAACAGCCCACTTGCTAGAAAGCGCAGAAGAGGTACTAACAGCACAAAAAGAAAATCGGAGTTTCCCTTTCAACCCCTAACCCCAGCTATCCCTGACAGGAAAAGGTATAACGCTGCCAAGAAAACAAACACCTTTGCTAATCCCCCTCCTTCCCTAAAAAAAGGTGAGCCTTCATTGCTTCCACTTTCTGCAACTTTCTCTACTTACAAAGTTCACCTAGGTTAATTTATAAAAAGAAAAGGCAAGACAATAGAGGACTTTGACACCTACTTTGGTAAACACAGACCAAAATTCAACTACAATTACTGTATTTCTGTGTCACACCATCTCAAAAGCTTTCCAGTTTCATGACCTTTCCCAGGCAGTGACTGCCTTAAGTTCTCTTCAGTCTCACTGGGGCAAGCGAGGACAGTTGTGTGGCTCCCTTCCGGAGGGTGAAGGGATTTATCCCAACAGCCCCCTACAAACCTAGGGCTTTCAGCCTTTTTTTCCTGCTGTTTGTTCACGTTTCTGTGCTCAGAGGCTCAGTCTGTTGTAGGGATTCTGTGGGCAATTCCACCGGGTAAACATCCTGTCCTCTTTCTAACCCTAATGACTACCCAATTTCCTCCGGCGTAAGAAAAGCAGAAGTCAAATTTAGGGTTGATTTGTTCTGGTTTGAGAAGAACTATAAAAGTTGCGCTTTCTGAGACACCCTATGAACCAGTGTCTTAAGATAACTTTTAAAGATGCCAAATTTAAACGGGTTTCTCTCAGTCTGCCAGCTCCCCATCCCTGTGTAGAGCCGTGACAGCCCAGCTGAGGTTCCTTCTGGGCGGTAAATACCCCAGCGCCAGGCGCCTGTCGGAGGAGGGGTGTCACACTCAGCAGGGAGGCACAGCCCGTCCCGCAGCGCAGCTTTTAACGGGGCTTTTACCAGGGTTCCCGCGGTCGGTGCTGAGGAGGAACCGGCCCCTCCTGCGGCTACACCGCCGCAGCCAAGCCCGTTAATAGCCACGCTGGGTCCCTCCTGGCCCGCCGGGGCTCTTCGGGGAGGCGGCAGCGGGCCAGCCCCTCCTGCGGGCCCGGCAGCAGCGCAGGGCCGAGCCGAGCCGGCAGCGGGACGGGGGGACAGGGGTGCTGCCCTGAGGCCGGGGCACCCCGGGCGGCCGGCACCGCTCCCCGCCGGCCACCGCCGCCTCCTCCTCCTCCTCCGGCAGCCGGGCCGGGGCCCGCCGGCGGTGCCGGGAGGCGGGCCGGGAGGCGATCCGCAGCTCTCCGCCAGCCCCGGAACCGGAGCGGCGGGGTGTCGGGCCGCTCCCTGCGCCCCCGGGCCCGCTCCCTCCGCTCACCTTCACCCGCTTGCCCTGGATCTCCAGGCTCTTCATGGTGAAGTCCACGCCGATGGTGCTGCCCTGGCGCTCGGCGAAGGCCCCGGTTTTGAAGCGCTGCACCAGGCAGGTCTTGCCCACGCTGGCGTCCCCGATGAGCACCAGCTTGAAGAGGAAGTCGTAGCTCTCCTCCGGGTCGGGGCCGGGACCCGCCGGCGCCGCCGGACCGGGCATGGCGCTGCCGCCCTCCGGCCTTCCGCCCGCCGCCGCCGAGGGGAGCCGGGCTCTGCGCAGGGCCCGCCGCCCGCCGCCC
>JAOXJM010000003.1:21858544-21880684 GCA_026413425.1 Tringa solitaria
CTGTAAATGCAGGCACACAAATAGAAATATACCAAGTAGCTGAAGCAAAATTCAGTTTATTTCTCACAACTGCCAAAACTGTTCATGAAAACCAAGATGAATTGAATTACACCTTGGTGGGTACATTGTTCAGAATGTGTTCCAAGATAAATTTTTCAGTGAAGTTCAGCATTTCCTCCTCGCATTTATAATGCAGGCATATTACTTGATGTGTTAACACTCCTGATGTGGTACAGACTTTATTTGGTCAGATTTTGGTTAAAAGAATGTTTAAGCATTTGTATTTCTTGATGGCTTTATAGCCTGCAATTTTACAGCTGAGTCAGCTTGAATGGATTGATTTCTTCAAGACAATAAATGCAGTAATATATTGTACTTTCTTTTTTAGATGATATACCAACTAAATAGTTAAATGTTTACTTTTTATAATATATATCTACAAAATAAGAACTACTTATTTGTTGGTTTTTTTGGGTTTTTTTAAAGGTCATAAAATCATAGTCATACTCACCATTACCTGACATGGCCCCGTATATTTGATGCATAATTTCTTGCTTGTGCATAATAAAATCCTACAAATTTTGTGACTCGAGTTTATGAGAGGAAACTGCTCTTCTTCCTGTCTTATGATTTTTTTTTTATATTATTTGAGATTAAATATTTTTACTCTTTAAAAATTTCCCTGTGTTTGTAATCATGTGGGCCCTGGCTTTGTACTTCATAGAGTGGGAGGTTATCTTGAAGAGCTCTTAGATTTCAGTTTGCCACAGGTAATGCTGTCTGTTTGAGCCCGCTGAGCAATGTAGCCTGTCCTGTTATGGGGTGTGTTCTTCTACAAATATGGGTTGTTCTGAATTTTAAGCAGAACAATTTTGTAGTATTAGACAGTTTAGTAATCCAGTCTAAAATGAAGGACATGCTGATTTAAGCATATTTGTGTCCAGAACTTTCTCTTTAAAGTTTAGCAGTGTCTGATGTTTGCCAGTTAAAATGTTAGTAGGTTTATTTCTAATTTATTAATGTTCTAAAGTCTTTTTGAGCAGAAAGATAATTAGGAAAGTTTTCCGAGTGCTTAATGTTACAGGGGAGAGGAGATTTTGTGCTCTGTGTGGGTGGGGTGTAGACCTTTTACCTTACTTGCAGAGGGACAAGACAAATGAATGGGTACTTTGAGGACTGTCACTACTCAACAGAGATTCTTGCTGTACCCAACAGCCTCTCTTTTCCATGTCTGTATGCCTGTGTTCTGTATGAGAAGCAAGTGGTGAGCAGCATATAGACAGAAATGCTCTTTAAGGTAGTGGTAAGAATCATGATTAATAGGGAAGCCCCACAGTTTTGCAGTGTTTTTTTCCTGGAGAGCTTTATGTGCTCATTTTTTCCACATGCAGCCATTTGTCCCTCAAAACTGCGATGCTCACAGCACTTGGAAGACTCCTGGAGTCTTGGGAAATGATGCCACTTAGGCCTCGTATCGCTTGTAGCCTGTTCTAGCAGAAATTTTGCTTTTGCATGGTGTTCTGTTATTGTATTAGCACAAATGGCAGTTAAACTCTCAAGTTTTAAGGAAGTCACTGACCAACAAACAGGGATGAATTTGGGGTCTGAAACTTCTCCAACCAAGGATTTTTACTGAGTACTTTTCTTTGTAAACTTACAGAGCCTAGCTTTGCTCTGAGAAAATGTTTAGTGTCTTCTTCATGGGTGATTCCTAGCAATGAAATAGTGTCTGTTATGCAGTTGTTCGGCAAAGTGTATGACTTTGTCATGTGTGACGTGTTTGTTACCCACCGCGAGTGTTGAATTTGTTATCAGCCAAGTTTCAGAACCAGCTAGTAATAAAAAAAAATTAATTGCATTCATGAAGTTTTCCAAGTTACGCATTTTGAATCTTAGAAGCCATAAGCTATTTCAAACTCCTTTCAGATGACTCAGTTGTGGATACTGCCTTCATTGTCATTTGAAATACTATATTCATATACATGGCTGAATCATCTTCTAGATGAATGCAATGCAAATTCTCCTCTGATTAGTTTCTAAAGGCTTTTATCAATCTTAGTCACCCATCCGTTTTCCTTGTCTGCATTCTATAGAGAATGAAAGGCAGTCGTTGCATGGGTTTTATCTCAGAGTGTAAGAGGAGACATGCCACTTCAGAAACCATGCCAATTAATAGAACAGATTTCTTAAAACACAGCTGTTAATCACAGTTTCAAACACCGAAGAGTTGCTGATGAAACAAAAAGCTTTGGTTCCTGGCAGTCAGGTTTGTTTGGCAAATCATCACAGGCCAGTCCTCTAGTTTCAGGTATCTGTGTGGTTCCTTGAGTTGTTTGTCGACCTGTATCATCTTGCCATTGTGGATTGTAGGTGCACCTTCAGGAATGCAGGGTAAGGGGAATGAATGAGTGAAACTCCTTTGCACAGCGTGTATGCTCGTTAGTATTCCTCTCTTGCATTTCAAATGCAGCCGGAATCCCATGGAGCAGCAGTGTGCACATGGACTGAGGATTTACCAGTTGGCCCGTGACTGCACATTCATGAAATATTGCTTAAAGACTCAGTAAAGAACCACCTGGAAATCTGCATGCTTCGCTAACTTTTTATTCTCCAGCGGGAGATTAATGTAGTGCCTGTAAATTTATCAGACATCTTGAAATCAGTGGTTTCAGAGTCTCCACATGTCTATTTGAGATTGCCCTGATGCTTGTCATGATCTTTGGGTTTCTTGATGGTAAATTTTCCTTTCCCTGGTACAGGTTGCTGAGGGAGATGAGGTTATTCTAATATATATGGGTGTTTAAAAATTACTATGAGGCACATCAGTTAGGTAAAGGTTTTCGTAGTGCCCACGTCTGTGCCAGCCCCCATAGTGCCAGCTCTGCCCATGCCAGAGCTGATGCATTTACTTTAGGAAGCAGTTTTATGTAGTGTAAATTGTCTTCCTCCTGGTTGGTTTGTTGGTTGGGTTTTTTTTGCATTTGTTAACTCAATCTCATTGTTTCTCTTTTTGGCTTAGTGTTTTGGCTTTAGTTTTAGTGTTGATGTAATGAAATGAAATAAAGATTGTAAAACACTTGACAATATCAACCTAGATACCTTTATGTGTATAAGGTATCTGAATATGTTTTTTGAAGATATGTATGTCTGTGTGTGTATATATATACACAAACATATATGTACACTTACATGCTTGAATATATATATGAACAGATTTTCTTCCTGAAAACCACTGTATAAGTAAAAAACATTACAAATCTACCAAAATGTAGCAACCCTGTTGTTGTTGCTATAAAAATTACCCATGATAAAAACAGAGGTCGCAGTGAGTTAAGTCACAGCTCATTCATGCATATACAGTCCTATGGCTAATGCAGCCCATCTCATGGCAGTACTTCTATTCTGAGAGTTCTATATCTGCTGAATGTTTCTGTTCATTAAAGAAGTTTGCTTTATCATTTCTCTACAACTGTGTATTTGGTTTTAAAGACTTATCTTCTTCTACTTACAGTTTTTAAAAGGCTTATTTTTTTCTCAATATGAGCTCATATTTAGTGTCTTCAATTGAAACATACTGACCTCTGTTACCTTCTGAATTGTGTGAATAGGTTAAGTAGCTGCTGTGAATACTTCCTCTCTGTTTCAACATATTTTCTGTCAGTATTTATGCTGCAATTGCTGCTGCTTCTCCTGTGTGAAATCTGAAATGTCCTCATGTGAGATGAAAAGATTAAAATGTCCCATTTTCTTCCTGCAGTACCATTAAGGATTACTTCAGCTCTAAAGAGTTTGTGTAGAGGTTTTCCAAGCTAAGTCTTACATATCATAGCTTTCTTATTTCCTGAGAACAGTTCCTTTGGCCTGTGACTTGAGTAAATCTAGGATATATTCTACGAGAATTTTTTTTGCTATATTTAGAAGATGGAACTGAAATGCAGCCAGCAAAGCTTCAGTTCAAGTGCACATTCCAGTTTTCCCAAATATAGATGAGAGTTTTGATATAACAATTTGGAACAATACAACCAAAAGTATCTTTCTGTTAAATTCTAGTACTTTCTCTGCAGTTTCAATTGCATGTTGTTATGTAATATAAACATTCTACAAAATACTTATATAAAATATCATTATTTAACTTTTGCGTGTTCTATTACATCTTTATTAAAAGGTAGACTGAAAGATGTAACTCTCTGTTGTGTTTTCAGAGTGTGCTAATTGAGCAGCTGGCAGTTAATGAAATCCTGTTGTAACAAGAACAACTAGTGTTTACAATTCCAAATGTAAGGTTTTAAAAGTGCAGGTAGTAGATCCTTTTTGACTTAGTTTTACTTCATTGTACTGGAGGAGGTAATGAATGTGGCAGTTGTCACAATGTCATGATTCTGTCAGTACTCCCCAAACCCTTCTGCAGTTTATTGCCTTGTGAATTCTCAGCTTTGAATTTTCCTGGTACTTATATCCTCCTCAAGTAAAATGGTGATACATCTATGGTGTAGGAATTGATTTACTGGATTAATAAAGCTAGGTACTGATTGTAAGCATGGACTGTAAAAATGGTGTTAGGAAAATACAGTGTCATTGACTCAAGGTGTTTTCAGCCTAAATTAAAAATACTGTTTCCTCTTCTGACTTACAGCACCATTTTTTGTTCTATTTTTTGTTCTGAGAGCAAGCTGGACTTAATACTACTTTTGCCCCATCACCGGCAATTGAACAGCTGGGGATAAACTCAACCTGAAGTAACATTTGTACCAGCTGTTGTCTTTTGAACTGCACAAGTGCAGCAGGGATTAGAAAATATGAAATAACTTTGCCAGTATGGAATAGACTCCAGATCTCTGCCTTAGTTGTGCTGCCTCTGAAGGATTTAGGCAAATATGGAGCAAGAATATCTCTCATACATAGAAGGAGAAACTCTGGTAAGAAAAATGCCTTTTTTTCCTTCCTTTTTTTTCCCCTGTGGGTAGAATAGTATTTTTGTTTTCATTTCATAGACAGCAAATTCAACAATTTCTAAATCAGTGAACAGTAAGTATAAGAATAAGGAGCAATTTTATATTACTCAATTGAGATTGATAGCAATGTGAACTCATTAATGGTCAGACACATCGATCTGTATAAATTATTTGAAATAAAGGTTCATATGCCTTTCAGGCCTACACGTGATTGGTATGAAAAATATATCTGTAGTTTATTGGGTGGTTAGTCTGCTAGAAGTGTATTATAAAAACCTCTGCATTTTATTTGATTTTAAGCATTTTGAAATTCTTGCCCAAATTAATCAATTTTTTCAGTGTCTTACCAAAATTCATCACCACCATCAGAGTGGCTTAATTTAATTCCCCCTTACATGATTGCAAGGTTTCTTTGTGCATGTCAACAAGGGTCTTAAAATGATCATTTCTGTGGTGCATGCAGCTAGATGGAGGGTGGATTTTTATACCTCATATACTATATTTTTTGTTTCTAGTCTTCTCAAAGGTTTTGATCTGGAAGAGTCAATGGAATGAATTTGTATGTTTGAAGTTAAGATTAGTCAAATACATGGTTAAATTTGGACCCAAAAGCTAGTGAATCCTTTTGTATATTCCCATGGGATATATTATTAAATCTGAATTTGACCTGTGTTGTTGCATTACTATTACACTTCAAGGGTATTTAGGTATACTATTATAGATTTTTCTAAATTCTGTATACAAAATTTTAACAAACTAAATCCCCACCTGGTATTTGATGGCCTCTGATGCAGGGACATGTCTTGTGTTTCCTCTGACTGTTTACAGGTGGTATCTCTGTGTGGGGAAATAGAAGTTAAGTACTTTATTTGCCAAACTTAGGCTATATTATAAAGAAATCCTCACTGAAATTAAGAAAACAAAAATACACCTATTAATTAAGGTTAATAAGTGTGTCCCTCAATTACATTCATCGTCATGATAGATACAGCTAATATGAAAGTTTGGTTCTTTAGTCAGCCCTCACATTCTTTCCATGCTGTGGTTCTTAGTGTCACCAGTAGGAGATGTGGCAATTCTGTCTTTTGTGGCTTTACTGCTACCTTTACAGGTTCAGATACATATGTGGTGCACTGTCAGACTTGGAAAAATAGATTTATACATGCATGTAGCTACATCACACAGTTCAGCTGAATTTAATGAGACTGGCAAGCTCTCAGCTCTTGTGTAAAGTACGTAAAGAACATAAACTTTGCTCCTCTGCTGAATAAACTTTCTCAAATATGCAAAAAAAAATTAAAAGTACATGTGGGATGTGCTTGGTCCTTTATTATGATATGAAGAGGAGTAGCCAATGCTCAAAAAAAAAGTTTGGTTCCTAGATGTTTGTTTTTTTTTTTTTTTAAATTTTATTGTAAGTGTCTAAAACTTAAAATATTGAGACCTACTTGGTCATGCTGAATAGAGCTGCAAAAAATCCTGGAACAATTTCTGTTTTAATATGGTAGCAAGGACAAAACAAAGTACCTGTATCTGTCTTGTGAAGACATATTTGCAGTCTATGAATCAGTAGTGACAAATAAAAAATTGAACATAACCCCAAAGCAAGTGAAACCAAAATAATGTCGCATTTGCACCAATCTCTGCTTCACAAGTTGGGAGCCTTTTTAAACTAATAATGAGGGCTGTATCCTTTCCAGGAGACAAGGGAGGTGAAGCACTGCTACAGCTTCAGGGAAGAGGCCTCTTCCAGGGCTACAGCCCTCTCATTACTGCCATTGCCATATAAACTAGCCCATACTCTTGAAACCACAGTTAAGCATGAAAAAGTGTTGAAAACATAATTTACCAGAGTAGCCTAAAATTCACTCTGCTCATGCAAAAATACATGGGTTTTTTTACCCATGATAATAACAAATAAAGTACACCAACTGTTTGCACACAAGCAGGAAAATGGAGAGTAATCAGCTCTCGCATCTTTTCCCCAAGTATTATTGTTGGTTTGCCTAAAATCCAGCACTTGTACTCTCACTGATAGCTCTTTGCCTCTTAAATAGAGCCCGTCCCTCTAGGCTGGAGGGACTTACTGGGCTGTAAGGATTTGTTTGTGTTTGTTTGTGAAGCTGGGGGCCTCAGAAACGGTGTGTCTTGCGATGGCTTCTGCAGTGGTGTGCAGTCAGCCAGTGCTTCCAGAAAACCTAGAGTTCCTTGGCTGAAAGTTGCTGTAAATGTGAAATTGCCATCTGTAACACAAATGTATTGTTCTCCCTCAGAAGTTTCTTGAACGTGCATTGACCTGAAGCTAGGTAACTGCTTAGGAAAAAATCTCTAGCCCAAGAAGCTGCTCAAGAAAAATCATACTGTGTATTTTTATGCAAAATAGAAGAACAGCATAATTTTAAAAATTGAAATATATCTAAAAACATTTCACTTACTTTATTGAAGATAGCTGGCAGATTGCCACAGATTTTTTTTTTTTAAATTTATTTTTGGATTGAATTTGTTGAGGTTTTATTCTTCTTTTTTGAAACTATCTTAGAAAAATTAGGCTTTCAAGAACAGGGGAGGAATGAAAGGAAAAAAAACCTCCACAAAGTGCTGTTTTCTTTGATTTCTTTTTTTTTTTTAGTTACTTGATTTACTTTTTTTTTCTTCTTTATTTTATTGCACTTTGATAGGATGAAGCTACAGTACCAAAGTGGTTAGTCACCTTTTTAATTTACATTAAAGTTCATCACGACTTTAGGAGAACAGGAGAAAGAAAACCTATGTCAAGTTTTAATATAAAGATTGAGCTGTATCTTAAGGAGTTGTTGTGGCAGAAAACTTAAGGAAGGTCTAAAATTGATTAAACACAGTGAGGAAAGTAAATGGAGATTGTATTGTCCAATGTCCAGAAGTACAGTAACTTACATTTCTGTCAATAGAATACAATTTACATCTTGTGACACTTCCTGACAGCAGATCTATATTAAGGCTTTGGAAAGAGCTGACAGTAATGGGTAGCTTGTTTGGAAAATGACTCTATCACATCGCATTACTGAGGTCTTGATATGAAAGGCTGACAAGCTGCAAGGGATTTTTCTCACTGGCGGTTTTCAGCAGCCACTAGGTGACAATGTTGATCCAGTTTCAGAGCAGTCTGGCTGACAAAGCTGTTACTAAAGTTAAAGGAATAACTTCAGGGTCTCCTGAGGTTCTGTTATGCACAATTTATGTTCTTTTATGGACTGCAGTTGCCCTTTTCCTTCAGGTTGTAATTGCTGCAATTTTAGTTTTAGTCTTTCCAATAATTCAGCTTCTAATAAGCATATCTGAAAATTAAGTTACCAGTTTTTGCAGTTGCCTTGCAAACTTGGGGCAGTCAAACAGTCACTTGCTTCTGAGTGCTCTACTGTCTTGAAGGCAACCTGTGCGATTGCCACGTTCTTCCACTATTTTGTACTACTACTGATAGGAATGGGTGGTAAAGGTAGATTTTATATAGATGTGTCACGTTCCATAGTCCTTCTCCATGGTCATAAGAAGTAATATATGAATCCTAGCCAAAAAAGTAATTATTAGTATCAGAGGCAAAACCTTTCTGACCCCTAAAGAGGAGACAAGAAAAAAAAAAATTCAAGGAGGAAAAGGGAGCCAGTAATCCAGCCCTGCTGCCACTTCCTTCCCTTTCAATCAAGGCCATTTAGGAATGGACTTTTCATGATTATTTTTTTCCTGGACTAAGATGAACGCTCTGGATTTCCTTAGCTCTATTTCTTAATACTTTTCAGAGGGTCTCCATCCACTTTTCCCAGAGAATGTACTTGTGTAAAACAGAGCCATTCAGGTTTTTAAAATACTAGATGCTTGATGGTCAAGCAAGAAAGTCGCAGGTAAAGCCAAATGAAATCCAAGTGAACTTCTGTCAGGTGCCTCGGATTTATTTTGCCTAAAATGAACTTGCCATGTCAATTGGTAGCCATGTGCCCTGTGACATCAGTTCTGCTGCCCATGGGCAATTGTTTGGATAAACTGAGAATATGCCATGGGAAGGCATTCTGAGAGGGTACGTCAGGGAACAAATTGCCCCTGGGAAGGAGTTCAGTATAAATAGCAGGCATGTGGCCATTATGCAACTAAAGCAATTTGTTGTCACACACCCATTATTGAGTGTAATCTAAATTTAATTGGAGTTGATGTAATAGTAAAATATTTACAGGAGTTCTAGCAACAGACTCTAAGTGCTTTTGGAAGTTCTTCTGTGTAGTGTTCTGAAGAGAAAAAGCATGAAGATAAACACGTTATCAAGATAAACTTAGCATTCCTAAGCATTACAATAAACTTAGCACTATCAAAGGAGTCATTAGATGGGAATTGTTAATTTTGCAGTGTAGTCATTTCCTCCTGTTGGCAGGCCAAAGTAACAAAATCATGTAATTCAGATATAACATACAAGTGTGTGGACCTTAAGAATCCAAGAAGAACAGCAGTTTTGTGAAGCCTCAAATTCCATTTTAATAATTCCCAAACCAGTGCATTTACACATAAAACCAGTATGAGAATGTATGTATATTGGCTAATTAGTTTACCTTAAGGAATACAGGTGTAGTAGATAGCTAACAAGCTTGACTTGGTGGCACTCTATATTTTGTACGTTCAATTAGCATTTAGTTCTTACAGTATATGTTTACTAGTTCAATAATGAAATACATTTCTTATTCACCTGAGGGAGTTCTTATTTGTAACTAGACGTGTTAGGCTGTGATTATTCTTGGTCTGCTGCTGTTTAAAACTTTTTATCAGGTGAGTTATTGTAGCAGCTACTGATGCAGTTCCACATCCGGTCAGTGCAAGCAGTAGCTGTGCAACTGAGATGGAAAATTACTGTCATTATGTGACATGTGTCTTATGAATGTGGGGTTCAACTTAACAGAAAAAAAATATTTGCCTTTGTATTACTCATTTTCTGCTTACTTAAATACTTTAAATTAGGGCTAAGACCTGGACACTGTATCTGAACCCTTTTATGCATAGCTGCTTGGCAAAATAGTAAAGATAATACAAGCTCATTAACTTTGCAATGTATTTGATTACCAAGAACAAAGCTGTACTTAGTCTTTAGTATGAATCTACTATAAATTAATTTAATGTAGATTGCCAAAGAAGCCTGAGGGTAGGCGAGGTTTGCAGTCAGAATCCTCTCAGGTTATATCTGAGTGTGAGGCCATGGAGATATGTAACTGCAAATTCAGAGCTACATCTAACAATTATTTATGTTTAAGAGAAGACCCTCTGAACAGCAAAAAGCTGTGTGTCCCTCTCATGGATACCGAGAGCTCCTGGGGAGGACCAGACTGTCACCCAAATGTGTGAGTTACTCTAGGTGAAAGGCAAAACTGTTTGCATATTGTTTCCTCTGTGCTTTGTGGGGCAAAAAAAAAGGTATTGAGTACACTTAGATCCCATTCATTTAAACTTCACCTGCAGAATGGGGAATTGGAAACACACGAGAAATGTATATTCTCAAAATACCAACATCCTTAGAACATGGAGAGGGAAATCAAGCAAATTCAGTGAATCTACAGCATGTGGAATGTATTTTTTTACTGCAAACATGTATTTTTACTATAAATAAGCATCACTTCTAAAATAACTTACACCACAGACATGCACTTGTTCGTCTCTTTTGCCAGCAGAGGCTCATGCCAAGGCAGAAAGACATAGGCTGGCTCCGTTCTCAAAGCCATGGGGTTACGTACACTCTCGTGGTGCTGAGCCCAAAGAATCAGTCCTTCCTCTCGGTGTCACTTGTAGAATGCTGCTGGCGGTTGTCTAGTCACCTGTCCTTGGAGTGAGGAGGAAGGTGTGTATTTTTCATTGAAAAAAAAAAAAGGCTTCTGGGGAGCACCAGTGACCTGACCGGGCTACTGCTGCCCAAGTGGAAATTGTGCTATTGGTTTTTTTCTTATATTCTTCCAGAGTTCTTTTCCTTGCTGCGTGCAGTCTTGTAAATCAGCAAAAATGCTTTAATTCTTACGTGCTAGTCCACCTGTGGTGAAGAAAACACCACAGAAGAGAGATCCAGAGCGGTAACATTCAGAGAAATGCCATTAGTGATACAAAGCCAATCTGCTGCATCTCAATAACTGCATAATAATGTTACAGTTTGACTCCACTAATGCACAGAGGCAGTCGTGTTCACCAGAGCGGTTATGCCTTTCAGCCTACTCTGAGCTGATACACGGTGTTTTTTAGGGAATGAGCTTTTTTTTTTTTTTTTTTTTTTTATAGCTCCAAAGCTGATTGTTGGCACATCCTTAATTGTCTGCCATTAATAATATTGTGGCCCTTAAGCACAGTGGAGAATAGCATGGTGTGATGTGTGTGTACGCCTCCTGAGAGGGTTGTACACAGCAACCCCAATGAAACTTCCAAACACTCCAGAGGGAATTTATCCCCTGTGTAATTCCATTGAGCTTTCGGGATCACCCCAGTCAGAGTGATATCATCATTGGTAGGTCAGAGAAATTCAAATGACTACAAAGTCTATTAACACATTAAAACCAGAGGAGGTTTTAAAAGATCTAAAATGCTAGACTTGGACACTAGTTCTCTCTTCAACAAAAAGATAGAGAACACCCTTATTGACAGCCTGGCTGTGAAACGTTTGTCCCTTGATGGACTAGAAGGGTTGCTTCTTCCTTTGCTCCATCTTGATGACCTCTTTGTGCCAGAAGGCAGAGGGATGGTTCTGAGTTTTGTGATGGAGTAAAATAATCACATTATTTTACAGGAAACAGCAACCCTTTATTGTTCATTTATTCACTCATAAAGATATTAATCAGCAGCGGGTATAATTATATCCAAGTCACGAGTGAGGGATTAGAGGATTCTTAGTCTATTACATAAGAGCTCTATGTAAACTATGCTGTTACGTGCCAAGACCTCTTACTTACCGGTTTATCATCGTGAATGGGAGTCATGTAAATAAATGTGCAACTTTCAGGAAAGGGCTTGTGTCAATGGATAATCTGTTAGCCTGCAATTAAATTTGCTGCTCAAAGATGGCTGTAAATAAATGAAAAGGGAAAAAGAAGAACTGATACATTTTAATTTTTGTTTGAGAAGGAAATAATTGTCTCATCTAGCAATTATATAATTAGAAAAGTTGTTTTATTCCATTTCTAGAACCTGAATTAAGGACCTTCAGCCAAAACCCCTGCAATGTAATAACCAGGTTTTATTCTAAAACTCATTAGTTTTCCACTGAGGTGCTTTTTTTTGCCAGATTTTGAAACAGTAGGGATGCAAAATAAGGCTACAATGCAGCCTGGTTTTCTTTTCTAGCTTTACCAAAAATAACCTCAAAAACCTTAGTGATACACCTAATGAAAACAGGTTTCTCCTTTTTGGAGCGGATGGAGGGATGGGCACTGAAGGATAATAATCTACTTTGTCCAAGAGGATTTGTGACTCATTGTTTTGATGATGGTGTTTGTGATAACAACAGACGGTCAGGGCAAAAAGGGAGTAGGAAAAATTTAAGCCATTAAACAGCACTAGAAGGTGTAAAAGTTAGTTTCTTCAGAATTGACTGTAAGTCATTTTAAGGGGTGATATTAACCAGGGAGGTGGTTTAAGAATACGTGTTAATACAACCAAATACTGAGTGTTACATGCCATGTGATCAGACCATGTTACCAGCAATCCAGTACTCCACTGTTAGAGAATCCAATACTCATCTTACTTCAGTTGCACATATAGACATATATAAATTCCTTTTTCTTTCACGTTTCATTGGAGAGCATGTGAGACATTTATGTGTTTGGGAAGATACCTGAACAGCTTGCTGTATATAGAAAACAGATTTTCATATTTTTTTTTTTTTTTAAAAGCAAACCCAGTGATTTTCACCTCTGTTTTATGCTGGCATCCTACGTTATGTGCCCTTTAATAAGGGTCCTTTATGTTTGTAGCCACCCTTTATTATAGTAAAATTATAGGCACTAGTCACTTCAGTATATTGCACTTGCTTTAGTGGGCATTATCCTGTTCTAGATTTTTTTTTTTCCAGCTAATGTATTGAATTAATGGAAAAGTGAAAAAAAAATAAATCTGGGAGGATTTGTGGGAGGAACAAAAAGCAGCAAAGTTCTCTGATGCATAAATTCAAACACCGAGTGTGGACTGAACTCTAACTGTAAACCCCAGACAGAAAGCAAGCATTGAGCTGAACAGAAATTGTTCAGATTGAGCAACTCTTATTGCTTCAATGGTAAGAAAATCTTGAGCATTTCAAGTGAAAAGGTGATTCACCTACCATTCTGCTTAATAAATAAAGGCTGCAAATATTTTCCACATTAATGGAACTGCAGTTTACACAGAATTGCAGTTTACTGTGTATTAGTGAACTGTTTAAAAATAATTTTTTGTTCTTGCTCAGTCATTCTGGATATGATTACTTGTCTTGCTAAATATTGAACCAAGGTTTTTAGTTGTAATTAATCCCAGCAATTATATATATGTTACCAAAGAGTGTGAGAGCAGATATATTCACTAGTTTGCACTCTTGCAGACATGATAAAGGACTGCTTTCTGGGATCTTTGCAAACTCCTGAGGGAACGCTGTCTGCATGTTTCACTTCGATAACTGATGTATTTTCCTGTATTTGCACATTGTTACCAACTGCAGCATTATTTATGCACTTTGGTGGAGTATGTGGCTCCAGCACGGCATCGTGGCCTTGCCAGATAAACAGTTGAATGTTGCTCTTGAGCCTTTAATTAGCAGTTCCAGTTTTCCCCTTTTCAGAGGTGGGTGGAGCTTTCCCTTTTTCAGGGAAAAGCCAAATGGTTCAGAAGTGATAAATACAATACTTTTTTAAGTGTAATGTGAAATACTGCCAAGGAAGAGATTCCCTCTTCATTCCTCTTACAGGTTTGGAAGACATATTCTCTCAAATACTTTTTTCCCCCTGTATTCTCAGTATTTTATTTAGTGTGTTGGTTGGTATAAGCAGAAATGTTTGCTAATTGCTATTTTTTTTTCTGTTTGTACAATTGAAGTTATACCGTAAAGTGGTTTATTATTTTATCTACCCTAGCAAACTTTCAAGATGATTGTGTTCCAATGCACAGTTACAACTTCATGCCCTTCAACTGCACATTGAATATTGTTTTGGTATAGGCCGTAGTCTGTAACTATTCACGTTCATTGGGTTGCATGGCCTGGGTTTTATGGCAGGATTGAAAACGTTTATCTGGCTTTACAGGCACAAAAGAGAGTGATAAGCTCTTAGTGTTAAAGATTTATTTTATTTTGGGGAAACAAGAAATATCATTTAGGAAACTCTCCATGAGAGATCGCAGAGTGCATTTCTTCTGTGATGTTCTGCATTACTACAAAATGGTGGTTGCCTTTTAAAAAATTGAAAAGCTCAGCACAGCAAAAATATTCTAATATTATCTAAGTGCACACACCACTGTGTTCCTGTGTATTTCTCTGAAATTCTCTCCCGCAGAGGTTATTTATGTAGAATAACGTTTAATAAAGCCAGGGAAATTCTGAGTGTTTGTGCTCACCTGATGGTAATGTACACATAAATCTGAAGCCACAATTTTACTCAGGTCTGCACGGGAGCGTGGTGCAGCTTCCCAAGCCCTGCTCTTTCTAGGTTATATGGTTCATCTCCTGCCATGGGGATGCGACACTTTAAAATGCAGATTCTGTGCTGCACTTTGAGTTCCTCATGATGAAGAGAGTAGGGTAGAATGGGTAGGGTGGAATATTCCTGCTGCTGTGGGGTGTGGGAGGGCGGCTCAGCCGGCACAGACTGAGCTCCTCAGGGATGTTGCCGGTGCTCAGTAAGGATGTCCCTGTGACGTGCTGCCATTGTGGGCTCTCACTTCATGGCTTGTCCCACCATAAATTTTGCAGGTGACCAAAACAATAAGAATGGCTGTAATGTTTTAGGTGTCACATACAGTTCTGTTAAAATAGTTCTCATTTAAGGTAGCGCCTACCAATTTGAAAAAATGCCTAATGTTGGTTAAACTGTAGAATTCACGATGACATTTGACGAGGTGTTTTTGTGTTTCCACTGTTTGATTTTGAGTCTTGTTTCTAGTCTGATGTTCTAATTTCTGCTCCCAGCCCTTTGTTAACAAATTTATCTTCATGTAGATTCATGCAAGCTGTGATCTTGTTGTTCCTTAAATTCCTTTTTCTTAAATGAAGTTGATCAAGCTCCTTTTAAGATATATTCTCCAATCCTTTATTTACGTTACAGTGGTTTTTCTGATTCTTCTGCATCTGATTCTTCCTCATTTGTAGACATTGATACTAGATTTTTGTAGTTTATCTAAACATGGAAGTAAATAAATCTTTCTATCCCTAAATGCTATTCCCTCTTTTAACAAGAGAAGATCACATTAGCCCTTTGCTGCAATGTCATACACGGGAGATCATTCTTACCAGATTGTTTGCTTTCTCTGAATTGAGTCCTCAACCCGTCTTTTGTCTCTAGATGTACAATCTTGCTTTCGATTTCTTGGCACTCCGAGTAACCCACTGCTCTGCATTATTACTTTTCTCTTCTTTTTCCCCACTGTGTATGATTTACAGACTTTAACATTCCAATGGCCATGTTGTTTCTCAGATCATTAGTTGATTTACAGCACAGGGAAAATATCTGACTATTCCTTTCCTTTTCTTAATCTAAAGCCCCATGCTACACTTTGTTACAAGTTATGTAACCCTCTACCCATGGCGCATGTCCTTTCCCCAAATCTGTCTGGGCTTCAGAGGTTCTTCCAGCAGTTCCACTGTACTTGGTGGCCGTTCCTTGTGTCACAGAGAGGGACAAGTGACTCATCCTGAATTTAGAGTGACAAGTGGTGGTGTCTCAGATTGGCCTTTCCCTGCTAGTACAGGAGAGTGAGCGGATCAACAGTTAAGATACATTCCAGAGAGCAACACGTCTCTTCTAAAGCTGCTTGAGAACGTTGCCAGCAGTCAGTTTGGCTTCATATTGCTGAAGTGGCAGTGGCAAGAGGGACCTGGGAATGTCCCTGTGAAGCTTCTGCTGCCTTTGATTTGGGTGTCTGTGGCTAGGAATGAGTCTCATCTTATTGACGTGACAGCACATTTTTGGTAATGGCAAAATCACCTATCAGAAGAAAGCTAATCCCAGCTTCACTTGGGGTATTATGTGCTTTAACAAGGAACTCCACTCATCACAAGGCTCTAGGTAAGGATCCAAGCAGTCTTTGGTGTCTTCAGCAGATAACCTCTAATGCCTAGCTCAGGTTTGGGGCTAGGCAGAGCATTTGCAAAATATCTCTTGTATTGAACTGCCCACAGTAGTATTAAGTATAGGAGACCTTCAGAGATCTCCCAATTAACTTTACCAGACCAGGTAGAGTGACAGCATGAACTGTTGTTCTTGGAGCCTTGTGAATAGTCAGGTTAGGGAGAAAACAGTACGTTTGAGTCACCACAACAATTTTTCTATGAGGATAGGGGGCACAAGAAGAGAAGGCAAGAGAGTACATCCTCAAAGCTGTTGCAGAAAATCTAGTTTATCAAATATCAGTAGTAAAACTGGAAACAAACTGTAGAAATTTCTTAGGTTTTTAATAAGAAAAGTGTAGAAATGTGAAAGAAATCAAACTTGGGTGAGTATGAATCTTCAATAAGCATCCATTCTTTCAGTTACTCATAGAATGTTTTTTTCTTGTTCACCCTCTATGAAATTCAACAATATCTAAAATTGTTTTTATAGATTATATTCTCATTATCAGTCCATCTTTAAGCATATTCAATAAGGGATACATTCAGTTTGCTGGCAGGAAATTCCTGAACGTGAGGAAGAGATGGTTGAAATTGTTTGCACACGAGAATGGTCCTACCAAGCCCATTGGGAGAGTGTGAGGGGGTAATGGGTTGCGAACAGAGCTTCTGAATGAGAAAAAAATTGCTAAAATAATACAAGTGGTGTTCATCTCCATATCTTAAGAAGTGCAGGATTTGGGGATGGAGACCATCTTGCTGTAAGAGCTGAGAATTCAGCAGAAAAATGCTAAGTTAAATGATTTTTAAAAATTTAGAAGCTGCTTTTCATCCCAAGGGTCTCTTCCAGCCTAAATGATTCTATGATTCCATGATTCTATGATATGAGTAGATGGCAGCAGAATGAAACTTGCCTGTTGATACTTATTTTTGAAAGGAAATTAAATGAAACTTGCCTATCTGAGGACCCAGCTTTGGAGCCCTTGGATCTGTTTATGGCATGTTCACCATTAAAACCATGTGGTTTTGTGGTAGAATAGTTTGCTGTTTCTGTTCAAGCTTGTGGTAGGGAACAGCTCACAGTATCTTGTGGTTTTTGGAGGTGTGTCTCCCCAGCAGTCGGCTCTTAGAGTGATACAGGCTTAGGTTTATTTGGCAGACCAGCTGTTTGGAGAATTTCAGTGCCCATGCTAGTAAAATAAGTGCAATTATTGCTCCAGCAATTAAAATGAGGTCTCGCCAAAAGAACTCGAGACACTTGATTGGGAGAAGCCTCTTACAAACCCCCAGCTCGTTCCCAGTCAACTGCCTCAAGGGCTTCATCCTCACGGGAGCTGGGCTTGCGCATCTGGTGTTCTCAAGAGAAGGTGCAGAGATGTCTTCTAACCAGAGTTTTAGATACAGAATGTGACAGTCACAGTTCCAAGGGTTGTCAAATATCCTCACTTCCTCCAGGCTGCGCAAGCTGTCCAGGGCACCGGGAGGAACCCAGGTCAGGCTGTTGTTGTGTAGATAAAGCCTCTTGGTGCTAATGGGCAAGGCCGGCAGTTCTGTCAGCTTCCTCGAGCTGCAGTCTATGAGCAAACCCTTCATTTCCCCCAGCGACTTACAGCTGCAGGGGGGAGGACAGACTTCAGTTCGGGTCACGTGGAACAGCAATGACAGGGCAAATCCCGCAACACCGATGAATTCTGTCTTGTTCATGCTTCAACTGCCCAGAGAATAAGAATAATACTCTGTTAAGTATGATTCATTAGCATGTTTCTAAATGCAGAACTAGAACCACAGCTATTTCTTTCTCAGGATTACTCGTGAGGTTTAGGTTTTTGGAAGAAGAATTTAGCTTTCTTTATTTCCTACAGAGCCATTCTTCCTAACATTAAGTAGCATAAATGCAACTGGGAAAGAGCACAGTGCTTCCATTTTGTCTCTAGTTCATTGCTTTTCCTTCATAATTGTACAAAATCTGGAGACGAATGTCACCAGAAGGTGATGGTAAAAAATAGTTTTAGGCAAAGATTTTGATTTTGTTTCTATATCTTCATAGGTCTAGTGTTAAAATTGTGTGAAGTCAGTTTTCAAAATTGACCTTAAGGGATTGAATAATTGTAAATGTCTGAAAATCTTTCTGAGAGTATGAAGATTTTAACCAAGAAGTACATATCTTTATGTGGCAAAAAGTTCTTTTTTGCTGCCTTGTAGCTTCATGCATCTCTGAGAACATAGAGTTTAAGGTTTGGGTGAATACAGAATTGGAAGTTTTGCATATCTGGTACTTATCTTTTAAGGATTAAATAACTGTGCTTTGGCCTAGCAGGTAATTCCTATGTAATTCCCACTTCTGCAGAGTGAATCCCACTAGACTTCCATTTTAGTCCCTTCTACTTGCTATTTTAAAACCTCTAAAGCTATTCCTACTACTACTGATACTACTACTCTTATTTCCTACTACTTCTCTGCATTTAAAAATACATAGCTAGCCGCGGACCAGATTGGGATTTGTAATACAAACTCCCTTGCACAGGTTGGGAAATTTCCAGTCTTGAAACCATCTTTCTTTATGATTTAAATACATCCCACAATTAAAATGTATTTTCTTCCCTTTTTTTTTTTTTTTTCAAATTCAGTTGGAATAAGTAAGTATTGTAGCAAAAATATCTGACTGTATATTGTCTTGGATATTACTTGGAGAATGGCAGACACTGTAAAAAGTGTTCGGTTTTTATACACTATACACTTAAAGAAAATTTCTTTTTATCTGAAGAAGGTAAAAACAGTTGAATAGCTTCATTTGCAGACAAGCATTAGAAGAAAATTGAGTATGATTTTAAAATTGGACTGGACAAAGCACGACAAATAGCAAGTAGGTAGAGCAGACCTCTTAACAACAACAAATACAGAGTAAAAGAGGTTTTTACATTCTAAGGCAATAAGGAGCTTAAATTATACAAATGCAGAATGGATTTTAGAAAAAAAATTCTTTAAAATAATGTTTTCAAGTATAGAGATATTTTAGAACTAAAAAAAAAGTCTTCTTAAAAATTTAAAATAAGCTGAGACTGATTTTTTTTCTAGAAGTTTCATTTAATAAACACTAAAATTGTAGAGAAAATGGATTCGTTTTAAGTTAATGTGCTTCAATTTACTTACAATGATTACGTAATTAGCTTTTCAAAATAAAGTTAGATGGCTTTATTTTCAAAATAAAGTTAGACAGATTCCTGATCTAAATATTTTATATCCTATATTTTAGATTGGATCAAAGTTACATAAAATTATGAACTTCATCACAGAGGAGATGAAATATTAATCTTAATGATCTCCTATGTTTTTGTTAGCGAATAGTTTGAATATCTTTGGTCTGAGTCTAGATACTCGTCTGTTATTTTTCAAGAAATCTACTAGAGCTGTTTTTTTCTAAGTGGATATCGTAAAATGACAGACTACGTCATCTGACTGAAAAAAAAAAGCAGTGTCTCTAGAAAAGATGGTGTTTTCTGGTTTAATATATGAACAGCAAGAAATTCCCAATCAAATAGAAATAAGAACTATGGCAAAAATGCAGAAAGGAGGAGTTTGTGAGATGCCTCACTGATACTTACCCTTATTTGCTCCCTCTTGATGCCTTTCCTTCTGCTTGGTGAAGTGTTGGAGTGCAGACGGCAACTGGAGCTGGCTTTGTAGAGTCCCTGAGGAAATGTGTTAAAGAAGATGAGCTTGTTCCTGTGCAGAATAGGAAACCGTTCCCACTGGAAGATGCTCTATATGGTTGATGTGTTGGGGCATTTTTCTATTTTCTGCAGACAAGAGGAAATGCTTTTGAATTTTTTTTTATTGATGATGTATTTTTCCCATTAAGCATGACAATGTCTGAAAAACCTAAAATGACTCATCTGAAATCTAGTGGGTTTTTTCTCAGCTGTAATAATCTGCAGGTATAAAAGTTAGCTTGAGCTTCTGCTGCTGACGCATGCAAGCCCCAGCAAGATATAAGGGAAGTAAAGTTAGCCCATGAAATAAAGTCCTTTTATATTAGTCAAAGCCACGTGTGTTTGATATCTGCCTTTCCACTCATTAAGTAAAATTTGTAAAAGCACACCATAGCATCAAAATAACTGATGTTAGTCAGATGAGATCAACTTCTATTAGATGAGATCACTAAGTGATAAAGAAATATTAATGCCATTAGATTGAAATAGTTGTGAAAAGTCACCCAAAAATACAGTATGTAATTCTGGTCACCCGTATTCAAAAAGACTATGCCAACAAGTGAAAGGAGGGTTTCTATGATGATCAGAGATTTGCAGAACCTTCTGAGAGCAACCTGTATCTGCAATGTGGAGCAATGCAGAAATACCTGAGCGAGAGCAGCACCTTGACACTGCCTTGGGTGTGAGGAAGGGTACGTGTATGTGGATCAACGGATCAATTCCTATTTTGGTTCTTGTGATACTTTCTGGAATATAATTTCTTTGTAACCTCCTAGTTTGGTTTGGAGTTCAGAACTGACTTGCAGAATAGTCGGGAAAGATGTACTGGGAAAGGCTCCCTGTCATGGCTAGCACAGCCTAGAGGACAGGGACTTTCTTCCCAGCCTTTTTCCCCAGTCACAAGAGCTGTGAACAGCTCAAAAGAGGACTATGATCCTGCAAATTTCTTCACACTCAAGCTGCTGAAAAATTTCAACTGTTTAATAATAGCTGTGTGACATCTTAGAACATAACATGCTCTGCGTGTATTTGCCTGGAAAGCCAGTAATTCAGGATGATACAAGTTTATCGTATACGTATATCCGTTCCTGTAAGTAAAGAATGCCATGTTAGTGTAAAAGAAAACCCAAAATAGTATTTTATTTTCACATCTCTTTTGTTCTTTGTTTTTCTTTTTTTAAGTGTGAAATTTGGAATAGAATTCAAATAGGTTTTCCTTTCCTTTAGCTACCAAACACAAACACTTTAGAATTAAGATAACAGTTGACTTTTGGAAGTTGTGCATTGTGGATCCAATGTTTAATTCAGGCCAGTTCTTGTTTAGTGACTTGTTTTGGGGACAGGCTTTGAGCTATGTTCTGCATCTGGAAATGAAACCCAGGTGAGTTTCAGATGTTGCAGATGTGCAGTAGAGCCCTGCTTCTGAGCTGTTGTTTCTTTATAATATGCTGTTCTTGGGGGGAAGGGACATTTAATTTTTTTTCTGATAGCAATTCTTATTGTTTAATTCTTATTATATTTAAAGCACTTTTCTTCGTTAAGTCTAACCAATTGCCAGTAGCCTGAAGTTTGTTAGGAACTTCCTTAAGAAAATGACTTAATGTGTATCTCTGCCCTTTAGTACTTTATAAGGTAATTTAGACAGTGCTGGAGGGAGAAGACAAAGATACTTCAAACCCTGTTTGAATTTTGATCTTTTCTATAAGATGAGGAAAGCGATTCTTCCGTTGTTGAAATGAACAGCCCATCTGCCTGTCAGATGTTCTGCAGCTGGACCTGTGAGTGGACTGCTAATAGTGGGAAGATCCTTCTGTCTTAGGGACTGTTTAATTTCTTTTCAAAGTACATCACTAGACCATGAATGTCTGTCTTCCCTCATGCCAGTTTCCTGTGTCATGCCATCTATGCCATGTCTTAAGGAACGGTGCCACACAGAATAAAACATTACCTGTTAGTATATACTGAAATTCCAGTATTTGAAAATTCCAGTATGTGAAGGGGGCCTACAAGAAGCTGGAGAGGGACATTTTACAAGGGCATGTAGTGATAGGAGGAGGGGTAATGGCTTCAAACTGGAAGAGGTAAGATTTAGATGAGATCTTAGGAAGAAATTTTTTGCTGTGAGGGTGGTGAGAGCCTGGCCCAGGTTGTCCAGAGCAGCTGTGGCTGCCCCATCCCTGGAGGGGTTCAAGGCCAGGTTGGAGGG
>JAOXJM010000003.1:21880701-21898112 GCA_026413425.1 Tringa solitaria
TGGAGGGGGCTTGGAGCAACCTGGTGTGGTGGGAGGTGTCCCTGCCCAGGGCAGGCGCTTGGAACCAGATGACCTTTACGGTCCCTTCCACCCCAAACAATTCTATGATTCTATGACATCAAATGCTGCATCTTTTTGCACTGAAACGTATGCAAAATCCTCTGGAGTCCATACTCCAATTCTGTGCCACGGGTAATCCTCCCAAAGGGAGTCCTTGTGTTCTTCTGGCTGCTGTGTCACATGTGGCTGGAGAAGAAGCTGCTCAGGCTGAGTCCCTCAATCTGTTACTTGTGATGAGGACTGGGGGCCAGTTCCTTCCCCTCTCTGTGGAGGTGAATGTGTGCAGGGGATATCTGGCAAAGCTTAAAATACAAGACATTAGGGCTATAGCTTTTTGTAGGCCAAATGAGGATTCTTCCTTTAAGAGGATTTATTAAGAGCCATTTTGAAAAAAAACCAACCCAATGTTATAATCTGCTATAATCTTGTTATAGTCTGAGAATATATTTTCCATAGAGTGTATCTGTTTGAATGTTCTGTGAATGAGGGAGGCTCTGGCTCCTCAGTCGAGAGGTATTTCTGAACTCTCTTGATTCCCGAACAAACCCTCTCTCACTGCCTTACTCCCTGGCAGCACATTTATCTGGGTTAGTGTTCTTTGGAGGCCTTGACTTTTCCAGTCAGTTACGTGGGTGCTGCTTCTGGTTGCTTATATAGGGAGAAAAAAGTGTTGAAGGGAGATGACTCGTTTCCTTGCAGTTAAGAATAAAAACTGCAAGTTAAAGATAAATGAGCAGATCAAACACATGACCTGCGAGGAGGAAATTCAGGCAGAATATGCCATTATTTTTTATAGATGATTTTAAGGAGTTCTAGTCATTTATTGCTGTCACTGACCTGTTCTTGACCTAGAAAGACAGAAGTCTTTCTCGGGCATTATTTCCATTTCCAGTGCTGAAAAAACTTGCCACATCACATTGTCAATAGGCGGCAGAAGTGCTTCTCATTTAATTTCTATCACCTTGATTAAATCTGTTCTTTCATATTTTCAAATAGGTTGGTGAGAACAGGCTAACCAAAATATTTCTTTATAATTGGGTGTGAGTCACTGGTAATTCATGAATTATACAAATAAGCAAGTAAGCAAAAAGAAGGGAAAAAAAAGATCAATCATGAAATTCATTCACACATCAGGGATTATTGCCTGCAGAAATGAACTAAAGAAAATCTGTAGTTTCTCTCACATCAGGAGTTATTTGAGTTATTGTTGTCTCAGGGCCAAAATATTCCTGTTATGTACTGCACCCTAGAGAACTAGCCTGCTAAAGCCTTTTTAGTATTTATACATAGGACTCTGGTTTTCATCCTGACTTATTGCATTGTTTCCCATTCCATCTTTATTGTGGTTTTACCTGGTTTAACTTTGCCTCTGTCAAATCAAATATCCCATTTCCTTGGAAGATTATTACACAGGCAGATAAACTCTTGTCTCTCCTAAATTGCACTCCACCCATCTTATCAAATAATTCTTTCTCCTCCCACCATTCTCATAAAGAATCTCCCTCCTGGCTGTTTGCACTATTCAAAACTGTACATAGTTGCTGTGCGATCAGCTATTGCTTCTCTTTCCGCTAGGTGTCATTCAAGTTATTTTTTTGTTAAATGTTGGGCATACACCTGTGAATCAACCTTTAGATATAATGTATCAATCTGAAATAATTGTCTGAAAGACTGAAACAGTCTATTTATTTAGGATATTACCTTGGCCAAGATAAAAATGTAACAGACGTACAAAATGTGTGTATTAAGTGATCTGTCTAAATCAGACGGCTAATCCCATGTTTGTGTTTTATGGAACTCTTAGGGTCTTGAGCCTGTTAACGAAGAGAGTTATTCATAGGCAATGGATTCAGACTGTCCTCAGGAAAACATTAATACCATTTATGCTAAGTTGTAACAATGCTAGAGTGCACATGGGGAAACTTCTAGAGAGAATCTCTAAAAGCATCATTAAAAGCCCACCATGAGAGAGTGCCCCGGCAGTTCCCTGCACTCCCACTTCAGTTACTGAGCTTTGAAGGTGCTCCTGGGAACCTCGTCATCCTGACAGCAGTCAGTGTTTCTGTGGTGCGTTTCATGGGAAGTGCTGGGCTTGGTGAATGGAGTCAGCAGTGCCCCCCTCTGCCTTGCTTGCTTTCCCGAGTTAAATGTTTTGCTCTAATGAAAAGTAATTAGTTTTCTAGCTTTTTATGCACAGTCACTGTTATTCAAACTACAATACTGTGTTTCAGTCAAACAATTACAACACAGCGCTGCATTTTTGTGAATGTTTTATTTAGGATCAGGATTGAGCTGTCAGAGCAAATCTCACGATCTTCCTCATTTTCTCTTCATGCCTTTTAGATAAAATTGAACTGCAATATTCACTCTGGAAATACATCTGATTTGTTCCAGATGCTAATGGAGGTTCACTACTTGGGACCAGATCAAAGATAGTCCAAAATAGCAGCCACTCCCTGAGTATTTATGGTTGGATGTGGTGTCCTCACTTCCAGATTGTGTCACTGCCCTGATCCAGCTCTTTGGGCCATTCAGTTGGTACAGACATTGCCAGTGTGACAGCCAGAGATCTGTCCTTAACTGACCCTTGTTTAAACACCCTGGTAACTGTGCAGTCAAGTCTGCTAAAGGTATTTCAGCATCTTTACCAGGTTACTGCAATAGGGTTGTGAAATGCATGAGATTATGTAGCACTCCGACTTTTGCGGTGTTGTCCTTGTTTGAGGAGTTTGGTAATAAAAAAAGTCAGTCTTCAGCCCTATTAGCTAAAGTCCTGCTATTTTGTGCTTGAAGAGTTGAAGTGTTGAAGGCAGAACATTGAACTGTATGGTCACACTGAACAGTTGTTCTTGGAAAGATCAATTAGAAATTAATTAGTATCTGATGTAAAAGACTTGGAAAAGCCCAAGTGATGTGTTTACCATGGTCATTCATGGCAGAATGTAACTAACTCACTCTTCATAATTGATAAGATGGTGAGTTTTTATATTACCCTTCATAAAGCTATGACTTCATGGTTCTTTGAAATAAAGGAGTCAACTCTGGATATGTTTTCAATGATGGATTAATTTTTCTAGATGTGAGCAGCTACAGTCACGTTACTCCTTCCATACCAATGCTGTATGTACATACTGTTTGTGTTGCTGTAACTTGCAGCTGTGCCCAGAAAATGTTCTTTGTGCCACCGTGAACTGCACAAGACTTCACCCAGACTTCTAATCACACAGAGAGAGCAACAGAGTCACTGCAGGCAGATCTAATCTGGCTCTGTGGAATTCCTACTGCAAAGCAGATGGGTTGTCAGGACGGCACACCCCAGCTAACCCGTTTAACCCAGTTACAAGTTATTGTCAAACCAGCAGATTTTTCAAGGGGTTGGGAGGACAGTCAGGAACAACGCTCTCAAAACCTGTGCTACCACACAGTAATAGCTTTAGTATTTGAGAGAACATTATTGCCAATCCCAATTTTCCAATTCTTGCATTGCATGCCCAAAGCCATGGTATTTGCATTGTAAAGCAATATGTTGATAAAAACGACAACTTTTCTTTTAGTGGGCTTGATGTTTTGAGCAACTAAAGTTCACATTTTCCAAGTTCTACTGACAGTCATTAAGGCTAGATATTAGTAATGAACAGTGAGAGTCACCTCTAATGACGTGCCTCCAAGTGTTAGGCTCTGAAGGAAAGCTTTTCTGTAGCATGACCTGTGGTAAAATCACAAAAGCTGAAAATGCTGCCGTGCTAATCCTGTTATTTCCTATCACTGAATCCTAATATATGAACAGTTTTGAGACTCAGTTTTATTGAGCTGGCAGATGAATTAATCATACGGTCACATATATCAGGGAATAAATAAACAGTGTTCCTCTGAGGAGGATTGTAAATTCATTAAAAGATGCTGCAAGTCTCTTCCCGCATAATCTAATTCTTTCTTTGCCCTCGTTTGCTCCCTGTAGCTCAAACACAGCGTTGATGGCTGTACTTCAGTGAAACTGCCTACATTTAATGGAGCTAGTTGGAGGTTATTTATAATTTATTTCCGCATCAGTTTTGATGAATCTTGGTGGTTTGATGTTGTCCTGCAGTGACACTCACGGTGTCACACTCTCCACGCTGACAGACACAGGCCACCTGCAGTATTTCAGTCTCTAATAGGAAAAAACAGAGCCTGGAATGAGAGGAAAGCTCCATCCTCTTTAGCCAGCAGCTCACCCTTAGCATGCATCTGAAATCAATCGGCATTTGCCTCATCCCTTGCCTGGATGCTTTCTGCAGGTCCAGCTGCAGCACCTTTATTTACACAAGCTAAAGAACATTGTTCAGGCTTTATGACTACAGAAAATCCGTCTTCACTTTTTTTTTCTTTTTTTAAAATGAGAAGACCTTGTGTGAAATATTCTGAAATATTAGGTTCTTTCTGATAAAAGGATGAAGAATGAAAAATCCATGAGATTCCCCTCCCCATTAAGTCTTTGACACTCCCTCCAGAAGTATTTTATACTTTTTGCTGTTTTAAGGGAGACCTTAATTATGAACTGGGTTAGTGAGATGGCAGTGCTTTGCCTGAGATTTTGCTTCCGTGCTTTGCTTTTTGTCTTTACTCATTGTCCACATTCTTTTGGATGTTTCAATTTGTTTCCTAGTGAACCCAATTATTTTTCCTTTTCTTCTTCCCCAAACCCTGTGGCATTTCTGATAAATCTCTGTGAATAAGAGACAATTTATAGCAGTGAGTACACCTTTCCAGAATATATGGCAAGTTAAATGTCTATATACTACCTCCAATTTCATAATTATTGCTAGATTGCAGCTGAACAGAGATTTATTACAAATCTTAGCTTTTGCTCAGTTTGCATGTCTGACATTTGGGAAAAACGTATCAAAATTCTATTAATTCTTTCTTAATCTTGCTCTGAAAGTCAATAGGATGAAAAAGAGCGTTTCACTTATGTGAATGAAGCTGTCCCTGAAGGGCTTAACTGGGTAGATAGAGCAGAGACAGATCCTCACCTCAGACCGTGGGACTTGCAGTGCTGTTTGAGATTAGTTATACATCCTATATGAAAGAAAAGATGGGGAGGAGTTATCCCACCCCTCTACAGCCAGGAGTATGATAAAAAAAATGGAAGAAGAAACCATAAAAAGAGCTACTCAAGCTACTGAACTAACAACCCGAGGTTTGGTTTAGGAGGCAGTGCCTGTGAGAACTCTGTAACCTAAGGAATTTCTTGAGATTAATGTCATATGCCAACCTCTGGGTGAAAGAGGGACTTCTGGAAGGGAAAAATAAACTAACTGCAAGGGCTTGGACCTGGGCTTGAATGGCCAAGGCTTTACTGACTCACCTCAGTATAGATGGTCAGTAAACAGGCATATTATTTTTAGGGAATGAGTGAAAAAAAAGGTGCATTTCCTGTGGGTTGAGAAAAATGGGAATTCTTAATTTCCAGACTTCCAAAATTCCATTTTTTTCCTGACGTGTCAGGCAGGGCCATCAAACCCTTTTGTTTGACAGTACTTGTTCAGGAAGCTTCTTATTTTGACTGCAATTAATAGTGGAGTAAAAGAACATACAGAGCAGTCAGCAATTTCACTCAGGGCAAAGTTCCTGGTGGATATAAATTGAACATCTGAGGAAAGAAGCACAGACGCTAATTCTCAATTCAGTGAACACTGAGATTTTCTCAGCCTTCAGGATATAGGATACAACTAATAAATAGTGCAGATGTCACCTTATTTTTAGGCTTTTATTGTTTCTAAGGAAGTCTGTAAACTGAAATGCAGTACCTGTCTATTTTCTTCAGAGTCAGCACATAAAGTAGTGTCTTGAAGAGGGTGAAGATATCTGTGACTCTGAACAAATGTTCTTGAGATTAATCTTTGAAAGGTTTTAAAGGTCTTACTGGGATGCTGATGCGACGTGAATTTTCATGAGTACAGAGTTGCTAACAGCATTTGTCACTTACATGAAAAAGCCCCAAGGGCAGAATGCTTAAAATACAATGAAAAGCCTGGGTGCTACTTCATACAGTATAAAAATAACAGCGATGTCATTGCACAACCACTGCAGAACATCAGATGAGTGTGTAAAACTGCTGGCACAATCTGACTGTGGCACAGACTTCCGCAGCAATCTTGGGCAGTGTGGGAAAGGAGGACCCAAGCACAGCTACCACCACGTTCTTCACTACATGGAAAGACAGTCAGCCATGATCTTCATCACATACCAAAAGCCAAGGAGTAGTCTTACAGATAGAGCAAATTGTCTTTACTTACTAGGGGAGAAAAGGAAAGTTGAACAGCTTATACTTCAAAGTGTTTTTCTCTAAAAGCCTTTCTTTCTGGCGACTCCAGGTCTTCCTTTCAGCACTTTGCTGCTACGAGAGATAGATATTTGCTCTTCACCACTTAGTTTTTCTCTTCCATCCCGCCATCTGTTCCACCTATTACAGCTCCATTATTTCCAATGCAGACGTGTGCAATATGCAAATGTATCCTGCAGGTGTTATCCTGAGGGGGGGAGGAAGCATTGTTTGCATTGATTAATTACCTGGTTCAGTCTTCATGTAGTTCCATTCTTTTAAGTGTTCATTTTGTGAGAGTGTGTATATAAAAATTGTCCAGCCACAGATTAAAGGCAATTGCTAGGGGTATGTTCTAAAGCATATCTAACTCGTAGTCAACCTATTGCTGTATATGAACCCCAGTATATCACAGCTTGAGGTTTGGTATTTTGTATGGAGTAGTTTTCCTTGGAAACTTGTGCTTGGTCAGAGTGTAAGCCAAAAAATCCATCTGCTCTTATTTTCACATTAGAGTTAAGTGGGAAAAAACCCCATGCCAGGGAATGTGCTTTCTCTAATGCAATTTCAACAGTATGAACTGTATTTACATTTGAGAACTTTTTGAACAGAAGCTAAGGATTGACTCCTGTCTTTGAAATCTCCCAATTTTTGCCCAGTTTAGGGAGCCTAAACCGAGGCAGTTCACTTTACAAAGTAAGGGAAAGGTAGGGACCAAAAGATAGCTGTGTGGATGGGTGGCAAGTGGCTGGATCTGCTGGAATCTGTACTCTAAATATATTTAGTTAAAGTTGGCACTCACTGACAAAGTTGCTCAGTGAGGCAACTTTGAAGAAGATGTCAAAATAATGATAATATTGATGGTAATGATTCCAAAGTTTACAGTTTACTTTAAGGAAAAAGGCAGAAATTTGCACTTCACTTTTGGAATAGGTATAATTCTTTTGGCTTTTGATATTTCACCCACCAGACTGTCCCAGACTGCTGAAAAAAGGGCATAGAATATGAGTGGGAATAAAATCTGTCTGAAAAGCAAACAAAATAAATTTCCTCCCCCACCTTGACTTTGGCAATACCTCTGACAGAGACCCACCATAAGTATATAACCCATCTCTTCAGCCAAAAATCAGTGACAAGGGCTCAAGCCCTTTTACAGGTTTAAATAATTGATGCTGGTGTTTAAACTCTCAAGCAAGTTCCTTTCAACCCTTTAAATTCTTGATATAATCACCTCCAGGCTAGAGGTGATTTTTCTTTATGCGAAAGGAGCTAGGTAAAAGAAGAAATAAGGATAAAAGTAACTTCGAGATACTGAGGTAAAACTGGAGAAAGTGGAGAAAAAAAAGAAAAAAGTTTGTTGTTGTTCAGACTGGAAGAGGAGAATATCAAACCAGTAACACAATAACATTGCAGCACAGACAATATGTAAAGAAGAAATACTATGTTTGATCAGATTGTGCTAGCAGGTAAAATATAAGTATATACCTGCTGCTGCAGTATAAATGCTCAGGGATCTTTTTATTGATCTTTGGTTCTACATTAGGTTTTCCATTCAAAATCAGTTTCCATTCTGAAACAGTGTTGCTACTTTCAAAGCCATTTACAGTAAAGGAGCAAAGGACGGGGGAGTGTTGACTCTCTTCTGCTACTGTTGGAGTTCTAGATTATCATTGGTAAAATGCTTCAGCACAGGGAGGCTTGTATTGACCTTAATAGACTGACATTCTTCTCAAAAAATAGTTCAGAGCACTCTTTTTCAAAAGGAAACACTTACTTTCATGTCACTGTGTTTCATATCTAAAATGAGAAATTACTAACAGCCCTAACTTTGAGGAGCTGCTGACTGACTACTCTTGGAAATCAAGCCCTTCTTAAGCTCTTTCTGGACAAGTAGCTAACACAAATTACTATATACTACTGATTGTGTTTCCTCTGCTGAGAAAGACAAACTAAAGATCTTAGTTTTTTATTAAGCCAGCGAAAAATTTCTGAAGTTGATTTTAAAGTACTGAAATTTTACATTTATTAAATGAGGTGATGGTTCTTACAGGGAGATTGCATTTAAATTTCTATGATTTACAAAAGGAAAATACTAAGAAAAAAAGAGGTTGCCTTTTTGATGATTGCAGCATTTCTTGCATTTCTAAATGTAGGTAGTTCTTGATGAGAAGGAAAATGCTATGTAAATAAATTGCATTTCTCTATGGCTAGCTATTTTTATGAATGCTTACTGCGGCTTAACCCTGAAGCCTACCCTGTAAGCCATATTTAAGAGGAAATATAAACCAGACTGGCATTGACCGAGTGGTAGGTAAAAGTAGGTAAAATACTTGAAACTATGAAATGGTACTGTTAAATATCTGAAACAAGAATCACCAGAAGAATTGAAAAATGTATGGGACAAAAACCCCATATCTTTTTGCAGAAAATATGCTTGAGGTCTGCAATCGCTTTTAGAGATGTGAAGAGCCTTTGTATAGTCTGCAAAATGTGGTGGACACTCTTGCACAATGAGCCTTTGGTTTTCCAAAAAAGCTTTTTAAAGCTTTTCCTTACTTTTTGTGTTATTTCTTTTTGGTTTGTTATTAAAATGCTTATTACAAATAAAACATCCTTCAGAATTGAGGAATGCCAGTAAAAATCATTCCCAGTGTTCTATGGGTCAGATACACTCAAGTTTTTTTTCTAAGCTAACATGGCTGGGTTTTCTAGACTGCTACTGGAGTGGTGGTTATACTGCAGAACTCTGGGCGCAATTTATGTCAACAAAATAAGTCAGTTTCATGAAGTCCACTTTTTCTGACCACAGTATTTCACTGGAAAATTCCTGTTCTGTTACTCCAACTGTGTGAAGGGAGTGATATATCATCTCCTCTTCACTCTGCCACCCTGAGGACTTCCACTTACTGGGTCCTTGTCACTATCTGGAAGGAAGAGCTGTTAAGATAGATGTCTTGACCAGATTCATCAATGGTATTATTTTTATCTTAATATGCTACGTAGTGTCCATCGTGTGGGGTAGTCTCTATTTCTCCTCTCAAATTATGATGTAGCTTTACAGTTAAATAGCTCCTCTTTTTACCTTAAATATGGGTAAATAATCCTTGCTGTGATTCCTCCTGTCCCACAGAGCCACTGCCAGGCCAAATTGTTGGGGAACCCCGGGTGCTGCCTCTGGCCAAGGGGCTGCAGCACGGCTGAGCTCCCCTGTGCTCGGCTTGTCCCCTTGCACTTCTCTTCTGCTTGCCTACAATCGATCATGCTGTTTAAAGGTCACTCTGCTGGAATCATTCTTCGCCACAGCATCCAGGGCATTGATTTTCCACGTTTCTAAGACTCCCTATGCCTGCTGTGAGTTCTCAATTTCCATAGCAATGTGCTTAGCAATCGTTACCATGTGCAGGACTAATTTCATATTCTAGGTAGGGCACACTCACTTGCCAGACTGGATTTTTTATAGTGTCAGGTCTATTGAAACAGCTACATTATTTTCTCATCTATTGTCTGGTAACTTTCTTTTTTTTTCCCTCTTTTTGTTTTGTTGGAACTTTCTGAGCAGAAATAGATTTTTTCCCTCCCTCCCTTGAATTTTTTATTCAAGCCAGAATTTATTTTTAAACTGCAAACAAATGATATCCTTTTCACCCAAGCTGAGCCATCTCTTGGGTTATCCTAACTTCTGCTGCCCTCGAAGTGGGATGCCCCCAAAGCCCTGCCCCTGTACACTCACAACCCCACTGCTGGTTTGAGGAGCAAGGATGCCACTTAGATCAGGTGGGAAATGAGTATTGAGTTCTTTCCCATTTTCCTCTGAGATATTTAGAGGGATAAGCAAGCTTTGCAGCACCTCAGCCAAAAGAAGTCATGGAGGGTTACTGTGAACTACAGAACTCCTGGCAGGTGCCCTCCCCCAGGATTTTTTACTGGTTCTGTGCACACCTGTAATGTAGCTAGGACTTTTCAGTGCACCCAGCAGTGCTCAGAGTAGGCAAAATCGGAAGTTTTGATCTATGCACAGTAAAAACATGCTCCGTGCCATTTCAACAAAGGCTTTTTAGGCCCTGAATGGCATCTGATCACTTGGTGCCTCTCACCAGTATTCTTACAACTCCATGCCATAATGAGACTGACCTGATGACAGAGTTCTACTGATTTTGAATGTATGTGTCACTGCCAGCAGTTTAGCAAGAAAAGGCATGTGCTCACTGTCTTTATCTTGCATTGGCTTTTCAAATGTGAGTGTCTTTGCTCTTCTGCTTATCAAATACTGTTTCTGCAGATGGTATGAAAAGAAATGTTCTCTTGTGTTCTTTACTTCACTCAGAGAATTAAATGAATATGGATTGGTAAAGCACAATTAGGGAGAATTCACTCATGAGGAGCTGATTTCCCATGTAACTTATTGTGAAGATGGTAGGAGTTTTATGGGTTGGTTCATAATAAATACCGTATGCATTTCAGAGCACAAAGATAAATGAGAGTTATTAGAACCAAAGAGGGAATGTAAAGCACTGACACAGGTAGGTGCCCTTGATCAGGCAATGTTGAAACTGTTTGTTGGGAAATATCCCTTATCTGCCTTCTGCCAGGCAGAGAACCATTTATTCTCCCAATGCGAAAGCTAAGGCCAAAGGAAATAGTGAGTACTGCAGGACCTGGAACTGAGAAAGGGTGGACTCAAGTGAATGACTAAATGCTCTAGATGTAGCTGAATAGGAATTTGTCATTACATTGGCACTGATGGTTAAACAGAACAAATAGGAACATGCAATGCTCAAATTGTTTCAGTAGCAAAAATTGCATTTAATTGCATTTAATTATGGTGGGAGTGTGTGTAAACACAGCATACCAATTTCTGAGGATGTTCTCTGAATCTTTCATAGCCATTTATTACTATGAAATATTAAACTTGAATCAGAATGACTTGTCTGTTATGTTTGGTTTTTTTCCCTCATAATTGTGTAAAATACTTCCAAAGATCTTTTTGGAAGTCTATTTAGTCCTCTTGCACTGTAACATAGATGTGGTAGGGCCATTAAGTGATTTGTCAGCATTCCTGTGTCCATACCTGCTATAATTTGTATGGAAATTTTTATGTGGTATTGGCTGGACAAGGAGGATAGGGAAGAAAGAAAGGAAAATGTGACTTACATTTGCTATGTGCTTCTGTGACAATTTATGAGCCTGTCAAAGGCTGAACTACAATTCCACTATCCTTCAAAGATCTCCAACTGTTTATTTTCAGCAGAAGTTATAACCGGGTCTCCATAATGTTATCATTCAACAGCAGATGCAGCTTTAAACAGTTTACAGAGTGTATTCAGCTGTGCAGGAATGAAGTGAATCTGGAGTCTGTAACAAGGAATTTCCAAAGATTTCATACAAATTGCTGGAGTTAGTTCTTTCCATTTTTAGTATATACTCCAGTAGTATATGAGCCTAAATGCTTATTTTTGTTATTAAGTCTGTTTCTGCTTATAAGGCAATGTTAAATGTCTTGTAAGATTTGAAGTGGCTTTAAAAGGTCTTAATACTTTTTAGTCCTAAGCTCCCTTTTCCTTAAAAAATATAAACAGAGTAGTAAGCTTGAAACGGCTGTTTTCTTACATGAACAAAAGAATAAAGAAAACCAAGTTTTTTCTATTGCCAATCTTTTAGTTTTAAAGGCCTCTAAAAGCTAAAACAGGTTAAGATTCCTCATGAGATTGTTTTTTTTCCATCAAAAAATGAGATTCAGTTCAAGTGAACATAAACAGGTGTTATGTCAAGGGTGGACTTTCTGCTAAGTGAGGGACACAGATTTCCCATGTTGGGATAGTCAAGGGCTATTCTGCTATTACTTTGGTTTCTTGCTGTATATTTTCTGTAATACTCTCCTTGTTCATAATGTTACTAATGAAAAACACAAACTATAAGGACTTTCATCTCTGTATGAGACTGAGAAACTCACAATAGTTGAGACTGGAGGGGACCTCTGCAGATCATCTAGTCCAACTGCCATGGTCAAAGCAGGGCCAGCTGGAGCAGGTTGCTCCCACGTCTGGTTGTGCTTTGAGTATCTCCAAGACTGGAAACTCCACAACCTGTCTGGGCAACCTGTTGTGGTATTGTGGTATTTGACCACCCTCACAGTAAAAAAAAAAAAAAAAAGTCTTCATATGTTTAAATAGAATTTCTTCTATTTCAGTTTGTGGCTGTTGCATCTTGCATGTCAGTGATTATCTGAGAAGAGTCTGACCCCATCTTCATTACTCCCCCTATCAGGCATTTATAGACATTGCTGAGGTTCCCCCTGAGCCTTGTCTTCTCCAGGCTGAGCAACATTGGCTGCCTCAGCCACCCCTTGTATGTCAGATGTTCCAGTCCCTTAAACATCTTCATGGCCCCATACTGGGCTCCAGGAATTCTGAGAGGACTCTCTTGTACTTGGAGCCCAGCACTGGACCCAGCACTCCAGATGTCTCACCAGTGCTGAGCTGAGAGGAAGGATCACCCCCTCAACCTGCTCTGCCTAATGCAGCTCAGGATACCATTGGCCTTCATCAAGGTTGAAAGAGCTCATGATTCAAGTCCTTCTTGATTCAAAGCACAAACTTGAATTTCAGCTCCACCTTTCCCAGAGGAGTACTGGATTATTCAGACTGATTATGGGAAGGTGGGTCTCTTCTCATTCCAGCGCTGCAGCTTGAGTGCAAAACCCTTTATTTTTGAATTCCTCCATGTTCCTCTCTGACAATGAGTCAATCTCTTAATGGCCTATTGAATATTTAATTATTTATAATTAAACAGATTGCTCAAATATTTGGTCTTGTAACCCTGCATGGTTTTATAGCACAAATGAGCATGCTGTTTAGTTATTCCTCATATAATTTATCAATCAGTAATCTGTATTTAAATTTATATTTAATTATACCAATGTATTTTCTTCATAATGAATTTTCACAGCATTTTTCCAATGCTAATCCAAGTTCTAGTAAGGTGCCTTCAGAATCATTCCTCTGTAAAGGAGCAAGCAGGTTTTTATCCTAACTTCTTACAAAATCCTTCATATTCTAGACTTTTAAAATAATAGTGGTAATAACATAGTGCTGCATTTGTAACCAGCATTGAAGAAGCTTGGACTTTTCTCAGTTCCACCGTATCGACATGGTCTCAATTCCACATTTCCTGACATCCTTGTCCCTACAGGAGATAAAATAAAACCTAGGAAATTTCACCCTCTCCTTCTACATATTCTAGAGTGCTTTTTCTTGTAAAATTCTTGTCAGCAGAATCTCCTTTTCCATAGTCTCAGCATTGCCAAATATGTTTTATTTCAGAGTCTCAGCCATATTTTTTTATTCTCTCTTCCTGTACTTTTTAATTGCTTGTGATCTCTGTCATGCTCTAACTCTCAGGAGTTTGGAAATGACTTGTACAACCAATGAAATAACAGTGAAAGGTGAGGTGAGTCTACCATGACTTCCAACAATTCCCTTTTAGAAAATATTGCTTGCTAGATATACTATTCTGCTTCTCCACTAGGGGAAAAAACCCAGCAACAAACCCAACAGTTGCAAAAAAGAAAACAAATGATAACTATAGATATTAATGTCTTTCTTGAGGATTGTTGGAATGGAGGACCGTGCCCTGCACATAAGCAAGAACTCCTGCAGTGTAAGTTCAAACTTAAGTACTTGAGAGCAACTCATCATGGTTAAAATTATCACCATAGAAGTAAATGGTCCAGATTTATCATTGTAATATGAAACCTTTCTTTATCTTTCTTTTTAGGTTCCTTTCCTAAATTCTTTCTTGATAAAGACACTTCCTTCTCAGATCTGAACATCTTGATTCCGTACTTAAAATAATTAGATTAGAGTGTTCACTGATAGCTTCTGTAAAAACTTGGTTTCTTCCTCCTGCATCAATAACTCTTTGCTGTTCCCTGAACAGAAAAGAATCTTCTATGTAATTATTTCTTACTTCTTATGTCCTGAAATATTTCTGTATTTCAGGATTTGAAATGCTTCCTATCTCTTTTCTGTCTCGTCTCAGTATATTGTTGTTCAGTTCAATGGCTCCTTAAATCTAATTTTGTGACTCAAATTATTGGTTCTGTCAGTTTTATTTATACGCAGCTCCAACCAGATATGTAAGAGCAGCTCCAGCAGTATTTTCCCGTTTGGAAGGGTCTCTCCAGTGTTAATGATGTTCTCTCCAGCATTAGTTTAACCCAACCTGTTACACAGCTTGAGGTGCAAAATGGATGCATAGGACGAGGCAATTGTTTTGCCTCCCTCACTCAAAGACTAGAAGAATAATAGCAGAGTCTGAGCCGAGACCTCCTGCATAGTGTACACGTTCCCATCTTTATGCTGGAGACAGAATCTCTTTTTATTTGCGGCACATTATGTGCAATTACAATAAATGTTAAGTTGGTTACCACAATCTTCATTGAAAAGGAGGGTGCCTTAATGGTGGAGTTGGTGCTAAGATGTTTCCTCTGCGCTGTTATGTAAAGGTGACCTAGAAAAGGTTTCCATGGCAGTAGGATGTGCTACGTCCTATTGATGGCAGGGCTCAGAGGGAGCCCCAGAAGACTCTTCGGTTTAAAATCTGAGCATATTCGAGAGCGACTTTCAAATGACTCTCAAAACCTGGTGACATTTTTGGGTGACTATCAATCCTTTGGTAGATGAGTCAGTGGTGTGTCTCAGCCCTGGGCATGACAGATGTTTGTTCATAAGCAATTAGCAGCCGCGCTGACTTCTCCTGTCGTCCCCAGAGCTGGTCCCTGCTGGTAGGAGCTGCAGTGCTCGACAAGACAGAAAGTACTGCTGCATGGGCTGGGCTAGTGCTGTGAATGTGTAAGGAATTTTATATCCAAGATTAGCCTAACACCAAAGAAGACCCTCCCATGGCTATTGCATTTTCTTTATTTAAAAATAACATTTTTAATCTAAATGGTATGTTTAGGTCGAGTCATCTCACCCTCCATGTATTTTCTCTTTTTTTCTATTTTTTTGGGGCAACTTTCAGGGGTAGAAAATCCCTCACAAAATACAGGACCTTGCCTTTATTAGAGAACTTTTTCCCCCGCTTGTAGTTGTGAAGAAGTCAATGAGAAATAATCAGCGAAACCAGAGCTATCAGACAATAAAACCTTCTTCAGGTACAGAAATCATCCCTAACTCTAATAGGACACGCACTCAGCTCTTAAAACCTTTTTGCTTTCCAGTGAGGATGTGGTGAAACCACTTGAATACTGATAATTTTTCAATGCCATCCCACAGTCCTTGTTTACTCCTTGACAAAGATAAGTTATCTCATAGTTCTTTGAAGCAGAATCATAAAATAGTCATTTATAATGTAATTTGTGTTGTGCTCGCAAAAGTACTATTCTTGCAAAACACCACAGGGAACAGAGTAACTCTGTTGGAAGCCTCCCCACTCTCACCTCCGTGGAGCCACCTGGCACGTGAGGATTGCACTGCTCATACTCTGAAATAACTGTAGTAGGAACACTGCTCGTAGGCCTCATCTCATCAGTCAGTAAAGGTGTGTTACTACGTGCTGTGTTAAATTAAGTATTTTATAAGCTTGACGCATGCTGTGCTCAATGAGTAAGGCAAGAGTTCTGAAAAATACAGTAGCCAGCTTTAGGTTAGTTGGCACAGACTGTCTTTTGGTAGGACCATCCCAGTACTGCTTTCAGCCCAGTTATATCCCCTGGGCTGCTCACCCTCTGCTATTTCCTCAGAAATGTCTCTTTCTGTACTCCACACGCAGTCTATCTCCCCTCCACCAACACGGACAGAAGAGTCAGCACCTCCCTATTGCAGCAGGCACAGCATTGTGGTGTGAGCTTGTTTTTGTGACAAATACTGTAGTTCAGCTGGATTTCCCAAGTAGTGGGTGGAAAGAAAGGACTTGCAGGATTATGGATTTCCATTTCATGGCATCCATGGCACTCCGTGTAACCCAGGAAAGCTAACACATGTCCTTAGAAGACATCCTACCCAGCTGGTGCTCCAGGCTCTCGCCAGCTCACAACCGGCAGGTGTGGAAGCATTTAAACTTTCACTTACAAAATTTGCTAATGAAGTCTAAACTAAGTAAAGGCTATTTTCTTCATAAATCTGAATGGCGAAGGTGCAAAGTCCGCATTCTCTGAAGCATGCATTAGTATCATGCTGAGTTAATTCTTTTTTATTTCCTAGGGTATTATTTAACTTAAAAATAAACAGCTATCTGTATTCTGTGCTCCAGGTTTTGGCAAACATGCAAAAGTTGAGGCAGACCTTTGTCTATTGTTTCCAACGCTCCGCTGTCCTTTTGTGAGCTTCATTAGAGAAAAATATAGTTGTCCAGGTGGGAGGAAAACTGGTCATGAATTGACCCATCATTGAACTGTTGAACAGACTGGCCTGGGGCAGTGACTGTAGACAGGCCCAGAAAGGGGCTGGCAGCATCCCCAAAGAAATGCATATTCAGTCTCACCAGTTCCCCGCAAAAGCCACAATTTAGGGCTACCTGACTCCTGTAACAGACAGTACCACGGAAAATGGGGAAGGGCGTTTCTGCTGGGGTGTTACAGAAGAGCCAGAAAAGTAGAATAGAAAACAAATGGAACTCTGAAAATCCTGGCTTCTTGAAAGTAAAGTGTAATTCAGGAAATAAGGATGATTATCATTGAATTTCACACTAAGAAACACATTCTATAGCTTTTGTATTATGTGGAAATATACATAAAATTATTAAGCAAATAAGATAATGTAAATATTAAAGTATTCAGTGCCTTAACCTCCATGAGATTATAAATCTCAGAGAAACCCTTTGGCTGGTAATGCGATGTGTCACACACATGCTGTGACTGCTTATTGTCATTCTCCATACCAAGCAATTCTATTTTACACAGCACTGTTGGAAAGCGTTCCCTTCTTCTTAACAGTAAGATGGAAACAAAGAATGGAATCTAAACAGCCCTCATCATTGAAACGTACTGTGAAGTAGATCACAGAATCACAGAATCACAGAATTGTGGTGGTTGGAAGGGACCTCTGAG
>JAOXJM010000003.1:21906939-21925489 GCA_026413425.1 Tringa solitaria
CCTCAGCCTTCTCTTCTCCAGACTAAAAAGACCCAAGTCCCTCAGCCTTTCCTCGAAGAGAGATGTTGTAGTCCCCTCATCATATTTGTAGCCCTTTGCTGTACCCTCTCCAGCAGTTCCCTGTCCTTCTTGAACCGGGGAGCCCAGATTATTAATTGGGTAAGAAACTTCTCACAAAAAATACTTTTTTGGTGTATAGGAAGGAGTTTTATCCCTTTAATACTGACTCAGTGCCACTGTAGGATGCAGTTAAACAAGAGTCCTTTCCTAGAAGGAAAAATTATCTTCTAGAATGTTTTCTTTCATTTTTGTTATCCTTGTTTCCTCTAAAATTTTGTCTAGAGGATCACAAATGCTTGTTGATCTAGATCCAAGCAGATCTCTAGGCTTCTTTTAGAAAGTCAGCCACAGAGGTCTAAAAGCTTTCTGCAGTCACCAGGCAGTTCGCAGGGCAAACACGTGTAAAAAGGTTTCCTGGTGTAAAGGACTTTGTAGTGAATATGAACATCATTTTTAGTTCAGAAGGGACAGTATCAAAACCAATCTAAGTCTCTGGACTGCTTTCTTGCCATACCAAGTCTCGAAGTTGTTGAAGCAGCTGTAAGACATCCATGAGCTTCTCTTCCACCAGTGACAGCCTAACTCTCTCAGTCTCCAGCATCTGCAGTTCCATCTTCAGCAATTCTGTCTCCTCCACCTTTTGTTGCAGTTCCCCTCGCAATGGGCCTTTCATCTGGACAATGACACAGGAAATGAAAAGCACTGGAGCTTTTCGCTTTCTTGCCCAATAATTGCAAAGCTAATTTCCCCCCTCTATCTGGTAAATGTCAATTCACTCCAGAAGGTTATTTTGAAAGGAAGTACATTTCTTTAAGGTATTACATGAAATGCAGAATCAATAGTTGCTAGGAAATGCACGCTTTGCTCTTGCACGTAATGGCAGTTCATTCAACACTGGATGCAAGCAGATAATTCAGAAATTCTATGTACTAGCATTACTATTGCAGTTTTATAATCTTTTGCATTCCTGTTGTCCTCAATAAAGCATAACTAATTTTGTGTGCCCTCACCAATGCGGTCATATTTTTGTCTTGCAACTCCTCCATTTAAATCATGGGTACGTTCAGAGAAACAAGAAGGTAAAGAGCTAATTTCTTCTAATTATTTTGATTTAAAAAAACAAGTGGCTTAAGGAAAAGGAAAATTAAGATTCTGGTCCTGCAAAACACTGGCGGACTTGCTTGGTGAAGCCCTGATTTGCAGCCAAGCACAGAAAAGTCCAGCTTCAACAAGACTTTGGAACCCTACAGAAACCCTGGGCAGGAAGGGTCTCCCCAGCCCTGGCCCGCTGAGGACCTGTCTTTGGCTCAGACCCCCCCAGTGTTAAAATGTTCAGGATATGAAATGTTGCTTTTGTTTCAGTGCAAAAATCTAAGTGACATAGTTTTGAACTACAAAGCTGCTGCACCGTTTGCAAAAGTAAATCACAGACCCAGGCCTGTTGCAGATACGTGGCCAAGTTGCTAAAAAGAGCCTGAAAAGCATTCCCTGGAAAATATGTCACTTAAATATTCATTTTGGACCTTTGAGACTACAGACAAGATTTCAGGTTTATGAATAAAAGTAAACATATCTCAGTCACTATGGTGCCCAGCATTCTGAAATGTTACCTTTTTTTTTGCAATTTCTTGTTGCAATCACAATGTAAATATATTTATTAATATTATACTGAGGAACCAAATCGTGTGGGCTAAATGCCAAATTTGCTGGCTCTGTTGAACTCGAAAAGCTGAAGGCCTTAATATGCACACTACTTAATAGATTACTTTTGGGTGGAAATTTGTATCCTAATGAATTTTAATAAATGGGAAGGAACTTCAGTTCTCTAAAACAGAAGTGTCAGACTGAGAAAAAGAAAACAACCCCTGATTCGCACTGTGCCTTCTAGAAGGTCATTTTAGTTTCTGACAGTGCTAATAGTATGTATTAGTTGGCATTAACTCCCCCATCAGATGGAAATCAGCCCTTTCCATTAGCTCTCCAGGAGCCCGGTGAGGTGCTCCAGCTCCTCGGAGCAATACCACAGCTCCAGAAGTTTGGATCACTTCATCTGCTCCATCTGCCAGACAATGATTTCAGCAGCCCTGCCTCAACCCCCCTTTTAGATGGATATACTCACATTTTCCTGCGTGGAGAGCCAGTTTTGTTACCGCTAGTGTGGCAGCAGTCCCACTGAGACCTAACAAATGCTCTAGAGGCTGTGGGAGGTCTTCAATGAATTAACCATGTGGTTTCCTTTATTATATTGCAGATTGGCTCCTCATTGTAGATACCACCTGGCACAGCTATGTACTAAACACATGAAGCAGTTCTGTTCCCATGCACAGCTGAAGCAGTGTCATATCAAGTAACAGAGAGGTAAAAAGGTAATTCTTTTTAAGTGTAAAATAGATTTTCCCAATATGCAATTGGACAGATGCTGATGGAAATTCCTAACGGGTGCCCACCTATCCTGGTCCTGTACCCCTAACGTCACTGATTTAGTGGTGGCTTTAGTGGTGCTGGCAGAACTGCCCTTCTCGGGAGGCTGCACAGGGACACCTCTGTCCTCCCCTGGCTGCTGCTGCCGGGCTCTCAGCTGTGCACTGGGTCTCCTGTACAAACACCAACAGGAGAAATAGAAGCTTTTCTCTTTAGTATGCGTGTCACTTGAGTTCAGTGGAGCTGACTCGTGCCAGGACCAGCTGCTCAGCTTTTCTAGAGCACAGAGGCAATATGCTCAGCTGAGTGCCACTAGTCATACTTGGGCACAGCGTTTGCTGCGGCTGCTGCCTCTTTTCCTCTTCAGTTTCACTGCTCCTACAAAGCCCTTTTGTTTGTATTTCCTATGCTATAGCCAGTAAACTGCTTTCTGTGGCAGCTGTACCTTAACAGTGCCCTGCTCATGTATCAGGATGCTAGTTTCCCCGATAACTTTTATTTCAGTTATATGTATGGGTGTGCAGGTTTTTTGGCTATTTGTGCTTGAGACAGTGGCTCAGTGTACAATCAACACATTTCCCCCCATTGTTTTCCCTAGCGTGGTTGCATCTAGCATCTGTTCTTACCTTAACATTTGCCATAAGATAACGATGATAGTTAAGCATAATCTGGTTTTGAAACTTAGATACCGAGGAGGGATGGTTGGTAGTTAAGTTGTAGGCCTCACAGCTGTAGGGTTTGGTTTTAGCTCAAAGTCCCTCGGCAGAGCCTGACTTTGGAGCTGTGCCTTGTCTGTGAAATGGAAATACTGCCTTGCTAAATACCAGATTTGAGAATAAGTCAGCTGCTGGTATCCAACCCTCTTAGAAAAGGGGGCTAATGCCATGGGGAATATCTGAGCTCTGGAGTAGTGTGTACAAATACATCTAGGACAATGAATAATTAATATGTAAAAAAAAAAAAAATCCCTTAAGGAACGTAAGAGAAAATCATTCTATTGTATTTTCTATAAAAGTTCAGGAGGTTCTCATATTAGAGCCATTTTTACAAGCAGTGAACCTGAGGAAAGATTTTCAAAATGGAGAGAAAAGTACCAGAAGGGCAGAATGAAGTGCTGAGCTGTGTTGCGCAGGTTATCTTTTACGTCATTTCAACCCCAAAAGACTGGAGCAAATGGAGCAGCATTTAAGAGAGGCTACATGGATGATCTGAGGAACAGCGAATCACCTCAAGAGTATTGGTAATTCTGTCAGGCAAAGTGATAGGAACTGTGATGGAGAAGGGACTTTATGAATCCATAGATAAACACAGTGAGGAATCTGTTAGATTTCTTTGAAAGGGTCTATGATATATATGAATAATATTAATTCAGTTAATAGAGTGCATTTTGAATCTGCAAAAAGCTTTTGATAAGATTCATCACCGAAGAACAACAAACAAACCACACCAAAAAGTAACTGCGACGGGGCAGTACCCTGCCATGGCCGTACAGCTGGAGTTCGTGGGGTTGAATAGCTCTGGGCAATAAATATCAGATGAAATTCAGTGTCAGTAACGCAAAGTAAGGCATTGTAGGAGAGGTACACAATGCTGTACGTATGCAGTGAGGATGGCTGCTGCTCAAGAAGGAGATGCAGAAGAGCTGTAATCTCCTGAAAATAGCTCAGCGGTCAGCAGAGATCAAAAGGATACATGCAGGGAGCTATTAGGAAAGGAACTAGGGACAAACCAGAAACTATGATTATGCCGTGAAGGGCTTGCATGTGAATACTAAGCACATTTTCAGTTCTTCTCATTCAAAAAGGGTAATAGAGCTTGAAAAGTACATAGAAGAATAAAATAGAAAAACAGAAGCAAGCAATGGTTTCTATACTGGGAAGCTGAGGGAGACTAAGAATGGTGACAACTGGAACAGTATTTCTGGTGCTAAAAGTCTGTAAAATTATGAGAGAAAGACCATTTGCTGATTCCCAAGCATAAAAATGAAGTGGCAGTGGATGACTGGGCTGCAGATTTAAAGCTAACAAAACCAAATCCTCAAAACCCGTTCCTTTCTAACCACTATGTGGAGTCCTTGCCCCTGAGATACCAAAAGCATCACTAGCTTTAAAGAAAGGCAAGGTAAATTCATGGTAAATAGCTCCGATACTGGCCATTAAACGCGATACTCCATGCAGCATCCAGTTTGAGATGTGTCTGTCCCTGGTGTGCCAGGAGCCAGGTGAGTAATACCAAGAGGAAGACCCTCTGTGCTGTTTCTCATTGCTTGTCTCTAAGCAGCTGCTGCTTGCCATCAGGCGCGTGAGATTAGGATGAACTTTTCATTTGGCCCTGTATGGCAGGTCATAAACTAATTGTCTTTTTAATTAAGCTGGCAGTTTGTTTGTGAGCTTTTATGGAAAATCATTGGCATTTCTTTGCAACACTACCCTTGGCAGCCTATCAGTTTATTTTTAGAATTCACTCATGTTTTCTCCATCTATTATTCTCAGATCCTGACACCTTCATCACCCTGTCTGCAGTAAAAACTATTTTAAATGTTCTGTTGTTGGAAAGCAGAACTTTCTAGACATGACAAATTTCAGAACTCTTTTATCCCCTAATTTCACAGTCTTAGACTGAAGCAATTCTTAGTTACTATTTGAGAGTGTTGCTTTTCACTTGCCTGCTGAGATTACTACTTTTTAGCTTTGTTGGTATTTGTCCAATTTTCAGCATTAAGGTGGTCCAAATAGAAGTATGTAGAGCAATGTATAAGGTAGTTTTTGCAGGTTATCAGAGAAAGTGTTGTTGAGGGTTTATTTATTAAGCCAATATATTTATTTGCAAGTTAGATGAGAGAGAGCATTTCTCAGTCTTCCAGTTTGCTTTGTTTTGATAACAATAAGTCACTTTTTTGAAAGCAATTACATATGACTTGTCTGTCTGTTTTGTAGCATTGAAAAAACCCCAACACCCTATAACTGCACACAAGAAATAAGTGCTGGCTAAATAAGAGGGTTTAAGAATACATTTCCAACAGTCTCAAAATGATTCCTTCTAGTGATGTTGAATTCATGTTGCACTGAGTTGGCACTTCCCTCCTTGTCTTTAGATCAAGAGCAACAGATTCCATTTTGTTCTGGGATTTTGTATTAATCTATGGATAATGGCATATTTCTGAACAAGGTGGATAGAACTAATACCCATCAGCAGAGATTAAAAAGAAGGCAGTATGATATACAAAAGATGATAAATACCTCTGGCTGAAAAAAAAAAAGAAGAAAACTGGCGCTACCTACAGGAAGGCACTTCCTTCCGATAGGTAAAAGGATAAATGTAGGGGTTTTTTATGTGGGCTGATGTTAAACAGTATGGAGGGAAGCTTTGTGTTGCTTTAAGGAGTGGTACAGGAATACTGCAAACTGTGTAAGTCACAAATACGATTTTATTCTGTTTTAAAATGTTTTTCCCCACAAGTAATCTCTTTTGTTCAATTTAGTCAAGGGGAAAATGGTATGAAGTACTGATAGAAATCAAAGGGTGGCAACACGTAAAGAAGTTGAATATTTTACTCTTTCTTTAAATAGTTGACCAATTAATAGAAGCCTTCTAGGACTACAGAAATCTTTACTGTCCTTTTAAAGAAGGGGTATAAAATACTGAACAAGCACTAACCAAACCTTAAGACAGAGCAGGCCAAAGCAATGCATGTGGTGCAGTATTTTTGTTTCACAGAAAGATTGCTGGTGTTGAAATCTATGCCCATCAATGGCTGAAGTTTGCGGTATTTAAGTAGTAAGATCATACCGGAATATTAGGATATTGCATTGAGGCTTTTAACTACTGTGATATGACCTCTGCTGAAGGAAAGTTGAACATACTGCTAAGCCTGAGACCTGATTTTAAAATTTAAAAAAAAAAAATTTTTAATTAATATTGGTCTAAGCCTGAGAACCAGCCAGAGTAAACTGGATCATTTCCTCTGAAGGATTCCAAAACGGAAAGCCCTGTTTCTCAGCCACCTGGAGGGATTTCTTGGAAAGTCCCTGTGCTCCCAGAGAAGCTGGGTGTCTTGGGACCTGTGGACATCCAGAGCTGAGATGTTTGAGTTGACGAACTAACAGCACAGAGAGAAACATCAGTGACAGAGAGCAGAATGGCCCAAAATAAAATATAAATGCATATGGATATAAATGCACCTACTCAAAGATCCATAACTGACTGTTTCACACTGTTTGGCCCCTGTTACCTCTTCCATGTTTGTTTCCAGCTTCTTTGCTTGGTGCCCCTTAAGCTCAAGCTGCTCAGGGAGCTGCGCAACTCTTTCTGTGAGCTCTCCAGGGGCTGTGTCATAGCCATCCCTATTGGTGCTCTCCAAGTAAGACATCAGCTTTTTCCACATTTTTTCATCACACCTATAGACACACAAAAAAAAGTAAAATAAAATCAGTGAAACTGCACAACGAAGGTCCATGTTTGTAAAAGTCAGTTTTCCTGCAAAACTCTTGGCAGCACAGATCACAAAGGGGTGTCCCAGCTGACACCCATTAAGATTAGGTGCGTAAGTCCAGTGTGTTGTTTCCCACGTGCTGTAAAGGATGAGCAAAAAGTCCTACTAGTTTTGCTTTATAGTGATACTGTTTCTTACTGCCATTTTGTGACCTGAAGCCATTGCACCTTCAGGTCACAAAATAACCTCCAGAAGGGGTTTAGGTAGCATTGATTGTAGCAACCTACCCGCTGCCACAGCAAGGGAGCTTGGCCATTATTTTCTTCATTTGCTCCACCTGGGCTGCCTGGTCTCCTGCCCACTTCTCGTCCTCTTCATCGGAGGCAGCCTGGCCCTCCACGGAACGGAACAGCTGATCCTCTGCTCAAGAAACCAACAACCGCTTAGAACAAATCAACAGCCCTGATGAGCTCCAGCTGCAGCATTTTACACCCCTGAGCCTGAGCAGGAAAGAAGGGAGATTTTAAAAGCCCCAGTCAAACAGAACACAGGGTCCTTCAGCAGCCATGGAGAGGGCTTTAAAGCTGAGGCAGCCCCAGCAAAAATTATTTTAAGAGTCTTGAATACTTCAGCAGGCTTTTGCAGGTAATTTGTAGCTGTTCCACTTAAATTTTCTTATTTCCTTTAAGTAGCTTTAACATAAGTGTGAATGGCCAGTGTATGACTGGGGGGGCAATTGCTATTGCTGTCCACGTATGCAATGGAATATATGCCTCTCAAGAGGAATGAGAAACCAGTGTACTGTGTAAGATTATTTTGCATAGTCATTGTACTGGCTGAAGACATAGTCAGAATGCAGGAACTTGGTACAAATGGTCTCTAATTCATTCCCTTATGGTGTTTGGTAGGAACAGCAGTTTTACTGTATAAATGTACATTAGATGTATTGCTATCTAAAGTTTAGTTATATCTTTTTTACATAAGCGTAATGTCTCCTCACATGCCAAATAAATTATAAATGAACTGTCTGCAATATGTGTAAGCATACATGTACTGTTACAGTAATATATCAGTACTTTTTTAGCTGAATCCTATAAAAAATAGTGCATTTAGCTCCTTTTTATTATAGGGGAGTATTTACTGGGACTTAAACAATTATTATGATGCTTGTAGCTTAGAGAGTCTTTAGAAACAGTGCATGAAAAGCACTGGTCACATCTTTATTCTGAACATTTACTTTGAGTTGACGTCAGGTTAAGCCAATGTCAACATGATTTTAAATTTTATAATTATTTACTCTAATCACTGTCAGGCAATTAAACAGGTTTAATGAATTCTAAGAGAGTGATCAAGTCAAATGCTGTTATTTCTTCTAACCCTGAATCCCATCAGACCTTAGGAAGCATTGCAGGTGTTGTGTGTGTTCAGCTCCTTCAGCAGAGGAAAAGGGGGGCTCGGGGGGATGAGTCACCCAGTGGAGACTCTCAGGGAGATGATTCTCTGTCTCACTTCAAGGACACAAGCATCTGCTGGTTGGCAGGGTCCCCTTCAGAGGGCGGTCGTGTTCCATCCACCGCTGCACCACCCTCCCTACTGCTGGCCCCTTTGCAGCAGCAAAGGAAAAATAGCCTGGTTTTTTGTGTTTTTCTTTTGGTTGACACTCAGCACCTGTTTGTAATTGCAATTTTCATTCCAGTAGCATTCAATGTGCCTAATTTATAGGTTATCGTGGCCGATTATGTATTGCCGAAGCCAGAACAAAGCTTAGTTGCATACAGCATTGGAATTTAATTAGAGAATGAGTGCATTTTCATGGCGATCCTTATACTGGGCAAACTAATTTATTAGAAGTGCTTCCTGTGAGGCTGGCACTGCCAAACAAAAATAAAATCCCAAAACCAACTTTCTATTTTCAATCTGTAGTGAACTTTTTCTATTATTTATTTTCTTGCCATAGGAGTTCAGAGGGATAACAATCAGAGCTTACAAGTGCTGCGGCAGCAATTGAGTACTGATCACCCAACACTGTGGACTCCTTGAAGGGCTTCAAACTGGTATGTCTAATCCAGTAAATCAGTTGCAGCATCTGGTATAGCAGAACAATCAGATTAGATTTGTAAAAATGGAGGAAATCTTTTACATCCCCCTTGTACGTTATGATTAGCAGGGCTGGAAACCAAAGAGGAAAAGCATCTTATGCATCTCTTTTAGTATTAAGCCAGTATTTTATTAAAGTTCTTCTAATAAACTAATATTTTAAAAAAATATTCTGTCAGTAGAATCATAGAGCACTTTATTATTGTGATATTTAGGCATTAATTTGTAAAGTAGCTAATGTAGAATAACTTACCAAATTCCATTGATACAAGTGCTTTTCTGCATGTTTATTGCAGTATATATGAAGAATAGAAATAATTTTGTGTTTAGACTTATTTAGCTAGCGTATCTTGGTTTATCCCAGATGTTTATTCATTCAACTTTCTGAGTCGTTTTTCTTTTCCGCCTAACTAAGCCTTTTTATTTGACAGAACACTTTTTTCACATTTTTAAAGCTATAAGCCTACAATTTATTTGTTTTTAAACCCTTTGCTAAAGACCTGTTTGTACTTGAAATGTGGGTACTGTAGGTTAGACGTGGGAAGTGTCTTTAAACTGGCAAAGTGTCTAATTTGATAAAAGTAGGTTTATTTTATAAGTCTAACCACATGGAGAACATGCTATGATGTTAATTGTATTTACATGTCATTATTTTTAGTATTCCCGAGCAGCTGCCAGCTTTATTCAATACCTACTTAAAATCTAATTTTTTTGTCAGTACATACAGCTCTCCAGCCTGCAGTAAAGATGTCTTGGTACTTACAGTTAATTTCACATAAGTGTTTTTGGCTTCTTTGAACTAGATGTTTTTTTAAAAAAAAAAAATATATAAAAATCACTGAAGGTAAGTCCAACTTGCCAGACTTTGCATTTGCTGTCTCCTTCGTAAACCTATCATAAATGTGTCTCAGCATTACAGCAGCTAAATGATGAGCCCCCTCCCCAAACTGCTGTCTCTTTGAGAGCCCTTGTAGCTGTCAGCTCTGAGAAAGCCTAGTCGAGAGAGAGCCTGAGGAGAGCCAGCCTCGGCAAACCCAGTGGTTTTAGAAGACTTTCAAAGAATACTTCATGCAATCCCATCAGAAATGGCAAGTGTGCAGTGCTGTGGAGTAGTTAGTGCTACATGTGCTAAACTGGCTGGGTTTTTTCAGAGTTACTGAAGTGGCCAGGACGCTTCTAAAGAGCGTGACTGGACAGAATGTTAACTGCAAATGGTTTCCTTGGAAATTATTTTAGCTGAAGTTCTGGGTTTTATTTACAAAGAAATGAAAACTTCATATTTTTAAGCCAGAAAAAATGGTTTTGTGAGGTGAATCATAGGGGGAAAAAAGCAGTTTTAAATTATAGCTCTAAATGACTTGTTCATTCTTTCATTAAACACAAAAATTCTGTGGGGAGTGGGAAGCAGAAAGCTGGGATATTACCTTTTGTGTAAGTCGAGGATTTTGGTATTTGTTAGGATTTTTTTGTGGCTTTGGTGCTTTGTTACCTGTATTAGTTTTTCTGTTGAGTACCTTACAAATCAGTGAGGAAATAAAATAGTTGGGTGGTGGGTTTGATACCGTTCTCAGAAATCCCAGCTCCGCCGGTAGGAGAGCGTCGATCTTGCAGAGCAGCCGGGCAGTATCTTCCCTCTGGTACGGCTGCTCCCCCTTTCTGTGCTGGACTGCTGCTTGAAGGGAGCGGATATCTCATTATTTCTGACCTGGAAAAGAAGGACAAAGTAAAGTGGAATTGTAGGAAAGCTGACAGACCAAGGTGAACGTGCACAGTGTGGAACATGAGTGACTTGGGGTGAAATTGTTCAGACTTGCTGTAGAACAACAGGGGGTATCTACCTTCAGCCCCTGTAAGACTGAATGCCTGAGGGCTGCGTTTGGTTGCTTCACTAAGAATCAAAGGAAGGTAGAATTCGGCTGTTCTTTAGGTAATAAGAACTAAACATCACTTACAGCTTTTAGTTCAGGTCACAAACGTCTAGAAACTATATATGGAAACAATCTACTCTTCCTTATCCACTGATGGTGATACGACGGTGCCTGTTTCGTTTTTACCTTGGACACCAGAACACCATAGCTTGGGTCACAAGTCCTGGTACCTGCTGGTACTGGAAACTGGTGCTCAGACTTAGAAATGTGAGGCAGTTTTGATCTAAGTCTTCCCAGTACTGGAGATGAAGCAGTGTTAGAGACTGAAAAGTCAAAAAGGTTGCTACATAAGAGTGACACATTTGAAAACCAGTGAGTTATAGGTAAGAAGTATCTCAGCGATGGGTTCCTGAATTGCTGACAATCTCATTTGAGATTGTATATTTTTCTGAGTGGAATGGAGAGAATATTACATCTGTGTGTTTCAAAGGGAATCACTTTCAAGGGATGGTACACAGATGAAATAATGTAGCTGATGGATACAAGTCCTGAAACTTGCCAACAAAATATATTTGGAAAAAAAGTAATTTAATTCAATGAAGGACAATGACTGCTCAGACTGTAACTTAGTTACCTAAATGGACAGGACTGGGGGAGTACCTTCAATGAAATTCAGGGTAGCACATGTTGGAGGAAAAATCCAGAGTATATTTACATGTAGTTGAGTTGAAAATGTTCTTACCCAATCAAGAAAAGCCCCGGGCATGTAAGACAGTACAAGTCATTCTTTGTAATAAAATGGAAACTTTTACTGTACACGAAAAAAATTCTAACAAATCTAATAACGTAGATTTATTTTCTAACAATGTAATAAAATATTACATTTTGGAAAGAATGGGGATGGAATGTGAATTGACAGTTGTATTGAGTCCATTGGAGCTACTACTCTCTTTTTATTGGAATGCATTTGGGTTGGGTCAGTTTGGCTCTGCTACCTGCCGTTTCACAGGGATGTACTGAAAAACAGTGTCACTATTTTAGAGGAGGTACAATGGAATTATGCAATATAGTTGACAAAGGAAATTAATCCAGACAGTCCTATTTACATGCAAAATAATAGAGTCCATGAAATTGAAAGGCTACACATAATACTGAATTTAATTTTGGAGTCTTGTTTTTCCACACAATATACGTAATATGTAACTTAATTCCACAAAATGTCACTGAAATCAGAGCTATGAAGAATTTAAGGAATTAGACCTATAATGTAATAAGAAATGCATAGTTATGTTGGATAAATAGAAGTTGGGCATATCAGTCTGCACGTGTAAGGTTTATATCAAATGTTCTCCCAGGTACAAATAAGCTAGCTCTCAGGTATGCAGCTAAATGAATGCCAAGTCCAGTCCATTACAAGCTTGTGTATGTTGTGAAATGCAATATTGTACATTTCCATTGCTTCCTCTTTTACTATTTAGAAAAGAGTTTATGTTCAATGGTTACATCAGGATGTTTTCCAGTGTAGACCGTATAATAATGTGGTTATAGTTTTCCCAGCAGGAGCTGTCATGTAGTTCACAAAGAATCTCTATGCAGAAGAAAGCAAACCAAATTCGGGAGTCTTACAGTAAATTAAGTTTCCTCCAAATTCTTCCTGAGATTAGTTTTGGTCTGGTGAATATTGAATATTCCTTGTACTTAACACATTAAATATTCATCAACAAAAAGTGAGATAAAACACTTAGCGAATTGGTTCTGCTGAACCAAGTTGTATAACATGATGTTTTTGTACAAATCTCCTAAATAACTTCCTGCCCATAAATCCATCCACTGCTAGAAACAGGACTGTAGCTGCAGTAATAGAAAAGCTGATGCCAAGTTAGAGATAAGTATCGCAGAGAGCTTTTGTTTAACCTAACGCAGCTGCTCTCAGTTCCTGAAGAACCACCCCGATATTGGTTCCCTTGTTGCTTGTGAAAATATAAGTAAATAAGATGGTGAATTTAACAGCAGTGAGAATTTCAAAATACCTGTGGGGACAGAAGCTGAGGTAACGCACACTGAGGAACCAATGCTTTTTTTACCCCCGAGTAGAGCTGACTGCAGAAAAACTAAGGACATATTTCATTTACAATTGATGGTGTTGTTTAGCTTAGCAACAATTGGATTTCCTGTAAAGTCAAGGGAAATAGCAGTCTCCAGAACGGAGCCTGGCTAGTCATTTACCTTCATTAATTCTGGAAAAAATAATTATAAAGTAGTGCACAAATAGCAAACACTGTTAAGCTTGGGCATTGAAAATGGGAGCTTCTGGAAGCATCACAAAGCTTCACTGTTCTAGGCATTTACTGAGGAATATGGTAGTGTTTCCTTTCATGGGAATAGTATGCTTTCTTTTTCTGAAATGTGCTAATTTCCTTCATTTTAAGACCAAAATATTTGGTGGTCTGGTACTCAGTAAGAATCCTTTACAATCTCTTGAGGACTGTAGCTGGAATTGTGCAGGCTGTTCTCTTAGTTTTGAGCTGCAGTATAGTTTTCATCTGTTTGAATTTCAGAGATTTCTCGAGTTCACAGAATACAGAGATGTTGACATTTCAGTGAATATTTATCGCAGTCTCCAAGCTGGTTAAGATTTTTAACCCATAAAACATTGAGAATATTCAAGTATCATGAAACCTTTTTCTAGGCACAGGTGGGTAAATGCTGTGATGTTTCATGGGAGATCTGCTGGTGGGATTAACTTCTTTCATCTGGCAGCCTGGCTTCAATTGAGCTTGCAGTCTGAGGAACGTTAAGAAGTTTGGTGGAAAAAAGAATAATCCTTCCTATGACATTCAGGACTTAGAACAGCAGGCTCCCTCCGCTTAGATGAGATTCAAGATAGACCTAAATAATTGCTCTTGCTTCTCTGTAGCTCTTGTAAGGGAACTTATTATTAGTTGATGAAATACAAAGTGAAAACTCTGATTATTCTATAGGAATTTTCTGGAGAGGACTTCATCAGCTGTCTCTTAGTATGGAGAAGTGAAAAGAGACATATATGTTTTGTTAAGTCTTTCTGCCCAATGTATTGCATAAAGACAGACATATTTGTCTTCTCTAGAGATGTCCATCTGGGAAACAAGAAAGAAATGCAAGTTTTGAGCAAGGGTTTTCAGACCCAGGTGCTCCAGAGTTTAAATCTTGGTTCTGGCACAGGCTCTGGCATTTGCATCAAATCACATTGTGCCTTAGTTTCTCCAGCAGAAGAAATGTAGCACAATTACTGTACCTTAGACCCTAAATAAAAAGGCAGCATGGATTAAGATACAGCCTTGTTTTCTAGAACGTGGAAATTATTTCAAGGTGTTTAGGAAAGGAGCAGATTTAAATGTTCACGAAGGAACACGTGGCCAGACAGGCTGGAATTTCAGAGCTTGCCCAAGCCAGAGAAAAATGAAGGAAAAAAGAAAGCAGCAGCATGAGTATATGCACAAGTTTAAAAAACAAACCAAGAGATTTTTATATTTGATCAGCCAACATATAACGTCAAGGATCTGTTGGAAATAAAAAAACTGGAAATTTGTTGGTTTGGTACGTCTTGCCAAGACTCCAGTATAATGGGATTCCAGGCACTGGTTTTTTCACAGTAGTGACCAGGGAAGGTGACAGGAAAGGACAGGACCAACAGCCTAGTGACAAAGTGAAGGGAGGGGGAATGTCCTGCACAATAGAGTTCCAAAGGAGGGATGTACGAACGCAGCTGGCTTTCATTTGTGTCATCCAAAACCAGTGCAAGGCAATAATCTACCAAGTTTGGTGCCAAAGATGAGGAGGCAGAGCTAGAGATCTTTTGGGCTGTACAGAAACTGGGGGGGGGAAGGTGCTGGTAATACTGCCCATGGAGCTACAAGGGCAAACTTACTGTTCCTTTAAACTACAACTAGAAACTGAACGAGAGATGGGTTGAAGAAGGGTCTCATCAGAGGTGTTGCACAGACCTAGAAGAATGGCATTAAGGACACTAATGAGTATTTGCAATCTACTGGAAGAAAGGGGCTTCTTTTAATTTTGCCGTTGCTGTAGGATCCTGCATTTACTTTGGAGGCTATTGCAAATTTGACTGGATTTTCTCTGTTTTTTGGACTTTAAAGCAGATGCAACCAATCAGTACAGAAGGTTTAATTTCTTAGGGTTGCTTCATGCTCCTTAGTTTATTGTTGAAGTACCCAGCATTTCATCCTCCTTCCTAAGTGAGGTGATGGAGGCTCAAATGGGGTCGCAGTGGTGCTCTTGGGTAGCAGAACAATGAAACGCCATGATCTCCTGATTTCTCATCATGTGGTTCAACCACTAGGTCATTCTTTTCTATCTGGGAGCTTTTTATTTTCTTTAATGCCAAATCTGCACTCTTGATTTTTCAAGTGGCAGAGGTTTCAGGATTTAAAGAGCAGCATAATGAAGGAGACCAACTGGTGTGTTTTCGCTGTCATGGTAAATGCTAAAAGGAGGAATCTTCGCTCATTCCCAAACATAGGTTTAATTCTTTTCTCATTAGTATTCATACAGCATCAGCTGGGTCTTCATAAATGAGAAGAAGAGTGAATAAACAGCACATTTGTTTAGGGCAAAGATCAGAGGGGAGAGTAGAGCTGGAGATGCCTGGGAAGCGTTTGTGTAGGGAGCAGAGTGGCTGGGCTTCCATGGAGACAGGCAAACGGTCCACAGGCATCTTCAGGCCTTTGTGCTGAGGATAATGGGCAGCCCCACAGAAGCAAAATTGGAGAGGGGAGAGTTTGCAAAGTACTGGACCTTAAAGTAATGTCCATGACTAATTGGCTTTTAATTGGCACTACTGTTATTGTTATGGAAACTTCTAGCTGCAGCAAAACCCACCTGCTTCTGGCACTAAACAAATCTTTAATAATTCCTGACTACTCATAAAATAACTCTGAGGAATTACTTAGCTTCATGTTCATAGGCCTTTAACTAGTCTCTTTTAGAGACTTGTTTGGAGCAGATCAAACACCTCTGCGAATCAAACTAAGCTATAATTTATTTTAAAAGTGTATGACTTATGTTTTTTAACCAAAATGAGGTGTGATTTTTATTTTTGTACTGTTTTGCCCAAACTGTCAAAGTTCAGGGAACTCAGAATGGTTTCACTTTTGGCTTATTCCCTACAGGGAATGACAGAGTTTAGAAGGTGTGCATATATTTTTTTATTTATGACCTTTCATTTAGCATTCAGATCAAATATGTTTTCACACTGGAGCTAAGTGTCTGTGTAGGTTTTCTGAATACATGTCTTTGGCTGGTGTTGTAGGCTGTGAACTCCTCTCCAACAGAAATTGTATGAATGAATTTTCTATGATTGACTCAGATTTTAAAATGCTTAATCTCAGGTTTTAAATTGGCTTATCTGTAAAGCATTAAATATAAATTTTTAAAGTATGAATTGCTAGTAGCTATAATAAAGATGACTAAAAATCTTGGATTTATACTGCAATCAGTAGACGTTTGTAGCTAAAGAGCCTCTATAATACTTGTTACAGTTCTGGGAGGTTTCCTGTTATCAACTGATGATTTTTATTTTCTTGCCAAAATCACCATGCTCTAGGGAAACAAAAAAGTATCATATCGCTGATGGCAGTGTGTTTTCTTGTGGAATCTTTCCTTCTTTCTGCACATTGTATATGAAGAGGCAAATCTTGCAATGGTACTGTCACAGGCAGCAGAGTTATGCCTTTCTGTCTTACAGCACTCTCTTTATGATGACTTCAAGCATTTTTGAGACAACACCAACCTTTATGCAGACATAGTGAAATTACGGAATAGAGAGGTCCCTTTTGTTGTCCACACTGTCCCATTCCAAAAAGCAACTTTTGGAAGCTCAGACTGTTTGGGGGGAAATTGTTTTTCAGAAATTAGCTACTCTTGGTACACATCTTTCTTGTTCATTTGTCAGCTGTTTGCTTGTTACTCTGCTTCTTAAAATCTGAGAAAAATCTATTTCCTGGGTGGTATGTTTGTGTTCCTGGCTTTTTTGATTCTCAAAGATTTAGATGCAAAGATCTTCTGTTGCATATTGCTTTCCTGTGCCATTTGGGTTAAATTTCCCACAATCTAAATGTTTCTTAGGCTGATATTTTAGGCTTCAGGTAAGCAAGAATAACAGAAGTAAATGTGTTTCTAAAAGCACTTGCATCTCCTTTGTCTGGAGTGCTGACTGTTTTTAAGAGCTTTGAAGTACTGAACATGCTGCAGTCCATTGCCATGAATAAATATACAAAATAAAATTCATAAGAATTGTGAAGCTGAGTTTATGCTGGGCAAGCTGGCACTGACAACTGAGAATGGGGTCAGGAAGATCTTCCCTTTTGCCCTCTCAGTGCTCTCCCTGGCAAGGGCAAAAGCACAGGGAGCGGTGGCTTTGACAAATAGGAAACACCAGAGGAGCTTTTTAGGCCTGAAGGAGTAGTTCCAAATAAATTTGAAAGAAAAACTCCCTCCTTCCTACCATCTGTCTCCTTTAGCACCTTGCTCCCATTCTTCGTATTCTCATACCTGGTCCTGTACGCTCTTGTTGTGCAAGTGATGTGCTGCTATAAACTGGATTCATGAAATATCTCATCCCTCTCATTTTTGGAGAGAAGTTTATAATTTGGATCAGTGCACAGTCCTAAGAGTTGCATCTTTCAGGGGATGGCAAAATGCAGGCTGTGACAGGAGCGAGTGGGTGGAGAGACCTAGGTTTTACTGCGATTGAATTACACCCCGAATAGGGACAGTAGTTAAAGTGAGCATGGGAATTACAGCAACAGCAGACTTGAACATGGAGCGAGGAGGTGGGATTGGGTAGAGATAAAGGAACAGAAGACAAAATATGCAGAAGAAAGTGCTTAAGGGCCAAACACATTTTGTGAAAAATTTTGGGATGCTATCCAAGTTGTTGAAGTCTTGCCATTACTCTCCTATCAGTAAATGTTTGGGAAGACTGTCCACAAATTAGTTTCTTCTCCCTCCCTCCCCCCCCTCAAGTCCACATGGAGGATGATAATTTACTGTGCTGCCAGTTGCTCAGTTAACTCAGAGCAGAAATCTATGCAGAGAATGTAGAGAATCTGACCCTCTTGGTAGAAAACACAGATGTCATGATGATGCTACCTGATACAAATCCCTGTCTTTGGAGTGTATTTGGGTTTTTTAAGGTTCTCAACTTACAAGATGTCAGGAGGTTGCCTTAACCCCTGGAGTGTGTGTATTACAATATAGCTGTTGGTTGTAAAATTGGGGTCTGGTTTTCCTATGGGATGTTTGTCTCACTCAAAGCAGGGGATGAATGATTTCTGTGGATGGAAAACAACTTTAGAGAGGAGGAAACTTCTGCCAGGAGGTTCCTTTCTCATCTGCTGCAGAAGCTCTAAGTAGCGAATTGAGGTGAGACACAGGAACGGAATGGATAGTGTCCTTGTTAAAGCAACTAATCATTTATTTCAATCTAATAGTTAAGGCCACATTTACATTTAAGATCAATATCAGTGCATTAGGCAAGACCCATCTATCTACAAAATATGTGCTCTTATGCATGGATACACACACTCAAACATACATACATAAATTTATTACAAATAAATGACTAATTAAATCTGCATGGGCAGGTTTTGTTCTGTGACTTGCAGAATACTCT
>JAOXJM010000003.1:21925855-21956711 GCA_026413425.1 Tringa solitaria
AAGATCTTCAAGTCCCACTGTTTGGGTTTTTCCTTAACCTTTTTTGGCCTTGAAACTTTAGTTTACCATTATTAATAAACTATTACTCATTTGGTTGCTCAGTGGAAGATAACGTTTGATACTTAGGCTAAACAGATGAGGTAATTATAGAGCTTTTATAAATCCTTTATCTAGCTAGGGATTATATTGCACAGCAGTAGTTCTTGAGTATATCCTTGATGAATCAGACTGCTTTTTGTTCTGTGTGGGGTATTTTATGGTTAATAGTCACTGCACTATCCAGGAGAAACATACATCACTTTGGAATTATGTCATTCAGATATTCCTGCCTCTTAATGAATTCTTTTGTGACAAAATAAAGGAAATGATTTCCAGATGTTCCACTGGAATAAAGAAGTCTATTGCCACACCCTGCAAGCTAGAAATTCAGATACTTGCACTGAAAGTCTAGAGTTTTGTTGCATACAATGCAGACCTAAATAGGGTTAAAAAATGTAAGCATCACTTGTTCTCGATTGAAATATTAGTACAAAAGCTATTTGCTACGCTTACACAATTTTTTTTTGAAGTCCAAGTAAAAAAACCTGGATTCAACTTTCCTCCTAGTCATGGAAATCATAGATCCAATATTCCCTCTTCTTATACATGGTTCTGCTCTTGAGTCTCCCTTCCATATTGAAGAAATTATTTTAATTTAGTATAACTGAAGTTTGTGTTAAGCTGGCAATGTCATAATTATTCCAAATGCCCACAAGACTCAACAGAGTGTATGTGACTTGAGACTGGTGCTGGATCCCACAATGATGCCAAGCAGCACAGCTGTTTGTCTTAAGATACTCAGGGATGGCTGAAGGACCAGAAGGGCTTTATTCAGTGTTTTACTGACCCACTGACTAACTGTTGGTTAAATAACAGCATTTCCCTGCTACACCAATATGGCTAAACCTTTTCAGCCCAGAGAGCCAAATACAACCTTCGTGGACCTTCCCAACAGGCCACGTGGGTGCAGCAGTAATTGGGAGTAGCTGGTGATGTGCAGGTGAAATAAGATGACTTCTGTTGGTCCTCACACCATGAGCTGTTTGACATAAAGGCTCTTTGCCCAGCTACAGCAGGAGAGAGGGACGGATGGCATTGCCCAGTAGACAGGGTCCAGCCTGCGGGTTGCCACCTGAGTGCTTGGTTCAGACCCAGACTGCTTTCCACAGGAGACTACATCTTCTGGGTACCCTTCTCCAGGACAGGACATAGATCCTTCTGCCTGGAGTTTGCTGAAGGCTCTGTATTGGCAGTACCATGCAAGTCCATTTCAGACAAGTGGTGCCACCAGTTTACTTCTCCAGCTCATCAGGCAGTATGGGGCTGAAATGAGGCTGAAGCTCATGTCAGAACATGTTCTCACTCAAGATTTCCAGCTCTCTTTGCTTCTAGTCAGCAGACAGTCCCATTGGCAAAACCTCGCTTTGGTTTTTTTTTGAGATTTCATTTTAGCCTAGTCCATAAGGAATGTGAAAACAAACACCCACCCACCACCAACTACAAATGTATTAGTTGTGTGTATATTCTCCTAAGTTTGTTTGTCCTTCCTGATCTCCAAACTCTTATTTTTTTGAATTCTCTCTCTCCTGGTATCCTGACTTGTATCTTATAGAAAGATGCTTGAAGGCCTACAACCAAACACTAATAACTGAAATACTGTGAAATTCTAAAACTGACAGCTATGACCAAGTCAATTGATAAAAGCATATGAGCCAGATAAAGAGCAGCAGCAGACCTGTGTTGCTGCAGATAGTTTCCTTCTGCCATCGCTTGTACAACAAACTAACCCCCTCATGTATTCCTTCACGTAGACCTGTGCTGTTTAACCCCAAGGAATCCTTTTGTTGTCTCCTGTGTGCTAGGGTATATGGCAGTAAAGATCAAATGCCCAGTCATCCTTTTAATGTCTCTTAGATAAATCTTAAAGAGAGTCAAGGAATACTTATCAGCAGGGTGGGAAGATCCTACTGAATTCAACCCTCAGAGCGTAAAGTGTCTGATAAAACACTGGTTTTTGGTTCTGTTTGATGTATACAAAACTTTAGCTATTACCGAACATGGTATAAACTCTGAAAGTGCCTATTTACTGGCATGTAAGTTCCTTTAGGACTTATCTCAGAGCTTCACAGATGTAGAGGCTTGTGGATTTGGAGTGTCAGAAAAGGGAGATGGCTCACCTAACAGTAACATCATGCCTTAAGCTGGCTGCAGGTTATTTCTGACCAGCATTTCCTAAGCCTTTGGGAAAATATGACATTAACATATCTTAACAGAAGGGGCTGCAATCATTGATTTGGCACCTAAGAGAGATTTTTCTGAAGCTCTCAGAGGACAGTTGCAGAAAGACCTGTCTGGTCGGGTGGTCCCTGCAAGTTCCCAGGTTCTTTACACAGGAGACCTGTCCTGTGGCTACTGCTGAGCTCAGAGCACAAAGGGGACGCGTAGCTACTGTGGGACCTGAAGTGTCACTGCCAACAACCATCTGCTGTGAACGTGGGGAAGTCGCAGCTTCCATGTTCCTCAGATCCTCTATCAGGAAACGAGAATAACAATTACCTCATACTGTTGTGTTTTCTGTTTCGGTGATGTTTGTAAAAACATCCTTGGGTCATTACAGAGAGCTATTTCTTTATTAGATACTGTATAATTCTGTGAGCTCCTTCGTATTTAAGCTCTCTGCCTGCTACTCTGATGCTTTTTTGAAATAGTTTTAGGTTTCTTGAAAGCAGCCCGTCTTTTGCTTTCTCGAAGACTTTATTGTGCTGGGAGGTGACTTGCAAAAAATAACACTGCCTTTACGGTAATCCCAAATTAATCACTTTCCTTCTGAAATGTTCACACGTTATTTGCCAGTTCATAGAGATCAGGAAAGATTGCCGAGTATTCCTGCATTTATTAGGGCCCTAGATATATTTTTGACAGCAAATAGAGCAGCTTTTATTGAATCTTTCATTGATAATATAGTTGAATAAGAAATGTTATTTGGAGGTAGAAAAGCAAGTGGCAGAAATGTAATGTAACCATAAGTAGCTGCTCCCTGCGGGTAAGAACTGAGTCTTGATGCTGTATTTCTAGCCCTCTGCCTCACCTGCTTTCTCCACGGGGAAACCTCTCCTTCTCTCACCAGAACCTCCAGTTTCTTTATACGATGAACCTCAGCCCAAACAGGTTTGCATTGGATTTATCACCAAATTTACTTCATCTAAGTTTAAACTTTACAGAATATCTTTCCTCCTACAGCAGAGCACTTAAGCAGGTGCATCATTTTCACCAAATTTGCAATCTTACTGACATAAAACCAGTTTAACTGTGTTTTAGTTTCACTGCATCAGTTGCAATCCTTATATAAAGTTACACACCTCCCCAGACTTTTACTAAGTAAAGATTTCAGTCTTTCTTGAAATAACTGACTTGATCCAAGTTCGGGTTATGTTTTATACAAGTTCATTGAACAGCTTTCCTCAAGCTTTTGCTTTAGAAGCCATTTTCAGCTTCTGTAATAGGATTATACTATATTAATTTCCATGATATTCAGTAACATAAAATTGAGATTCACGTGGGGCTTAGGCAATCTCTGGTACTGCCCTGGAAAAAGCACCCTCTTCTATCAGGTAAAATAGTCTGGAATTTGCAGGGTGGCCATATTGATCATTGAAGGTTTGTAGAAAATAAATTAATACAAACATTTACTGGAGGAAAAATGCTATGCGTAACTTGTTTCTCTCTCTTTTTGAAGAACTAGATGCCATAAATGTAGGACACAGGTCAATGTAGGGATATATATAAAAACTCCAGCTTTTGCAGATGACTTCCAGTAAACAAAATATGGTATTTCAAGGTACTGTAGGCTAAAACACTTAAGCAACTAGACTATGGGAATAAGTGTACATTAAAAGACATTTCAGAAGTGTAACTTGGGCACACATAGGCCAGCAAAGACAGAGACTGAAAATGTAATCACGGTCATATTAATGTTAGCTGAATTCCTGGCAGTGGGCAGTGTTGTTTGATACTCATGGATTATCGGCCAGGTCTTGATGGCTTCCCATTTCTTGAGATGTTAGTGCACTATTAAGGACACTTCTCTGATACCCTCTCCACATGCATATATTTTTATAAAATATGGCTGTGATTTTTATACCATCGATAATGGTCTCTATTAGGCAGGGTAAAACCTAGTGGTGGTGTCATTTATCCAGCCCTGATACTATACAGCTGGGATAATGTTCTAAAATTGCATGGACATAGACCACCCTTCAGAGCTGCCCAGGGTGAGGTGTGTTCCCTATTAATTAGGACAGTGGTACGATGAATGGTAGGACAATGGTGCCAGGACAGGAGCCCTTGAAAAGAAATATAATGTAAGTGGTAATAAGACTTCTTTTTGCAGGACAAAGGAGCAAGTAGATTTTATTAGCAACTTATAATAAATCTAGTGCCATCCCTGCCATGCCCTCTGCCCTGCATCTTTTCAACTACATTTTAACTGAACAAGCAGAAAAGTTGATTAAGCAAGTAGTTACTGCCCTGGAAATTGCATATAGATTATTTAACAAGGGTATGAAAAATTGAAACCAAACCACCTTCCATCCTTCCACAATGCCTGCGGCTCAGTCTCTCTTTGAAACACTCAGCCATCCAGCAGGACTGCAGTACTTGGGGGGAGTAAATTTCATCCAGATTCTGTGGAGCCTAGCAGGCTTTCAGAAACCAGAAACAGGCACTAAATTATGTTGAAAAACATTAAGTGCACTTTCTCCTTTTGTTTTGGATTTTCTAGCTCCACAGCCTAGAGATGTAGATGTCTAAAGCAAATCAGAGCTACCTTAAAGGTAACTGAAGTGATGTGAAGACCACTTCTCAGAGTGATTCTGTTTCGGCTGCTCTACATTTATGATATTACAGAACTCACTAACATTAGGTTATAAAAAAGGTACATTATGTAGGTAAGATCTTTAATCACACATAGGTTCAGTGCTGCTGTGCCCTCCTCCCTGCGTAACGGCTACTCATATGTGGACATCACAGGCTGCAGTGCACCCCCACGGCTCCTCTCAGGTAGGAGAAAAAATAAATGAGGTGAAGGAGAGACAGGCAGATGGAAGCTGTTACTAGGAAAATTCCACATAGGAAGGTTGGGCAACTGGGATTCATGTTTTCCCAATCAACATGACTCTAAATTATTCTAATTAAGGACTCCCTTCTGTGCTGAGCTGGATGCAGTTTGTCTGTGGGCTCACAGTTACCCCAGGACACAGCGCTGGTCCCATCACGTGCAGCCCCTGCCCTCAGTAGGAGCCACACAGTGGGCAAAGACTTCTTTTGGACAATCTTACAGGTATTTAGAAACACATACTTCCTTTTGTTTTCATAGAGTTTCCTCAATAGATTTCCACAGGAAAAGAGGGAAATCTGTATGAAAAACAGGAAGCAGTTCTCAGAAGTTCTCTGTAATGTAGCACTAGGAGGAAGACTTAAAATAAATGCAGTTGTTTGAAGCGATAGGTGATACCAGTTATATTATTTTATGGTAAACACAAGGATTAAATTTAACATCATAGGGCTGTAGTAGAATTAAAAACCTCAGATATTTATAAGAATGCATTTAGCCTTTCATTTTAGTTCACAATAGGTGACAAATATTTAAACTTCTGCAACCAGCTTTTTACAGCATATTTTCTATTTCCACTTTTTTGCCCTGGGAAACTGTTTCAGAAAACTTTTCATCTGCCTCAGCTTTGGATAAGGTCCCAAACTTTCTAATGTTTGTCTGTTCCTCTTGCATCCAATATGAGGCTTCATCTTTTTCCTTGGCTTTTTGACGTTCTACAGTACAGTTTCAATTCCTGAGATTTATGTATTAGAAGAAGAAAGACAATTTAGGATAAAATTTGACAAAATTTCACATGCAGAAATACTTCTTAAAGAAACCATTCTAGAAATGTCTTCCTTTCTGATCCATCTTGAAACTTCCATAAAGTTTCACATGTCATGGAGAAATTGTTTAACTTTTACTGTGAGTGCTGAAAAGGGGTGAAGAAGTTTGTAACTCTCCACCTTAAAATCAAGTATAGTCAGACTAGGAGAATGTTCCAGTCAACTGCTGGCTCCATTAGGAAGCTTAGTAGCTGATGTAGGCTCAGGTGTGTGGAAGCAGCTCATTAGAAAACGGGGATATAGCAGGTGGGATGACAATTTTTGAGGAAGAAACCCTTAAATTTGTAAATCCTTAAGAAGAAATTTGAGTCTAATTTTACTGTCACTTCCTATATTTAATGAAGCCAAACTTCAGGAGGAAGATGGATTTGACCTTTACAGTATGTGTTTGCATTTGAGAATGTTAGGGATGATATATTCTGTGCTCATTTCTAATACAGAAATAGGTAAAAAATGAAAGCAGAATGTGTTCCTGAGTTTTACTGCCAGGCTTTTGGTAATTAGTAACATGTTCCAAGAAATGTTCAAAATAAAAATTCAAAATCCTCACAATCCAGAAGCATCTAAAACAGAGGCCTTTTATCCACACTACTTGGCTGTCAGTGCTGCTGTGACAGTTGTTAAAGCTATACTAGCTACAAACCAGAATTTTATGGTAACATTTCAGGCATGGCATATTACACTTTTAAAAGTTTCCACTAGAGTGAGTGAGAAAGGCTTTGTAGATCTGGAATAGTCCCACAGGAATGAGAGCAGAGCCAGGACTGATACGGTGCCGTGTTTCTGGGCTTCTTGTTTAGTCCCACAATTAATCCTGATGGCGTTTGTTCTGCTTGAGCTCCAGCTATGGGAACAGACTGGAGTTTGTCAATATATCTCTCACAGAATCTAAAAGTGCTGTTTCATCTGAGATGATAGACTTAAAAAAAAACACCCCCAAACAGTAGTAGGTCTTTGTAGTGAATGTAGATTTTTTTTTTCTTGGTTTTATTTTCTATGGATACTTTAAACAGCTAAATGGGAAGGAAAAAATCAATAGAGTATTTGCCAATTACAAGACTTGTATTGTTAAGCCTGAAATCTATCAGGAGAGACCCTTCCCCTCCAAACCATCAATTATGGGTCTTAAAATGATCTTGGTTGTACTTATTTCTTGAAGGGACTTGCTACAGTCTTTCATTATGGGATCATTTGCCGCTCTGTAGTGTGCCATGTTCGGTAACCAAGAGAGACTCCAGTAATCCTCTGTGAGTGACCTTCTCTCTACTGTAGTGATTAGACTGGCAACAACAGCCAAAGGTAGGATTTAACATGCTGCGCCTGCATTTTTGACTGTAAATTCCTTGAAGTAGGGCATGAGTACATTAAACATCATACATCTGGAGGGTCATTTAAAAAAAAAAAGATGCTGGCAGTAAACTCAGCCAGCTGTACATTTATGTCCTCCAGGGATTAATGATAGCATCCCCATGAGCATGCAGAAGTCTGGTTTGCATTATCAAAGGCTCATTGAATTGCATTCATCCTGGCCAGAACTGGGACATTTAGGATAAATACTGTTTATTTTCAGGTCCCCATCTATCTGGGAATAGAAATGACCTTAGTTTCAGATGTAAGAGCCACTATTAATGCTTGTTTGAGAAGTGAGAGGCTCCAGGTTTGATGAAGGGTCCAAGCTGGTAAAAAAAAAATATAAAAAAATGTGGTGCATAAATTTCATTTTCTAGCAGAAGCATTTGTTTAAAATGCCAGATCATTCCCAGATCTCTAGTTATAACCCAAACACATCATTAGTAACAAAAAGAAAGGATTTATCACAGGCAGATCTGTTTCAGATGACTTTAAAACCACGTCATTCACAACTGCCTCTAGCAACCTTCAGGTGTCTGTACTGGTGATGACAGAGAATATCTTGTGGTGAGATTTCTGGCAGCAGCTCTAAAAATCGTTATTTAAATATTCTTATCAGAATAATAGGAATTTAGGCTTTTGGGTCCATAGCAATGTAGGAGGAGCCTGATGGCCTGCATACAAGTTCCCAGTATCCCTGAAGACCACTGTTTACTTCAGTTCTTAGAAAGGCCACACAGGATCAAAGGTTACTTTGGAGTGTATCATTACTGTTTAGTAAAGGGCTTAGCACAATCTTGACCCATGGCACAACTTCAATGCCTGCCTTTATTTCAAAAGAGTTTCTTGTGTGCAGCCTTTTAATCAGGTCCAGGCTGTTTGAGTCTGTGGAAATGTTTCAATTACTTTATTTTCCAACCTAGACTGTGCGAGATTCTAGGAAATAGAGGTTTTTTTTCTGGCAGTCCTGGTTCAAGGACATTGACAGTCTACTTTTATTCAGTTGAATGTATAAAATAACTTTCCTGTTGGAAATGATACCTAGATGTGGGACTCTGATAGCTGGGCTGTTAGAACAGGAGCGGCTTGTTTAACGTGGCTGCTTCATGCATGTTGCACTATTGATTGTGACTAACCCATGTTTATAGATGGAGACAGTTGGATATTGTTCACTGTATCCTACTTTCCCAGTACGTATCTGGAAACTCCACGGAGCCATATCCATCACACTTGGAATTTTGGGGTCTGTTACTTATGCAAGTAACTCTATTTGTTTTCAGTAGCAGGGAAGGGAGTCCACAGTGACACTGTTGCTCAGGAAATAATGAGGTTGTGCCAGTACATCCCAGTCTGAGGGATCTGTGCTACTGGTATGAACAGGATTTATGTGACTTACTCATGCTGACATCAGCATGACTTCCTTGATAACTCAAGGGGCCTTGAGCTGATACCTCTGTGCTTAGGAAATCGAAATTGAATTCTGCTGCTGCCATATTCTTTTGGCTCAAAACCTGGGAGATCAAACAGGGTTTTATCTCCATTCTCCTAGAGCTACTACTTCAAAGAAATGTATTGTTTTCCTGTATTTCACATTGCCTATGTAAAAAAAAGATCAAAAATAGCCTAAGTTGCAGAAGGACTGAGGATTTCCCTGTACAAGTCTAAACCCAGAGACATGACTGTAATGGGATGTAACTCCCTATACTTGTGCATTTGGAGTTCATAGCAAATATCTCCTAGTTTGTCTGCCCACTGTCCTGTCTGTTAAGCAGATATAAGCTTGTGTGAAAACTAAATTGTGATTAATGCTTACAAAAAACCCAAGGATAATGTGACATTCACCTTCATCTGGTTTTTATTGCGTTCTAAAATAGAAAAGACAGTTTTTTGGAAGGACTGATTTGAATTGCAGAAGTGACTTGAAGCAGAGGTTGTTTATCAAATTGAGCGAGGACCCAGTTATTAGTAGTATTTTTAGTTCCTGTGATAAAAATGGTAATCAACTTTTCATACTTTCTTACGCAGAGGGAAGCCCACAGGTTGGAGCTTCAGCATGTAGAACCCAAATTTGAGATCATAAAAATGGTATCAGTGGCTTGATTTAAGCCACTCAGAGCCTGGTCTGAGTATGATTCATGATGTTACATCACCATTCCATATAATAACAAGTTGCAGAAATCCAAAAAAAATGTAAGGCTTACAAGTATGTATTGAAATGGATATAAGAAGGTAAGAACTTAGGAACAACCACGCTATGCTTAGAGTTTCATCTTGTCCACTGTCGTGTCTCTGACAGGGACCTATAGTGGATGCTTCAAAAAAGAAATACAGGCACAGAGCAAGCCTAGAGGAATCTCTTCCTGGGATTCAATAATCAGCATTTTGAAATTTCTACACACAGCGTGTGCATATGGGCTTCTGGGGTGTTTTAATGGACGTATAAATGCTTATCCTTATAGACATGTAAAAGTTTATCTGAGTAAACAGTTTCACAATTTCACAGAGCCGTATCATTAATTTTGACAGTGTTATTCCTCCCCATTGTGAATGAGATTGTTGTGGTTAAATTGTGCGAAGTGCCTGTTTTCTCTTCAGGTTGGCTCTTTGCGCACTGAAAATCCTGGGGTGGGTTAGAGCCTGTTCCTCTAAGAGACTCCCCAGCAGCAGGCAAAGAGCTGACAGTAATTCCTGGTGAGCAGACAGACCACCTCCACTCCTTGCAGAACAAGAAAACCCAGCTCCGCTTATGTACAGCGCATCTGAAGGCCCCAAACGTCTCAGGATTTATGAAAGAAATAATATTTTACTGTTTCCAAGCTCTGTCTATTGCTCTGGTTCCACTGAACTGTAAAGCCTGCAGCCCAGCAGACCAAGTTTTACTTGCAGAACAGCCTTCTTGCCACGGGTGGGATTAGTTGACAGGTTTTGTTGGTTTCTATGAGGAAAACTAGATTTTGCACTATAGTTATGGTGCTGCCCTGTTCAGCGCTGCTCTTGTTGTTGACTTCTCATGTCGTGACATTATTACAGAAGAAAAGATAAGCTGAAAAATCTTAAGACATTCACGAGATGGTAGCTTGAAAGATACTCACTTTCTACTTCTTAAAAATCTCCCAAAGATTCAGTGCCTGTAATTCTTTACAATTTTTAGGGTTTGTTCATTTTTAAATAATAAACATAGTGATGGTACTGTCACTAGCAACTGCAGCTTCTGTGGAACCCTATGGATTCCCTCCCTTCACGTGGCTGTTCCGGCTGACAGAGGTGATTTACTCCTTCCTGCTGTCGGAGGACTGAGTACCAGCAGGACCTGGGGATGATTAGCACTTCTCCAAACTATACCTGGTGTTCTCCAAGACATTCTCTAACCTAGATAAGAAATGCTGAAATGAAAGCAATGTCATTTTGAGGCATCTTATTTGACTTTTCTTCTACAAGATGTATAAAACCAAAATAAGACCTTACAAACTTCAGAGTCGTTTCTCAGGAATTGGTCCCATGCCCTAGATAAGACCTGTTTGATAGCAGTTTGAGATTCATACTGGCATTATGCTTGAATTTAGATTATTTTAATAAAATGCTTTTTTGTTCCCTGTGGGTCCGTGGCCAATTGAAAAGTGCTTGAGAGATCGATTTTTAGCATCATATATAAAATGTAGTAAAAAACATACACGAGTTTTAGTAGAGCAGCACATGCTGTTACATATTTATACTTCTTTGCCAGCATATCACCTATAACAATGGGAAAAAGCTCCCTAAGTTAAAAGCACACAACAATCCATAAAGGAAAACTGTGGGGATTAGACCTGCGACTTCGTAATCTGATAAAATATCGTTTATTTTTAAAAATTAAATTTCCTGAAGCAGAAAACTACAATGTGGTATTTATAAAACTGGTGAATTCTCCTTGTAGAACAGAATAGTTCAGTTGGAAGGGACCCTACAGCGATTATCTAGTCCAAGTGTAACTCTTCTAAATTATTGTTTGCTTTTAAAACTGTGTCTGTATTTGATATTCACGATGGAGTTCTCTAGAATTCATAGCATGTGTCTTCTCCAAAATATACGTGTATGTGAGTAGATTTTAAATGAGATTTTTCTTAATAATCTAAACAGGTCATTTCATCATGCTCCTTTATCACATATACATTTATCTAGGACTAAAATATTCAGGATACAGCCTGTATTTTATATCTCCGGTTCTGGCAAGTACACAGTAACCTCTGTAATAATAGGTTTCTGAAATAACAAACATTAGTGTCAGAGTTCAAAATATACAGAAGTCCTTGGCTGCATTTGCACAGAACAAAGGAATAACATCTCTTAGGCAAAGTTACTTTCTCATCTTACTGTTTAAAACAGAATAGTTATTATTCTGGCAACATGAATTATTACAACGGTTGAAATAAGTCTAATAGTACAGTTTGAGTGGTCATAGTATATTTATTAAGAAAAGCCTACTGCTGTGGGAGCAGCAGTACTATTTGAAATGAAAAGCACTGTGTGCCTGAGCAATGCTGTTGGGCTGCGTTTCGGGTGACTGCTTCGCTCAGGATTATGAAGTGACTCATGCAAGTGGTCTGAATGTGTGCCATATATTTAATAATTTGTATGGTGTCATCCGCTTAAGCTTTCTGTTTTATAGACAGCATCTCAGCCTGATTCTCTTCCACTGTATAGTCAGGCTATACCTTGTTTTAAAGGAAAAGAGGATTCCCCATTAATAAGTTTTAGAATATCTTCATACCTTTTTTCAATGAGATCCAACGTTTTATTTCTGCCTGGACTAGAAATGAGAAAAATCCCCCTTTCCAGGGCTATAGAACACCCTTTTCTCTCTCTGGCAGCCCCGACAGTGTGAGGAAACCATGTTAGACATGCATTTATGGGCAGATAGGGGTGAGGCACTTGCATATGCATGGAGAATGTAAGGTATCACACAGTCTGTATCATTTATCAGACAGAATCTTTAACATTGCCCATATCTGCACATACCAAGCAACCTGGAGTGAGGTGAGAAAATGTAAACAGAGGAATACCAGCATTTGTCCATGACAGACGGCTGCAAAGAGCACACAGGCCAAATAATTGTAAATGTTAAAAGTACATATTTTATTTCTGATAAACATACAGTATTTTGAAAATGCTCTGCTTTCCCCCGGCTCCCTGCCTGTGTTGATAACCATCAGGCCAACACTCTTACAAATGATCTTTTTCAATTATGCAGGGAAATATTTGCTGTGCCAGCATGTCAGGAACTCTAAGCCTAGCTTTTCAGATTAAATTTTGCTGTAGGCATGAACGGATAAAAAGGATCTTTGCAATATTGGTACGGCTGTCTCTTAGACAAAACCTGACATCTACATTGAATGGGGTGTGCTGGTTTCCAGCTCAGTGGGGAACTTCTCTGGTTTGAATGGGAATGAATTAAGTGATTTGAGAGTGGACAATAGGCATCCCTCAAGCAGAGTCTTGAATGTGAAATCATGACCTGAAGGCAGGGAGGTGTGCAGGGTTTTGTCACACTAGGTTTTGGTTGGACTCTTCATCTATCTAATCCCATGTCCTACTCATCGCTTCCCACAGGCAGATGCTTATGAGGAGTGTTTGAGAAATCCTGTGGGGGGTTGTTAATGGGGGAAGGTTTCATCTAAAGCTGAGAGAGTTTGGCTCTCACACTGAAATAGAGGGTTCAGAGATTTTCCAGAATTCTAGCTAGCATTTATCACTATAACTCAGAAATCCTTTTTGCCATGTAACTCAGAAATTCTTCTTGCCAGAGTTCATCCATTTTAAATCCTGGTAATATCCAGGTATCGGGAATATTCTGTAGCAAAGGTACTTCACCACCTTTCGTTGAGATGCACAAAGAATTAAACAGCATCTGTGAGCTTGTAGTTCATCTTTTCCTATCTTAAAAGTAATTGTAGAACCATTAACTAACATTGGTAATAGCTGCCTACTTCTGTGGTCGTTATAATCTTAACTTTTTAGACAGGAACACTGATATGATGGGAAAATGTTAATGATTCTTCCAAAGCTACAGCCTGAAGTCTGAGTCAAGGCTAAGCTTAGAGTGTGGGTCCTCTCCAGTTGTAGGTGTGGGAGGTAAGACTGATTTTTCAGAGCAATAACCTGGGATTCTTGCAGATGAAGACAAGGTCATTTTAAAGACGCTCCTTATATCTAACTGTATTTTGTTATTTTGTGTATATTAATAGTTCAAAGAGAATACTTACACATGCATTTCCCCTGATATTCACACATCCTATTGCACCCTTAGTCCTTCCCTGGCCTTTCACTGCAGTACGTGTGTAGGTTTGCTTGGTGACTCAGGCAGAGATGTCATCTTTCTATTTAATACCTGCTAAGGTTTGTGTTGTGTTTTTTTTTTTAAATTGGTATTTTAGTTGCTTGCTTAATCCATGTAACCTTTCATCAAGCAAAGCACCTCGCAGGGAGGTTCTCCACAGCTTGCTTTACCCGCTGTGTTAGAACCACGTTTTTCTGTCTGCTCTGAACCTCCCCCTTGCTTTCATGTGATGACTCATAGTTCTTGCCTTGGAAGAAACCAAACAGTTCTTCCCTATTCATCTTCTTGATCTCGATGAAAACTTTAAGACTTTTTTTTTTTTTATCTTTCCTCAGCTCTTTTCCACATCTTTGAGTGGCTAAAGTAGTTTCCATGCCTTTTTTTTTCCCCCCACGCTTGTTGCCTTTTCTGTGCCTTTTCCAGTTTTATTCTGGCTTAGGTGGAAGGATCACAATTTCCTTTCTCTGATACAGGTGTTCTGTGAATGTGCATAATTATTTTGTCTTGTTCTCTATTTCTTTCCTAATAAATGTTAATATTATGTTTGCTTTCCTCACTGCAACTCAGCAACTGAACAGATAGATTCCTAGGGTTATGAAGCTCGAAGGCATAATTCCCTAGCAGTTTATAATAAGCTCAGAGTCCAGCACTGTACCTGTTCCACTGAAGCTGGAACTGATTTTTGAGGTTTTTTTCTCTCCCCACCCCTCAGACTGCATCAGTTTTCATTATCACAGTTAACTATCACCTGCCACCATCCAGGCTCTCAGTATCCCAAGATCATGCTGCAATTCTTCACAGCTGATCCTTGGTTTTAACATCTTGGATAATTGAGTAATTTTTTACTTTTTGTTTTCATTATTATTATATTATCTAGAAATCAAATTATAATCACATTATTGTAGCTTTCTTTACCACTTGATATAAAATGTAATTCTCCAACTAAAATACAAACCAAACAAAACAAGTTTTCAAGCACTAACCAGGCAGACGAACAGTCATGGTTAGAATTAGGATAAAACTGAAGTTCCGTGTCCAGCTCCCCCTCAGTGAATATTCTGATTGGAATCCAAGCTTTGTGATTCAAATGCACTTGCAGTTGAGACATTAATCCAATTACTGAGGTGGAACTTTACTGCTTTAAATTACAGAGATTAATTCAGATTCACCTCTGAACTATAGTATCTTCTGTGGTCTTTTTAATGAGGTAGAAGCATCTTGATATGACAGGGTACCCTGTCTTTTAACATCAGTTGATATTTTTAAAACATAAAATCAATAATGTGTATCATCCAGTAAGTACATTAATGATGTGTGCAGTATGCATTTGTTTAATCAAGAAGGAAAAAAAGCACCCTTTAAACTTACGGATACACAATCTAAGCCACTAATTCTTTTTATACCTGTTTTATAGTGCTCACCTCTGACCTGGCCCTTTGTATATTATATTTTGGGCCACATCATGATTTTACAGTTCCATTTATAAGGTGATGGGAAAAAAATCTAGCATTTTCTTAAGCATGGCGAAGACATGTATCTTCCCCGGGTCCCGGGAGGAGTGTTGTCTTTGAGAAGGTGCCTTATTTTAGGGTTGGTTAAAGCGCAAACCAAACATTCAAAAGCATTGGTTTGCTTAACTTCACCAAAAATAATAAATACCCGCAAGTGAACTGGGGCCTCTGCGTGCTGAATTGATGGATAATTCATAAGCCTGCTTTTAAAAACAATACAGTACATGGTTTTCTTTCCGTATTTCAACAGCTCTCCCAGTTCACATTCATCTTGCCTATTGTGAGCTGTTAAACCATTCTCCCTCCAACACAGAACTTCATTAAAATTAGCCATTCTCGTTGCCAGTATTAAAGCTTTATTTTGAACCAGTTCTCTGACCCTTTCCGAAGCCTGAGTTTCCTGAAGCTGAGATAGTTCAGCTCTTTGTTATGCTGGTCATCCTACTAATCCTGTTCCCTTTGACAAAGATCAGTATCCCCGCGTTACAGCTGGGTTTATGCCTGCAGGATCCTTCCAGGCTGTGTTTATCCATGTAAAAGGAAGGGGGTCTGTCTTCCCACTGTGGCTGTTCAAGCACGGGCCTCTGTGGTAATGAAATGAGGGCAGCCTACAGCTGGGTGTTGTCTGCTGCCTTCGGATGGGCCCCCTTTTTACCACTCTCAACAGCCTCTTGTTTTGTTTTGTATAAACTATGCGGTTTCATCATTCATTCTGACTGTTTGATTTAAGCTTCCATTCCCCGGGTCAGAAAAAGGCTGGCGAGGGAGGAAGGATGAAAGAAGGTGACAATTTGACAGCTCCTTTTTCACGGTAATGAGCAGAACTGCTCTTTCTTTCCCTGCTCCTGTTCCCCATGGCCTTTTCTTTCTTTATAGGGCCACATGAAGGGAAGAAATTGCCGGTTCAGCTCTGCCTTCTAGGCACCGACTAGATAAACTGGAGGGCTCAGGGTGTCTTTTGTGGGCTCTGCCTATGGAGTCATTGCTTTGTTTAGGGGTAATTTTCTGTTTGTTTCCTGTACATAAAGCCAGGTAAATGCAGATTAATAGAATTAAAGTTTTGCCTTGAATACATGAGGCAGCAAAGCATCATTTACTTCCTGCTGACTTCTGTGCTGCCTGTCACGCTCCTTCACAAAACAGAACTCCATGAATTTAGCTGGTCCACAGGAGTCTGCCACAGAAAAGTTCACTTTGCTTCGAAGAGGAAGAAATATTTGCTACCTTTCCAGCATTAATAACCCTGTTATGTTCTATAAGCAACATCTTTTAATAAAGAGGCAATTTTAGATTGTAAGTCATCTATATCCTAACTAGAAGAAAAGACTTCTCGGTGCTGTTTGCAGAAGCAGAGCCTTAACTGATAAGGGCTGGAGAACTGCAATTTCAGTGTAAATGACTTTTAATTCTTCACATGTGCCAGGCCTTAGGCATGGACAGCTTCTCTGGTTTATATAAAATACAGATCTAAACAGCTCAAAACTCTCAGGATTTTAGATCTCTAATCATGATTATCTGATGTGAATTCAGAGCTTAGATCGTTCATATACCGCATAGTATCTACCTAAAAAGCTTTAAATTTATTTACTTTTTAAAGTTTCTTATTTTTAAATGCATCATTTGGAAACTGTAACTCATGAACAAAAATAACCCAAACCACAGACAGCAAAGCAGGTCGGTAACAAGAGAGAGGGAACAGAAGAAAACACCACACAAACAGCAGGAAGGACATTATACTACAAAGAACTTTTGTTTTAACAAGGGACAAAAAGTAGCAAGTGGTAGATTGAGAGCACAAGAACAGACCCAGTATATAACTCTTCTGTAGAGAGATCAATCATAACTTTTCTGAAAGATATCAACCCCCTGGCTACACTGACAGGTCTTTCATTCCGAGTCGGTGCATTCACCTGGGAATATTCTGCCGGTGATGGTCATATTTCACAGCCAGGAGCCTTCTCCTTCTGCAGAACCAGGGCTGCAGCAGTACAGAGATACACAGTCTGGCAATTTCAGCCAAGGGCATTCTGATTTTTGGTTTTCTTATTGTTTTGTCTCTCTGCTAAAGGAATTGTCCCTGGGGACTGTGGATAGCATTGGAAATTAAGCAGAGCTCTGTACATTCATTAATGGAAACACAGATCTTTCAGACTAAAGACCAGCTTCTCTCATCACTCTTGCTTATAACGGTTCAAATCTTTTCTGGGTTTTTTTTTGGTTGGTTGAACTGGGAATGTGAATAAAAAAATGTTTCGCATCGAAGGAAACTGCCTTTTCAACATGAAATATTTCATTTTGGTTTAATTTCTTTTTTTATGTCTTAAAATAGTATATTGAAATTCAGTGGAGCTACATTGACTTCATGTTATTTGGATAGGAAAAAACAAAACACTCCAGCAAGAAAATGTCCAAATTATAGACCATAATTTTTCTCCTTTTCCTTTTATTTTCGTCTATGTGAAATCTCGCCTGAAGTAACTTAAATATGCAACTAGTTTAAACTGTTTCCAGACTATATTTTTGGAGGGTAAACTATTCAGCCTTTGTACTTTGCCTGGGTCTAAATTAAATCAGAGCAGTTGCTGGAGGTGAGTGGTCCATCTGTTTACCTCATTTATGCCAGTTCTGTCAGGCCACCGAATTAGTACACTACAAACCGCCCTCTTTGGTGTCCCTTTGTTCTGCAGTACAGAGTATCTATGAGATCTGGGCTTTTAAGGGTATGCCTGTGTTGGGCAGCGTAAAATCAGTTGAATTAATTCCAAAGAGGGGGTGATTGTGCTGTGTGGCTCTGTGGAACTCAGATACGGGGCGCTCAGATGTCCTGCTGATGCAGCACTCCAGAGTGGGCTCACTGGGGGTCAGGACATCGCTGCACAACAAAATACAGCTGTACCCCCAACTTCATAGAAACTGTCAGAAACACCTCTTTTGGGTATCTTTTGAAGCTGAAACGGGTAGCATAACCTACTTTTCTGCAATTTTCATAAGCTTTGGCTTTGCTTTGATTGCTCCTATTTCTGGCTTGTGTAATTTTCTGTGAAGCAGAGTGTTATTTAGACCTACCAGCTCCGGGAGTGTGAAAATACTATAGTCAGAGCTCAGCTTAAACCTGACAACGTTCTGCTTTAGACTTGGCTGACCTCACCACATGCAGTTCCAGAGACTTTTATGTTTTGTGAACTAATGCCAAGGACACGTGATGGGGTCAAGTACAGTGAATAAAAGCAGAGCAGATGTGCCGTGAATATCAGATTTTTCTCTGGTATGATTAATGTGACATCGCGAACCTTCCCTGAAAGATTCTGCTGTGAAAAGAGACTCTTCACAAAACACAGCACAGGGCCTGATTTTGTTCTGGAGATTTACTGAAAGGTTTGGGGTCTTTCCAGTGTAATCTGATTCCTAACACTTGGCACCTCTTTTCTTGCAATGGATGGTGTGTGATGTGATGGCAATTAGCACTTGAAGCTCAGGCACCGTTCAGAGTTTTTTCCACAAACAAGGAGGGACTGCAACACACAGTCAATCACAGCCTCTACACCTTATTTTTCAAATGGTTTTAAGGACGATGCTGTGAAGGCTGAAGTTACTTGTTAACAAAAGTAAATTTCTACAGATGTGTCATGCTCAAAGCTTGCATTTGACACTTATTTTCCAGCCATTTGTTTTTTCCATAAAGTACATTCCAATGTGAAATGGCACTGGGGAGCAGAACACAGAATCCTCCGATACAGGTATCTGCAATAAGGATCAACCTTCATTCCATGCTTCGTGTTTTCAGCCTTTGAGCTGCAACTTTGTGACCCTTTAAGAACACGCATCTATTTGTTTTTATCAGAATTTGTCAGATTTTCAGATGGGCATTATGAGAAGCTATAAAAGTGTATAAAAATTACTTCTTTTCATAGATAAAGAATTATCTCTGTACATAACAACTAAACTCAGCCTCTTGATGTATCTTAAAATTTTCACGTTGCTGGAGTTGAGCACACAGATAGGTTCTACATCTGGAATTGTGCCAATATCTCCTCTTTCTAATGGACTGAAGCAAACACTTTGACCAGCTGATCCTCCTGCCCTTCTTCTCCTCTTCCCCCCCCAAAATATCAGTCTCTGTTTAAGTTTCCACTTTGGGATTATCTGAGAATGTGAAGCTTTAAGATCAGATGCAGAGAACATTTAATCAAAGTTTTACTTACAGTGCAGGGCATTCTTTTCTAGCTTTTTTCCCTAATTTGAGGGCAGCATTTTTCTTAGGTTGTGACTGCAGCTTTTCTTAGTTTTTTTTTAGTGGCTACAGTTCTAAATAGTTGGGATTCAGATTGCCAGGCAAATCTGGCAAACAAAGGAAAATACACTGAGTATCACAAAGAGAATACCCCAAGCCAAGCACTAGGGAGGCAAATATCAGTCTGGATTTGAATCATGCTGCTAAGCAGGCAGCCAAGATGCTGATAAAGCTGAAAAAATGTAATAGAGAATGAAGGGAAGAGAACAGTACACTAAACGTGGCCAGTGAATCAACAGGAATTCTGGGTGCAGTGAAAAAAAAAACACGGGTAAACAGAACAAACTCCAGCAAATATTTGCAGTGCTGCTGAATGACTGACTGGTGTCATTAAAAGTACAGAAATTGCCTATATGTTATTTCCTAACACCAGTGACATTTATTAGCACATCCCTCAACCTGCTTAGAATCCAGGCAGTTTTAAATACAGATCAAATATCTACCTCTCTGTGAGTGTCGTTGGCAGCATCCTATGTAACGTTGGTGGTATTTCAAATCCTTGGATCTCGCCTGTGCTATCCCAAGGTTGGGGTTTGAGAACTGAGTTTGGCTTTGGGTCTGCCTTATGGCAAGTTCCCAGTGAAGTCATGGAGTCAACTCATTTTACTTTGTAGATATTTCCCCAGGTTTCCAGATAATTTAGTATTTATGTTACGTACAGGAGCTTTTAAGTTAATGATGACATAGAACGGTTGCCTGTGTGTCTATTGAAAGGTTAGATTCAGTTCTTCTCTGGATGGCTAACTCCAGTGGACAACTGGTTGAAGAAAGCTGCTGAAACAGCATATTTCTTGCAAATCAAAGGAGAGGTTTGAGTGGGTTGGTCCCTCTAGCATTTCCAGCGTTCATGATTCCATGGGTTTTTTTCTGGTGCATAAATAAAAAAGGCCTTTTCTTGAGTTTTGTTTTGCTATTTAAGCATAACATACACAAATTTCCCCTGAACTATTCTAGGATGACTTCACTCATCTTGTCATATCATTGTTGGTTTGTGGATGTATTCAGAAGATAAGGTTTCCTCCCCTGCAGCTCATTAATCCTTCCATATTCTGAGAGCAGACTATTTTAGCATAACAAATTAGTCTGTTTGAAAACTTGGGTTGTCAGCATCTGTCTTACAAACTACCTTGTCTATTTGATACCCTGAAGGAAAGTGAGATGAGGAGCAAAGAGTAAATAAGCACTTTTTTCTGCTTTTGTATAACTCCTCTCCTCATTTCCATGAAGTAATTTTCAAGTTCTATGAAGACAAGAAAAAATAAAATGTCTTCCCTTTTTATTTTTCCAGCAGAATAAAAAACTTAATGCAGAATTCTCTGCTTGTGCCTGAGTGTAGATGATCAGTGGTGTTTGATTTTTGAAGTAACTTATGTGAATTGACAGCCAAAATGACATGCACTGAACCCACTTGAGATACATTTGGTTGATTTGCTTTAATTTTATCTCTGGAGGGGCTCAGTGGAGTTGTCGGGTATTTTATACTAAATGTGTGTTTAAGTGCCTGAGTGAAGCACTTGTCAGTGCTCTGGTCCTCTCAGGATCTTGTTGCTGGTGTTTTTACTTCAGATTTGTTGTCAAAATCTTTGGCACCCAGGGAGGTAAACGTAGAAGTCCCAAGTTGAAGCTGCAAGTTACACTTTGAGGTTATATATTACTAATTTGACTTACTTTTTCTGCAGGTTAGTTTTGTAAATGTTTAAAATAGTTCTGGCTCTTCAAAGCATCTATTAGGGAGGTTTGGCAGATTTCCATTCAGTAGAAGATTTATTGCCCAGTGATGGTCTCCTATAAGCAGAGGAACGCTCCTAATGAATTCAACAGATTGGAGCATAGGAGCAGCACAGTGGGACCTGGTCATACAGAGACCTTTTAGCCAGGTGGGGAAAAACTTGAGTGCTCTGGCAAGATCCTTTCCTGCAGGTGCTCTGAGCATGGAAGAAGCTACAGACTTGTTGGGTTTGCTTAAGAAACAACGGAGGGGCCAAGTGTAGGCAACACCCAACGGTCCTCCTGGCTCCCAGTGAGGTTCTCAATGAGCTGTAACACTTTGTGACAGGAGCCTACAAATGCTTGGCTTACAGGTGCCTTTTTCTTGGTGATAAATAAAGGTTCTTTTTATGCAGCTTTCCTACACTGATGTCAGTTGGCTTTTAGGTCAAGGGAGATGCACAGATCCCAGTCTTGTCAAGCGGATAACTCCATCCCCAGAATAACCCAAATGCATTGAGTTTGCTGTGCTTGTGGCTGTGTGCAGTGGGATCTGAAGTGTCAGCATCTGTCAGATGGATGATGTCAAGGTTAATGCGATTCTAAGGTCTGTAAATTGAGCACAACAGCAGTACACGGCAGCGATGTCCTACCACCAGAAGGCACCTAGAAAGCCTTTATGGCAGACAGTGCCATACTGCTAATATTTGCTACAGAAAGGTGCTGTCCAGGAGCTCACCCAGGTAATCCAGAGGGTTGCACCTGAGGGCTATCTATGAGCTAGGACCACTTCCGTTTGATTTTGGTCCTCGCAATGACAGTGAGAATCATAGAATGGTCTAGGTTGGAAGGGACCTTTAAGATCATTGAATCCAACCAGGAAAGTGACTTTGTTCTGGGAGGTGTGCTTTCAAAGTGGTGTAGCCTCTGACGGGGAGTCCAGTTTTACAAAATTATTTGAAACGGGTGAGGGGACTAGGTTTTCTCTTTAAATTAAAGTTATCTTTGTGTATTATGAAATTAATCGTTGATTTTTGCTGGCATAAGACAAGATGGATATTAAGTTGCATCACCTAGAAAGTCTGGGCAGTAAAAGCTGTCCATTTTCTTGGGGAAAATACAGAAAGGTGTGATGCAGCTTGTCAGGGCGGATGAAGGAGGGAGATGCAGTGTGGGGCTCCACCAAGCTGCTGGTGGAATTTCCAGGCACGGATTCAAGGGAGAATAGCTGCAGAAACACTGACTGCACACCTTCTGGGGAAAAAATAATCTCTCTGCTATAGGAGGGGCTAGCATGATTCCAATTAGGCACAGATGGGAAGGAGACATCTTTAAAAAGCAGCTGCTGTGTGTGAGATGACAAAACTATCTCCCTTGGCTTGAATTATCTTTTTTGTTACTGCTGAGTAGGGAAGCCTGGGGCAGGGCGAAGGCAGGTCCACCCTGGTGAATGGGCAGCGTCCACGTGTGTGGCATTGCCATTGTCATCACAGCGATTACTCCCAACACAGCAAATAAGGCAAGCCAGATGAAAAGGAGGATCTAGAGAGAGAGCGGGGAAGGGCTCCCAAGAATAAACGCTGTTTAACTAAGAGCCCGGCACTGCAAAAAGCCAGAGAACTGGCTAGGTTGCCAACGTCAGAATTAGCACCCAAGTACAAGCTTCCTTGTGGATAAATGGACTAATTTGAATGGATTTGAAGTAAAGGTTTTGATATTATTATAGGAAGCAAGTATTACTGTTAAAAAGAACTGAAAGAATCTTCTTGGATTTTAAATAAAACTAGCTTTTCCATAGAAAGAGATGCTATACATTTTCTTCAATGTCAAATTCATGTATTTAAACTGCTCTGTACAGTTCTCTCTACCATATATAACAATATTTTCCATTATCCCTTTTTGTGAAATCAGAATGTTCCTTTGAAGTGTTTCAAATGAGCAGCAATCTGATTTGCTTGCTTAGTTTATGCCTGTTCTATAAATAGAGGCATGCAAGTAGTCTAAGATTAGTATGATGGGAACATTTCTGTTACTAACTTCTTGAAAAAACGTTTTGCCAGACTTCTATGTAATATATAACTTCTTACAGTCTTAAGTAGAAGAAAATACCAGGTACAAGCAGAATCAGAAAATAAAAATGAGGTTACGTGAGTTCATCCAGAACAATCTGCTTGAGCGCTCCTGCAGATGAGGCTCTGCAACGTAACCTTTAGTTTTACCCCTTGTGAGCTCAGTTCCCTGACTGTCGTCCTTCCTACTGACTGTCACCAGTCACCGCTCCCTGCCTCATCCAGGGAAGTGCTTATCACCTGTAGTTCTCCCCAGCCTTTTGTGTATTCCACCACACATACACCCAGAGCGCCCATTCAAATTCTGTGCCATCTGAAATAATTCACCTTTACAATCAGAAAATAGCTGTTACTGATGACACTAGACAAGCAGAAAGCTGTCCAGATTTCCTTTATTTAATGCCTAATTTTTAAAATAGAAGAACAGTTCTAGAATGCCTAAATATAAAACCTTTGTTGTCATCAGATGGAAGATAACCTACTATATACACTTTCTTTTGTGGAGCAGTATTTCCTTCCTAGGGCTTTTGTTTCTTCACCTTACAGAGCTGGCTCTCTATCAGTTAGGAATATTTCCATGTTCCTCTCCTGTTCTTGGATTATTGATTTGGGTCTGTTTGGTCCATCTTGTTCTATTTTAGAGTAAATGATAACCTGAGAAATTATTGAAAAAATCAGGACATTGTCTCCTAACAGAAAAGAAAAATTGAACTACTTTTGATATAGGATAACCCAAAGCATAATTTTTTAAAATAAATAACACCGGTGACTTCATGAAAGAAAGAAATGGGGAAAATTATGCTAGAGACCTCCAATTTCATATTTATAAGAGAATATGAGGGGATGAAACAAGTCTCTCTGCATTCCATACAAAAATGATTCCTACTCATTAACATATATAAATGCTGATGGATAATTAAGTAATTTGGGAGACAGACCATGCATATGGGAAGCATTTTTGGTATTTTATGACCCCTTCCACTGACCTCTGTAATTACTGCGGTGCTGGCTAACACAGCAATGTAAAACCTCTGAATATCTCCATTATGAAGTCTGTTTCAATTCCAAATGACCTTTCTTTGTATCTGTTACTCTGGGATCAAAAAAAAAAGGTGGTTAAATTCTGTTATTCCCTTCAATGCTATTAAATAAAAAAAAACCTGTAAACTTTATGAAGTAATTGATTTCTAGGTAGCATAGAAAACAGAGCCAACTTATATTTGGTGAGAACAATTCACGTCAAACCAATTTAATTTCCCTCTCTGACAGGGAAACGGGCTGAATGGATAAAGAGAAGCGGTAGATACGACATTTTTATTGTAGTAACATTTTTATATGTGGCATTCTTATAAATAATATTTATAAATCATAGGAGTATATTAAAATACATGGATGGTGTCACCTTGAGCTGGAGCAAAACTTACTGAAAAAAAATGAGTTTAGGGAATAGCTGTTAATGATTTGCTCTTGAATAAAGAGAGTGTATCAAGAGGAGGTCACCAGAATCTGTCCTGGGAACTAGCCAGTGTGTTCATTTAGGCTGCCAGCTTTGGAAAGAGAAATTACAAATGTGCAGTTGACACCAAGCTGGGAGGGAATAGCAGCAATTTGGAGGTTAGTCCCAGTATCATTTTGAGAAACTGGAAGAGTAGTCCAAAAATGAAAAAGCTAAGCTTCAGTAATAACTAATAAAAAGTCCTGGGGAAAAGAAATCAAGTGCAGTGTTAGAAAATGAGAATAACTCTCTGGGCAGCACTGCGTAAAAAATGGGGCTTCCACAACTTCCTAAACTCTCCTCTATGCTATTGTTGTGAATTATGTATTTTTGATATAATGGCAATGATAAAGCATACAATTTCTTGTGACACATCTTTTTCCTCTGAAATGAATCGAACTCATGCTTTCCAGTAAGGAATTTATTAAAATTTACCTTTAAAGTATCTGAGCTGACTCATTAAATTGAAAAGGATTAAAAATAAAAAATAGAACAAATTTCTAGTGGTGGAGAAAATAGGGAACCAAAACCAGAGATGTGTCTCCAGTGTAGGACAAGCAGGGTCTGCACCTTGAGACAGAAGGATCTAGAAACTATTTGGTGAATGAGGTTGGCTTCAGAGCCTTAGTAACGTGACGGGGGCATTTCAAACCCTGATTCAGGAACCTGTGTACTCAAGTCATACAACCCTCAGTTAGCAAACATTTACCAGAGATGTTGACAGCAACATTTTGCATTAAATTTGCAGGAATATGAATCTGTGGTCAGAAAAGGCAACTGTAATTAGGTACCTCAATACAGAAAAACATTTAATTGCTTGCAAGTATTTAAATGCTTTCCTGAATAGATGCAAACTATGTTGCTTACTGAGTTAGGAACTATAATTTAAGGTTATTGTTGTGATTCCAGCCTAACTGAGAGCAAGTTGGTGTAAGGGGGAAGGTCTAGAAGTGGGATTTAGATGCTTAAAGAGTTTCAAAAATCCAAACCCAAAAGAAGACAGCATTTTCTTCTTTGCTTTAGAAATGCAAAAGTATAAATAGAAGCAGCATGAAAAACTCATAGAGCGGTCTCGTTGCTTGAAGATGATCCTCTCTGGAAGAAATTAGACTTTGGCTGAAGTAAAACAGTGGCCGTACCAAGCTAGCGAAGGTGAATTCTCAGGAGTCAAATCTGCAACCTTAAATGCTTTCTGCACTAGACTCAAATCCCCACTCACGTCTTTCCGCTGCTACCTTGCAGCATGAATTCTTGCCAAACCTCGATCCTGCTTAGATGCTTACAAACTTTTTGTGGTAATTGGAAATGGAGAAAACTGCTCACTGGAGTATGAACTTAAATACATATTGACTTAAATATTTAACATTCCAAATAATACAGTTGCCAGCTGACTGAGAAACTGGCGGGATGTATCAGCTGTCCCTCCATGTCTACACTGTGGCCAACTCATCATCTATCCCCCAACATGTACTTCTTAACACCTCACCCAAACTATGCCCATGGGTTTTTGGGCTTCTGCTCCATGGGAGAAGATGATTCTTTATGAGCAGAAGGAATTTTTGCCATCTGAAGCACAAATGTGAGTAAAGTGAGTGGGAGAAGCGGTGACGCCGATGGCTGTGAGGGCAGAGACAGCCATACTGCCGTTAAGCTCTTTATCACAGTAACACTGAGCTCTGCACAGCTTAACTTACCTATTTTCTGACAGTTTGGGCATCTCTGTGTCACACGGTGAAATACATGGAATTATGGTATTCCATGTGCTATGGAGCTGTTGAATATGACCACAGGCCTGCGAGTCACAATCATCAGTAAGCGGCTCTGCTGTTAAACTGTTTAAGAGCCGTGTTGCACAGCCAGGGAGATGGAAGTGCTTTAAGGCTAACACGGAATCAAGACCTATTTCCATTGACCCAGGAAGCTGCCTGGTCCTGTGCTAAACGTGCAGCAGGGCTAAAAAAAGGGGTGTAGTTTCCAAATGTCCAGTCTAGCACCATTCCTGAGCTTTACACTCACTTTAAATTAGCATGGAATTTTAAAATAAATATTACAGATGAAGATTATCTTGCAAAGAACATGTAATTTACATTTTTAAACTCACAGTGTTTGTTTTGATGTAACTCATCAAAGTTCCTGCTCTGCAAGGCCTGGTTCACATTTCTTACTGTCTTCAACTAGTTCACCTCTACCTGCTTAAAAGGTGATTTCTTATGCTTCATTGTACTTTGGAAAAGCAATTCTGCAGGACAAGAACTTAACTTCATTGGTGCTGATGCCAGGGGGACTTTGATGGACTAGGCAAATAGTGTGATCTATCTCAGCACTAAGAGAGTTGTATCATTCACCCAGATATTCCCATAAATGACAAACATCTTGGACACCACGTGCCCTCACAGTGTTTTTAAAATCCTATAGATGTTTAAATAAATGCTTTTATCTTCTGCCAGCACACAGGTATTAACATACACAATGCTTACAGAAAGACACCGGATAAAATGATTATTTTTAGAATTTCCTCCCTTCATAAAACAGTACAATGGCTATGATGCTACAAATAACTCCCTATGAATTCTTCTTATAAGCAAACAGAGGAAGTATAAGTTTAGGAAGAGACTAGGAGTTCAAAATAGACAATATATTAAAATATTAGTTTTAGTACAGTTAGGAAAAAAATATGAAATAATAGTTTTACTTTGGGTCAGTAAAAATATAAACAAGATTTCACTCCATAGGCAGTTTGAAACTTGGGAAGAATTATCTGGCGCTTAGTAACCATCAATCAGCCCAAGTTTTGTCTGAGATAAAAAGCAACAAAACCAGTGAGCTATTAAATTTGTGACCAACATTCTGAGTTTTGTAATAGGATACATAAACATGTTTCCAAAAGTGGGGTGTAGCTGGATAATGTATTTTTTTGTATGAGACTCCCACTGTTATTCTGTGGGTTTAGGAAAGCGTTTTAACTTTTCTTTTCTGGAGTATGACATACTCTGTCAGTGAAGAAGTGATGAAGTCACAGCAGAGTTGAAACTGGAGGCCAGAAGTTGGCCTTGTGTGCTCCTCTCCAATTTGTTTGAGAAGCTGAACAGCTTTCATAAGAACTGGAGTACCAGCCATCTGATCACAGCTGGCTTTGGGTGTGGGACTTAACTAGCAGGAAATGTCTGAATTGATAGTGGTTAAGGTGAAAAAATATGTGTGTTGGATTCTGAAGGACTTCTTTTGTGGCTTTCTTGAAGTATTACTACTTTGAGTCTCATTGCTGTGTGTCTGAGGAGTAACTTTAGCTCTCAGCATCCTTCTTTTGCCCCAGTTTCCACTGAATGTGCCCAGTTCTGATACAGATCCTTACCAAGAAAAACGATAGGTAGCTTCTGATTTCCCTCTGGCTATTTGGAGGCATTTAATAAGCTCCCACCGGTGATCTTCAAGCTAACTTCTGTTCCAATACTGTCATTTTATAGGCATTTTTTGAGGGACTGGAACTTACCTGTAGCGCTGCAGTTCCGATTCCAGCTGCTGAATGTAAATTTGCAGATGTGGCACTTCATTAGCTTTCACCTCTAGCTCCTTCACTTTGCCAAGACTGTTGAGGACGGCGTGTCTTGCCTCTTCAACCTTCTTCCTCATTTCCGCTTGTTCCCTCTTCAGGTTTCGGTTGCAGTCTTCCAGACTGACCAGAGCCTCCTGAGAGCTCTTCAGCTCTCTTTCCAGCTCTTGATTGAACCTCATTGCTTCTTCGATTTGCCCATCCCTGGAGCTCCGGATGAGTTCCACTTCCTTCAGGACACTTTGAAGGCACTTGGTGTGGGAGTGGTTCTGCATTAAGTGTCTGTTAGTCCCTATAAAACAGGTCCCCTCTTCCTTATGGTTAGCATGGCATTTCCGCAGTCCTACCTGTGACGAACAGGAGCAGAAAGCAGGGAGAAATTAATGTGTTTTAAAGCAACTGATGTTTTAATCAAGACGGAAAATGGCTGGATTGTGTTTTGTTGGCGTTTTTTCAATGACACGTAGTTGATCAGTAACTAATAAGCTCCTTTGTGAAATATAGAGACAAGGAAACAATCTCTGGAAAGTAGTTTTTAAATACGTACATCTACTTTTAAATTTAAAGCTACTCATTGGAGTGGAAAAATAGGCTATTGCACAGGTTTCTGTATAGCTTTAATGTCATTACTTTAGTCTGTCCTCAAAAGGCAAAGCAGTATTCTGAAAAAAAATATTTCCAGTTATGTTTTTTAAGTCATGTTGGGTAGAAAGTGAGCAGAGAGCAGCTGGTGGTGCTCTGGACCTCTAATGTTTGTCCTCCTGATTCTCTCTGGGGCCTCTGAGTAGTGACCTCGTGTTTGGTTGTGACTTCTTTTCACTTTTCCCATGAAAGAAGTGGCTTTCACCTGCTGTGCCGGAGGCTGGGGAGCTGGACAGCCGGCTTATGCCGATGGCGGTGTCACACATGGAGCAGAGGTCCCTGGGCCCCCGTGTTAGTGTTCAACCCAACCTGATCATCCCCCCAGGAATACCGGTGAGCCCCAGCCCTTTGCCTGCTCCGTGCTGTTTCATGCCAGAGTAATTTAACTGCGTTAAGCAGGTGTGTGTTTTGCTTGGGCCGGTACAGCTGGAACAGAAACCAGCCCCCCGAGGTAACGGGGCTCTGCGGGAGCAGAGACTGTTCATCAGCCCCTCGGCAGGACTGGGCTCCCAACCCTCGACTCGCACGGCCACGCTTTGAAGAAAACACACCGCTGATGTTTCCGAGGTGTAGAGCCCTCGGGCATTTATGGCTGGGTCATTAAATGTGCTTGCGGGGGTAAGATTCTAAAAGTTCTTTCGTACTTTGGAAAAAAACCCCACAGCGGTGTGTAACCGCTCTGTGACTGCCTGCGCGTGCCATAGGAAAAGTGGTGTTATGCACTGAGGTTTGTTAAAACTGTAGAAGACATCAGTTTAGCAGGGTGGTTTTCGGTGCGTCCCCTAAAGAGACATGATGTCCCACTGTTGAAAATCCATCATTTCTCTTTAAAGGCTCTACGTAACCAAACTTTGCTAAAAAGTTGATGCCGGAGGTGAAAGAGCAGCCTCACTCTGTGCCGTGCTCCTTTTAGAAACGGCTCTGGGGATGGGTTTTGACACCGGCTTTTTCCGAAAGCGGCACCTTAATGAGGGAGCAGGGTGATGAGCGGGGGCCCGCGGGCGGCGCACTCACCTGCAGGGCCAGGCAGCGGGCGTCGCTGCTCTGCAGGGCGGCCCGCATGTCCTCCACCAGCTCCCGCAGGCTGCCGTTCTCCTCCTCCAGCTTGGCGATGCGGTCCTCCGCCTGCTCCAGCGCCACGATCTCCTCGTAGCACTCGGGCGAGCAGGGCGCCGCCGGCCGCCGCTCCGACGCCTGACCCCCGCCGACCCGCCCCGCCCCTCCGGCCCCGGTCCCGGGGGGCTCCCGGCGGCGGCGGCGGCGGGGGCTGCGCAGGCGGATCTGGGTCTCGATGTGCTCGCTCTCCCGGCCCAGCGGCAGGCGCGGCGGGGCGCTGCCCGCCCGGGTGCTGAAGTAGCCGCAGAGACGGGCGTGGAACTGGCGGAAGGTGAGCTCGGCCGAGAGGCCCTCCCACAGCCCCGCACGCTCCTCGGGCTCGGCCTCCTCCTCCTCCTCCTCCTTCTCCTCCTGCAGCCCCAGCACCTGGCACAGCGTGCGGAAATCCTCGCCGGGGATCCTGCCCGCCCCGGCGCAGTCCAGGTGGTGGAAGATCTCCTGCAGGTACTGGTCCAGCCCGGTGGCCAGCACCACGATCTCGTTCTCCACGCCGCGGTCCAGCCCGTAGTGGTAGGCCAAGGCGCTCACCAGCCACTGCGTCCGCCGGGCCGGCCGCCCGTACGGGTCCCAGCCCTCAGGCGGCTCCATCGCGCCCGCCTGCCCCGCCGCCGCCCGCCACCATCCTATCCCGCCCCGCTCCGCCGGCCGCGGCCCCGACACGCCTCGCAGCCCGCCCCCATCGGCGGGCGGGGCGGGGAGGGAGCGGGCGGTGGTGTCCCGGGAAGGCGGGGGGGGGCTCCGCTCATCCCGGTGCCGCCGTCTCATTTCCCACCGGCCGCTTCCCCCTCGACGGTGCGGGCTCGGGGGGTGGTTTGTGGCGGTGGGCCCCCCCCCCC
>JAOXJM010000003.1:21991721-22030872 GCA_026413425.1 Tringa solitaria
GTTTGTTTGTTTTTTTGTGGTTGGACTCGATGATCTCAGAGGTCCCTTCCAACCATCATGATTCTGTGATTCTGTAATAGTGTATGAGTCTGCAACAGCTTTTGTGTTCTTGTCCATGTTTTGGGGCATTTAAAAACGGCCTCCCCTTGGCGCTCAGAGGCACCCACAACTTCTGTGTAGGCAGACACACTTCACCTCTTCCTTTTTTTAGAGGGTCACTGCCCGAGCGCCTCAACAGCCCCTATTTTCCTGTCCCAGCCCATCCCTGCCCTGCTGGCGCTGGGCAGCCGGCCCGCTGGCACTGATGACCTCCCGGGAAGCAGGAAGAGCATCACTGGTGGCTTTGCACCAGGTCCTGGTGACCAGCACAGCCTGAAGCGCCGCAGGAACGGAGAGCACGGGACGTTTGGAGAACTCCAGGGCGCAGAGTTGCAGTAAGATAAATTAATTGCTAGAAATAGCAAAAGTGGGTCCACGTTCATTTGGTGTGGTGTGTGCCAGAGAGCTACAGGATACAGACATGGGAGTAAGTAATTACCAGGATAAATTAAATTCTTAGGGTGTATCCCAAAGAGACAAACCAATTATATAGACCAGCTTGGCAGGTCTCCCTTTCAACTCCCCAATCCAGAATTAAGGAATTGTGTTTGTCACTGGCAAACACTGGCCCTGGGTGTCACTCTGTAGTACTAGGGTGGTGTCACGGGGAACTTTCCACAGAGCTCATGGACGTGGATGCTTCAGCCCGGCCTTATGCTGGAAAATGCAGGCTGCAGGATATCTGAGCTAAGCTCTTGAAAAGCAATTTTTACCTTTCCAGTTTAACTGCTAGAATTTTGAAGAAGTTTCATGTCATTTGAACTTTCTGAACTAAACTATATCAGACAGAAAATCTTGCATTACCAGGAAACTTGTAGTTCCTCTCTCAGTTAGATACGGAACAACGTGAAGTGTTTTAATGGCTATTTTGTTCTTTATTGTGGGAGATGAGTTCTGGCCTTTATTTTGCTGTCATGCCGTCACAATGTCGCTTTGCGTCATTTAATTATTCGGCTCTTGCAGAAATGTAATCTTTCAGGATCCCACACCAGATATAAATCACGTTTAACAAGGTCAGGCTTTGGCCTTTTACACGTCAACTTGTGACACGATGATTCATTAGCGCCTGCGCTGAGCCTGGTGTTTACTGGCTTGGCCACCAGATTTGTCATTCCGTGGCTGGCCCCTTCTCTTCCAAAGGCAGGCAGCGCTGCAGGGAGGAGAGCAGGAGAGCGGGGCCTCACAACAGACTCGCCGTCTGTGTTGGCTGGGTCAGAATTACTGACCCGTTTGCAAATTTTGCCAGAGCCCACGGCAACCTCCAGCTGCCACAGCACCCGCTGGTCAGCATTCCGTCCCCAGACCACCCTTCTCCTTAGGGCTGTTGAGCAACAAGAATGAAGTAACATACTCTTAGTAATTGAGCTCATTAGTTATTACAGTCAATTATTTCACATAGATATTTAGTAAACATCTTTAATTGAAAAATTGCGACTCTATTTGGAATTTGTAGATAAAAGAGACAGAGTGTCATCCAAGAGTCCTTTTTCACCCCCGGTTACTCTGCTATAAACATTCATTTGGTCACCTGGGAGAACAAGCTGCAAGAGCAGGACACGCCACCATCCTCCCACAATAGGAAGACTCTCTCTGGAATGAGACTTTAGAGCAAGTTGTTCTGGAGACAGATAACATGGTAAAGAGAAATCACTCCATGAACAACAGGTAATTGGTGGCGTGTACTTGTGACCACAAATAATTGCCTTCCTAATGAAATGCGGCCAGCAAATAGTCCCCAAAGGCAAGTATGGGGACACTGTTGAGGGTGTCACTAGATAAAACTGACCTTGCAGGGATAGCTAAGAGGTAGCTAAATTACATTTTAGGGTTAGCAAGAGGGTAGGGGAAAAAAAATGTGTAAACTGCCATGAAGTCTGAATGATGCTCATGAAAAATCAATTGTGAGATTTTTTTTTCAACAGAGCTGACAGCTTATAGTTAAATACCCCCCCTTTCATTATTTTTAAAATCTAAAACAAAGCCAAGGGGTCAGTGTAAGGCTTAAGACCAAGGCCAAGACCAGAACATGGAGAGGATCATTAAATGAGAGGGAAAACATCACCCTTAGGGGCACTCAGGGCTGGCCCGGATAAGGCCAGGCTGGAGCTGGTGCTGCTGCCCCCAGGGTGCAGGACAAATGCCCTCCCCAGTTCTGATTCCAACTCATTCACTGCTTCTCTACAGGTAAATAAGTGGTTGATTTAAGCTTAAGGATTCTGACAAAAACACCTAATCCCTTCCCTGGAAAAACACATCTCACCATTGGAACCTCAGCTGTCTTTATTCAGCTCCCAGGAAACAGACATTGAATAAGGTAACTTGAGATGTTAATAAAATGTCTTTATTTATCCTCTTTATTGTTGTCTTTAGAAATTTTATTTTACACAGTTACAGCTAATTACATTTGGTAAACTCATAAAATAGTTATTTTTTTAATGTGCAAATAATACTTGAACTGCAGAGAATTAGCCACTGGTTTACATTCATGGGTGTTTGATTCAGGGGAGGAATCAGAAAGTCCTGTCCAGGGGGTGTGAGCAGGTGTACGCTCTCTTCTCCAGGATCTGCTTTGCAGCTTTTTTAATACAGTCATCCAGATTTTCATCTGCGTCTGTGGGGAGACAGAAGGAAAGTTACATAAAGCACCATAAAGAGCTTTCCTAAATTGCTTTCCAAAAGCATTTTAGAATACAAATGCAAATGCCAAGAAATAATTTAACATCATCTTCTAAAAAAGACTGATTACTGCAGACTGAGTTGCACAGTGTAAATGCCTTAATCAGTCGGTACTTAACCAAATAGGTCAAATAGCTAATTGTTAGCTCCTATTATCCTTACAGGAGTAATTGCTACTGATGGATTTTATATTCCTCTCACAGCTGGGAAAAAAGAATCAGTGCAGTTTGTTTTATTTATTAAATAAAGAGTCTGTTTTCAACTGGTACCAGTTCTGTCCCTCATTGAGTTAAAAGCAGAGCAAAACGATGCTGTTGGTCACATCAAAACCACTTTTGATGAGGGTCTGTGAAAGCCCTATTAGTAGAACGTTTGTTTTATGGAACTTACATTTTTCTAATTGAGCCATGGCGTAATTGTTCTTGAAATATGCTTCTGTGCAGAAGATATTGGTAAGAAGCACCTGAGGAAATAGTAAAACTCAGTTGAAAACCTGTAAATGAGTTTCATACACAAAACAGTGTAGTAAAAATACAGTAATTTAAACTTCTGGAAGTCTGGTTTTGTCTGTTGGTAACGAAGTCCCACAGCTGGTCGTGTACCCTGTGGGCTCAGTTGTTGTTTTTCCCCACAGCTGCCCAGTGTCCGAGCTGGGGTGACCCCTTCCCTCAAAACCAACTCGAAGATGTTGTTGGTACTAAATCAAGCAGGGGCTCCCACACAATTTCATGCAAAACATGAAGTCTCGAGGCCAGTGAAGACAAAGGTTCATCAGTCTGGATTTGTCTAACACTTAATTGTACCAAATTTACTTGTCCTGTACCCCAAAACTGTAAGTGAGCTACTGTGCAGTCTCCTGTGTGACAAACCGCCACTCTGCTGTCAATGAAGTTATTGTCAAAATACTGTTGTTACTACCCATTGTTGTTTACTGATGATTATATGGGAAGAGTTTGGGAAGAACTGCATGGTATTTATTAGCAGGTTTAAGAGAACAGGCACATCTGTCATTCATCCATAAAAGCAGGTGTGTGTTAAGCTATTTGAAATGCTCTGACAGCAGCCACCAGGATGCTCAGGGCACCGGGAGGCCGTCGGTGTGGTCCCTGCGCTCCCGCTCCAACCAGTTCAGTTCCATTCTGGAGCACCCTCGGTTTTACAGCAGTTTGCTGAGGTAGATAGAAATTCTTCACAAATGCAGAGTGTACTTTTAAGTGTAACGAAAGCTGATTGTTAGTGAGGTTTTGCAAACTCTGCTGGGGCACAACTCAGAGTCCAGGGGAGGTTGCCCGTCCAGGCAAAGGAGCCTTGTAAAAAGGAGAAGTCTGATGGGGGACAGTGCCTCTTACCCAACGCTCGGTGAGGCAGAGCGGTAATAAATATCGATTATTAAGTTTACACGCTCCAAGGACTGATAATTAAAGTGCACCTACTTCGTGGTCGTGGTTCCTTAGCCCGATGCTGATGGACCGGCTTGCTCTGGAAATGGCTGCGGTCATCGCGTATAGATTGATGACTACATCTGCCACTCTCTTCAGCACCAACTGCTCATCCACTATTGTCTAGAGGAGTAAAAAAATGATTATTAGTTTATCGTTTGTCAATTTAAAACTTTAACCAAATGTTTTTCTCATACTTTGTATTTAGGCTCCTATGTATTTAGCACAGACAGGTAAGTTGGTACATAGGATTTCTACCCTAAGAAAGTTTTGGATTCCTTTATGCTCTGCCTTTAAACAGTTTTGGATTAACTACGCTTGAACTATGAAGTTGTTTTGGATTTACTACCTTCCACCTTCTAACAGTCTCTCTGGCTGCAGCCAGAACTGCTGCATCTTGAAACCACTCTTGTAAAGGCCAAAATCCCTGAAATTAAAAGTACCAAACAGATCAAGCCTGTTCAAAAAATGTAGGTAAAGTGGAACGTGGTGGAGCCTGGTCTGATAACACAGTCAGCAAAATAGTCACTGGAGCCACCAGGATTTTTGCCTACAGAGGGAGAAGAAAACAATTCATGCACCAAGGTTGCTGCGTTTTGGGGTTTTATTTTGTTTTTTAACATAAATGGTCCATTACATTAAGTAGAGAATGTCTGTGTATTTTCTCATGGAATTGTGTTGTGTAAGAGAAGTCCTGGCTCACACCATACACACCGTCCTCTCCAGGTTCTAGCCAGGCCAGTTTGTTGAGGATAAAATATCCAATAGTGAAGATAACAGTAAAAACTAGGAGTTACCTTGCCAAACCGACTCAGCAGGCCTCTCACTGTACTTCCAAAATAATAAATGTTTTCTTCAAGTTTCTTGCCACTTTCCTTCAAAATAAAACAGAAAATAGAACAATTTGAGGAGTCTTTTAGGGGAAAACAGAAGCACACCCTCACCCCCTTAAACAGGACACTGCTAAACCACAAGCATGGGAAGGGGAGTATAAAATGTTGATCCTTTTCTAAGCAGGGGAGAAATACAAAAAATCATGATTTAGCTGTAGCTCTGCTATCCTGAAGCCCAACTAATTCTAGATTTTCTCTTGGCAAGCACTGGCTTTTTTAACACCCAGTTTGCTGCTGAAATCCAGAAAGGCATTATTCTTGCTCTGTAAAATATACCTTAACATTTTCTAAGTTTTACTTTTGGTAAGTTTTCAAAATACTCATTGTGCTTATGCAAATAATAGGCTGAAAAATTCTTACACAACACAATAGCCCAGCAAACCTAATGCTTAGCCTAAGCGCAGCAGGTTATGAGAACCCTGAAAAATCACAATTATCTGGTACGACTGTGTGAAGTCACCAATAGTCTCAAATTCTGGTATAAAGCAGGAAGAAAAAAATTCCAGAGTTTTATTTGGCTTTTAGTTTGTAAACACAACTAATTCATTATGCTGAGTCTTGTAATATGAAGGCAAGTGGGTCTGAAGCTGTAGGGTGTCACCAGCATTAGCCAGTCCCAGCAAATCCTCTTACCTTGTGCCCGAAATATCTGCCCTGGGCACAGGTACCGCTGCCAGGGCTGTGAAAATCACTCCCTGACCGTTCTTCAAATCCCTGGCTAAACATCATGGGAAAAACATACCTTATCTTTTTGGTATCGACAGAATATTCATCTTTGGTCATAAAAATGACTTACTGAGTGATTAAGCAACTATGTATAGATAGCTCACAGAAACTCTTCCCTAAACCTGTGTTACTATTGAACAGGAAAAAAAAATAATACTGTGTTCTGTAACTGACCTTGTTATGAAGGGCAGCAACACGCCATTACAGAGACTCTAACACCATGAAGGCTGAGTTTATATAAATTACTAAAATGGCTATAAAGCTGGATTTGGTGTAAATACAGACTGAGAGCAGTCTTCACTTTACCTTGATCTGTACCCATGTAATAGTTATACTGTAATATCTATAACTAAGTCCTTACCCCTGAAAAGGTGGCAACATCTGCTTAAATGTGTAAGTCTCTGTCCCCAAGCACCCATTTTGTTCTGCATAACCAGGGTTCCAGGCACCAAGCACTGCAGAACCCGGAGATGAAGGACCTGACCTGAGAGTCGTGTGTCCCCTGGCACTTACCTGGAGGCTGGGATGCACCACTCCACGGTCGCCCACCAGCCCATAATCCACTTTTCTGCCCATCGTGTCCCGCAATCTGTTCAGAAACTCCCCCAGCGCCACACCCACGTTGCCCTTCTTGATTTCTCTGAAATGTTGGGCAAACAGCAGCTGTCAAAGGCCACGTCCTGGTTTGCAAGGGAAGCTTCAGGAGGTTCAAATAATCAAGTGAAATTCTATTTGCTTTACCAAAAACCCTGCAGTTTCTCTATGAATCACCAAGGTGTTTGAGCCATTTTACCATGAAGTCTGGAGAACAATTCTAAGGCTGTGGAAGCACACAACATGGTTCGTATTGGGGTCCTCTACAACATAGCTGTCTTACCAATAACACTTTCTTCTAAAATCTTAATTAGTTACTGGTCTTGTAAAAAAGAATTTTACACAAGCCAGAATTGTAAGGTAGGTAAAATACAAAGGCCAAAATTCCTAAATCTATAAAACATCCAATTAAAAAGAAAAAAAGAATGCTTTAAATATTTTTATATTAACTATTTTATACTTTAACTATTTTATACTACTTTAATACTTGAACCATTTTTTAATACATTGAAAAATACTGCAGTTTTTTCCTAGTTTCCCTTATTATCTATAGTTAAACAGTTATCAGTGTATAGTTTATTAAAAATATTAGTAATAAATAAGAACATACTTAATTTTGTCAGTTAAGATTTTGCCTGCATATTGCATACCCGTCAAAGCAATATACAGTCGCAGAATTTCATTTGTTCCCTGTAAAAAACATAACACAAAGTGAGGTCAGTATCAAGTACAAAGTATTTTCAGTACTTAAAAATCTAGATACGCTGTGCTAGTATTTTGTATAAATTTTTTTCCCCTAAAACTGCTTTTAATGTCTAAATTAAAAGGGTCAGGGATACTGAAGCACAGACTAAAGACTCTATTAATTTTTTTTTAAGTATATGTGTGATTTTGAAGACAGGTGACAGTGAACTATAATGTTTACAATATTAATGAGTGTTTTCCAAGCAGGTCTGTTTGGCCAATCTTCCCTTTCTCCTGTTCTAGTATTAAAAGATTTCTCTGCATCCACCCATAAATGTTTGCTATCTTTTATCTCAATTATAGATTCTGATTCCATTTACCTGTGAAGAAGTCAAGCCCCTCATTATTAAACGCACATGGGTACCACGATTTAAAATAAACCAGGCTAAGAGAACTTGAGTAAACAAAAAAAAAAAGCTTAAGTTCTGCATTGTTCCAGTAAAGGAACATTGAAATAGCTGTCAAACTGCTCAACAGCCCGTTTGGAAAGTAATCACAGACCAGAAAATTAAGCCAATACTGTACAGTCTGACGTCTGGGAATCCATTCTGTCATTGATCAGTGGCTGAAGAAGGCAGACCAAACCAGAGAAGGCTGAAAAGAACCCAAATATCAGCTCAGTCTCAAATCCGTCATGAGGCAGTGACAGACAAAGGGACAGAGGTGACAGCCCAAAGGTGTCTGTCTGTTCCCAAGCTCAGGAGGAGGTTCTGGGGGGGCACAGGGACAGCACCCAACAGCCCCAGAGCCAGGACACGGCCTGGCCTTGGCTGCAGCAAACAGCATTTAGCTCCTCTGCAGGCAGGTCCCTACAATGGGCCAAGGCAAACAGTGTGGGTAAGCACAACCTCCTCCTTTTAGCAGAAAAGCAACTTCATACATTGGGATCAGTGAGAAAAATGAGCTGATTTACAGGAATTCCAACGGGGTGGTGTTTTGTTTTGTTTTGTTTTAAAAAAAAAAAGACTTCCTCCAACCTGCCCAATGTGAAAGGTTTTCCCTGCTTCAGCCAGTCTAGACCAGCGCTCCTTACACCGGCTGGGGTGGCACTGCTCGGAATTCACGAACGTCACACCCCGCAGGATGCAGGAGGATGACCTGTGGATGGCTGGTTTTGCTCTTTAATCCATACTGGAACTGACTCTTCCTCCTTACAGGAGACAAACACACCTGTATTTGCAAGAGCAGCTCACAAATATATACTGCTGTGTGTGAAAATTCTCACTTGCATTAATTTGCAGCTGAGACTCTGCTGTCCTGGCACCAAGAGCTAAACGAACCTTTCCAAATGGTCCATCAAGAAAAACCAAGCCTGTGAGTCTGACTGAATGGTCACTGAAAATCCAGCTGGGAAACAGAATACATTTCACAGCCAACAGATTTAGAAAAAAAAATAATAAATGCACATCAGTAAGTTAATTAAACTTCTAAATTAATCTTTTGTGAGTTTCGCTACTTTGCTTGTGAGAAGCAGACAAGAGGAAAGGTTACTCAAGTCAAGGTACCAACAGAGCAGCTCAGCCACAAAATAAAAATTAGAAAATCCTATTAGAGAAATCTGCTTAAAGATTAAAATTTCGCCCATACCTCGAACCAAATCCTCCCACTCACACCAGTACGGCCAGAGGAGAAGAAAAGCAGCAAAGAAGGTCTCAGAATGTGCTTGCCCCAAAGCAAGATGGTCAGTTTCCTTCTGACAAGGCTCTTGTTAGGGACCCCAGTGATTTCAGCGGGAGCCAGCACACGCCGTTGCAACCCCTTACTGAACATCAGCTGATGAGTTACTTTTGTCAACTAAAATAGTTTTAGGCTTTTATGCTAATTTAGAATCCTTTAGTCTGCTCAAAACAACAGCAAACTGAAGCCATGAACTGGGACTGTTTTTTCGCATGACGGTGCATTTAAAACGGCTGCATATTTTATTAAAAACATCCAGAAAGTTTCTAAATACTGAAGAAACTGTATATACACCACCAGTATGTGTATACAGAACAGTGTACATACTACCATGCATACACAGTACCAGTTTGGTCTTTGCAGAGCCAAAGCTGGTGCCAGCTCCTCCAGTAACTCACACTTTGCGTTAGTTTGCAGAAGCCACCTTATTTTATTATAGGAAAGTACTGTCCATATCTCCAAAGAAAACAAAATTAGTTCTTCGGTCTTATTCTATTACAGACTTTGCATCTAAAGACAGGAAGGCCTGTTCCGCTGAGCGCTGGGCTTTCGGCTCAGGGCACAGAAGGGGAGTGCGACTCTCAGTTCCCAGTAAAACCAGCACCTCGGTACTTGCCTCAAAAATGAGCAGTATCCTGGAGTCTCTGAGGTAGCGCTCGTAGGGGTAATCCTTCATATAGCCAAGGCCACCAAGAATCTGCAGCGCTTCGCTGACGCAAGCCCAGGCACCTTCAGAGCTGAACACCTGAAGTCATGGGAAACGCAGAACACACCGCTCTGTCACTGCAGCTTCCTGACGCTGCCGCAGGGCCTTGTACGGCTGTTACGCCGCTCCTGTCAACAGCTCAAGCTCAACCATCCCTGTAAGGGAGTATTCCTGGGAGCGTGGGAGCTGCAAACACGGAGAGCAGCTCTGGCTGCTTGGCTGGAGCCCTCCCCTCTGCCCAGATTCAGTGGGACGGGAGTTCTCTGAACCCACCGTACGGGACCATCAACGGGGCTGAAACCGTGCAACGGGAATGCAGCCGGAAAACTAGGAGGGGCGTCAGTCCGTGCCAGATTAAAGCCGTAGGGAAGTCTCCCAGTAAAAAGCATTACCTTGACCATGGCTGCCTCCACGGAGCAGTCGGGAAAGCCGGGCCTGTCCATCATTCCTGCCGTGAGGTAAGCCATGCTCTCCATGACATAGGCCTTCACGGCCATGAAACAGAACTTCTCCTGCCAAACAGCAACCGAGGAACCGCACAGTGATTCGGGTGCGGAACCCCACGGTCAAGCCTGAAACTTAAAAGCACAACTGCAGTTTTCCTGCGTTTAACATATGATGAAATACTAATTAATAAAAGCTACTACTGCAAAACAATCTAAAAAAATTATATCCTTATTCATTACATTTACCACTCTAGACACTTAAAAGATCAGTGTATAGAAGTCTGTGCGAAAATTACACAAATTAAATACCTCTTCAAACCAGTATAGCCCAAAGAACCCCACCATAATCTACGTTCTTGCACTGAGTCAATACAAAGCACAGAGATTTAGTTTATTACCTGAATTAATCCAAATTCACTCAGTTTCTTATTGAATTGTTTCCGGGTACAAGCATACTCTGCTGTCATTTCTTTAAAAAAAACACAAAATAAAACCCCAGTATATAGGCTGTTGTCTTAGTAAGAACATTTTACCTCAGAAAAATTAAATAGAGGCAATAACTTGCAGGAACTGAAACAACTTTAGTCTTAAACCACTGTAAACAGGCTTTTAATAAAAATTTTAAATAAAAATATTTTAGTTTTTTTAAGAAGCCAAAGCATGTTACGAGTACCAACACAATGATGTTGTTACAACCAAGACTCCTGTTCCCACTCTGAATTTGTGTTATATACCTCAGGCAGAGGAGTTTTTGCACGCACCCAACTCACCCACCTATCAATTTTTTAATCATTCCCGCCGAGGCACTGCCCATGCTGAACCTTCCGCTGTTCAGGATATTCATGGCAACCTGTGAAGGAAAGGAGCAGTTTTCAGGCCGTGTTGTTGCCCCAACCCTTCTCCTCGGGCCAGGCTGGCGAATGCCGTCTTCCTGCATCTTTTAGTGCTTTCCTGGTTGTCATTTGTCACTGGAACACGCTCCCTGTCCTCAGACCCGCCTCACGCCAGCACAGCAGTCAGCGCCCCAGCAACAATGCTGCAGAACTTCAAAATGCTTTTCAGGTGACCCACCACAGCAAATTCCCTACTTGAAACAGTTTTCAGATGCTGATGAACCAGTGACCTGGAAGGAATCCTCTATATTCAGACCACATTAAGGTAAAATGCAGATAAAAACCTATCTATCTGCAACGTGACACATAGCACTCAAACTACAGAGCGCTGCTGGAGTTTATCAGATGCAGGAGAAAACCAGAATATTGGTTAAGGTGTGTGCACAACAGCCAAGGCTAAACATCTTCCCTGCAGCTGCCCTGCGACAGACACCCTCCTGCTTCACACACCTTTCAGCAATGCACAAGACGAGAACAAGAAAGAAAGGTATAGAAATGAAATACAGATCAATAATCTAGAAAAATTCACTCTGAAATCTAGTGTTACTGTTTCCTACCAAGAGAAACCTGGGTGATTCAGTTCAAAGACTGTAAAGAAATTTAGCAAGAAGTCACTGTTCCTACATTTTAATTTGTGATAAGTATCTGAAGAAGAAATCAAAAAATCTTCTTTTAATATGCTTACTACAGAAAAGAGAACTGTTTCGTTTGGCATTTAGGCCTGGACTTCCCAGCTGCAGGAGGAGTAAGAAAATTGAGAGGGACCACTAAGAAGAGTTTTGCAAATCCAGACGTCGGGCTCAGAGAAAGGTCACAGCATCAGGGTGACCCGTGGTGGCTTTATGGCTGTCATTCCTCTGGCACAATGAAGAGAACCCAGTGCCAGGGTTCTCCTGGTGTTCTCCTCCCGTCACTTTCCTGGGCCATGATCTAACACGGGAAAACCACCTGAGAGCCTGCAGACAGGATCCACACCTCCTCACACCATTGCCCATTATTTCTTTCTCTCCCTTTCTACACAGGCCACAACTCTGGCTGTAGGAAACAGCAGCAGACATTTCCATGATTCAATTCAGATGTTCTGCTGAGAAAGCTGCTCCTTTTCTGAAGGGAACAGGACACCACGAAAAACAGTAAAAAGCCAAGTAAGCAGTGGAACCAGCTCTGTAACTGTGTTGAGAAGAAATACATGCAAATCTGGAATGACAGAATGCTATTGGGTTGGAAGGGACCTCTGGAGATCACCTAGTCCAACCCCCTGCCAGAGCAGGTCCACCTGCTTTGGACACACTCAAATCAGGCCACACTCGTGCACAGCAGCAGTGAAACCAATTAACACAACGCAGATAATGTAAACTGAGAAGCGCGTCCTCCAGTGTTCTTCAGTTTGGGAATACTCCTATTACCAATAAGGAAACTTGAGTACAGAAAAAAAACCCACCACCAAAAGTCTCCTTCAGGCTTTTCAAAATCATCAGTAGATATTGTTACTGCTTACCTTAAATCCCCCTCCTACTTCTCCAATTACATTCTCAATAGGCACTTTTGTGTTTTCAAAATGTACTTCACAAGCTGAAACACAGAGTTAACAGCTGGTGAATTATTATGTAGATATATTTCAAAGACATTCAGGAACAAAACCGATTCGCTTTGTAACAAGAAGTAGTTTTCCTACTGCACTGTTTACGACAGAATTACAGGTGCTTTGCCAAAGAAGTTAGAATTTGGGAAAAGACTGTGGCTGACATCAATTATCGATGTCAAATATTCAAAATATAATTAATATACATGGTGTAAACAGAACTATAGGTTTGTTTCTATTTTAAAGCGCTGACAGAGCAGTCAAGTCCCAATACACATGATCTAAACAAATAAAAACATTAAAACAATTTCTGTTAACAATTTTAAGTGATTCTTACTATTGGATCCTCGAATGCCCAACTTATCCTCAGGTTTCCCATGGGTGACTCCACCAAAGTCCCGCTCTACGATGAAAGCAGTAATTTTGTCTTTGAGTTGTCCATCTTTATCAACAACTTCTGTCCTGGCAAATACCGTGAAGATATTTGCGAGGCCCCCGTTTGATATCCACACCTGTTTTGAGAGAGGAGAGATGTGTCAGAAACACATTTGTTCTGATTTTGTGAGCACTGTTCTTCTGTGTTTCACAATAAACTAGCAAAGGACAGAGCGGTGAAAAATTGCTGCTTCTTCCCTTAGAACTAATGAGTGTTCTGCTGCTAGTTTTGCCTCTTGGGAACACATTTCCAAGGAAAGCTGACCACAGAATGGTAAATTTAGAGCAGCTATAAAAATAGGCTGCAATACAGACTTGAATTAAATTGTGCATGGTGCATTTTCACAAAAGCTTGTACATCCTGCTCTCGTGGCACGTGAGGGATACAAGGGGAATACAGAGCGTAGAACCACTTTGCCCAGAATAATTTCAGCCATGATGAGGAATTCTCTGCATCAGGCCACGTCCGTACGGCCTCTCCCCCAGGATGGGGCTCTTCACATCTCAGACTGATGCAGCAACAACCACAGATCAGTCTGCAACGTATGAAATACTGTTGAACCCAGTACATCTCTGTGTCTCTTCAAGATTGCATTTTGCCATTGTTTCTTTTAGAAATGTTCTGAGCAGCCCTATTTCCTATTCGATGTCAGGTTTTCCTTCAAAAATACCTATAAAGTCCTGTCCCAAGAATGAAGAAAGGGGAAAACATGGTTTCAGGTTTCTTTTTGCTCATGAAGCTGAGCCCCATGAGCTGGCGATACAGCAAAGGAACTCAAAAGTGGCTGCTCCTGTCCTTCTTACCATGAGTTTGGTGAAGGTCATTCCCTGAACAATGTGTTTTTCTATTCTCTTTGGCCCTAAACCAACGCGGGTTCTCTTTCTGACACAGGGCATTCTCCACTAGCTTGGAAACCTCAAAATTGGGATGCTGCTGCCCAGGGAATCTCTTACAGCAAAACAGATCACAGGATTTGCTGTACCAAAGCCCCGTCACACCTGCAGGCTGTGAGCGGTACCTTGGAGCCATTTAGTAAGAAGTATTTCCCATCTTCACTCAGGGTCGCTCTTGTCTGGATGGAGGCAGCATCACTTCCACTAAAAGCCAAACAAGTTGTTAATGTTTAAAGAAATAAACATGCTTTAAAAAACAAAACTTAATCTCTTCCCTCTTCCCATCCTTTCAAAAGGAATGTCAAGAGTTGTACTGAATAGTAGTATATAAATTTTAGTTTTTAACTACCAAGGAAACCTACTAGATTGATCAGCTATAAAGAAACCTACTTCAGTTACCTGAGGGGACATTTCTGCTGACTAACACGTACGTTATCAATCTTATGACCTGACCAGAATGTTCAGAATGGCACGCAAACAACTTTTTTGAGCTACACGTTGAGCTCTGGGAGCATACAGTGAATCTGTTATCCTAAAACACAGTCAAGTTTTAAACGTCTAGGCTGTTCCTGAAGAAAGGCTCAAGAGAAATGAGGAATAAACATAGCGATCTCTATCAGTGAGCACTTGGGCACATCTAGTACTTTCTTTCTAAAGTGAATTACAACAAAGCTATCAAAAGTTTAAGTTCTGTTCACGCCCTCTCTTGAATCCTCTTCATTACACAATGAAGCAGCAGCACATCATCTCCCCCTGGAAAGAAGTTTCCTCTTCCGCAAATCAAAACACCCCAACAGCTCACTTTGGGCTTCCGGCTGAAGACAGTTACTAAGTTCTTGGAAGAGCAGGTATGTTAATAGTGTTAGATTGCTAAAATACAGTTATAAAAATTATTGCTTCTGTGCACTAGAACTAAGGCCTCTAAGAAGGCTGAAGTTAAAGTTACTAAGACCAGTAATATTTTTAAATTTTTGGTGCTTTCTGAAGCTTTTATGGTTACAAACACAGTACCTTCCGGGCTCCGTGAGACAAAAAGCTGCAATGTGCTCCCCAGATGCCAGCCTTGGCAGGTACTTTGCTTTCTGCTCATCAGTGCCTGCAATGAGGATTCCCTAAACAAAGAATTAACAGAAAACTCTTCAGCATCAATCTGTGTCAAAAGAAATGAAGCCAAGAAGCTTAATTTGCAAATTTTATGGCAAATTTTATGGCATAACAAGAGACAGCTCGATAAACAACAGACATTATTATTTATCAGACATGAGAGTGTGTCAGTTATCACACAGAGTTGTTCAATGCCCACAGGCAAGGGGTGACTATTCAGACTGCCTCTAGGGTACACTTCACTGTGTTTATGCTTTAAGCGAAGACTTCACTGCTGCTCTGAAGGGCACTGAGATAGTCCTTCCTTTATAATTTGTCATACCTTCATTACTATCACTAGCATTTTATTTTAATAACCTCAAAACCAGCAATTTTCAAAGCTCCTAATGAGAGAACAGAACACAATATTCACTTGGGTTCCAAATCGTTTCCCCACACCAGCACTCAACACCTTTTTGTGAGAATCACTTACTTGCCAGTCACTGTTGCATTTATTTTTTGTAAGCAGGTTAACCAACGGTTAAATAGCTAAGAAAAAGTTACTCAAGAAAAGCAGGATTAACCCAAAGTGCAGGAGTAGCAGTGGTTGTGTCTTACACAGCACTTCTCACCACACCACTTCACAAACCAGCTCATCTCACTGGTCCTGTTCTACAGACGGCAAAATGTTAACTAAGGTGAGGAATAAATATCTATTTTTAATTAGCATTATCTGCTCAACTCTGTGAAGATTTTTTTTACCTTGTTATAATGTACTTACTGCTGTTTCAAGGTTCAGGCTACCACCATCCATCCACCACTAAAAAGTCGGTTCCTAAGGCTGCATTATTCGGAAAGGAGTTTAAAATTCCCATGCTTGCTATAGAGCACTGATCTTGGATAAGTTTTCCTCTCTAAGCTCTTCATATTCACACTTCACATTCCATCTTTACGCTGCACCGAGGCCTTACGCGGAGCCTCTGGCAGAGGGTGCTGGGCACACCAACAGAGCGTCCCACCCGATTTTTGCTTCACCGCTAATTCCCATTCGTTATTCTCACACTCCACATTTTAACAAACTCCACCCCACCTTTTCTATGCAAGTTGTGTAAAACGACTTGAGGTGGAAGCCAAGCATTACCTTCAGCCCAATAGCCTGATGAGCTGCCAGCGTGACGGCGATAGACCCGTCTAACGAAGTGATTTCTCCCAGACGCGCATACATGGTGTTTGACAGACCAAGACCGCCTGGAACAAATACCACCTTTTATTCTGAGTACACACATCACAATTGAACCTGCCTCCCACCCCAAAAATCCCTTTCAAGTACAGAAATATCAACAGTTAACTGGGGAGTGTCTTAGTATAGACTGGACAGAAACAAATACAGTTGCAGTTGTGCCAGAAGAATCCGCTGTGGTTTTAATGTGTGAGCTGTGCTGGATTTAGTTCTGTTCAGAAAGCAGGTGTGTCTGTTCAAGCTGCCTGCACACGTAGCAAATACACCATAATCCAGCAAACGGTAGAAAACAAGCTTGTTTTAAACGCTCTGTATGTGAAAAGGGTAAAAGATTTGGTATAAAAATTTCTCTAGGCTGAATTTCTGTGCTTACGGGATAGGGTGAATTTTTGGGTGACACTTCCACACCGCGTTAGGAAGCCAGACAATTAACCCTGAGCAGGTGCAGGCCGAGCAGCAGAGGGAGTGGGGCTGTACAAGCCCCAGGACAGACACAAGGAGAGGCTGTCCCCAGCGTCACTGCAAGCCCAGCAAAGTGACCTAGACCACAAAACTGCCACAAAAGAGCTCCCAAGCAGAATTCCGAACTGCTACTGAAGAATGATAAAATACAACACTTTAAAAATGTCTGTAATCAGAAAATGTGAACGTATCAAGAAACAAACTTGACACCAGCACATCCTTTTTGGGCAAATTTTGTGATCTGCTGCTGCAAATGCAGAGACTATTTGTAAGGAGCTCGAAAAAAACAGCAGCAGGATAAATCAAAGCTGCATCTGTCTGAGTCTGATATTCAAGAACTTTTTTGTCACTAGAAGTCCCAGTGTGAGAGTATTTGATGTATTACTTCTGAATAAACAACTTCATCTAATCAAGATAACCTTTTGTCCGGGTTAATAATCTTATACTTGGGAGAGTGCTGTAAATCAGGCTAATGAACACCTTATTTCAGCAGATGTCTCAATACTCCTGCTATTTTACATATACCGAATAAAGGCCAGGACAAACTCTCCCCAATACCATTAATCCACGTCACCCCCTCTTACACCCTTCCCCTTCAGAGTGTGCCTACACGGATTAAAACTCCCACTCCTCCTTCTTTTCCCCTTTCTAAGCAGTGCTGGACTCAGGATTCAGCTCCTGATGATGCGCACAGCAATTCAGCGATGCCCATGATAAAGAGAGACATTATTCCATGATTTACATGAGCTTCATTTTTCCCCATTAATGTTCTGCATTTTAATGCTTCTGGCAAATCTGTCACTACTCCAAATCCTTATGAAAAATACCAGGCAAGGCACAAAGCACTGAATATGTGCGACCGAAGAGTTTTAAAATCTGACAAGCACCACCCACAGAGCAGGATTAAACTACAGAAAATGGGAAATAACCTTGATAGAAGTGTATTATTTATGGGGCAGAAAATAATTGGCTTTCTTATAGCACGGTGACTGCTTTCCATCTTCTGTATTTTATGCAGCGCACAGGCTTACAAGACAACAGTACCATGAGTTTCTCTACAGGTACGCTGAGTGGATTGCAGCCTTTTGCAGACTGGAAGCCGAGAGAGTACTATTTCATAAGCTTCAAAGCAACACAAGATCAAAAAAATAGTATTTTATTAAAGTATGAATTCTATGTCAAATACATTGCCTTTCAGAATCTTTAAAAAAAATTAAGTGGGAAACATTTCCACTGAAACTATCTTCTGCAGATGGTCAAACACAGCTCTGTCTTCCTCTGAGTTACTCTCTTTAAAGTCATCTTCTTTTATAATAGACAATAGATAAAACAAAGATCTTATTTCTTTGTAAATTTCATGTAAAATACCAGTTTCAATCACAACTTTTATGCATAAGAATAAAATCACCATTTTATTGAAAATTCCTTTGCAAGTTTAAAGAGAAACTAATGATCTCAATCAGCACTATGATGTCCTTTAAGACATAAACGTGAATTGAATAGGAAAGATTTTTTACAAAAGCTATACTTGTAATGAATAGACTTTATACTTTTACACTTCTCTAAGGTCAAACACATTCCCATCTGCCAGTGACAGCTTTGATATATTGGTTCCATGAGACATGGCAGTTCGGACCCAGTATCATTTTAGGAACCATGAGCAAGAACAGCAAGTCCCATGGAATGTCACGCTGCTCTACTGCATCCGAAAAAAGAACAACAAGGAAAATGCTCTGCCAAGAAGACTTTACACCATCTAAAATTAGTTATCTAACTTAGGTGCCCCAAGCAGGAGTACACAGAGCTCCTACAGAGCCAACAGCTCTTTACTTCTAACCACAGAGGAAGCCTCAGCTCCTCATACAGACATCCAAGCCAAAGGACTACACGCAGGACAGTACAGACACATTCTGCAACACCCCACAGGACTACTGGGTTATCCTTTTGTGATCATTCACTCACCATATTCCTCTGGAATCTGCATGCCAAAGAGACCCAGGTCCTTTAGTCCTTTTAAAGTTTCAGGTGGGATTTTTGCATCTTGATCAATCTTCTTAGAGTCCACTACAAACACAGAAGGTTTTATCATTTAAAACTCTGTTTCTCAGTGCAGAAAAGGGCCCTGGGTCTGCAGCGTTCTCAAATGGAAGCCAAGGTCACCGTGCTATGAGACAGCAGCAGCGTGATCTCTAACCCAACTGCCAGACTCAGCACCCAGACCCGAAGAACTGAGATAAGGTACAGAACAAGGGGCAGCTGGAGCATCACGTCCCTCCCTGCTCTCTCTTCCTCTCGGATTCTCAAGCATCATTAGAACAGCCCTCATGCTGGTTGCACCAGACACAGACACACTTTTCATCCCAAGCTTCGCAAGAATTACCTTTCCTAGCTTCATTCTGATCTTTCTGTCCTGTTTGCTCTCCTCCCACTGTGGCTGGAACAGTCTCAAACCCTGAGCTGGCTCCTTTAAGACTGATAACACAGTGGGCTGGGGGCTATTTGCCTTGCCCTGATACCCCAGCCCGTCCTTCTCCCACAGAGTGAAAAATGATGATTTTCTAGCTTTTTGATGACAATCACACAGACAAGTCCTGAACATTGCAGCGGGAGGTCTCCATTCTGTTTCTGGAGAACAATGCTCCACTTAAGTAGCCCACTTTAGTATTCTTGGGACCTACCAGCTGGGTTTGTATTTTGACTTTGATGGTGTAATGAGTATGGCTGTAAAGTCATGACATCCAGGAAAACGACTCGAAAGTAGGAAAACTCTGTTTTTTATTTCATTTTCTCAAACGTTTCTCTGGGTAAAGATTGTGCTTGTGCACGTTAGCGGATTCCATGACTGGAATAAGCAAAGGACTTTCTATCTGAACTATGTCTAGGTCACAATAACAAAACAAACACACACATAAGTGAGTTAATTAAAAAACCTTGCTCTCAGGAGTTATTAAAATTCTTGGGGGATTACAAGAGCTGTTCTGTACTGTGACACTGAAAATAAATAACTGTATTAACAGGTTGGGACAGGTGTGAGCTGCAGCGAAAGAAACATACACCGTCTTTCCAAACAGTACACAGAAAGAAGTAACTTTGCAAATTGCAAGAGCAATGGCACGTTCCCAAAAGGAACTGAAGTGACGCTATAAATTCTACATGGAACATAGTAGGGGGAGGCAACTAAGCATTCTGATGCTCTTCAAAGAGAAGTTATTCAAAAAGAAAATTTGTTTTAAAAAAGACTTTTCACTCCCCACACTGATTTTTTAGCTACACAGTGCGAAACAGATTTGTGTTATGCCAACAGCCGTTCTGGGGAGAGAAAGGTGGTTTTTAAGCTCTTCCTCTGTTGTGTCCCCACAGACCCATGTGTGGTGTGTGGACACTGCCAGGGCCTCACGATGACTCTGCTGAGACCAGTTTCCTTACCCAGTGCCAAGCACATCAGGTTTCTGACTGTTTCTGACTGCTCTTCTAACCTATTTTTACCACCCCCGTAAACGACCCTGGATAAGTAAACAGAAATGGCTGTGAACTGACACAAAGATGAACAATTTCCACCTTTGGTGAAGACTTTCCAACTTCGGTGAAGTTGACCTTTTTTTTCCTCTCTCTTAAATATCAAGTTTTTTACTGAGTAAATTATGTTCCCCAACAGAACAAAGAATTGGAAAGTGTAATCTGCATAAATTCTTAATTTATTGCTAGTGAGCAACATTACAATCTTACCGTTAAAATTACCTGGATCTCATAAATTGTTATCTGTGACAAACACAGGCTTCTTCAAACTCCTGCGGCCTTTGGCAATCTAGACCTCATATCTTTGTCAGCAGGAAATCCGAGACGATACTGTTTAACTGTCCCAGAAATTGCCTCTATAAAAACCAATTTTCTACAATTGTTCTAGAATTGGCTTATCTGTTGCTCCGGTAATAGAAGGAACACCCTGCGACCCTGTCAGGAATGCACGTGGCTAATAGGTCTTTTCCCAAATTGAATTGCTGCTCTATTGCTGAAAAAACATAAATAGTTTTGATTTTTTCATCGCTTCTCAATGACTCACCAGTTACGAATATCTCTGGTGAATTTTGCCAAACCCAGTTTTAGTACAGTAGGACAATTAAAGTTTCAGAAAAAATTCACAATATATGAAGTGGTAAATAGCATTATTCAACTGAGCTAAAAACAATTTCAAGTCCTACCTCTATGGAACTCTTTTAATTCCTATTTTTTTTCTATTTATTTCTTTCTAGTTTGAAGATTTATTTCTTCTCATCAGCATCCAAACAGTCCATATTAATAAAGCCCCAAACAAACACACCTATAGAATCAGCAGCACTGTAGAACAGACAATAAAAACATAAGATAACTTGAATATGTAAAGTGTGGTAATTTTATTCAAGGGCTATAGCTAAATCACTCTAATCCTTAGATCACTTGCACGAATAAGAAACTAATGACTATACCTTCTTCAGTGAAGAATTTTTCTACAGGTCCTACAAACTGGTTGATCTCCTGTAGTTCTTCATTGCTAATTTCTGGATAAGGGAAAACTTCTTCCTAAAATATGAGGCAAATTCTTGTTTTATTTTTTATTTAAAAAAAGCATGAATCATGCAATTGAAATAAAAAATTCAAAAACATGCGCCTTTCAAATAATAGACTCTAAAGAACTGTGAAAATTAAGAATTGTGGAAAACGTTCACAAACAGCCTTATCCACAGGATTTGACTCTGCTACATGCCAAAATCCAATCAGAAGGTTATTACCCAAAAACCAGAAACAATGGGGAGAAACAGAGAGATTTTAAGAACTAAGAGGATGCAAAAATCCTTTTATCAACCATGAATTTTGTCAGTGAAATCCCACTTCGGGATTAAAAAAAATGTGTTCATTTTAATTTGTGTCAGAATCAATTTAGTGTTATGATGTTTTCAAAGCTCAGCCCATAACCGCTGTCCCTTGGAAATGCACAGCACATTCCACCTGTCCCATGTCACTGGTACAAAGGTTAGCGAGTTCCATACCGCTCCTTATCACCTCCTGGGGATTTTGCTCGTGAGCTGGAAGCAGGATGACCCAACAGGCTTGAATAAATAAAAAAATCCAAGCAACTAACACAAAAAGTAGAAGACTACATAACAAGTGTGCTTCTAATTTTTATCATCTGTCCCCTGTTAAATAAAAGAGTCTCCCTCTGCCCAAACAAAACTGTTTCATGACAGTCTGAAGAATCACATCAGCTCCAAAAATTCAGGATCCAGTAAATGCTACAGTTGTTCAGAAAACTGTTATAGTGAAATTTAAGAGGAAAAAAAAAGGCAAACACAAACAGGGGTTTAATGTGATGGAATCTGCCTGCTAACTATCATAACACCTGGTCTGTTTTGGGAGACCTTATTAACTCATTTCAGTGGATTTGAGCGATTCCTTCTTTCAGTTTATTTAACTGTAATCCAAACTTTGCATTGACAAGTTCTAATACAGTGCTATTTCTCAAACTCGTAACTTTGTCCAGTGGCACCTCAAGACATAACAACAACTTCAATCTTTCCTATAAACACCTGTAAGCAAAAGCTGACATAAAGTCTCGTTCCCTGAAGTGACCAGAGAACAAACAGACGCAAGCACTGTCCCACGCCCGCAGCAAAGAGGCGGGTGTGTTTCTGTGGGGGATTTCCTGGCCTTGCAGCAACAGAGGGCAGCGGGTTCAAGCAGCCCTTCGGGCGCTGGTTGTTCTGGAGCTTTTCCACCTCTATCACGCACAGCTGTCCGCACAGCTGCAACCGTCTCCATTAATTTAACCAGGTTCAGCCGGGGGCCGGCTGACACACCTGAGGAGCCCGCCGCGCCTCAGCGAGCAGCCCCTCTGCCTGGAGCCGCGGCCTGGCGCTCCCTCAGGCGCTGCGCGGCCCCCGCTCCCCGTCACCCGCGGCCTACCCCGGCCCGCCCGCTCCTCCCCGACGGCCGCCCCCGCCCCCCCACCTTGCGCAGCGACCCCAGGAAGAGCTCCTTGGCGAAGGCGGGCCGGGGGAGGGCGGTGCGGAGGCCGCGGGCGGCGGGGAGCGGGCGGGCGGCGCGCAGGGCCCGCAGCAGCAGCCCGCTCACGGCCGCCGCCATCTCGACTGACGCCGGCGCACGGGCACGTGACCGCGTGACGCCAGCGCGTCCCCTCCCGTGGTCCCCCGCGGGGCGGGGCCCGCCCAGCCTGCGGTACCCCCGCGGGGCGCACACGGTCCCGGCGGCGACCGCCCCTGGGCAGGAATTGCCACAGACGTGGGGCCCGCGGGGATAAACCCACGGACGGCCTCCCAGGCCTCATCGGGCCCTGACCCGGCCAAAGGCCCAGCCTGGGGCTGCAGCACCCGCACTGCTGGAGCCCCTCACCGCCCTCCACCCGCCTGGGCCCCGCAGAGGCCCGCTGCCCAACAGTAGCTATGGAAACTGAGTCACATAATAAAAAAAGTATTTTTTGGAACACGGAGGATGTCTCTTGAGTCACATTTCCTGAACCAGCTCCAAAGCATCGGTGCAGACCAGGGGAGGGAAGGGGCTCCCCCCCAGCCAGAGACAAGGGGGTCACCTCACTGCCCTTGTGGGTCCGGCTGATGTGCTGAACCGCACGTGGATTCGATGGAAACCACCACAAAAACCTCCATCAAAACCTCACTCCTCCCAATCTGTGCACCTCTGAAGCTGGGAGGAGTGGTCCCGGCAGCAGCCCACAGCTCTCGCCCGTTTCCATAGATGGCCAAGTGCCAGGGACAGAGCACCCGCACCCCCACCCAAGGTAACGCTGCGCTAGGGATCTTCAGGTTTAGACTCCCTTCCCTGTCACCTGCCGTGCCTTTGACAGCAGCTCCTGTTTTACTAAAAAACTCAGTGGCAAAGCCCTGCCAGGCCACCGTGCTGGTGAGCCACACATCGGTGTGGCGAGGAAACCCCCATGCCCGAGTGCTGCGTCCCCCCTGAGCACACTGCTCTCCTCTGCAGGCGGGTAAGGGTGTTCACTGACACATACGGACTGTATGAACACTCAAATTCATTTACACAAGGGTAGAATTAATTTGTTTGAAATACTTCTTTCAACTCCTTTAAAGGCTGTCTTTACTCCCTCATTTTAAGGATGACCATGTCCTGCCCTTCATTCTTCAGCTGCCCTGGTTTCGTTCTGGTCTGTGAGAGACTTTCAGAATGCTAGGGGTTTAACAAAAGAACAAGTACTAAAGGTAAATACAGGCCTAGTAGAGTGATTTACTTTGCTTACTTATTTGCTTACTTCACTTATGACTTACTTCACTTATGACTTAAAATGTAAATCCTTTTATCCTGTAGTCCAAATAATTCGCTCTTTGTGTTGCCTCTCAGGCAGCGTACTGCGACTTGGGGATGGGAAGGGACTCTGAGGGGAAAAGGTGTGCAAATGTATCAGATCTCCAGCTCAAGCAGTTTTGCTCACTGGTTTTTTGGTGTCTGTATATACTTATTCACGTCGTGGGAATCCTCAAATCCTGCGCATCGGCAAGCAGGCTGGGATCTGTCAGAGCCCTGTGCTCCCTGCGCAGGCCAACTGAGCCAAAGGTATCACACAGGGATGTAAATGTACACGGGGGAGGAGGCGAGAAATACTTCACTCATTCGGTGGTGAATCAGCCAGTGTCGAGTCCAAACACGTGGGGAACTCTGAGGAATAAACCCATCTCCACCAGAAAGGTTTTCCTTTCATGGACTCCTTGATCCCATCAATTATAACTATTAGTTGGGGATAACATGCAGCTGCTGAGTGCTCGTTTTGTGACAGTTTCTTCAAGGGTGAGAGTTTTGGATGGTCTGGACCCAACTACTTGTCTTGGTATGAAACACGGATACCTTATTTCTGCGAGAAAAGCCAGCCCTCTTTGCTAGCCCTTTGCTAAGGGCAATAGGCTGCCCTAAAAGGCAGAGATAAAAGACAGCCCCAAAGGCTACCTGCAGGACCCTGCTTCTCCCTAAGGTGACAAGACTTTCACAGTTTGATGATTACAGGAAGCCAACAGTTGTACCGACTACCAAAACTGACCATGAGCTTCTAATCTCACGTGTTCAGTTCTGGTGAAGTAAAGTTGTCCCACTACTTTTAGTTTTGAAAGGTGGAAAAGCAAGAGTCTAATCCTATCAGGAAAAAAAAAAAAGGGGTGGGGAACACCATGATGGCACCAGCACTTTGCAGTCACTGGGGTGGAGTGATAACATGGTACTGCCCCTATAGGGTGCTTATATCTATAGCTGGTTGATGGTATGGATAGGAAGAGTAAAAAGCCTGCTCTGCTGCTCAGCCTGATGAGACACTGGGTTAATTGAGCAGAAGGCCTTCCCGCAGGGCGTCACTGAGAGGGAACGTGCCTGACACCGCGGTGAAATGGTGGAGTGCTGAAGAGAGGGTGATGCCCCACCAGTGCCACATCCCGGTTCCGGACAGAGGTGGTGGCAGCTGGACATCCTCCAGGGGGTCAGGAGAAGAGGTGTGGGTCCAGTGACATCCTCCCCAGATTATGCTAAAGACACGATGCCACCCTCTGCTGAGTCAAGTCAGACTGGTTCTGGTCAGTAAAAAGGGGGGTGGGTCTGGCAACTTTAAAAAAGGATAAACAAAGGGCAGAGTAAGAGACTGCTTGAAGAAAATCATCCGAAGGAACGGTGAAAACAAGGCTGGGTGGTTGGGAAACAGCAGGAAAAAGATGCCTCATCAGGAAGTTCAAAAGAACTGGAGCAGCAGCCAGCACGCTCCACCCTCTGCATTCATTTACCAAGCATGAGAATAGGATCCCGAGTGTATCCTAAAGAAATACCTGGTTTTTTTTTTCCAATTGCAGAACAAGTGACAGTCGATGATGGGATATCCACAGCCTGAAACTACAAGCAGTCTATCACTTGCACATACAGAATCCTCTTTGTTCCTGCACTGACACAGATGGTGTCACACCATTTGTTTTGTCCCATGCATGCACCTCTTCCTGATGTTGTTTGTAACTACAGTTCTCTGCAACTCCCTGCAACACGTAATTCCACCACTCTGACCTGTAAACAACTTCAAACTGCATTGCACAGAACTGCACAATATGCTGCTAAAAAATAAAATAAAATACAGGTTTTGCCTTCTGCTTCAGCAACATGCCCAAACTTTTTCTTTCCCTATTTTTATTTACAACCCATCTCTGCTGTCTCTGGCACTCCATCCGCATGCATCCACATGTTCTATCGTTTCAGCTTCCTTTGAAATTGTTAGACTGCTCTTCACTGCCTTCCTGGCCCAGCTAATCCCTCAGCTGTTAAACAGCTCTTCATAACTCACATTTTGTGATTAACCACGGCTGCCACAGTGCTGTCCACTGCAGTCTATTCCACATGGAATTGCTTCCTTGAGAAGGAACTAACACAAAAGAGATGTGAATGAATGAGTACTCCATGAATGAGTATCATGAAATTATCCTAGTTTTCCTTTTGCTTTTTACTCTGCCATATTTTTCAGTAGCTGCTTAAATAATGGTATTCAATAACACAAACAACTGATAATATTTAGTGCCTTGAGACATGGATATTTTACTTACTGCAAAAGTGCTACTGTAGGTCTAAATTACTTTATAAAAATATTCACCAGTCTTTGCAGCACTTCCAGGAAAATAGATACAATTCCTTCAGTAGCCTCTCCTCCCTTTATGCAATTGTTGTTTTCTCCTTTACAATCACACAGGCGGTAGGAAAGTTTTGCACTTGAAATTCATAATTGTCTTCCCCGTGGGCATGTGATGATGTGCTGCTCATTGCATCATCTCTCTTGTCTCTGAATATTTAAAAAAAAAGTTGGCTTACAAATTAAATCTTGGGAAAGGTGAGGGCAGGAACTGGTATTTCCACTTTTGCTCCTGGTTACGTGCTGTGGAAGCAATGCCATGTGTTGGAAACACAGATGTTAACAGTCACTGTATAAATACATGTGGCCAGGCCAGGTGCATCCAGAGTTACTGTGCTGTGCCTATCATAAGGGGCACCTGAAAAAGAAAAAGATACATATTGTTAGTGAACAGGATTCCTCACAACTTAAAGTGGCACTTAAAGGCAAATCGTGAATTAGCTTTATCAGATTAAAAAGAAGCACTAAATTATCCAATGTTTTGAAGTATTTTATTTTCTAAAGTATTTTATTTCAAATAATAAAATGTTCTATATTTTTATTTACAGTCAAACAAGCTTTAATTTTTCAAGAGAGAGAAAACAGGCCAAACATTATATTGAAATCAAGTATAATTCTTGCTCTGTGAAGGTGATAACCTAAACTCTCAATCTGGGAAACAAGCTGTTGCTTGGGATTCTGTACGAGCACATTTGTGGATAAAGAGCCACAACCTGGATAGAAGAGGTTTTATATCGCACAAAACCGACAGAGATAGGTGACAGAAAGGGTGGCTATAAAGAGACCTTGCAGTAACTGCACAAAGCCCCTCTTGGCAGTATTAATGGATACAGAAGGGAGACTGGTCAGAGCCTCTTTGCCAAAACACATTTTATTACACTCTGATGTTGGAGAGCAAGGGAGGAGCTCTATGATCTCAGGAACATTTTATTAGTATGTTTTTTAGTCCAATAATTTGCTTCATCCCAGATGAGGCATCTGTTTCTCCCCTCTTGTATACGGAGAGAAACAGATGACCCAAAATGCTTTTTCTTCAAGTTATTTCAAATCCACACAGTCCAAGGAACCGTGCTGGCTGCCTCCCCTGTGATTCATTGCTAATACACGGACTCTTTTTTGCATGAAACTGGCAGTTTGCAAATACATCAGCAGCATCATGAAGTATTCCAATAGTCCAGGAATCTGAATGCTGCCGTAGCAGAAAAAAATTAGAGTAGAAACAAAGTTTCCTCTGCCTTTAGATATAAAACACACACACAAATTATTTTGAAAAATTTAAAAACTGCTATCGCAGAAGAGTTAGCATATACAGAAAATTTTAAAAACTGCTGAAAGGCTGTTAAGTTTCAGGGCTATAAACACCTAGGATGCTTGAAGAATACTCAATACTGCTCAGAATACTCAGTACACGTTTCTTATTGGCTAGAAAATGTTACTTCCTGTGACTCCTCTTCAAAACTCACGTTTTGAAGCACAACACAAATATCTCACACTATGATGACAGTAAAGGCATTTTTGGAGGCTGGGGTGAGGGCTGAGGCAGAAGCAGAGATATAGGATTACCAGAAAGATGGAAAAGACAATATATAGGATGAATCATTAAATAAAAATTCTCTTATCTCTTGTTAGAGATGGATATAAAGGAATATTAGCCAGTAAAATGAAAATAATAACCAGTCAAGAGCATATGGTGGGCTTATGGAGGAGGAAAGTGCTGCCAGGGGTTGCACACCATGGCATGGGCTCAGTCCTGCCAGGGTCACGCATTCAGCATGAGACACAGCTCTGGTTCATGGTGACTCCATTGCTAAATAGCAGCCTCCTAACCCCAATCCCCTGCATGGTCCTTGCTTTTTCCATTTCCCTACACAAAAAAATAAAGCCCATTTCATTGTCAAACACTTGTTAATGTATTATTTTGTAGCAGAAATGAGTTGTAGAGAGAAAGGGTTTTTCACTATGCATGCATAACACTTCATTTGCGTTAGAATGAATTTACCCTATTCATCTTATTCAAGACAGATTATTTTTTCTTTGCTCATTTCATATATCTGTTTAAATCGCTTTGTCTAAATATGAAGAAATAAATGAAAGCTGAAGTTTTGTATGTCATTTTACAGTGGAGCTGATTAATTGTTTCTTCCGTAATTTGTTTGAGCTGGCTGTGTCTTGTGAACCATGATGCTAATTTCACATCTCAGTTATTGCAAAAAATGCTAAACAAAGGGGATTTTTTCCATAACATTTTATCCCTAAAAATATGCATTTATATGTATAGTAAAAATAATAAATCTAACCAGTTGAAAAAAGTGGTGGTTTTAAGTCAGCATCACTCCCACAACTTTCATGCAAGTCTTATTTAGCTTAGGAAGTACTTCAAGGAAAGATCTTAATTTAAGCATTTCCTAACATTCATCATCAGCCTCATCCTGCAGTTGATTTAGTTTCGCCAAGTAATACGGGATTTGGCTTTAATTCTTGAAATAATAGGAATCAAAAAGAAAGTCTACAAAAAATACACCTAAATTGAAGCATTTTTCCATCATTTGTGGATTTTTGATATTTCTATCAAGTTAGCTGTGCTATGTTCTCCTCTAGAGATCACTAAAAGGTTCCTAAGTAGGCTAAAAATGCAGTGTGCTTCCTTTTGAAGAAGGTGTAAATAATGCAGCTGTAACACCAGTGAAGATTTATTGTGGCATGTAACAGTAAGTACACTGTTCATCTCATGCAAATACATGTGCCAGTCCCTACGTATGCTGAAATGTGATTTATCGCACAATCCTAAGAGCATCATCCTTCTGATAGCCTGTGACTGGCGTTAGAACGACTGCAGGAAAAATCCTAGAAGTTGGCTTAGTGTTTCAAGCTCAATCTAAAATGCTGAGGGATAAGCAACAGCGGAGGGAAGACACTCTGGACCCAGTGTGACCAGGGCCTGTGATACCCTGCAAGACATTTAAAAATCCTTGGGGCTCCCAGGTCTCACCTATGCAGAGACTGCAGCTGAGGAATAAAACATCACACAACTATTATGTATACTCCAAATAAATAAAAGGTAAAACATCTGTTGCTACAAAATTCCTGAATGAAAAGCAACCGTTGAGGCCAACGGGGAAAAATAAAGGTTAAATAGTGTTCATGAGATTTTGAAGTCAACAAAAACCTGATAAGAGATACAGATAAAACATAACTCAGAATTAAAAAATGTGAAGTTGTTTAGTTCATTTTCCTGTTGTTTCAGTATTGCGTTGCTTTATTTCAACCAAAATAATATAGAAAATACCTGGAAAGTAACCCCCTCTTAGAACAATGCTGTTGAGAAGAGCTTGAAGTAACTTACTATTGCCTGAAAATTCATTCATGCAATTTATGCGTGTACTGATACACGCGCACAAGCACCTAAACATAGGACACAATTTAGGAAAACTTTTCAAACATTATGACTTCTGACTTTGCAAACACATGATTTTCAGTTATGACTTTTGACAGAAAACCTTAGCTTTTCCCCTAATCTTAGGGTTAGGTTGCCTATCCTCAATAAGAAGCAATATAGCTTCTCAAATGAAGGCATTTTTCTCTAGATAGGTACGTACAAGCTTTATCAGAGACTTAAGTAATGCAACTCATTAAGATGAGCATCTAAAACAAATAAGGGTATTAAAATTTAAGAAAAAAGCATCATCAACAGTGAGCTATTATACTCTCACATGCTTAACCTACATTGAATTTTTTAAATGAAGTTATTTGGCTTTGCTGCAACCTGTGGCAATCTCTCACACAAACAACAATTGCTGCTGACGTTCTTTTGGCTATTTATTTTCTTCAGCAGTGCCAGATCACAAATGCTTTCAGCCTTAGTTTAGGTAGGAAGCAGCAGCATTTAGACATATTATTTAGGTCCTACTTTTAAAATGGATCAGGAAAAAACCCCCCAGATTTATAACAACATTTACATTATCTTGGAGTTAAATCAGAGGAGACAGACTCTTTGTGTTCTTAAAATGTGCATGTATCAAAATTCTTAAAATCATAGCTTCTAAAACAGGAATAGAAGTACCAGTAAAGAACATCACTGCAAATTCTTCTATTTCCACTAAGAGAATGTTTCTGTGAGGCATCAGTTACGTTCTGATGCGTTGCAGAGCTCAGAGGGATGGCACACTGCAAGTGCCTCCTGATAAATGCACACTTACCTGGCAAAACCATCAATGATCCCGACGTACATCCTGAAATTACAGCCACTCAGAAATAGGTCACAGTCGACTATTCCCACCAAGTAATTCTCCTAAAATTCATAGAAAAAGAAAAAGCAAACATAATATTTACGTTAAATTGATAGCTAATCATTAGTTTTAACAGGCTTTACAAGCACACTATAGTCCCCTTGAAATCCAGGAAATGCACAAGAGTAAGAACACGGTTGAGTAAGCCCACAGGTTGTTACCTACAGTCACTGCAGGAGTGGAACAGCAAGTATTGTGAAGGCAAATCCGCCTGTGCAGTGATGCTTTTGCGATGGAAATGAAGAGACACAGCAAACAAGCCCAGGTACAAGTGGTAACGAGGTAATATTAAACGAGTGACACCACTTACTGAGATGTGCTGCGGGCTCCCCGGCACCGGGTGCGCAGAGGCAACGAACGCCCTCATCGCTCCGTCCAGGGACCATGGGTCGCGCTGGGGACACACGGACTGGGTGCCTGGGAAGGACAAACTGAGAACACTTATGAGTGAAGGGTAGGCTGTCACCTGAACGCCAACTCCCACGGCAAAGCGACAGCCGAAGGAGTAACAGGATGAGTGCAACATCCCGGAGAGCTCGTGTTTAAAAAGATTCAAAATCTGGCTGCTGTTTTGATAAATAGCACACCAAAAGGCCTCTTCGGTGTTACCTCCCACTGTTTGCACATCTAGGTGGGGTATTTATTCCTCTTTACTGTCCTTAGGAACTAAATGTATTTGCAGCACCACCAGACAAATCAAACCCTACTAAGAAGGGATCACAGTCTCCACGGCACCGACCGTCAGTTCCACCAACTCATCTAGAATTTAAGATGAAGACTGAACTCTCGGCCCCTCCGAAGCGAGCAGCAGAAATCCCATCGCCTCAGCGGGGCTGGGATACCACTGGAAGGAATTTCCTGCATTTCAAGCCTGAAGAGTTGAAGTTCTTGGATTACACAAAATGAGAAACAAAGAGTTTTAAATGATTTATTTGATTTCTCCACATGATCACAGTTATAGTTTTACATCAATAGGGTCTGTTACTACTTACAAACAGAATGCATATTAAAATGAAAGCACTCCTTTCTTCCCCATAGTTACAAAAGGGGTCTCAAGCCTCCCCAGAACAGAAGCTTCTTGTAAGCATAATGGTTTTTTGAAGTCTTTAACAGTCTGCATTCAAGGCCTAATTCTAACAGTTTAATACAACTCAAAGCTGATTTAAGTTCCTAGCAGGAGATAGGCAACCTCAAAGTGACTGCAGACTTATAGTAATACTAATTTACACACTATATACAATTTAGAGAATTATCTATTCCCCCTACTGGTCCCATTCTTGCCACCCCCTTGTCTCTTTTCCAAATTTAGTCTTGTTATTGGCTCCACTTTTCTTTTAAATATATACACAATAACCCATTTCGCAGGCAAGAAGTGCGATGGTATTTTACAACGGAACAGCAAAATGCATGCTTAACTGCAGAAAACACACAGCTTCATATGGAACAGCAAGTCAACATCTAGAGATTCATTGTTTAAATATCTGCTGACTGTCTCTCAGCTCATTTTATCAAGAAACAAGAGGCTTCTGCTGCATGCAGTACATGATGGGAAAATCATTCTACACTGTATGTTAGACTTGGCTTTTTTTTTTTTTAGCAATACAAGACGCACATTATATTAGGATGAACTTTGTTTTTTGTTTTTACATCGTTGTACATTTCATTCTTAACTTAAAAAAATAAAAACCCCAAAGATATATTTGATTGTTGTCCCAGAAAAGATTTTTCTTGCCACACCTTCATTCTTTACATTTCCCTTTCATTTTTTCAAATCAGCATTACCACTTCGCCACATTATTTATGGGAAAAGAGAAACACGGCCACTCCATGCAGCTCTGTACCAGTTTTGAATTGGCAATGGCATTGGAGAAAAAACCCTCTCAATTCTACTCCTGCCCGCAGGCTGGAAAAATTAATTTTCTTAACCACAGGCAGTGTTATAGTACTATCATTTTCCTATTCTAGGCATGATCCACACTGCTCTAAGCGTTTGTTAATCAAGGATGGAGTCGGAGAGGTTATACTACAACCCTAAACAAGCAGCAAAGTTCTCCAGATTTATGCTGACACCAAGACACATCGGTTTGTTTAAAGTACATACAAACACACAGTCTAAAAAATAAAAATAAAATTCCACTGTTTCTCCTCATTGACTCGAAACTATTTAGAGTTTGCAAATACTGTGCTCTTATATGACCAGTTTTGTTTTTCAAACTAGCCTCAAAATGAGGTGTGATTTCACACATGCAACTGAGCGCACCCAGAGGGTAGGCACAAACTCTTTCCCCATGTGTACTTGAAATCATGTGTCAGTGGCTTTTCTGCGGGCACACTGGTGACATCTCCAGAACATTGAATTGATTGCACATGGAAAACCAGTGGTCAAACATTAAAATGTGGCTTACTGTGTAAGTTCAGAATATTTATACGTAACTCTAATTTAAATGAATGAAAGCAAATGCAGATCTGGGAGATTCAGCATCTTCTTTGTTAATTAACACAGCTAGAGTCAGATTTTCCTCTCCACTGCTACCGCATACTCTGTATTCCGTACACAGGCAATTTCACTTACATCGTAACTCTGCATCTGAACCAAGTACAGACTCTGTCACTCAGTGAAGAGGAGCACTCTTACCTCTGTTTTAATTAAAAGATGCAGTTTCTGGAAGATGTTTGTACCTGAATGGTTCTTTATCTTTTCTGGAACAACCTATAAATTACAGTTAGACTCTACTATTGGTACAGATGTATGAAGAAAAGTCTACATATTGAAATATGTTATCACTTTACTTCAACTAATATCAACAGTAACACTGATATATTTTGCAAATATACAATATGTAGAGTGTAGCCTCACACTAATAACATTAGATGACATGCAGACAGTTCTACTTTCCCTTATAAGAACAGTATATATTGTTTTAAACTGCAAGGAACAGAGCCTCAGGGGACCCCTACGAGCCCTCTTAAGGTAAGCCGCAGAATTTAGTATGAGTGATACTTAAAAATAATTACTCCTTTTCTTTTTTTTTTCATGAAGATAATTTAGAGGAGAAGGAGCAGAAGGGGAAAACATATTGCACATGTGTGAAACGAACGTGGACAGCTCTAAACAAAAGGCTAAACTCTAGATTGCTGTATTTGCTCTCTGTGGAGGTTAACAAAGTGCTCAGTTTGCAGTTTTGCTGGTATCGTGGTATCAATGGTATGAAAGGGAAAAACTTACTCAAACTCTCCCCCCACCCCCCAAATATCAGAGATGCCATGAGCAAGCCGACATGAAAACTCACTCTCTCGTTCTCATGTCCTCATTATTCCTGACAATTTTACTACTGCTAAACAGAAAACGGACAGGTTGTTATTATTATTACTTTTACCCATCTCAGACTGGAACTTTTTGCTCATCCTCTTCAAGGTTTGCTTTTAGGCTGGTACAGTTTTGCATTTGTGATTCCTTTGTCTCTACTGTTTAGGTGTAAAGTCCTTGCAGTGGCTCAAAATGCTGAAACTACAAAGTAGGCGCCATGTATAACTTTGTACAGGATTTGGGGATAAAAATTGTATAGAAATTTGCAAATGGTTCAATTACAACACATAAGCAACAACAGCACAGCCTGTTTTCATGTGATGTCTTGCAACTAACTGGACTATGAGAGTGAGGGTTTGAGCGTAAACTCAGCCTGCTGAGTGCTGGATACTTTCAAACTAACAAATGTGATGAGTAAAAATGGTGAAGCCACTTTGTTGCTAGCACATGGCTACATGGAATTACAGATTTTGTTTTAATATATATATATATTTATATATATAAAAACCCTAGACTAAATTCTAAAACAAACCTTCAAGCTTTAGAGTGCTTCCACCTGGAAACGCTCTGACTAGAATTCAGCTTCATTGGGGGTAAAAATGAGAAATTATGGTGAAGAGGAAACAAAGTAGCTGAGAAAGATGGAAGTTTGCCATTTTCATGTTTGAGATGAATGTTTTTGCAGTGTTTACATGCACCTGTCATCACTCTTCATGTGTGTTCCTTAAATCATAGCCATACAAAAGAAATGTGGATCATGTAAATTCACAGTTATCACAGCCTTTAAAGTGTCTAAGAATTTGTGTGACCAATGCCTGAAGACCAGTGGTAAAAGGCCATCCTACATTGCTACGGTATAATTACTGCATCTTAACGAGTTTGCTTACCTGAAATAGCAGAGCAGTTATAATACTGATTATGTATGATATTATTGTGTTAATAAAATAAGGATTTATACAAAGCAGTATTTGACTACAACAGTTAAACGCTATGTTACTTGGCACATTTAGTAATGATTGCTTAGAAATCTTAGCAAGCCCAGAGGACTTGCAATGAAAATACTGAAATGTCGGAAATTTGTTTCTAACGTTTAAATGTTTTTGGTCTACTCTTTCATATGCTATTCATCTATTATACTGTCCTATCAAGTAAGTGGAATTCCTTGTAAAGTCTATATTGCTAGTTTTGTGGACTGAAAAAATTTCTTTCCAAGCACAAATGTTAACTATACAGTATATATATATTTATATGTATATATTTATATTATATAAAGTTTACTTACGTACTTTCATCAACCATATCAGGTCTACTTATTTTTTTGCCCATTGACAATAAAAGAGCAAGAATGCAACACTTGGTTCTGTATCACTTTTTTTCCCCTTTTTTTTCATAGACTAAGTTTTTATTACACATGTAAAATTGTCAAGGGATTTGGTGTAAAAGGTAGCTTTACTCATATTCAGCAAGCAGCATGTTTTCAAGGCAGTTTGGAAAGAAGGACTAACCAGATGGTAAGTGTCTATCGAGTAGATAAGTAAAACCAGTATCGATTGCTCTAACTTGAATTAATTTATTTAGTAACAGCAAGCCTTTAAGCTCACACAGCTCAATTAAATTGTGTAGGTAAAAACTGACAATTTTATTTGTTGCTTCCTGTAAGTGCCTTTGTAACTTTTGTTTAAAACTATAGTTATTAGGAGGGCGAGTACGTTCTAGACTATTGTGCTGATGCCACTGTGTTTGGGCTTGGTGCTGGCGGAGGTGGAGGGAGGTGGTGGAGGTCCATGGTGATGCTGAGGGTGCTGGGGGTGAGAGGGGTGCCCGGGGTGCGGGGGGGGGTGCGGGGAGTGGGAATGCTGCGCGTGGGGGTGCTGCATGTATGGAGTGTGCTGGGAGTGCGCCGCGTGCTGGGCGTGCGGCACGTGTTGGTGGTATTGGTGGGGGTGCTGGATGTGCTGGGGAGGGTGGTAGTGGTGGTGGTGGTGGTAGGGCGGCGGGTTCTGCTGCAGGTGACAGTACTGCGAGTGGTGCGAGTGCACTTGCGCCTGCGTCTGCCCCTCGGCTGGCCCTGCATGGTGCATGGCAGGGGGGTGCTGGGGGTGCGGCTGATGTGGGATTACTGGAGGGTGCGGAGGTTGCTGGGATGAGCCAGATGGTGGATGGCCTTGGGAAGGTGGCTTTCCCCTTTTACTACCAAATAAGGAACCTAGGAGTGAGGAGGAGTTAGGCATAGTCTGGTGAGGGCGAGATGGACACTCTCGGGTTGATGTAGCTCTTCGGCGCATGTGAGGACTGCTAATGATGGACCCCTAAAAAGAAATTAATAGAAATAAAAATTAAAAAAATCTTAAAATGTTTAAAAGAAAAAGTTCACACTGACCCACAAACTCCTCCTTCAGTGTTCACATGGGTGGACTATGTTAAGAGTTCTAGGAAAAAATTTATTTCCACCTTCTCTAAGTTGCCAATGAGGCGGTTCATGCCCTTCTTGGGATATTTTAAGCATTAAATGTTTTTCTCTCAGTACTTTAATAGCAAAAGCTATGACTTTAAATAAAAAAATGTCACGGAAGAGTAACATGACGTAAGATCTAGGAATGTGTTTTTAAAGGAAAAATACATTTTAAATACTGTAAAAAAATACCATACTTGCTTTTTTACAACAAAAAATATAAATACATTAAATTCAACCTAAATAGTTAAACACACAGCAGCAAATATTACAGTTACAATTCAGATTTCAAAACAGTAAACTTTTTTTTTAATAGTAGTTTTCCACTACTATAGGCCACAGTGCTGCTTCTCAAGCCTACTTCTGAATTATGTGTTAAATGGAATCACACCATTTTTGCCACTAAGATTTCTATGTGATTGTGTTCTTTTGACCTGGGGTCCAACCTTCTCTATTATTTAGCCTGGAATGGTGTATTTAGTTTCTGGAAGTTTGGGCTATATATTTTTTAAAAAGAGTCATGGGACACAACAGTACTTAGGCAAAGTGTGCTAGATTTAGACTGCAATCTACCTACAGCAAACACACAAAAAAAAAAAAGAGAAAAAAAAAGAAAAAATCTGCAAGCTGAATTCAGAGACATGAACAGTATATATATAAATGGTTTGAAGATGAATGAAATCTCATGAAATCCACATTGAATTCACCTATCTTAATAATTTTTTTCCTCCCATGCCCTATCTGTGCAATTCCATGGTGTCATGACTGCATACATTTAGCAATTTAACTTGAAAATAAGCAATGGGAATGGTCGAGCATGAAAGTCAATAGTTGTAGCTAAATATCAAACAGCAAGAACAGTGTACTTTGTAACAAAGAGCAAGTGGGCTTTTAAGCTGGGACCAGACTGAAATGGTGGCAAAAGGACACATCATATTCATTTCACCATGCTTGCAGGAACAAAGGGAACAAGGTTAGCTCAAACCAAAAATGGCATTGGTCTAAAACAAGCTGTCAGTGCTTTTTAAGCTGGAAGAATACGGAGTGAGTAGCCTAGGCATGCATTTTACTTGAGGCAGGCAGGTTATATGTTAGAAGAAAAAAGAGCAAAAAAATATGTATATAAAAGAAAGGTTTGAAATGCACATCATCACATCCAGCTAGACATCAGGAACTTCCTACTTACTTCCATATTGCTGTCTAGCGATCCTGCACTGCTGCGTCGCCCACGCTTGCCTGCCCAGGACATGCAACACCAGAGATTAGAGACTGAGACAAGACCCGGGTGAAAAACAGCTGCTTTCCCTCAATTGCTAGAGGAGTCTCTAAATGCAACTAGAGGGGCTGCACGGGGTTAACATAGCACTGGACCGGTACAGCAGCTACGAGGGCAGAAACTTCCGTTTTTAAGGCCATTAGTTGTATCGAGTTTCTGTACCTGGCTAGTTTTTAAGAGGTATTGTTGTTGTGAATCGACTATCATTAGTGGGGTGTGATTTTTTTTTAATCTGTACAACTCTTAAAACTTAATGTATTTTAGCATCTGTATTTAGCACTATGGCTATGATGTTGACCAGCAACAATTTTAAATTGTTTGATATCCTGGAATCTCATTGTCGTCCAAATTTCTTTCTGTAAAGACTGATAGCATATGTGTATATTTGTGGGGCGGTATTAATTTAAATACAAAATTTAATATTGGCATATTCTGAACTTCAGTGTGAGGGATTGGTGAGGGGCATCAGTTTAATCATTTGCTTTTCAGTTTTGAACCTCAGTGGATTTCATATAATCTTCTTTCATGAGGTTTAGAAAAAACTAAACTTAATTTTTTACCAATAACTCCCGAATCTGTCTTGACATTATGGCTAGATTTTGTTTGTTTAGCTGTGCAGTGCTTTATCTTTAAGTATGATGGATTTTTTCTCCAATATTCTCAAATTGCCAAAGATGTTTGCCTAAAACTACCCATGAAACACCAGACTGTTTGGTCTAAAGAGCCAGAATATTTCAGCGGCTATATATAGGACACAGGATCCCAGCGTTTCTCTCTCATTCTGCAGGAGAGAAAATGGCATATGGCTGCAGTGGAAATAGATATTTTTGAAGAGATAGCTTGTTGAGCATTGCTTTGCAAAAATCTCCATGTTTTTAGAAACCTCTGTTTTCTCAATGCTTTCTCCTTGCTTTCCTGCAAGGCCAAACATCAAAGGCAGTCTCCACCCTGCATTGGTACATTGCTGCCTTCAGAATCTTCTACTCTAACAGGTGGGTTTGGAAAGGAACGTGGAGATTTCAACATCACTGAACCTGTGAGCCACATACCCTCATCTTTAGGAGCCCAAAAGGCATGTGGTATCAGAGCCAAACTTTGGGACTGGATTATAAGCGGGACACAACAGTGATTCCTGGGAGGTTCACCCTTACTTCTTGACATACCCTCTCATAGACCAATTTAGATTACCCATAAGTCTTATAAGACCAGTACGATCTAAAAATACCACCTCTTGGGTCCATAAGCATAACTTTGGCCCGGTCGGTCATGGGATGCTGCCCTGCATTGCAAGTTTCTCTGAAGAGCTGCACTTCTCTTTAGACTACTGTAACGTCTCCTTCTCTCTCATTATCTCCAAGCGTTACTACCCAGTACAAATTGCTCTACATTGACATTAAACTGAAGGGAAGGTGTTTGCGTCAGGGTGTTTTGTTCAGCTTCTTAAATTCATTGGAACTTTTAACAACTCCCCTGGACAGGCTCTTTGTCAAAAGCTCAGCAGTTCATATCCTGCTGCAGATTTAGCCTCATTAAAACCACAACTGTGCTATCTTATGACACCACCCCCACCCCCC
>JAOXJM010000003.1:22032735-22049780 GCA_026413425.1 Tringa solitaria
CCCCGATGTGCTGTTTTGGAGTTGCTTTTTAAAATTACTAATCAGCTAGCTTTGAAGGAGACGACACATGTCAGAGGAGCAGGGCTTGCTTTTCAGCGGTGAGGAGCTTGTGCTGGACATGCCTGCCGGCGCAGGGAGCTGAGCCTCGGTGGCACAATGACTTCAGTAGGAGCTGAGGGTGTCCAGGGTTTGTAGCAAGTGCTCGGCGCCTGTTGGGATTGGCTCCAAATGGAACCCTTTTACAAACACAGCCTTAACGTTTTTATCATGCAGCTTCATTCCTAATGCTGCTTTGTTGTTTTAGGTTACCGTCCTATTCCAACAGACCCTTACCTGGGAGGGAATTCACCTTTGCCACCCCCTGTAAGTGACAGGATGAGAAAGAGACGGGCTTTTGCTGATAAAGAGCTGGAGAACATTATGCTAGAGAGAGAGTATAAAGAGAGAGAGATGATGGAAGCTACACAAGCAGCTGCCCTTTTTCTCCCTAACCGCATGATGCATGGAGCTGAATACAACTCGTATAAAACAGCCTTCAACACTACACAAGTCGATGCTCCAAACAAGGAGTTTTGCAATTTTTTACCAACCTGCCTTGATCTAACCATGCAGTATTCAGGATCCAGCAACATGGAACTGATCTCTTCAAATGTGAGTGTAGCTACTACCTACAGGCAGTATCCCCTGCCCTCTAGGTTCTTAGTGTGGCCAAAATGTGGCCCCATTAGTGATGCTCTCCTCTACCAGCAATGCCTGTTAAACGCAACTACTGTCCAAGCTCTCAAACCTGGGGCAGGTTGGGATGCCAAGGTCTCACAAAGTCAGGACTGTCCAAACACTGAGCACGACATCATCTCTCCAAAACTGGAAAATCCACTCGTTCTGACCCACACACAAGACATTCAGCAGTCAGGTAATGAGATACTGTGCCTTCCTCAGGAAGCTCGTGAGAGGTCAGCTTTCTCTCCCCCGAAAAGGACTTTCTCTCAGATTTCTGATAAGGATTCTCTGGCTCCTCAGGAACAGGTATTAAGCAAGATCAGCAAAGAGAGTACCAAGCCCCCTCCACCACTCAAATACAATCCATTTCAGTCACTGTTCCAGCAAACATTTCCTGACAGATCAGGAGCAGAGCTGAGAACATCATTTGTCAAAGAGACTTTTGAAGATGCTTCTAAGAAATACAGAGAGTGTGCCACTAAAGAGAACCAAAAATACAAGCTTACAATAGACAAATGCACAAAAGACTTCTTTGGGGCCAAACAGGCCACAACAAAACTTTCAACAACTGAGCCACTGTCATTTTCAGTTGAATCCATCCTTAAACGACCTTCTTCTGCAGTTGCTAATGTCTCTCAATGAATAAACTATACCTTCAGTGTAGAGAGCTTGTGTGCTTTGCTTTCTGCAGAGTTGCTACTGCCTGCCTTGTCTCTTAAAAGATTTGTAAAGAGGAATTTCTACTGTAGGTGGTGATTCTTTCTTTTATATCAAAATGATGTACATAAATATGCATGTTTTCTCTTCTGAAAAAAGAAATATATTTAATTTTTTAAAATTGAAACTGCATGTACAGACTGTAAAGTGTTGTTATGTTAAGCAGCACTCCAAACCGTTCAATAAAATGAGATTACCTACAAGCACAGATGTATTCCTGATCTCTGTTTTGTCTCTAGTATCTCACAGGCAAGTATGCCCTGCTTTCAGAATTTTTTTATTCTTTTATCTGCTTTTATCAATGTACTTACTAGTTATCTTGGTGGGCTAAATGGTCATTTCTGCTTTGAACTTCCAGTAACTAAGAGAAGAGATAACTATGATGCACATAGGCTCGTGTGAATTTGCAAGACTCTTTTTGTTAACTTAGGTGAGGTTTAGATCAGATTCCAAATGCCTACTTATTCTGAAAGGGAAGTGTATGCTAGCAAAAAATACGGGTTTATTCCATGTCTCTCTATAAAAGCTTCTGTCCCTAAAGGAGAAGAGTTACTAGATTGGATTTAAGGATAATGGCTCTGGTGAGCTTTTGGATAAAAGACAGCATTCTTAAAAATTCAATTTTTGAATAAAAGGTTTTTTTTTTTTTTTTTTTTTTTTTAAAGTAGTCTCTACTGGTCTATGATGGTTTTGAGATAGCTCAGGAGATTCTAAAACAAGCACACCTTATATTAATAGTAACCATTATACCATCCTGCACTTCAGCGCAGATTCCAGTATTACATGGGTATGCCAGTTGTGCATTACAGAGGCAAACTAGAAAATGATGATTTTTAAACCAGTGCAGTGTGTAAATATTATTCCCCCCTTAGAGGTTAGGGATGGGGGGAATAAAGCCTGATTTCCACACATGCTCACCAGCGTAAATGCAATGTGAAAGCACCGAGTCCTCCAGCAACTCGAAGTCACTGGAATTCAGACTGACCACCCTAAAACCAGTCAAGAAACCTGGGAGAAATCCAGAATCAGAAACGCATCCAGTCTAATCCTCCAGGCTCTGCTCTAGTGACCAAATCAGTCTTCTCACCTACTAACAGCCACGATGGGACTTCACACTTTTCCCATCTTTCTGTGAACCTACCTACCATTAATTGTATATGGAGTAGAGTCGTGAAATATCCAAAATTCTATCAGAACTCATAAAATTCAGCTTTAACTGCATGAAAATTTGTCTGTGTTCTAATATTTTTATGTCAATTAAGAATTTCAGATCTGGGACAAATAAATTCAGTTCTTCCTTGACTATAGCTCAAGAGCATGTAATAAAAATGACGTATTTTTCTTTTGAGAAAAATAAAGCACTAAATAATTTTGACATGGTCACATCTTGGAACAGTTGGTTGCCACATGCTTTTTATTCCATGGAAAGAACTGTCAATCCACAACGAACAATACTATCTTTAAAATCAAGAGACTCTCATGCACATCCTTTTTGCAATTGTGATTGAAGGTATTGTGGCAAATGCATGGAAGAACAACCATCAGGAAACGATTCCTGACATTGTTTGCTGACAGAGAAATCTTGCCTTTCCTTATGGTTTAGAGCTTAGGAGTCGGAATCATTCAGGGTATCAATATTCATTAGATCTAAGATGCTTATGAATCTTCACTCTTTTCCAAGAGAGAAATTTAAAGTCATTTTCTACAGCCACTATTTACTACTGTGATACTGAGAGTAATAGACTGTTTTCTTACATAGCTTTGTTATATACCCGTGCAATCAAAACGCTGTTCAATCAGATTTCCCCTTCATTGAATAAATATTTAAGATTTTTCAATTTGTTTTTGCAATGTTCATTGGACAATTACCTGCCTTACTGCATAAATGTGCAACCAGGCAATTTTCTCATGTTTATTAGAGTTATTTATGTTTAAATGTAGAAATGAACTCTCTAAAAATCCACTTTCATTGTGCCTTTTCCTACAGAAAGACACCCAGCCACACACAGACCCCCTACTCCTGTTCTTCCTCCTTTTTGATCCTGTGTTTCATCCACAAAAAGAAGAACTGAGGCAACCCCAGTAGTCTTTTACAGAAGCAATTTATTGTGGTATAATCACTGGGACGCAGTATCTTGCTAACTGAAAGAGATGGCTTTGCTTTTCTATGGATCATCTCTCCCATATTAAAACAAAAATCAGCCTCACATGCAAGCTATTCACTGAGAAAAGGCAGAAAAGACACGTATAATCTCATTAAAATTACACCAAATAACAAAGCAAGTAACAGGTATGTAATTTCTCAAGTCAGATGCACTGCACAAGACCAAACAGAAACTCTCCATAATTCTCAATTTGTTAAAGTTAAAATTAAGTTTAGTTGGGTTTAACAAACTCATTGATAAACCCTGCAGTCTGTGAGTGATTTCTACTTTTCATTATGGAAAAAAGTTATTTTGAGTAATAAGCATGCCAATTGTAGGCATGCCCTGTTGAAATGTGAAATGTTTTCATGATCACAAATACTTGTTTATTGCATAAAACCCATAACATGAACTAAATACATGGCAATGTTTGAAAGACGGGGATGAAAATTTCCTATGGGATGAAAAATATTAATCAGAAATCACATTTATGGGTAGAGACACCCACTGAACTCACATATTCAACAATATGGTAGTTCTCATTTTAATGAAATAAAAAGACAACAAAGAAGGATGATGGAAGAATCCTCAAATCTGAGATCTAACAGTGGTGAAGACTAGTGCCTTGATCTAAAATCCATTGAAGCCAATCAAGCACCAATATTTAACTTCAGCCTGATTTTGGATCAAGGTCCTAGGTCTTTTTAATGAAGCAAATGGATACATGAGTATGAAAGCCTAAACAGAGAATAAAATAATTGAAAGAGCTCATTTTCTACATATTTGTATGCACATACATAAACCCACAAAACATAGGCTATAACTTCAGTTTACAACAATTTTATTTATTGCAGCATAGCTAAAATCCCTTTTTTAGCTAAAAAAAAAAAAGGAAAAAGATAAGTAGTGTCTACTACCAAAGACATAAGTAGTATTAAAATTATGACTATACTGTAAATCATCACTGCAATTAGAAGAACAAATAAGAGTATGTAACACAGACTATGAACTAAAAAAATTATTTAAAACCTATATATTTATAGTTGCTACTATGCCCAGGAGTACTTTTTGATGGTGTGACTCCTCGTAACTGCTGGGAATCCCGTTTCATGTGATGTGAAACATGCTTGAGACGTATGGTTCCCACCCGCAGCAGCCTGTATTACGTGGCTGTGCCAGCTGGGTACTACCAAGGCAAAGCATAAAATAAAAACATACCAGACTTCCCCTGGCTTTTCTTTGGATAAAAAAATCACACCACCACTCCTTTCAGTCTGTAGCTACGTTAATCAGCTAACAAATCTTAAGACACATCAGTGGTTTTGTGGGATGTCAGTATTCTTGTCCACTAGGCCTTCCTTTATTGTACTGGCAATAGTATTTCACAACAACCTCTTTTGCAAGAATTGGGAACTCTATCTTGAGTTACAAAATAATAAAAGAACATCAGGGACAGCCTGTATCTGAATTACATGGCACTAGGCAGAATTTAGTAGGGCTTCACTCAATTTCATTCATCAATGTGGTCACACAGGTACACTTGAGCACAAAATACACAGAAAGTGGTCATTGCACAGAGACCAGTTTCTTTTCTCTCTAAGCTTGTTGTATGAAAGGGAAGAAGCAAAGGGGAAGAAAAAAAGAAAGGGAAACTAAGTGGGTTACTGCTAGCACAAGTCAACCGTTTCTTTTATAAAAGACTTACAATTTTTCCTCTGTCTTCACTCTCCTTTAAAAGTATATATAGCAATCTATAATGGTTTAAATGCTTTCAAATAGTGGTTGCTTAATAGAACAAGGGTAAAAAAACAAACAGAAATTAAACACAGATTCTATGAAAGAGGAACTATTTAAAAGGTGTGAAGTTTCAGTATTACTAGTTCTGGAAGCCCACTGTGAGGTGGGCTTTCTGTGCATGGTTCCCGCAGCTCCGCATGCAGGAGTGAGAAGGAGGGAAGAAGAGACTAAGGGCAGTGCCTACCTGCTTCTGAGAGGTCCCGCAGGGAGCTGCTCAGGGCGCTTCTTTTCAGCCCCTCCCCAGTGGCGTAGCTGTCATCCAGGCAGGCTCTGCTCAGCGTCCCGTTGCCAGAATCTTTTTTCAGGCTGGAACATTGAGACATGCTTGGACGCACCACACCCTTCTGTTTTTCTAGCTCGGCTGAAACACAGAGAATAATTTTGTAATTCATATTTATTGACTATAACAAAGGACATGGTAACATCACCATTTCTGGATGTGATCATGTGTTACTGTGAATAATAGATAAGAATCCATTTTGGCACTGTTACATGCCAGAGAGGAACTTCCCCTTGTACTAACAGCTTTATATTACAACGTTCAGGATGGAGGGCTATTCCTCTTCTAGAAAAACAGAAGATAAAATTCCATGTTTACACAGTCATGTAACTTCCAGCAAAATATATCAATTTCTACTATGGCTACTCAATTGAGAGAATACAGGAATAGCAATATGGAAATGAAGAAAAATTCAGTGAAACTTATTTGAAGGATCATCACTGAGAATTTGAGGGATGTAAACTATCCCTGAAATCCTTACTGTAATTTATACTGCTAATTACAAATCCGTCTCTCCTCTGTCCATTGCTATTTCCAGTTACATTTCCACTGCAGCTGCACTTCAGTAAATAACAGTCAATGAACTCAGCCGGGGGTTAAGATATCACAGGGTTTTTCTCCTCTTTCCAGAATCAAAGTCATGGAAAAAAACCCATATTATTTTTAACTTTTAAGTAGTTCTAATGGGTTATACACATATCCAGGATATTCTTGTTTTCATTAGCTTGAAAATGCTCTATTATATGTACCTTGGTACTTACACTCTATTCTGTGCTTTTCCATTTCTTGAACCTCTGCAATTGACTCCCTCAAATCATCTGTAAACTTCTTCCTGTCCTGAGGATTTGGTGCATTGAAATTTATTAGTACTTTGATATCTGCCCCTGGAACAGCTGACGTGAGCCGAATACCGTTGGGATAATCTAGAAGAAAGAGTCAAGAAAAGTAAGCCCTGATTATTCCAATTATTTGTCTTTTTATAAAAAAAAAGCAAACAACAAACAAAAAACTGAAGGCTTTTTACTAATATTACCATATGGGGGGCAAAGAGAAAGAAAAGTCTAAATGCACAGAATTAGAATGAAAATCCCTAAGATACATTGGAACCACTTAACTGGAAAGATACTGAATAAATACAGAAAGACTGTCTTTATGCAGCTGTCACCCTTAAGGTACAATGTACAATACAAAAGAAAAATCCCTGGAAAAAACCCTCAAAAAATTAAAGGGATAATTTTTGCTTCATGGAAGAGATCCCATTACCTGCCTTACTCAGGTACTTTGCAGAGTACTTGACTACACCTCAAGTACTAGAAACTCTCGTATACTTTTAACTTAACGTTTGCAGGAAGACAAACACACTACAGCATGTACAGCTTTTATTATTTCTTAAGTTGTGTTCTTTGCACTCCCTACTTTCCTTTGTTTTTTTTTAAAAAAAAGTTAAAATTATCTGTGAAATTACATACTGCAGAAGTAAAAGGACTGGCCCTTTTGGCCCATATTACGGACAACTTCACACTAAAAGGCAGATTTTTCAGCAAACTGTCCTTGCCTTTTTTCTAGTTGCACATCTGAGATGGCAAATTTTAACAGGTGGTCAAAACCATCTCCTGCTTGAGATAGAAGGTTTATTTACAGAAAGAAAGCTTACAGTGGAGATACATTCTGCTTTAGAAAACAGAATCAGCCTTTGCTGGAAGCACAGACCTTTAGAAATGGGGTCTCAGAAAACCTCAAAATGTGCATTCTAATTCACAGTGTTTTATTTTACTCAGCTGCCTGACCTTAATGGTTTGCCAAAGTTCTCAAATATTTATTTAAGTGTTCAACCTGAAGTTCAAGTGCTCCCATGTACAAAAAATTAATTCCTTCAAGAACCAGCAGATGATGTAAGGTAGTTTCTTCCTTCAAAGCCATTACGTTTCAAGAAGACTTAAAATATTGAGAAACAAGTGCAAATGCTACACTCCCCTAAAAGGGTAGCTTAACTTCCAAGTCTGAGTCCCAACTCAAAGTGAAGCAAGTCCATTTCACATTCTCAGGTGAAAAAAGGTGCCGACTATTGCAAGCCTCAAAGGATATGGAGGGGAAGAAGGAGCAAGAATCAGGGGCTTCTGCCAGGGTCTGAGAGCACATCTTGCACAGAAGTAACATGGATATATATAATTCTTATATATACATATCTCCATATATATCTCTCTCTCCACATACTAAACAAACAAAAAAATATTATTACCAGAGATAATATCTACCAGGGAACTCATGTAAGTATTTACTGGTTTCAGATACACTCTCTCTGAAGTCATCTCCTCACCTGTTACATTTTGTCAGTGATTTTGACCAAAAATGTAAAAGATACTTCCCTTATGGCGTATTTATTTACTAGAGATATATGAAATTTATTTTCTCTTTTGGAGCTCATCCATCCCTCAACATGATGGAATTCTACCATTAGAAGTCAATTCTTTTATCATCAACACCAACCGTAGTGTTCAGCCTCACCAGTAGCCAAATCAATATTTCTGTTGCTTCTGCTTTAGTGATGCTCAATTTTATTCCCCTGAAACCAGCCAATTCTGTCAGCTGCTACACACAAATTTACTGAATGGCACGATGGCTCTGGCCAAAATACCCCAAAGCTTGCTGAGGACAGGGGAAACTAAGAATATTAATTCTGCCAACCGTGGGGGAAGAATGTTTCTCTTTCCCAACTGGAAAAATACTGCATTCCACCCAACAGGCACCGATACTAGATGTACGGGCAGCTCACTGATTCACCATAGTGAATTCACCTCAGCAGTCCACCTACGTCTACTAAAGCGTTTCAGTTAAAATGCCTCCAGGTCACAAACCCTAGTTTAACTATAGGTATTTTTAAATTTACTTGAATAAAGTGTTTCTATTCAGCATACTTATGATATATTTCTTTTTTAAATTCATTAAACTTGACATCAGAAGAATTATGTATTCTTCTATTTTTAGTAGAATCCAGGATAGAAACATTTGGCCTTCCTCTCTAAAAATGAATTTTATATCACATAATGTGTGCATGAGAGACAGAATGAATATGTATGCATACAAATAATCTGCAGGCTACATCGCTGCTATAAACTCTACAAAATCTTCCCTTTTGAAATCTCCAGATGCTCTGACTCAGTAGCAGCGACTTCTTTTGAGTGAGATGAGCACTGGAGCACATTCTCAAGGACAAGCAAAAACTAAGAGCCTTCTACAACAGAGAAGCACAGAGACTACTGAGTATCACACAGAACTGTAACCAATTCATCGTGAAGGCGAAGGCTTAAAATCAGGACATTAGCAAACCGTTTGCTTTTTGCTGGGTTTTTGTCTGCTAAAACTTAGCTAGACAAGCTTTACAGATAAGAATATTGGATTAATGCAGATTACAAACGGCATAAACAAAAGGTGTTAGAATATACAAGCTTTAATGCAGACTCTTTGCTTTCTATTTATATTTGAATGAGTATACATTACCTAGGCACAAAGTTAAGATATAAATCAGGAAGATGAATTACATAGTGCTTTGAATTACATGTATCATTATAATACTCATTATTTATTATCACACATTCAGTTGCAGCTAACTGTACCATTGACTCAGCACCAGATACATTTGTTTCTTTACAAACATTTTATTCTTTACAAGTATTCACAAACAACACGTTTGGCTAGATTTGGCTTCTGACTACCATAAAAAATAATCTAACAGCATTCTTGCTGCTTCTTATGCTGACATTGTTTTAAAACCGCTTGTTTTAAACTTTAGAGCTAAGTTAAATGCAGAACAATTTTATTCCTAAATTCAGAATCAAGTCCTGTCCTTCCCTTTCACTCACACAATTTTTTTATTTTATTGATAAATAATATTGGTCATCTAAATAGAGAGGAGAGACTTACACTGGTTCTCAAAAAGAAGAACTTGCATTCCATAGAGGGAAAATGACTGTCGAAAACTGTATGTAACCGAGTTCTTCTTCTTTTGAAAAATCTTGGTGACCTGGAAGTTATCAAATAAACAAAGTGAAATATCCCTTTTACTATATGTGTTTGTGGAAAATTATTGTTCTTAGGAATTAGCATATAATATTTTATGCCAAAGCAAGCTATAATCGGCCAGAAAATATGAACTTGTAATTTTTTCCCTTTTTTTTTAATGCAACCAATGTATTTACTACTACTGAAGAAACAGAGCTTGCTTTGAAGCATTACTATCTCTTAACCAGAAGGTTTAATATTTTATCCAGATACAAAGCCTTTGTGTTCTCTATCCTCCAGAACTCGACTTTTGAGATTCCAGAAAGATAAAAGACCCCTGCACCCTTGCTGCGCACTGTACATGCTAGACAAAATATAAATCTGTTTACATTATACTTTTTTAAAAACTTAGCTACTACCCCACTATCCTTCACGTTTTTTTCTCACAGCCTGACTATAGGCAGGACACCCCTACGGACCGCTCCACACAAGGCTGTGACTTTCCAAACCCGCTTCTCTTCTCTGCACCTCTAAATACTGTCTTACACTACCTCATCCAACAACGCCCCGTTTGCCCCAAGATTTATACAGCACCAATCTCAAGAAAAGCTCTAAGTCTGGGGAAACCTTTACTCTTTGCTATGACAGAAGTAACATACTACAACTTCCAACAACAATTTTGGTTCTCCTAAAGTGTGAGCACAACCACTCTTTATAACCAGTAAGATTTATTTTTAGTAGTTCTAATTTTAACTTTTGGCAATGACATTTCACTAGAACTGGCAAATTTGGTCTATATTACGCCCAAACCATTTTGATAAAACTACTGACATCTGAGTAATAAAAAGTGATAGAAAACTTGCAACCCAAAAACAACAGTTCCATCATTTTACCCACAAGCTCACATTTACAACTGGGAGGTTATACTCGCAATCAAAAGGATTACATTTTTTTAAATTTACTTCCTGGTTTTAAGGTCTAAAGGCACGTTAAAATTACACACTATAAAACTGCATCTGAAGCGTGTCTTTTTCATAACAAAACATGAAATATTTAGTTTAGTTCTTAGTTCTCCAGTAACAACCATATACATTCCAAGCAGCACAACAAATTTTCCTGTTTTTAGGAGGAAATCAACCAAAAAATTCCAAGCTGTCACTAGTTTTGTACGTCTGTTTTTCAAAAGACTGGGCCAAGTTAAATGCACACTAAAAAGTAAGGTCAACTGTAAAAATGTATTTCCACATATCCTATTCCTATTTCAATGAATAAGCATATCTGGTTCAGAGAACATCTGGGAGATACAAAGTAGTAGTAATTTTGTTTTTCCACAAGGAACTTGAATTCATTATTCATGGAATAAAGAATGTCTCTGTTTACCCATTAGGGAAATGGGTGAACTGGAGGTAATTTTTGTTGTTCATAGTACAAGCTGTTGCATCAAAGTATGTTCTTACAATAGAGCACAGTAATCAATAAAAGGCTTCAGTTTAAAAGCAAATTATATATAATGAAGAAAACTAAGAAAATTTATATCTTAGTTATCCCAAGATTGTTGGAGTCCAGAGTAACAGGTAATAGATACTTAGTTTCAGGAATGCCATACACTTAATTGTCACTGATTCCATAGAGATAGGCATTTCTGAACACCCCACTAGAAGTCTGTCCACCTGAAAATACATACCACAAGAAGATCATTAAATAAAAATATTTCTCGCTGGTGCAATCCAAGCTTCTGAGGTTTATTTGGATCTGGAACTTCAAACAGCCTACAGTAGCAAACAAGCCTCCGGTGGGGTAGAGAGAGGACCTATGATAATACAAAAGTTCATGGTTAATACAGCGATATTTAGCCAAGAAAGAGCGTCTTTAAAACCCAAAGTCTTTTTTTGAACACTTCAAATATTTTTACCTTTAAGCCCATTAGACTTTTCATCAAAGGACCAACAACAGAAAAATATTTATATGCCCCAAACTTGCATGACATTCAAACTTCATCAAAGTTCTTATAGAAAATATTCTCTAACAGCTTCCATTCCTGTGTATGGATGCCAAGGAAAGTTTCACTGGGGATAGTTTTACTTTGTGAAACGATAAAACCTTGAAAGAATTTAAGATTAAGCAAGTGGGAGATCAAAACAAAGGATGTTTGCTTTCCTGACTGTTTTTACATATCTTTATTAGAAGAAAGGATGCAAAGCAACTTTAGCTTTTGTGAGATTAATACACTGATGTTGTAGATTACTTTTATCAGCCTCTGAGTTTATTCAATTTGTTCGTTCTCCAATACCAAGGAAAAGGTGAGATCAGGAAAAAGTAAATGCATTTTCAGTCTGGCTTATTTTCTCATACTGGCAAGAAAACCATGAATAATTTTCCATTTTCTTATTTGCTGAAGGTGCCTCCAAAGCTGCTGTTTTCAACCTAGTGAAACTTAATTTCTTTCAAATGCAAATGATGATATCTTGTCAATAATATTAAAATAAGTCCTTTAAACTTTAAAAACTTGAAGTAGAGAATATTCTTTGGTAATTAGACATAAATTTCATTTATATGCTGTATTTCTTTAAAATACCTGATTCTGCATGGGAATTACAAGATTTACTAGCAAAGAAAAACAGTCTAACACTGTTAATGCTGCTTCTTCCCTTGTTCCTGGTTGGTTATTGAGTTATTTGGTGAGATTTCAGTTTTTCCCCAAAATCCAATGATATATTAATAACAGATAAAATGCTAATAGCATTTAATTTATCTATGGTGTTAGTTTAATTACCCTCCCTGAACTTGCAAGGAGAAGGTATTTAAGAAAAAATCTGATATGTTCTAAAAGAGATGGTGTGGTGAAGAATGCTGGAGAAATCACTGCTTTCTATTTTCAGGCCATTCTGGTAACTGAACAGCTTATGCGGGTTTTCAGAGAGAAGTGGCAGGAATAAATGCCGCATGTTTTCATTGTCTCCTACCTCCAGGCTTACTTTCCCCAGCACACGGCAGTTGGAGATTTGCTACAGCGAGGTAACAAAACCCAAGGGGAGGCACCGAGCCCATGAGCGTGCAAACAACTCCAGTGAGCTCTGGTATTGAAACTGAACTACAGACAATGCTTTCATTCATAGTAATAGATGGTCCGATAAGATTCCCTTCCACCAGTTTTATAAAGGTCACATCTTTCAGCTTGTTTTTACAGCCCAGTGGTACTGCTGGACAGGCACCCATGAAACAATGACAGGTACTTCACTTCGGAATATGAAGCTCGCTTGGCATGATTGTAATTGTTTACACAGAAAAAGCAATAAATAGAAGACTGAAAAAACAAAGAGAAGTTTCAGGTTCCTTCTCTGGATTTTCCTACGTGAAGATGCCAACGCACAGTGCAGTTATAATTGAGGAAAAAAATATCATTAGGATTAAATCTGTATAAGGCAACCAGATTTCAGAGCACTATGTGCACTCCTCTGCTATGCAATGGTTTCTTTGGACAAAACAACTAGAAATAATATAATCATGAAATAAAACTAAGTGGAAGTAGAAAAATAGTTTTAGGATTATTATTGAATATGCCTATAACTTAAATCTGGAATCAATTTTTTCTATGTTCATCTACCTTTCAGAAGAGAACTGTTAAATGTACTGGCAATAAGTCTGTAGAGGATCATTCAATACTGAAATGGACCTGAAAGAGTAAACACACCAGGGCCCAGGTGGAAAGATGAGGCACAACTGTAATTTTACTTAGTTATTTACTCTTTACTGGCTAATTTCTACACTGATAATAACATTTAAAATGCATGAAAAGTGTACTAAGGAAACGTCTAGAAAACTCTTGGCAAAAAATTAAGCCATCTCGCTGGAAAATGTATTTTTAAGAAAATCTTTACATTTTAGAGAGTTATTACTACAACAACAGGAAAATTTTGCTTGAAAGAAATCCAGTTTTTTAAAACCTAAAGCGTGATAGAATGCATTATTGCCAGTTTAAGAAAAAGCTGCCGGTTAAAATGACTATAAACTTTGAAGGAGTATGAGAGAAATACATACACAACCAAGTCCGTGATGCAGAGATCCAATCTACAGTAGAAAGACATATACAAGTTCGTTAAACTTCAGAGAAACACAGTACTGTATCATAGCAAGTAAACATGTCACGGGCTTACTATGACTAAATGCCTATAAAGTAAAAACAAATATTTCTATCAATAAAGACTGTTGGCTATTTCCTAAATTTTCTTTCACACAGTTAAAAAGTCCCTCAACAGCAGAATCCTTGATCCTAGGACTCCATTGAGGGCATTGTTTTCTTAATCCCATTTAATTTACAAGGTCAGGATTAGTTTTAGGATTTAAATTGCCACATGCTTGAACAAAAAAAGAAAGGGGGAAAAAACATGTCCCCTACAGAAGCCTATATATAAACCTAAATCCCCAAACAATTACAGAAAATAAGTTTTGTATGAAGGCATAAGCGACTGTCAAATACTGACTTTACAATACTTATTTCCCTTCTGCTCAAAAATATGTAAAAGCTTTTCTTAGGAAAATTTTCCTTTCTCTCCCCTCTGCTTCTTCCAAGAGATTGCCTCAATATTTCCTTACTGGGAAACAAAATAAAATTGGATTTTCTTTGTTTTGGTGATCCCTCATTCCCTCCTCCCCAGTCCTGGGTTGGGGCTTGTCTGAGAAGAGATTACAATTCAAAGCTCTTTGAAAGTAATAGAGAATCTTGAGATCCGTGCTCTTTTTCTTAATAAAAAAATCTCCCAAACCCATCAGTCCCTGCTTCGGTAAAGTTCCCCGCAGCTGATAAAAAAAAAAATTGAAGTAGGACTTCAAAACCATGCAAGTCTAGTTTTTTTTTTTTTTTGCTTTGTTCTGGGCTGCCTTTGTGACTATTAATGTGAAGATTTTCAGAAGATGACTCTAAGACTTGAATTTGGAACAGCTGAGTATCCATTGTCCCTCTCCACATTAGATACAATTGTCACCATGTGAAATATTGGTCTTAATATCTCTGTGTTCACTCAGGTCTGAAATCAAAGAGAAAAATGCTGTGGCCATCCTTTTCTCTAAGAGGTGCTTTAAAGATTAATTTATATAGCAAAGTATTTCAAGATTTTTCCCACAACAAAGCAATAGGTATTTTGGGATGCTCAAACCCAGCACTAGGATCCCTGGGACCCGATTTCCAGAGAAGTTCTGAGACAAAATGACACAATCTCCCCCTCTCCCAGTTCACAGCCATAGCTGCATGTGATGGATGTTGATGCGAACATCAGTTCTCTAGTACTCTTTTAAATTATGGAGCCATAACTGATAGCATGGAAATAAAATTCTCTACAACATAAATTTACCAACACACTTCAGTTGTCTTGAAACAAACATAAGAACTGCCTAAAATGCAGAGATTTTGATGTAATTCAGGATTGTAAAGCTTCACATAGAGAAAAGAGTTTAAGACTCATAACATCATTACTCATACCAGACTATAACAAAAAAAATATTCATCTGCACTGTGAATGCTACAGAATTAAAACCAATCTTATAGCAAATTATTATTTTGACAGTTTCTGCCTATTGCCATTTATCAACCAATTTCTACTTCTAAGCAACACACCTCAGTGTTGTTCTATACTGTACATTGTCCTACATCCCCCTAGCAGTTGACAGGCAGTGTGAAGTGAACCTACCGGTTTCTTTCCTACTATGAGTTTTTCAACCTTTTGGACTTGGGATACATGGTCCTCATTCGTCTTCAGCTCCCGTTTGCGGATTCGCTCGTAAATCCCAATCAGCATTTCTCGTGGGATATCCTCACCATCATCCACACCTGCAGAAGCCAACAGTTCCTGTTAGCAGCCTGGCTCTGAATGATCTCACTAACACACACTGTTAGTTCTCAGCAAGGAGAGGCTAAAACCACGGGCAATCTTTGTTTCCTCTGCTAACAGGAATGCACATTTTGCCTTGTTTATGCTGTTTTATTTTATAGCTGCCAGTACTCTGTCAGCTAACACAGCCCTTTAGGCACTAAAATCTCCGTATGGCTTCCTCCTAGGAGTAAACCACTGGGAGGAAACAGAACAACTGTTCCCTTTTGCCTCTGTCCCAGTACTACTCAACACTCTACTCATAAAATAATTTCCTACACGAGAACCTTATGAACACCCAGTAAAACTAATTTAACCAATATTTCCTGTATGATTTCAAAACCAATTAATTTACTCTGGAAACACAGATCAACACAATAGCCTTGTAGAGTACTATTGTTTAGAGCCGTGTGATAATAATTGGCATGTCCATACTCTAACAAATGCCACAGTGTCTTGAATGCTTATCTCCCATTCAGAAGCCAAAATACAGTATTTTGTCACTCAGTGGAACAACTGCTCACATAAAAAATTCTGTGATACATGCAATTTCTTTGCAACTAGACAAGTAAAACAGCCTGTGTTCTGTTCCACACCAGCAAGTCCTCCACAGACTACCACTGCAACCCAGGATCTAAAGCTAGAGGCAAGGTAGCCTGTTATAAAAATGCCTACAATAATAAGAAATCGCTGGAATTCAGGCTGGAGGTCAGAGAGAATGTATTGTATTTAAAACAACAAGTATAACTGTAGTATTATGCTAAGAGATGAATGTCAGCCCTTTTTTAATCTTTGTGGACTTTACGATAAAATCTCAACACTAACTGAAATTTTGCCAAGCTAAAACATCTGCTAAGCACAGATCGGTCATTAATGCCTTGTATAAATCTAAAGCAATAAAATCACCAAACAGGACTTTCATTTTGAAGATCTGAAATTCCAGAACACCACAAGTATTTCGTTTTTACTAGTGCTAAAATGAAAGTACCACATGGGCACATGAATACAAACAGCCAGGCATCTGAAACGCGCCAATATATTTTTATATATTGAGCAACTTGAATCTGTCTTTCCGCCGTTCAGCCTACTTTGAGGTACGACTGAGAAAATGGCTGTGAAACAAGACATCAGCAGATGCGGGGCTATTCTGCTGCCATGCTGCTGCATCCAGTGCTGCCAGAAGAAGAGAGACTGCGCTAAGTTGTGCTTATCCAGTGCTTAAAAGCAGGGGGGGGGAGGAGGAGAGGGTGGCCATGACAGAGCAGGCAATTTTCCTGGACTTTGCACAAACACACAGTGACGGAAGTATAGTAAAAGCTGCTTGTTCCCTAATGGGCAAACTACCTTCTAGGAAAAAAAGAGATGGGGACTTCAGCCTCATTTTATTTCTCTAACACGTGAGTGCTCTTCTGTCACAGAAGGTAAATGCTCTCTGACACATTCTTCCTTGAGCGTCCAGAAGAACAGAAGATGATCAGAGGGCTGGAGCACCTCTGCTATGAAGACAGGCTGAGAGAGTTGGGG
>JAOXJM010000003.1:22049880-22093582 GCA_026413425.1 Tringa solitaria
CTGTGACTGCCCCATCCCTGGAGGGGTTCAAGGCCAGGCTGGATGGGGCTTTGAGTCTGGTGGGAGGTGTCCCTGCTCAGGGCAGGGGGGTTGGAGCTCGATGATCTTTAAGGTCCCTTCAACTCTAACTATCCTATGATTCTATGAGGTACCATCTCCCAATGTACAATCTTCCTCCTCAGCTCTGCAGTGACTACTTCCACTCAGGCAGAGCTGAGCACTGGCTGCGCTGATACTTCATAAAAAACCTGTTCTTTTTCACCAGAAAGAACCAGGATAGAAAGACCTGAGATACAGATTGAAAAAATACCTTTATTTTTTGTGGCAATCTAGATGCAGGCTTGGGAGTGACATAGACTGGCAAATAGTTTCTTGAGCAGGAAATACACCAATGAAGAAACCAAAAAGACATTTCTCTGCTATTTACTGTGTACAGGAAGGTTTCGGAGCTGTTTTGTTTTTTTTTTCTCCACTGAGAATTTAAATCTTTAGATTATTTCCAGTAGTACTCATCATGGGATAGTGATTTGTGTTCCTTAATATATACACATATACAGCCTGAGCAAATGCTCAGTTTTCTGTGGCAAAGCCTTACATACAAGTTTCTAGCCAAGTCATTTACCTGCATCTCTTAAGAATATGTTTATATGCCTTCAGGTGCCAGGTTTGTATCACTCTAACAAGAACATGGAGACAATGGCTCCATCTCCTCTGCATGTCTACTTAATAAAGAGTTTAGGCTTTTGAAATGAGGGAGGGAAAGAAATATCCTTTTAGACTAAAACTCTAAAATGTGTAAGTGACCTTACTTGTTTAATTTTTTCAGAATAGATATCTGATATCCCTTGTAACGCATTGGTTGCTATGGCAAAATCACAAATCACAAAGTATGAAGAGCGTCTCTCTGTAAGAATTCATTAGTAATCTTATGCTGCAGTGTAGTGGTGTAACTCACTGTTTATAAATCACATTCCTCCTCTCAGGAATAGTCCACAACATGCAGTGACACTATATGAAGATTTATATAGCTATAAACAAACACACACACACACATTCTTTGCAACGGAATTTATTTACCTTCATTCATGTGCATAGAAATTGTTGTCTTTATGAGGTGCCCTGTGACTTCGTGAAGGGTGTGTGGCAAATTCCAATTACATCTAAAAAATTAAGGTACTGAGGAATTCTGAATACAAGGTAATGGTCACTTTTCGGCTACACTGAAAAAACTGGGAATAAAAGGACCTGACAATACATCCACTCAAGGCAGACAAGATAAAAATGACAAAATACTATATGCTTAGTTCTGTTTTCTATTTCTATTACAGAAATAACTTAAAGCCTGTAAAAATTACAGTAGTTTTAAAAGTCAGGTGAAATCAGAATCAAGTGGCCTGTATTTTGTCTTTTTCCCAGAAGACACATGGTGTCCCCCTAATGACAGTTAGAGGGAAAAGCTTTCATGACCACCATGGTTAGTTTGCTTACCCCGTAGATTCTTGACAAAATCTTCTAGCTTCATTTTGCGTTCTGGTTTCACGTTTGGGCTGTACATGTCTGTGTTTAATAGTATGATGGCAAAAGCTAGAATGAAGATGGTATCAGGATTTCTAAATTGTCTCACAATGCCTGGATTGCAGATACAGTATCGTTGGCTGTAAAAAAGCAGAGAGTGGAAGCTGTCAGAGCTATGAATGACTATTCTAATTCCAGCAAATAAAGCAACTGCCGCTACATTCCAGAGGCTGAGCAAGCTATTATTCATGTTCCATACATATATTTAGTTTTCCATCCACATATTTTCAAAGGCCAATCCTAGCATGTGGAAGGCTTTTGTTTTCCACTACCACCGGAAGTTCACTTCTTAGAACAGATTCTGAGCTACAATAACTTCAGTATTTCTATTTTTTTTTCAGTGAGTAATACCTCTTGACACCAGGTAAGAATTGATTTTAGCTTACTGCCACATGATGATTTACATTTCATCCTGCCCTGGATAAAGTACACTTGTGTTAATATTAATAAGTTAATGCTCTTTATTCCACTATTGTTGAAATGTTTAATGAAAGGTTGAGAGTATATATACTCCAAAATGTAAATGGTCTTATAATTCCACTCATACAAACTATTAAATGCAAATTGTTACAGATATTCAAAAATTCTTGAATTTGTTTTCAACTGATGCCTTTGCTTTTAATTGATAAACCTTGCTACATTAATACAAAAGATATACATGAACAGCACCAGCAAATAAAACTTCCTATTTTGTACTTAGCAAAACCACCACAAGTGACACACTGTATTGGAAACTGTACGTAGCTCACAAGGACAGTGCAAATAAGCAGGGAAATAGCTTCGAAATACTCAACTTCCCCAGGTTTTGGTGACTGAATAATTCATTTCAGCATCATACCTAAAAGCTTCAATGAGCCGTTCTACTTTCTGGGCTTCTCCTTGAACACGGATATGAGCCTGAAATTTCCTGAGTGCTTCATCCAGTTCCATTGTTGAGAAGTCCATCTCATCCACAACGCAACTAGGATAAAAACATATTGCCATTGTGGCTTTTAATTTCTAACACCACAGTACCAAAGGTAAGATTTTGAGACCAAAAAGAACCTTTCTATTTTCCATCTCTTGCAGAAATTCATGGAGTTTTCTGAAACATTCAGCAGCAATTGCAATAATTGCAGGTAAGCTGTGAAGGAAGGACTGCAAATAATAGGTCACCGAGAATGTACATGTAAGCAGGCCCTTTTCTTTCTTAATAGAAGAGCTGCTGGAATGACAAATGTCTGACTAATGTAAGTGACGTACCCTTGCCAAGAATAATTATTGGCTTTGTGCTTCCAGGCTAATCAATTTTCACAATGTCTATAATAACAACAATAATAATAAATAGTTTATACTGCACAAAATATCAAATCTCAAACAGCCTGCAGCAAGCACAATAATCTGCTCTGTGTCTAGGAATGTTCTTACACATGGAGGAAAAAAAAAATCCTGTTTGGCTACTCTCTTACTATTACCATAATTCTCCTCTCCCCATCATTTGCCATGTCTTTCAGTTAACACTTTTGGAAAAATAATTACTTTCTTGCTCTGAAAATACAGTGATGACAAAAAATAATAAAGGAACCAGTTAAATATAATCAACAATGTGAACTATGTCTTTCTAATGCTTTGTTTAAAGACTACTTTAAAATCAGAAGCTTATAAATTTCCTTTCTTTAAACTTAGCTTTTAGTTTTTAAATAACCAGACATGAATCACTGCGAGTAACAGCACTGTAACGCAGAAACCACAGAAAGAAAGCACAATCCAGTTTTTAAAGCCTTTTCTTACATGTTTAGATATACAATGATAAATCAGAGTAGCTCACATTTTTCTTCTAGAAATGTTGTAGCTAACATAGATTAATACCAAAGCAATTTATGCACCTTGCCTTGAGTATTTTTCCTTTTATGCAGAAGTGCAAGGAAAGAAACAAACAAGCTTGGCATTTCTCACGCCCTTTCCAATCCACACCTAAAAACCTATTATCAGTTCTGCAATAATGTTCGCAGTCTTCCCACCTACTGTAAGTTCTGTAACACTTTCAAAAGCTTTTTTTCTCCTTCAAAGGTGTAAAGCACATGTGCAGACAGGCTGGAGTCCAGATGAAGTAATTAGAGCAATTAATGACCTCCAGAAATGCTGGCCAACGACATAAAGGGGAGGGGTCTTAAACAATCTTTCATATGTACTATGGAGACAGCAGATTTCTTCTTTGAGTGACTGCACTTTTGTTTTCTAATGCAAAGTCAAGACACAGAAAGTCAGATCCTTGGTTACACCAAGCAGCCCCTGGTCAGGCAGAGAGAGAAAGCTGAGAGTCACTGCAGAACAGCAGTGCTTTGGAAAGTGTATCTGATGTGTCCCAAAGGCAGTGCAACCACATCAATGCCAGCTATGCCAGTCCCACGCCACCCAAACAACGCCTTTACAGTTGAGCTACCACCAGGTAGCAACTACAGAAAGCCCAGAATTTAGCTCTTGGTCAAAATTCAGGCTTCCCTCTTGAATGTTTTCTAAGCTCCAGTGAAAAGAGGGTTTAAAACAGCTGAAACACCCTAATTTACAGAACCTGGGAAACTTGAGAACAGAAAAAGGATCATCTGTTAAAATATCTTTTCTATGTAACAACCTGGAGTTACTATCAGTTGAACAAAATACCTCCAATCTGTAAAAGTGATTTTTAAGACAAAATGCTATTCCCTTGTCTCTTTTAAAGAAAAAATACCTTGTTCCTATTTGCAGGCAAGGTTCAGAACTCTAACAAGAGCCCTGCACTCCTTACAGGGTTTTCCTTGCCCCAAAGCACAGCTGACACAGCTTATTTAAGAACAGATTAATTTCAATAAAAGGATTGTTGTTGGGTTGTAGGTAGGTGATTATGACCATACTCTTTAACAGTTCACCTCATCACAGATACACCATCCAGCTTAGCAGAGACACACCTCTACTTACCCATATTCTGCTAGTCTGAGATGCTGAGGCCAAATTATTTGTCCAAGATCACAAAATTAATCATCTAAAATTATAAATAATCTTGTCCTGGACCTGTACTGTTTTCTTCTAAAAAAATTAAATAGGCATACTCTTTGGAAAGTCTTCACCCTCGTCTGACTCATAATTGCAAAATCCATATGATCATTAGAAGCAGCTTATGCTGACTAGGGATTGCATCAATATGAAGCCATATTCTATTACTCTTTCTTGTAAGGCTGGCTCCTACAATTCCCTGCACCCTTTGGTACAGAGCCTCTTCCATTGCTTTCTGCTGGCTATTGTACTACACAAGGCACAGGGAAGAAAGAGAAGACCTCTAAAAAAAGGTCTATGGCATATGTACACATGACATGAGCTGTATTAATACAGTGTTCAAGCTTGCAATTTGAGATACATAAGTTCTGACAGCGTAAGAGTAAAATCAAGATGACTGCAGGGAATGTGACCAACATATTTGCAGCATGAAGCCAGTGAGAGCAGTCTATAAGAAATAGGCAAAGAAAACATAAGGTGTTGGCAGACACATTGCATCATGATACTACAACCAAAATTTTTGAGATGTATCAATATTATAGTATCAATATTAGGTAGCAAGATTCAGCCTTCAAGAAAGACTGCATCTGTAGACAAATGCAAATTTCAGCACAGCTTTTATCATAGTCTGGTTAAAACCTGTGGTCAGAATTTTTCCTTGTCTTCCTTAATGGGCAAGATGTGAGGTTTTTTTGCTTTCATTCTCAGCAGTTTTGTTGAACATCTAACTAAATTTTTTATACAATTCCTTGAACAAAACTGAGCTAAGATGTATTCATGTTTACAGAGCAGTATATCAGATGCAAAAAGCAGCCACCAAAGAATAAGTATTTTTAATGAACACATTCTTAAAATAAAGCAACTTCTTTTTTGGTGTACTCTGTATACAAGGTTTAGAAATTTATGACCAAGCTGCTGAAAAATCTAATTTTCTGCTTGGAATTTCTTTGGTTTTTAAAAATGTTTCTGTTTATCTAATCTTTTGGAAAAGAACAGTTTGTATAGTCTGTATGCATATGCCTGTACCCTCTGACTAACATCTGAGCCATTTGGCTGTAATAATTATTTTCATGTTCTGTTACTGATGAAGCCTTATGTTGCATATAATACTATTTAGCTTCATTCAGTAAATTATTAGAGAGCCTGAAGAAGGAAAAAGACTTCAAAATAACATATTCTTAACGCAAATAAAATTAAAACATAAATTCAGAGTAAACGTACATGACTACAGGGAATATAAATCCTTGTAAGTATCTTGCTGGATCAATAACAAAAACAGTAACTTAGCTGGAAAGCAAAGAAATAAATATTTGCTAGTGTGTATTTTCTTTCTTAACCCTCAGAGTCTGGTTTTTCTCCCTTCAGAACAAGATCCAGAGATAAGCACAAGTCATTCAGAGACCATTGGTACCTCTAGCTTGAAGAAATATCTTAGTTGAACATTAAAATATGCCCACCTCATCCCCACACACAATACTCACTCTAATACATCCCGGTTGAACTGCTTTTGCCGATTTCCCAAAAATTCTCCAATCATCTGTCTGCTGAGACCTTTTCTTTGCAGGAGAAAGTGGGCAACACCAACCGGAGTGTCTGGCACAAAACCTCGCTCAATGAGGTACTGGACTCCTTTTTCAGGTTTTCTGAGGAGAAATGAAAATGCAAAACTATTAATTTTTTTCCATTGGACCTGAAGGCATCCAATTAAAATTGTACAACAGTTTTGCCAATCACTTTTGACTAACATACTACTAGTACAGGCTAGAATGATTTCAGGATAAACATAACCATCCCATAGCACACGCTGTTCACTGTTAATAGCTTAGTAGCTTTGAAACACATCTTTGCATGTTATTACACATTTCCCCACTCCATAGCCTTTCCAAAGAAAAGCTTTACATGCAACAGCTTCAGGCACGAAAGTCAAAACACTTGTCAATGCAAAAGACAAGCCCAACTAAATACTCCTGTTGCTGGGAACGTACCTTCCAGAAGCTGAACTAAAAAGCTGCTGATGACAAGAAACAAAGAACGCCCCTGGCCTCCCACCCCTCTGCTGGGAAAAGGTAAACTCATTGAACAAAAACATCTGAAGAGGTATAACTTACAAGCTGAGAATACAAAAAAATACAAGGAAAAAAATTAAAGTCAGTGACGCAAAAAGAAGCAATTAAAAATAGTGGAGCTCCCATCTAATTTAGTTTTGGCTTTTTTTTTTTTCCTCTTGTCCTTTAACACACCCAAGGCCCCAAATCTCCCTCCCTCAGAGAAGCATCTTCATACTTTCTGGAGTATTTTACATTTCTTTATAAGTCACCTCCAGATTTAGCTGTTACCTAACATTTTCTGATCTCAAAAGAAAGCACGCCAAAGCTACTCATTTGAACATATTAAGCAGCATGTGTTGGACAGGAGGGTTGGAGATGGAATCGATTTCTGGCAATAAAATCTACTGCTTATAAAGGGAAATGCTGTTAATATTTTAAAGCGGTGTAAAGTTCCCCTCACAGCACATACTTTGCACTGTGTCTTCCAGCAGTGTGGCACAACAGATTACCACAATTTCTTTTAAAGATACTAAAGGGATATCTTTACAGAACCAGTAATTTCATCATTGTCTTTATTTTGTAAGGAATTATACTAAAATGTCCACCTGTAAGAGTGAATGATTTGCAGCATGTTGGATAGTTCCTTTAAGGCAAGCAAATCAATTTCAAAGGACAAGGTGACCCTACTATTTTTATAAAAGGCTGATCACACAACCATAACCCTTCCTCAGGGTTTTTTTTATTGCAGAAAGCTTTACTAAATACATCACCATTCAGTTCTTCTACTCTTTTACATTACCCTATTATATACTTAATACCCAATTAAGAATTAGATAGATCAGAGGAATATATATAATTTAATCAAAAGAGAATTCTCAAATCTCAATTTCTTGCATCAGACTTTGTGACTCTTTTCATGTGAAATAAAATTACACATACGGTCATCTTCTAAATACAGTCTTGTAAAGAGGATCTCCTTCATACTCGAAAGCATCCTTTTCCTTGTAAGTAATGTGACCACTACATTGGTATGCTTTTGAGTTGTATTTTAGAATTCTTAACCTTTCTGAATTTAAATTCACACCATCAAAGAAAAACAGGACTAATTTTCTCCCCCTTTAGTAGTGAGCTACATTTCTCCATAAAATTTGGAGTGATATGAACCCAGGAGAGCTCCTCTCCAGTAACTCGCAAAGCAGAAACCAAAGGCCACTCAAGTGAAGAGCTGCTTGTGGGCTGCACCAGCCAACAGCCCAGCACCAGCCTAAGCCCTACGGAGCTACTGCTAAAAATGAAGAATCAAGAATTAAAGGGTTTGTCTAGAGAATTTCTAACAGGTGTTGAGATAAGAACTGTGACTTTCTGTAATGTTACTTTGATCTTTCTTTGAAGGTTCCAACAGTCATCATTACATTGGGGACAAAAGGATTCCTTAGAGCAAGCCTTAGCAGGACAATTGTTCTTAATGACAGAACCTATAGCTGCAGGAGGTCTGTTGGTACCTCACCCCAAGGAATGACAGTCTATGATACTCTAAATATGATAAAAGTCTATGATATTCTAAAGGACACCATACAGGACAGGCAGCCAGAGGCAGCTAGTAACTGTAGGTTGTATCACTCCTTGAGCAAGGCAGCCTATAATATTTTCAGTTTTCCTATTTCCAAAATAAGTACTATTTGGCTCACAGGAGAACTCTGAAGGTTAAGGGTTATATGGGAATGTGCACAAATACCATTCTAAATAAAGTAAGTTTCTGTGGCTAAATGTGGGTTAATAAATATCAAAGGAAGAAAAAATTTCTTATCCAACGGGTATCTACCAGTTTCATATTCAACTCATAAATGCAAATTTTGAATTCTGTTCTGGAAGTGTAGCTTGTCGACAAAATTTCTTCATATTTCTATTTTTGATGATCTGAATCCTTGAATTCATTCAACACTCTTGACCAAGAAAATGAATTTAATATGAAATAAATGTTATCAAACAGCTTATTTCAAGAATGCTCCTTTTTTTTATCACCTTGCAAGCTATGGAGTTTCAGGGGTTTTATTGCTGTTGTAGGCTCCCTCCTACCCCCAAACCAGGTGTGACATTATCTTATTCAACAGGAAAAGTACCTAGTAGAAAACTGTGACTTTGTAAGGGTGCTCTGAAGTGCTGTACTTCCAATGAAATTTTACTTAAAAAGTGAAGCTAACAATAGATTAAGAGAAAAATGCACACAGGGGCGTTTTCCCTCTCTGTCTTTAAACAGAAGCAGTATTTTCCCTTTTATCAAATTCAGAGAAATTGAAGAACTAAACAGGTTCATGGAAATTTAAGTCATCCCCAACATCACAAATATTACTAAGTGTTAGGAATTGCCTCTTAAATGCACCAAGAGGACACATAGGTTGTGGTGTTGACTATCAGGAAACTACCAGAGACTCATTTGCTCCTTCCCAATAAAAGTCAAAAAACCCCAGTAGCTGATAGGGTTTCTGGGAGGGCAGGTTTTAAAAGACAACAGAAGCAAACAGGGATAATACTGCTGGCAATACCAGCCATTTTAAATTGGACAAAAAAATAATTTTTTTTCACCAAAATCTTATTTTCCTAAAGCGTGTGATCGGATGCAGAAGGGAGCAGGACATGAAAAGGTCATGGATTTAAGACAAGGTAGGACATCTGACAGAAGTTACCCTCATTTCTGCCTACTCAGAATTGAGCATAGACCGGTTTATGCTTACAACTAAGAGTCTTTTGTGATTAGGAAAATTTCCAGTGATGGCTTGTTAATTACACCTACCAATAACAGGGAAGATGAGAAGTCTATAAATACCAATTGTGAAAGCTGCATAAGCAGAACACTTATTTTCAGATTTGAATACATTAATTAGTACCAAAATAGACCCTCTAAAGCTAGCACCTTACATAGTTGATGATATACATACTTAGAAAAGTTTTAATATTTACAGGTTTACTTGCAAAATAAAGCTTAAAAATGTCTTCTATCTCAAGAAAAATGACCAAAACCAATCAAAACAAATCAAAAGCAATCTACTGAAAGGAAGAAAAAAAATCAGCCAACACAAAAATATTTGCAAAAACATATTTATAGGATTCTCAGCTGTTGTATAAAGGGCTAAGGAATTTGCCAGAAACAAATTAATAACAAGACCTTTAGGATGGTTTACAGGGATTTTAAGGGGCAACACATCAATGGAGAAAGTAATGCAAACTTCAAAATAACAGATAAACCCAGTATATTTTAATAAGCACGCTTCTTAGAAAGCACTAGTCATATCCAGTAAAAATGTTGTCTTTCTGTGTTTCTGAAGACAGGTTGGATCCTGCAGCAATTTTTGAAAACTGACATATTTCAGAGGAAGCAAACTGCAGGAACAAAGAGTACAAAAATCACACACAGAAAACAATTAAAAAAAAAAACAAAGAGCAAAAAACCCCAAACCCCAGCCCCCCTAAAACTCCATTCTCAAAAGCCAAGACAATAGTAAACCCCTGCACATCGCTGCTGTTTCCTCTAGTCAGCATCACGCCTTTCCTGCCTCGGCGTAATAATAATTAGATGGAGATGGCTTATTTACTCGGCAAGATCTGAAAGTATTAATTTGGTGGAAGTTCATATAACTTGCTGAGATTTGTGTACGACTCAGAGTGGTGGTTTGTTGGGGGTTTATAGCTTGTGAAGCTGAGAAGTTGTTGTTTTTTTTGTTGGTTGGCGTGTGTTTTTTCCCTTTTAACAGCTACACTGGTTGAATCTGGAAAAGTCACAAAAAGGTCAGTATGTTTAGGAGTTTTGCTAATGTAAGTGACATATGAGGCTCTCCTAGGAATGAGCTCTCCTTTGGAGTATAGGGTAGAAGAGAAAAGAAACAATAAAAGAACAATAAATAGGGTAATAATAAAAAAGTTAGTACGTTCCTGAAAGAAGTGTCCCTTATCCAAGTTAGGAACACATAGGAAAAAAACCCCAAACAGTATATTTTCTCATTAGACGTGTATACAAGAAGCACAGTATCTTTAGGAAAACAGGTACCTAATATTTTTACTGCCAGAAGCAAATTAGTAAGGAGAAAAATGATCCAGACACCTATGATTCTGAATGTGTCATTACTTGTCTCAACTCAACTTTCACCTGGTCAGAACCACTGACAGACAATTTCAGGATACATGTTATTATAATCATTTACACCACGTGAGAATACCATCCACCTGCAAAGACAATCACCAACTAGCTGTTGTGGAAAATCTGGATTGCCAGTGATACAGAACATCCCTACAGTTCATGAATTAATTACCAAATATGAACTGTCAAAATCACACAATGCCAATCCTTGGTTTGACATATCCTCCACTTGAATTCTCTTTTCAGAGCTGCTCAGGACCAGGGTTTGAAAAAGCAGGAAAGCCACGCTCAGAAGCAGCTCCTCCTTCAGAGAAGGGAAAGGTCAGAGCATCTGCTGCCTGATTGCCCCAGTCAGCTCCCAGTACAGGTGTCAACTGTGCTCACACCACCCCACAGGTACTGCAGGAGCAGGGACGGACACACAGACTGCTGTTTAAGCTGCGAAAGGAAACACAATTAGAAATACACCACCTTATGCTATTGTTGGACATAACGTAACACTGGATTCCAAAGGTTAGTGGTACTTGGGGAATATGGCTTTGCATTACCTGGATATTCAAAATGTTATCTTTCAAATTGTGGGAAATACTATTTTTGCAAAAACACTGGAGTGAGTCTGAAAAGTGAATTTGGTAGAGGAAAAGCTTCTAGTCAGAGTCTAGATGGTAAAAAAGGCATCAGCACAAACTCAGCATTTACTGTTATCTACTGGACTTACTGGTACAGCCAGTCTCACTGCCGAACACCCAGAGCAAACCCCAGTGCTGTAGCTGGGTGAGCACTTTGGTGGCAGAGCCAGCACTGCCATCAGGCTCTGCTCCCATTCCTGGTGCTGCTGTAAGACTTCCTGACAAACTGAACCAGGAGAAAGAGGGGGTTGGTTGTTCTGTGTTTGTTGTTTTGGGGTTTTTTTTTGCTGGTGGTTTGTTTGGGGTTTGTTTTGAAAAATCCAGTCAAGTTCCCCTGGTAGTTGCACAATCAGTTCTGCTAATCACGCCATGGTGTGGATAAAGTGCCTGTGATGTCCATGCTGGCCACCAGGACAAGAGAAGAGCAAGCACCACCTCAAAAAGAAACATTCAAGAAAACCACAGTACAAAAGTGTATAAAGCCTTCCCTCTTTTTGACTTGCTAAACATGTAAAGTTTACAAGCATCCAAAACCCACATTAAATCTTTGTATTTCCTTTTAGCTGCTCAGACAATAACAGAGCTGTAAAATGGAAGCATTAATAAACAAATGAGCACAGAAAACAGCTTGCCCAAGCCTAGATTTCCAGGACCCAGCAATGCCAAAAGTATCTTCTGAGATAAACCAAGAGTTTATTCACACAATGTAAATAACCACAGCCATACTGTTCTTACAGCCACCTAAGATAAGGGGGCTAAAGGCAGCCAGACTGAAAATGAGGAGCTCAGTGAAACACCTAGAAAAGGTCAGTATTTCTGAAGGCACATCTGTGCTTCTTGGCTTTTCATCTACATTTAGGCACACACACAAGCGCTCCACTGAAAGGACCATAAGCTGAGGGAATCTAGAAAACAAGCAAACCAGAACTACAAATATTTCTTAGAGGCTGTCAACACTGCAAACAGAAACAGTTCACAAATGTGCTGCTGCCAAAGAAATCTTTTCATGTTGGGGGTGGAGAATTTAGCACAGCTCTGATGCCAGCCCTCTGCTCAATGCAAATAATCTTCCTTGCCTTTGATATTAGAGATCCCATTTTGAAAATATTTACTGTTGTCAGAAAAATAAGCATTAATTTAACATTAAAATCCAGGGATGGCTTTTTTAATAGCAAGAATCTAAGACTTTTCTTAGAGTCATTTAACAAGTTAAATATTTTTAAATGGCCAAGTTGGCGATAACAAGCTAGTTGAACATTCGCCTTTGTTTAGCAAAACAGCTAAATTTTGTTTCAGTGGTTGTACTTCTTCCTTTACTTTTGCCGAATATCCTACTGCTGCCTCAACAAAGCAAAAGGAATCACTATGCCTATTTTAAACCTTCTGGGAAAGAAGAAAAAAACCAATATTCTTAAAATACTATCAAAACTAGTGCCAACTTGTTTTGGTTTTCTTCACTCAACTATGCAGCAACACAAGAAAGGGACTGAAAGGAAAAAAATGAAGAGAAACTGCCTGGGAAGTCTCATCTGTCTTTTCCTCATCTTACAGAACTGTTCAATGAAGAGAAAGAAGAACTAGGTGTAAATTGCATCTTCTGGTAATTACAAGAAAGAGCCTCTGGGTGAGGAAAATAAGCCAAGAAACAGCACATTTCTCACAGCTCCTCTGCATCTTGTGGAAATGGGGAGATAGTTATTTGGGCAGGAGCCCTACAGTTTCCCCCGCAGTGGGGAAGACTTCACTACATGATGATACGTTAATCTTCTCAGTCTTGAATGAACTTCTCAGGTTCTGCCCTGACCAAACCAAAAAACTACCACCGTGGGTGTGAAGGTCACAGTTTACTTGCAATTACACCAAATTACCTGGAGCAATCTCCATTCAGTGAAAGTTAATTTATACTCATGTCACTAACAAAAGAATTTCCTAGGAAGTGATCTCAGTCCCCAGTTCTATTTGGTGGGGGAGCAAAATAAAGAGAGGAAACTCTGCAGACTTCTGTTTTCACAGAATTGGGTAAGCGACCTGAACAGTTCTACCGTTACTTTCTGTCTGATCAATCAGTTTTTTTAATGTCACCATTTCCTAGTAAAGTGCTAGGAAATCATACATTAAGCATTATTGCTGCTACTGAATGTTTAGGCCTGTCTGAAAGTTATTGTCTGAATCAGAGCTGATTACAAAACTATAAAAAGCATATAAAAGGCAGCTAAAGAGTCCAAACAGAAAGTCTGGGTCATTCCAATACAGGAGGAGAGAGTTCAAAGCTATTTCAGAAATGGGAATTTTTCAGGTAAGAAGCATCAGCCTTGAGGAAGAAGGCAGTTAGAAAAGAGACTCCTAAGGCACACCCCGAGCAGTTGCAGTGCAGTAGCTGGACGTGTCCTGGCTGGTGAAAACTCTCCTGAGTCATCATGCTATAGCAGATTTTGCAGCTCCTCGTTATTCCCTCTCTTGGCAGTGGACAGCCTCCCCCCTCCACCCCCCAACTTCTTCCTTCCTTGCAAGAAAGGAAATATTTTAGTTAAATAAATGGACCAAAACACTCCATGAGGATTTTCTCACCTCCTCTGACCCCTTTGCATCCCTGCATTTCTCAGAGAGTAGGGAAAAGTGTTTGTTGCTGCCAGCAGAGCAAACTATACTCCACTTTGAGACAACACACATGAAAAACCTGCTGGCTGCCTCAGAACTATTTGCCAGGGCTGGATATTGCTTTCATGTTTAAGCAACTGTAGTCACAAATGAGACATTAGGATGACTATGTCCTTGAAATTGAGGAACAGCTCCTGTCTTGACTCTTCTAGTGTCCCTGCCCTAAATTCTCTTTCCACACCCTCACCCCAGTTACACATCACAGAAGCACTTCAGTTTCTGCAACTGCTGACGGCAAATGGAAACACTGGCAATCACATTTACCTTACCTTAAAAGGGATACCTTTTAAATTGGCAACGCAAAAATACTGTTTAAAGATTTCCAGATTTTTTATTTAGACATCTACTAAACCCCAATTGAGTAGACAGATGTGAATTGTTAAACAGGAGGAAAGAGTTGGTGCCCCCTTCTCTTTTCCTCAACTCTTCTTCCAAGGGTTCCTCTGCAGCCTCCCCAACTCCGTATTCAAACTGTCCTCGCCTGCAAACCTGGTCACATTTTTCACCCTCAAAATTTAGTCACTGGAGATCTGAGAGCAGGGAGGTTGAACTAAAATCCTGGCACGCAGAGTCATATCAGACGCTGGGCTGGGAGCTGCTCAGGCAGTCAAATTCCTCCATTCACAGGGCGATTTTCTAATAACTGCCTGTATCCTGCGCACGCACCCAGGCTTTGTTAGAGCAAACCAGTTACCGATTCCTGGCACGTCGCAGCGGGAGGGAGACGTGTGCCCAGAATGTTTAAGGGCAGGCGGAGCTGGCGGCAGAGGATGAGGTAATGGCTCTTCCACAATTCCAGGGACATGGCTCATGCAGTTACTGCTGGTCACAGAGCAGCCTTTCAAAAGCTAGATTTGCTTTCAACATTTGGTGAAGTTTATACTCCCTTTTAATGGCAATAAAGGGAGTCCTTGTAGCCATATTTGAAACCGGCGCTTAAATATACTATTGGTTGAATACTCATGGTCATACTTTTTTTTTTTTTATGGGCAGAACATAATGTATGCTAAATTAAAGCACCCATTTTGGAAAAATAGGAGGAGAAACGGGTCCTCAGGGAGAAAAGATAAAACACCCACAGAACAAAGCAAAACACACAGAGATTTTTTTTTTTCTTTGGGTGTTCTCACTTAGGGCTAAACGTTTTTAGAAATAATGAGAGTCATATTAAGAACATTCTTCTCTTCTTACTAAGTCCTCAGCATGTTAGAGGACAAGCTACATGGAGTGCTTTGATTTTAATTTTTGTTGGAACTGTCTGTGGCTGAATAATCTGCAGTCCAGATGTTGCAACAATAGTAAAGTCCCTCTCAGGATACACATGAGGATGGCAAATGGCTTTGTTGCAAAATCCTGAACGAGCCTCTTGTCTCTCCTTTCCTTTCTATTGAATAATTCCAAAAAATCACAAAAGATATACGATTTGCAAAGATATTAAAGATCAGCTGACAAAATAAAAGAATTAGTTCAAAGGTAAAGAGAATCAAGTGAGTTTGATTTTAACCGTCTCTCTCCTATCCAATCTGCTCTTACCAAGTTCAAGATCATTAGAAATGCTTCCAATAAGCTTTCAACTTAAAATTCTAAGGAGGACAGTCTAAAAATACATCATTTTGGACCAGACATTAGAATGCTGAATGGATGCCATGAGACCTGACTAAAAGCAATACAGAAAGTATGTTCAGCGTCTTAAGTGAAATTCATTGGGCATTTGATTGGTGTGAATGGAGGAACATCAGATTAGTACACTTATTACAACATTTAAACTAATGGCTACTTGCGAAACTTCTTTTAAAAAAGTTAATAACATCTGGCAATTTTTAAGGATTTCAAATAGAAAAAAGGTTTGCAGTGCTTTCTGAATGTGACTGTACTTAGGAATCCAAACTACCTTCAATCTCTATCTACATATCTATCTAAAGCTGCTATCATGGAAAATGAAAAATGTGCCTTCTCACAAGTATTATTATTGTGTGTCTCAGATCTCCAATAAGAATTTCTCTAGAAATTGTAATTTGCAATTTTTTATTGGTACAATCCCACAAGCACTCAGCTAATTCCTCTCATATCTGCTTAGTCAAATATATAAATACTTCCCAAGGAATCTAGACATGTTTTTAAAAGCCTGTTCCTGGAATTACTATCCAAATTGTATCAGTAGCAATTTTTTAATTTCAAATAAATTCATCCCCATCATGCAATAAATGAAGCCAGTAGGGCTTTCAGGGAGTACAGGACAGAAGATGATATACCACTGCATAACACAAACAGATACTCGTGCCTTTTTAGCTCTGTCAATAAATCCTTTGAGAGAACTTTGGAAGAGTGAGAATGTTGACAATAGCCTGTTCTGAAGGAAGCTACAGAAACCCCTTCAAAACAGTACACTGTACTGGACTGAGGACACACGGGGAAGTTTTTCATCTGTCACTGCCCTTTCCAGAAAGCAGAAGAGGAGAAAAAAAAAAGGGGGGGAGGGGGCGGACACGACACGGGACACACACAGACATGGACGAAAGGCATCTGGGAAAACTTATTGTGAAAATATTTAGAGCCTAGCCTCCGTTCTAGCAATGTAAAGTGGAGTCATGTTCATTCACCTCCAGGATGTACATACAAGATTAGGCCATAAAACCTTCAACAAAACACTACACACAAGGAGCCCTCGCCAGAATTATGCCACAGCATAAAAAGCACAGCAGCATGGTGCAAGTGGCCCATGAGCTGTATTTCACAGGCTCTTTACCAGCAACATCAGAAATTTTCTCCAGAAATGAAGAAATACCAGCACACTTGGCTCCCGTGGCAAGAAATCGGCACAACAGGAACACTGCCAGATGAGAGGGCAATTAACAGTGAATTCCAGTATCTGATATCCCAAAGGAGATACTAAATCTGACTCTAGATTCAGAAATGAGTCTGAGAAACGCAAACTTTTATCTCCCATATTTTATAATACTAGAAAACAGTCACATCAAATTTTCAAAGCACTCTAATATTGTCCACGTTTTGTTGAAAATACTTTATTAATTCAGAAAGTGTTTGTACTCCCTGCCCAAGAGAGAGCTGAATAATCACTGCACTGGACTCTATTTGACATGGCCCAGCTGGGTGTGTGACTGCACTCTGAGGAGACAGTAATTGAGGGCAGTTTTATCAACAAACATAGCTGGTAGCCACAAATACTTGGGCAAGGAGCCAGAGTTACTGCCACTGTCATGGTGGCACAAGAGAAGGCAATAGGCTCCTTCCTCCACACCTACGGTTCTGCAAAGAATTACAGCCTGCTACTACCAACTGCAAAATTAACCCAAGGGCAGACACGTTTCCTCAGTGCTCAGGTTAAACCATTCGGTCCTATTTAATCTGTTAGAACCATCAGTGCACCGGTAGCAGAATGGAACCTGAAAATCCTACCAGATTGGGCTGCAATAACTGGTAAACCTGGTATTTCCAGCCTGCAGTCAAAACAAACACAAGAATAAAATCACAGCCCTTTTTACTTTTTTTTCCTTTTTTTTTTTTTTTTAAGCAGCAGTCAAAAGGCCTCTTGAAGCCTTGTTTATAAGCAAACCAGTCTCAAAGGCTGGATTTGCATTGGCAGGGTTTGGAGCCTGCAAAATAAACCTTTCTAGGTAGTGTTTTCCTTCTGCCTATAAGGGAGGAATAGTTTCCAGTGTAATTCCTCCCAGACTACATCCCTTTCAAGCTGCACTGAAGAAAATGCCTAATTCAACGCAGCTGGGCTCACCAAGCTTCCCTGGGAGCCCCCACACTCTGGGCATGCACCTGCAACCCTTCCTTTCGGAAGGCGATGAATGGTAACACACAATCTGGCAGCCTATTGACAGGGGGAAATCACTACTGCCATTCAAAACCAGGGGAATGTACAGAAGCTCTTACTTAGTTGCAATTTCTTTGGCAGAAATCATTCTATTTGGGTGATACTGTATGTTCCAGTACAGTGGATACCACAAAGTATCTTTTAGAAAAAGGATACTTTTTAATCAACAGGAAAGTTCCAAACTGAGTGACAAGTTACAATTTGAAACAAATTCTATGATTAAGTAATAAAGCTCCTAGAAAAATGGTTTTCAATTACCTACAGTTTTTTTTTTCTACTGTCCTGTGTTCTTCATTCTCCAAGGATCTTTGTGCCACTAATGTTTTGCATATAATGGTGATTAAGTGAACCAGACCACCAGTTGTGCTCAACTTCTACTCCACCCATAACTGGCTATTCTAATAAAGGGCGTCTGGTAAGAAAACTGCACTTTGGCTTCTGAAAATTATTATTGTAATAGGAAAGCCAGAAAAATTATAAAGCATCTGTTGAAATTTCAACTGTGAGGATAGTGACCTTCCATGCTTTTAAAAACTTCATTCTTTCAACACTCCTAGCGAACACAGCAAAAGTATTTACTCCATTAAAATTCATAAACTTTAAGGTTATTAACTCTTTGCATTTCAGCCAAGCTTCATGTACCAGAAAGAAATGACATGATTATTTCTTAATTAATGTTTGAGATCTTAATTTGCAAGAATGATTTCAAAGATGCAATGAAATGAACATGAACTTCTTGTAAAAGACATCCCTGAAACTTCCTCTGGTATATGCAAACATTTGGAAAAAAAATCTTGACATCTTGTAATAGGTAACTTCAAAGGCACTTCTTTCAGTCCTGCACCCAGTCCTTCCACATGGGTGGAGCACACATCCTCTGGGGAGCCGGCTGCCAAGACTTGTCCTGCTCCCTCATTTTATGACCATAAATGTGTCATGGAAGATCACATGGTCAAAAGACACCTAAATGATTCCGCTGCATTGACTTGAACACGGGAGAATTGACTAAAAAATGCATCCCATCACGTGGCGGGTGTAGATGTGCTGACAAGATAGGAAGCACAAGCAGTTTATAGCCCAGGACCGACTGCAGGCAGCCCCTCGCTCAGATGAGATATTGGCAACTGCATTTTTGCTGTGTCATGAGAGAGAAAGTGCGAAGGTGGGACTGATTTACAAGAAGTCCATCTGACCCGCAGACCCCCTTCCTGGCCCATGTCTCACCAGGTTAGGCAATCCTCCTTTACACTGTGCTGCATGTGAAATGGCAACTTTCACCAAGGAAGCTGACATCTTGGACGTGGCTTGCTTTTCAAGAACCATTTGGACACACAAGATGCTATGACACACTTCACGTGCAGAAATAACAACGAGTGTAATGCTCATAAGTTAATTGAAACTAAAGCACATATCTAAAAGGAAAAAGGGTTCTTCATCTTGAAGAAATCATCACCTGTAAATCCTGACAAGTGCCTGAACACAATCTCTATCCCTTCACTTACCTCACAAAATGCAATTTGCAGCCCCACTGACACACTCTTAAAAGTCTCTTTCTGAACCTTTCAAAGAATAAAGCTTTGCAAGTTTCCCAGCTCCTTTTTCAAAAAATTTTACAGACTCATGCACCAGCACATTCTATGATGGTCCAATATCTGACATTGCACGGAGGGGAAATAAATCTATTAATGAAATGTCACAATATGCAGACTTGAAGAGTCATAATCAAAACAAAGATACATGAGATATTTGGGAACTGTCTGAGCTATCAATGGGATCAGTGACTCGGCAGAAGGTAATGAGAATTTTCAGTTCTGTATCAATACCCCAGATAAAATGCGGTGGGGGAATGAAACAATCACACACAGCAAATGATCACACACACGCACAGGTGTTACCTGGAGTTCTACTCAATACTATCATTTAGAACTCGCTGCTGAGCAACTGCAAGTCATCTTACAATGAGCCAAGATAAAAAGAAAATTTATCTACTCTCTGTTCAAGTCCATGGAGCAAGATCACTTAGATGTGTTTCAAATAACAGTCTCTATTTTTCTCTACTCCTGATGCTTATTTTTCTCATGACATGGCATGTCTCACTAGAAGCACCTGGCAATTTCCAGTGCTCTCATTCACCGCTGCATGCTGCTTCAGCACTTCTTCCATTCACCTTTTTTTTCCTTACACCCTTCTGCAATTGGCTCAAAAGACTGTTTTATCAAGCCTGAAGTTCACTGATCATCGACTGCTTAAGGCTTAATTACTGTGCAAAAAACTGAGCAAACACCAAGTCTTTTAAATGTCAGCCAAACAGTATCAGCACCTTCCTCCCCACCCCTCACACCAAGGATGTTAAAGTTCTCTCTCTAAAAAAGAGCAAATTGGTATCTCTTCCCATCCAGAGAACAGGAAGTTTAAAGCTGCAGAGATCCTACAGCTTACACGCTTCCAATTGGTTAAAAGCATCTGTAAAGGTCTATTAACTTTTTACAAAGAGAAAAAAAACAAATGTGGAAGTTTTTACAGCCAAACCTGGCCGATCCACACTTAGTTCTGTAATGCACAGCCTCACGTGATGGTATCAAAAAGCTTTAATTATCTGCCATGTTACAACATACTATTATTATATGATGAGCAACTGACCTATCAATCCAAACAAAACAGATCACAGGAGGGCTGAACCTATTCCAGCTGTAGCAGGCTGGGAAGCAAGGGCTACGGCAGCACACTGAAATATCTGTTAGCTTTTCAGAAGCTATAGAATTTTCACAGAGAAATCCTGAAGTACCCTATAGAATATTTCAAAAACTTATACAAACACTGTGAGCTGCCAACAGTATTTTAAAGTTAAAAAAAGGAAAAAATATGGCACTTAGCATCTGTCATCTAAGTGTTCTGAGGTGCTTTATAAGCACTAGTACCAGATCTACTGACTACATTTGAGGCCCTGCCTGTGTTAAACAGAAACCTCATCTTACACTGCTTGTCATTTCTAATTCCCATATAACAAGTTTTACAATAACAACATGATTAGGGTAGGAAGAAATCTGAATTTGTTACAACACCAAAAATGGAACATAATTATATTTTTTGTTTTCCCCTGAAGCTGTTGAATGATGAAGACATCAACGTGTAAGTACTCTTAACATCAACAGTCACCACAAGCAACTTATATTTTCACTGAAAAGTCAGTATCAGACAGCAGTCTTACTTATCAGATAGAAGAAAAGTATTCCTGGTTCAGTGGCTCTGTTTGTACCAAACACAGAGAGAAAAGGAGGAAACGCTGTACTCACTTGTTAAAAAGGTTCAGTCCAATCCTATAATGGCGTTTCCTGATAACATCGTTACTGAAGGCAGGGGAATCCCAGCTGTTGCGAGTTTCTTTGTGGTATGTTTGTTTGCTCAAGGTTTGCTCCCTTAGGCTGTCTCTAGAAGAGGATTCTGAGCTGCAATTTATTGTATCATTAGAGTTGGAAGTGCTGTTGATGCTGTCATTGTCTCCATCAGAATAATCAGACTCTGATTTGCTTTGCCTGTTTGCTGTGCCATTGATAGCTAAATGACTATCTATAGGCCTAGGCCTATGTCTGGCCTCCTGCTCCTCTCGGGATATAATCTTGGCAGGAATACTGTGCGGGATGTGTTTTGGGCTTCCTTGTTGACTAGTGATCCCTCGGTCATACGCGTTTTGTCTCTTTAATGAACCTCTCTCTGAGCGGTCACTCAAGTCCACTGAACTGTCACTGGGTGGCTCTATAGTGAGCAAAGGTAGATGATCCATTCTCATCCTCTGCTCCTGACATTCCAGTGACGGGGTACTCCTGCAGCTGGTATCAGTGTCTAGCTTATCGTCTTTGTGGGTCATGGACCAGTACTCTTGAGAAGAGTTCACAGACCGGAGCCTCAGATCAGATTCTGTGCTGGACGGTCTGTCTACTGACTGAGAAAGCGGAAGGGGTGGAGATAACTCTTCCTCATCGATATATAGCGTAACATCACTGTATGATGCTGTCATCTCATCAAGCTTTCTGTGATCCACGTTGTGAATTGCTGGTTTAGTTTGAGCACAACTATCCCTTTCCATTTCACGACTTCTGACTTGATCTGGAGTCTGGACTTCATCAGAATGTAGACTCCGGCAATTCAGTGCATCATCAATGGACTCTGCAAGGGATTTCACCTGCCTGGAAAAAGCATCCTCCAGTTCTGTTATAGCATCAGCAAAATCCGTAGATGCTGCTGGAGACTTCATTGTAGCTGACTCTCCGAGCTCATCACATTCAGACTGTACCAGGGATCCCAACTTTGACCCATCATTTGTAACAGAAACTTGTTTTCCTTCAAAGTAAGAGCTGTGGACTTTTTCAGGTCCTTCAAAGGAAAACTGCATTCTCATATTGGACAGTACAATGCGTCTTGACATACGATTTTCAGACATAGAACTTCTAAGACGCTCAAAATTTTTGTTCATCTGATACTGGCGAAAAGCTGTTTGTATAGTACGAGCAGCATGTCTAGTTATGAGACGGCCTCCATATTTCCGTTCTAGCATTTCCACCTGTGAAAGGGTAAACACAACTACTTTGGAACTTGATGCAGGTTACAAGGTTAAAGTATACACATATATAGATATAAACAAACAAACAAATCTTTTAACAACTTTAATCTTCAGAAGTTTTTCAATCATATACTGTTTTTGAAAATAAAACCTCAAAGTTCCAGATTAGCAACTGCACAAATAGGCACTTGCAAGTTCCATCATAATAATACAGCGTAAATGACTATGTGAATACTGCCATGTAAAGTTGAGGTGTTAGCAACTGGCGTGTGTGTTTAAATTTTGATTTTCACGCACTAGCATTGGTGGGCCTGTGTCAAAGCAGACAAGACAGCAATCTAATGCAGCATAATGCAGTCATTCTTTCTCTGTAGGGACAACTGTAGAGAACTGAAACCCACGTATAATGCAAATTGCCATACTTTGGGAGTAAATTCCAAAAGTAGCCATCACCAATCCCAAAGGCATGCATCGCTTGCTATGGGAATAAAACCCAGCATCGTTTCACCCAGGCCTGACATCAAAGCAAAACTGAGGTCCTAGATCATAGGCTTCCAGAGAGGTTTCTCTGATAGAATATCCACATCCATAGTCTTCATCAAACCAAAAACATATTTCAGACTTTCTAAATACAAATTCAAATCTATTTTCATTCATGTAATTACACTCAATGTTGCCAGTGTTTCCAATTAACAGAATGAATAGGCAAAATAAATACATTTATCATACATGATAAATGCTATCAATTTAACCTAGTGAAAATGACATGTCAGTACTTTTGGAATACTCACCAGATATTTTCAAACTTTTCTTTCCAAAACATGAAAAGCATTGCTTATTTAAAAAACACTGAACAAGATGAATTGCTAGTCTTATTTCAATTTTTTTCCCAATATTTAATTTCTGTTCTGATCAGTCTTTGCTGGATCCATATTATTCACAAACACAAAACATCCATCCACCACTACAATTAAATGCACTATTTTTCTGGCGGCATTTTTGTGTAAGTCCATGCAATTTTCATAATACACCAATGATCCAGAAGTATTTCTCCTCCCAAATCGAGGCACCCATTACTTATGTTACAGGCACATGCACACACAACCTCTCCCCCTCAGACTTCGGCAATCTCTCCAAGTAATTGCTAAATTCAGATATGGATGTGCAGGAGGGGCTTCTCGCTGCTTCTAAGGAAGGAACGAAATGCTACTAAAAATATTTTCTAGTCTACCATTTGGGAGTAGTTGACGTATTTCTTTCAGTGCTATTGTCTGCTTCAGCAGCTCCCATTCCTCTTCCACATTAAAGATGATCTTTTTGACTCAATGTTTTTAAATGTGAATGATTTTTTTTATTATTCTAGATGCAAAAATATCATGCACAGTTACTGCCATAATTGAAGAGGCCAACTTCTCAGATGGCCTCAGGTCCAGATTACTGCTAAGAAATTGTTCTTTTGACTGTATCTTGAAACTTCTTCTAACTAAGCTCAAAAAGCAGTCCCTGGTTTCTGAGCTAGGAATCTAAATCTCTGCACAATTTTCTACTGTTTGTCTTAAAAAAAAATTGTTTAGGCTTTCATCTTCACGTTTGGACACATCAAAGAGGCTATGAGGTTACTTGTAAGGCATTCTGAAGATTAAAAAAACTATTAAGAACTTCTATCAAAACCCTGTCACTGCTGCTACACATTTACTACTATTTCTATCTGTAATATACATTAGGTTACGTGTGTTTAAATAAATTGTTAGAGATCCTTTTTACTGAACTCATCTCAAAATAAATGATGAATTGTTAATATAGCTGTCCTCTCCAGATATCAAACCTAAAGACAAGAGAACTGGCACAGCTGGTGTGAAATAATAAAACAAAAACTAATATTCTATAAAATGAATTATCTGGACTTTAATCCTGCAAACAGGCGGTTGTCCTTCACGTTTACACAGAAAATGACAACATCATTTATTACCATAAATTAGGAGGGTTTGGTGGGAATTTTAATTGAGAGTATTTTAGAATTTGCCTAGATAATTTACTAGACTTGTGACTAATATTTCTAATAATTTTAATGCATATTTAACGCACCTTTTAAATGCATATTTAATGCACTTTGCCAGTAAGTAAAGCCTTGAAAATGTTCCCAAATATTTTTAAAGCTTTTTCTGATATTTCAATGAGAGATTTTCAAGCGCAGGAAGCAAATCTTCAGTATGAAGCTTCCTTTATGTATCATTGTCACTTTTTATTGTGTAGGAGTCCCTGAACAAATACAAAATAACATCTGGAGTCCTCATTCCCTATCAAACTGGCATAAAAGGACAGATGGAATTAGGCTCCGTGGAATACCTGCAGTGCAGGAGACCTCTTTAGTAAGCCTAATACTCTGTATCAATCCCTTATGAGACATCAAGCAAAAACGACTGCCAAAGGTGGAAAAGGAAGTAACGTTTTTGATCTCACAAGCAGGTTGAATTTAATAGCAGAGCTGGCACAATTAAGATCAACAATCAGGAATTTGGTATGTTCCTACTCCAATACAGAATATGGTGAGCGTAAAGGCTAAACTAAACTCACACTTGCTATCCCAAAATTTGGATTCAACTTTAAGTCAGAGCTCCAGCTCTGTTCATCCTGGTCTCTCTGGAACAACATTATATGATTCTCCAACCTGAAATTTCAGAACAACAGATGGCACATGAGACTTAGCCCCTGTAAATTTCACCAACTATCACTGTGTGGTCCAAAATCAGGACTAGTTTGCTTCCCGTATGTGGAATTTTACCTGCTTCCACTTCTGCTGTGTTAACATACAAGCTGGAGGGACAATGCAATATACCACGGTGATTCCCAGTAAACAAAATATTCTGTGGCAAGAACGACCTCCTAACAAAAAAAAACCCCAATCAACCAAAAATCATTGATGCATTGGCTACTCTTCACCTATCAGTGAAATCCAGTGCATCCTGCATATTTGCTTACCTTAAGCTATTACAGCATCATTTTCAAATGACAAATATGAACTTACACAGCAATAAACATCTTTTGAATATGACTACATTCCTAAGAATCAAACTGAAAAGGAATGGCTAAGGCTGACTGTCTTACAGAATTGCCTTTTTAGAGCCACAGGTTTTGAACACCTCCATCCAGCTCTTTGTAAAGCATATAGGAGTTTTGCCTAGTTGAGTAAAAACCAATTAAGACCTTGAATTCACCCCACAGGTATGACAGAATATCAGTTGCAATAAGTTCTTCTTTTCTTTCAGCAACAGCAAAGATGCCCAGGTTTCAAAACGTCTAGTTTTCTTAGAAAAACATTTTGCATTATTATATCCTAGTACTTGTCCTAAGCATGAAATCACAATTCCCAATAGAACCATTTTTATTTCAACACATCTTTTAGGTGTTTCTTCGGGAAGCGGGAAGGGGTATGGGACACAGGGAGAATACAACACAGAAAAAAAAAGTCAAAACCCTCAGAATTGCTGATGTATTTTCAACTATTTTGTCTACTAGTTGTATTTTCAACTAAAGGTGGTCACAGGAAATAAAAGTCTTTTCAGCATCACAACCGAAGTGATGCTAGAAAAGGTTTTTCCCAGTTTACAGACATGTTGCCGTTGTCATAAATGAGGTAACAAAGCTCAAATACCTGTTTATCTTGTAGGTCTGAAGAGAGTTCATAGCTCTCAGAAAGTGATCTTGACCTTTTAATAGCTTCTTCCTCTGCTTGTTTTCGCAGTATGGATGTGGAGTGCTGCAGTTTGGGCCTCCGAGATCTTTGCTGTCCAGGGGAGACAGAATACAGCCCGTATGCGGAATGATCGTAATGGTCTGGACTGATAGCGGAGCTGTGTGTTATAGGCCCTTGATGGTAAGCAGATGGGCTATCCAAAGATGTGCCAGTTTCACTGCTGGGAGCTTCACCCTCAACACTAAACAGAATGAAAAAGAGAGGAAAATCATCAGGTGAGCGTTGTGTACCAAAATTCTCAGCAACAAATAGCATAGTTTTGCTTAGTATCATTTTATGTAGGCATCCAGCACATTTCATTCAAATTCAGATGCAGTAAGTAAGAGGTAGCATGGGTTTCATGTCAAACACCATCGTTTCTACTGTAACCTAAGCCAGTATCTATTTCTGTTGCAGAGTCACCTTTAGAGCATGAGTCAAGCAAGAGAATAGAGATTTCAAGCATTATTTAACTTTATGCAGTAATTACTAATAACATCCTGAGTAAGTCACTCAGCAACTACTGTGTGAAATAAAACTTTTAATTTCTCCGAGGACTGCTCATTTCCAAGTTATTCTACTTCAAAATGACAGATGCTTATTTGTATATTTCCCAGATTTGACAAATGAAAGCAATACTTTCTTACTCTTATATTACAGTTTGACATAAAAGGATTACTTTCATGTTACTCAAAGGAGATTTGGGATTTAACGGATCTGGTGAGCTACTGTGTTTCTAGAAACTGAAGTTGGGATTGCTCCCATGGGATACTTTTGGCATGCTCTGTAGTAAGGAATCCCAAGGGATGGTGTTTCTAGCTAATGAAAGCAAAATAGTATCAGGTAGGGAAAACACAGCTATCTGGCAAACAAAACACTTCATTTTCACATGAATTCTATTATTGCTAAGGAATAAAGGAAAGAAAAAAACTGTATTAGAGTTGTACACAATACGAAACATTTTAAAACTGAGTCCTAGTCAAGGTTTATCCTGAAGTACTGATGTCAAATAGCAATTTCTATTTGTTTTCTATTTACAATAGGGCATTCTCACATTGCAATAGCATATGCACTTTCACTCTTCCACAGTATGTCTTTTTCATGTTTCACATAAATATTTACTATCTCCCTCAGCGAGTATACACAGAGCACTGACAGAAAAAATGAGATTTTACTTTTTTTTTTAATCACTCAAAAACCTTAGCACCCATCCCCCCACCCCCGAATATAAGCATTTGCAGCACTTCCCCTACCTTTTGCTTTAGCAACAGGTACATCCAAACTCTAAATGAGTAAATTCCACATTTCCACCATGCCCTGTATTTCTTATTTTGCTTTCCTTCACATGTACACAAACATAAAAAATAAAGGCCTCCTGCTGTCTCTCAGAGCTGAAACACTGTGACCCTTGCTGCACACACATACTGCAGCAGTCCCTTCAACAGTTCAAAGTACAGAGCGATTTCTGAAAGAACGCTCTCCACTGGACTGCAGTGCCAGAAGACATCAAGGTTAACGCTGGCAGAACTCTCCTAGCTTGAACACTGTGTACTTTTTAAAGTGAAGGAGAAAAAAAAAGCCGCCTTAGATTTCTCAAAATGCTTCTATAAATACATAAAACTGAAAGCAAAGTCCTCTTTCTTTGCCCATCAAAATATGACTCTACCCATAAGGTATTTTCAAACATACTTTACCCAGGCTGGAAATATTTTCGGTGTGCACACATTACTTTTTTCCAAAAAGGAAGTTGACAGGAAACTAATCCCTTTCCCTCTGTGATACAGCTGGCTTTCAACTTAAAAATGATAAATTATCTAGAGTTTTGCTTATGACATTGAAACTGTGTAACCACCCATTAAAAACAAACAAATCATTCTCTTTAAAGTACCCATTAAAGAAATTAGTATGATAACAAACTGCTTCACATTCTCTCTTTAAATACTAAAATATGTTCCTCTGAATATGTTCCTCTGTTCTGCTCTGAGGCCACACTATTTTCTACATCATGCATTCCTAATTACAAGCTTGTTTGTAAATACTTTTCATGCAAGTATGGTAAGTTTGTTTTTAACAGGAAGTCAGGAATTATCACTGTTTCCCCCTTCTTAGATTCTGTGACTTTTTTTGCCTTCCTTGCCCTTAAATTGTGAACTATTTAATAACCCTTCCACATTGATTATAATCTCATGTTGACATTTAAATAATGATATCTTCAATGGATGACTTCACCTTTTCACCAACAAAAATGGTACTGCCCTAACCAGAAAAAATTGGAAGGGGGTCTGCCTGAGGCTCTGATTAAAGTTAAGGTTTTCTTCTTTATTTTTAGTTTGTCTTTCATACTTTTTCCAGCCATAAATGTGATCCTTGACTGACTGCAATGCTTGATTTAATTTTGCTCGTAGGCCTGTTCCCTGCCATCGCATCTGACCTTTGAAGCGGGGAAGTAGTTATCTTTTACAACAGGCAGCCTCCTGCACACCCGTCCAACAGCCCTTTAAAACAAACAAGCGCACACCGTCAGTGCTGGGTATTTGAAGGCTTTGTCCCATTCAGCTCTTCCTTGTCCCTTAGGTTAAGAGCAGCTGAAGCTTCATATGAGTTATTTCATAAAAATGAAACTACACTGACTACGAAAAGCAGCTTGCTTTCTACTTCTTACCACTTTTACATATGTTTGGAAAAGATAAATATTTCAACAAACGTGACTTATGAGAAGCTTTAAGGATGACAAGATGTATTGCTCTGTTACAGAGGAAGCACACACTGAGCATCGTGGAACAGGAATGTGGAGCTGAGAACCATCCTGCCCGCGTCTATTTTGAAAGACCGTATGCTAAAATGGGTACCGTCGCTTCAAAGCAAACTCGGGACACAAGCCGGTCACTGCAGGGTTACAAAGGCAGTTTTTATCTATCTACTTATTAAAAACACCAACACACAAAAATATCAAGGATTCTGCTCCAGGCTTGCAACAAGAATTGGACTAAGTCCCCCTGTGACTAGGGGAGTAGCCAGACACCCCTCTGGCATTACTTCACTTCCAGTAGCCTCCCTTCACAAACCATCCTTCTCAGATGGGGGAGAAACTAAGGACGTTAAGTACAGTGCAAAAATATACAATATAACCCTTGACCCAACTGGAATTAGAAATAATTTATTAATAAAGGCCTCTGATTTGAGGAATCTGCCACCTACTATACACATCCAGTAGAACTACTGATAATTTCGGTGATTAAAAAAAAATATATCTAGTGGATGAATTTGGTTCATCTCCCTGCAATGCGCAACAGCATATTACTTGGGAGACCAGAAATATGTCGAGCATTCCAACTGTGTAATATTAGAATACAAAACAGTTGAAATTAACCTTTCATTTTTAGAACTGATGGTTTTATCATACTCTTGTTTCAGTAGAAAATAGACATTCATTATCTGCCAAGCCAGAAAAGGAGAAAGGTTGCTTGCCAGTATTTTACAAAGAAGCAGAGAATGGAGCAGCTAAAGAGTGAAAATAGAATTCAAATATTAAAAAAAAAATTAGTACTATTAATATGACTTTGCATGAACAAAAATTTAAAACAGAGCCATGAAAAAACTATGTTACTTTATACATCTAACTTACTTTTTTGAAAGAGCAGCCAGCACTGACTGAATCCATATTTATCAGAAATTGACACTAGAAGTTTCTTCCTGCATAAACCTCAACTTGTAATAATGTTAAAAAAACCCAGACCACCACTGTATCAAGGAACAATCAGGAAGAAAAAAGGCTTGCAGAAAAATGGGAACAGAGTACAGTATTTTTAACATATCTCAATGGATATGTAAAACTATTGGTGGAAATCAGATTAATTTTATGTTTTATAATGATTATAAATCAGTATTAAATACCAAACATAGATGGATTCAGGCATTTTCCTTTCGTTTGTGTGTATATGGGTCTAAGCTCCCTGCAAGAGCCAAGCCACGCGCTCTGCAAACGCTTTTAAATGAAAACCCATCAGCTGAAGTGACATATGTGCATGCGAGTGGGATGTGGGCTTCGTCAGCAGGGCAGCGAGATAAGGGCCATCCCCGCAGCGCAGCTAACGCCGCATTTACCCATGATGCACATTGCGCGCTAACAGTGACAGAATCAAAGCTCCCCGCTCTCTCCGAATCAAAGACTAATACCAATGTGCAGGCAGCGGCTGCCAAAAGCTGCTGTTCTAACTCATTTGCCTGGATGTCAAAGCTGAGTAACACGGTGCACGGCTGTATCTTTACACTAAAATATCATTCAGTAGACCCAGACAGACAAAATGTGAAGGAGATGTTGTGCTAGCTAGAAAAAGGTAATTTTTTTTACAGTTATTTCCCACTATTCAGGTGATAAGTTCATTTCAAGAATTACCTAACAAGAAAAAAAAGCTCTGTCTCCTCCTTTCCTTTGTGTAATTGCCAAACGTAGTTGTGTGGTTAGCCATGACCAAAACAAAACATTTCCTCTCCGGGCATTTTAGCACCAGAAACCTGGCAGGTCTTTTCTTCCCTGTCTCTCATTTTATTCCTTCAGTCATTACTCCTGATCACAAAGGCTGTAATTAGTAACCAGTACACTAAAACCACTATCATCTTTTAAAACAACATATTATTCAGAGTGTTTGAATATCTACTGTTATTCTTTGATTTATTTTTCATTTTTATATTCACACCTTCTTTTTCCTTCAACTTGTGCCACGCTATTATCTTAGCAAAACCAGAAATAAGCACAATAAAGAAAAAATTTTGAAAAACAAGACAACTTCAACATTTGATCTTAAAATGGAAACTGAAAAGTCCTCAAGACCTAAATTTCAGCATAGAGCAAAGCCCAAGGTTTTGCACGAGTATAGATTTACTCATTCCACTGACAGTACTGGCACAACAATCAGAGAAACTGCAGGTTTGGATCCATAGGCACAAGCATTTACATCTCAGAGACACTATACTACGAAAGAGAGAGAGATGATAACCAGAAACGCAGAAATTCCCTTTTTACTGAGGCCCAGTACCTTACCATTAAAACTACATGCATGTAAAGAGGAAGTATATAACAATAACATCAGACGTAAGGAATTACTCAGTATTCCCACTAACCCCAGAAACTTTACAGTTTACAAGCAGTAAAGTGTCCCAGCGCATTTGCAGGACTAAAATACAAAGATAATGAGAGCATATGTTTACAGAAATCATCCAAATGTTCAAACCAGTATGTTGCAGATTTAGTTTGGAACTGAAAGCAACAAAGAAATACAGCACGCTTCTAAATAATGTGAATGCCAAACCAAAACTGCATGCAACATTTTAAAATAGAACCAAAAGACCCTCCCAGCAAAACAGAGTAGATACTTGAGAAATTATTTTACCAGTGAATAGTCTCTGAAATCACTAGTTATTTTCATCATTTGTTTAGAATGGACTTTCAACAGTGTAACATAAAAACATGAAATTAAAAACAGGCCCTAACAACTGGACGATACACGCATGAGAACCAATCAGCATTATATTCATCCCGTAAAAAAATTTGTTTTGGATATAAAGAGAAGTATGAAAATATAATAAATTTGTGCTGCTACATCTTAAAAGATTTTTTCTATAGCATTTTAGATCCTTAGAAGTACCAACACAAGTTCAAAGGTACACAGAATAAATTCCTTTTCTTCTGAATTGTGGAAAGTATGGACAAGTAATATGAATACAGTCAGAAAAACATGGCCAACTTAAAATTCTAGTCAACACGAGATGATAAAACCACTCAGCTTTACCGTGACACTGCAAGTGCTCTGCTCTTTAGGAAGCAGGCAGTTCTTAAAGCATGACCATGGTAGAATAACACTTGGCAGAGACAGCAGTCAAAACTCCAGGTAGTCTGCATAACCTGAATTCAAATTGAACTTAATGAAGCATTTATACGTTTATTTTATTTGTTGCAACAGCAAAGCATTTGCATGAGTAGCTCTTCATAAAATTCCTCAATCAAATCCATCCCTTCTTCAACTTGCCTACTTTTCTCTGAATCCGTGTCATTTATTCCCCTCTTCAGGAAAAATACACATAAATGTGGTTCCCTTTAAGTCATATCTACTGATAGAACAATTCAGCAAGCTTACGTTCTTCCTTTGTTTGTCCCAGAAACTTTTCTGTCCATAACCATTAACATGCTATTTAAAGCTGAAGTATCTAAACACCTAGGAACTCTGTCATATGATTTATGAAATGGATTTAAATGCAAACCAAAGAGCAAAGCTTTTCATATTAAAACTGCATTCCATAAACATGCTTTCCAGTATAACTTCTGCCTTGCTGAAATACATATAATAATAAATATCCTATATGAATAGGCCCAAATGCCCAGGAAGGAAGAAACGCTATGTATCTGTTTTACACCAACTATCTCTTTCTGAAATTTGGAGGTTAAGAAGTCAAACTCTGATCATAACTCCTAATTATAGATACCCACTTGAAATGGATCCAAATTCTCTACCTAGCTCAAAGAATGCAGACCAGAAGTCGCCCATGGAACTAAATGAGTAACAGAGAAGCATGATGGCAGCTGTGAGAGCAGCTGGTATGGTCAGACACTTCCAACATGAAGCCTGAAAAAAACCCATTTAAATGGTGAAAACGTTTAGGTCAAATCTAGACATTCCACACAGGAACAAACCTCTACAAGAGTTAATTTCTTGCATATAACTTCGTCTTTCCAAATGCAATGAAGCCCTAATTTGAATGTGAAATTTTAAATGACAAGTACAAACATAACACTGCTAACTAAAGCTATGAGTCCCCATACACAACTTAATCTGAACATAAGCGTTCATTTGACACAAGGGTACACCCCACTGCTTCAAAGTTGGCTTCCATTTCAGTACCTGTGGTGCTTTCTGCTATAAACTAGGAGGTGTATTTAATTAAAGCTCTTGATGTATGTATTGTATTATCTCAAATTACTCTCTACAAAAAGTTCTTGATGTAACCTCTTAAAATGCAAAACTAGCCATATGTAGTTCATACCAGCTAGTTTTTTAGCCCTTTTCTTCCCCCCTGGTCCCTCATTACTATAGTTCCCAATTGGGTGAGAACATTTGAGCAGAAGTATATTATTAGTACCACTTGCAACAGATTAGAATCTAGTTCTTATAGCCATGTCTGTTTTGTACTGTCTAGTAAGCAAGTCATTTATATTAAGAACTTATACAAATCGCCAAATTCAATAAATGCAATAACATTAACAAACCAATCTACCTTCAAATATACACCGTCAAAAGTTCAAAGCCATTATGATGGACAAGAGTATTCACAGGCACTGACAAAAGCTTTGATCCAGGAAAGAAATATTGACCAACTTGTTTTACTTCGAATGCACTCTCAATTTGGTTGTTTCTGTTAAAAACAAATGAAAGCTTTGAATGCACATCAAAGTAACGTCCCAGGTAATTCATCTCACTGAAGTTAAATATCATTGCAAGAAAAATCCAGACAAAATTTGCATGTGTCTCAGGAGCGAACACTAACAAAGCAACCACTTCATTCTGTAATGTTCTGTGTAATAGGCTGCCAATAACAGCCGGCTTCAGTTCAAGCACAGCCTAGCCACCATCAACAGAGCCACCAGAGTTCCACGGGCAACTACTATTACGAGCATTGCAAACCTTCATTCGCCCTCTGCTCCGAGTCCCGGAATCAAAATTACAGGAAAAAACCCAATATCTACTCACTTGGACACTACCGAGTTTTAATTCCCACTAAAATAACCCCATAAAAGGCATTGACAGAAATGGTTTTTTACAAAGGGGCATTTTGACCCCCAGTCTCATGTGTCCTTAGTAGTAGCAGAGAGCAGGGGAAGAAAGATGAGAGACTGTTTTCTCCACACCAAAATGGAATGTAGGAATTAATGCACCATCTCTTCTGAAATAGAGACGCACACCAGCAAGACGAAAAGAGAGCCAAACCAAAATCTACTCAACTTCTCCATTTTAGGGAACAACCTTTATAATAGATTTAAGAACTAAGAATACCCATTTGAAAAAGAGCTTACTTGAGATTATCTTCAGCTTCCAAGGAGCAGAAGGAAGGTTAAACACCTCACATATCACCTTTGTCTAAGTCAAACAGTGGGAGCACAATGGCTAGCAGACATAAATATTTGCTACAAACAAACAAACCAACCCTAACCCAGTACCCATTTAATACCTTATGAAGCTTATCTGCTAAAGGCAAAGCTGTATTTCATTTTCATTATTTAGCAGCTGAAAAGTAAGAAAGGAGACTGACAGCATCAACAGACCTTGAGTACAGCTTACAAATATTAGCTTCCTTCTCAGGTAAAGACAGACAACGTCATTCTCTGCTAATCTGCATTAATCATCACCCAGCATATGTTTATTCAGCACTGACTCTATTCCATACTTCACACTCCCTAAAAAAAATTTGATAAAATACTATTAAAGGAGGGCTATGGTAATAATTTGAAGGTGTGGCTGGAGGAAGAGATTTCAAATTTATCAGCCTAAATTTTAGGGTTTTTTTATGGTCAGCTCCCCCTCTTGATGCATCGGCACAGAAAAATAGTAACATCAGAAAATGTCATGTATGCTTCAAAAAGATGCTCACCTTCTTATAGGAACTAAAGCTAAAAATTTTAAAGTGTAACTGTGGTATCTGACCATTTAACAAAATCTGTGAAGGTCTACCTTCCACTGCAGACTTTGTCCTGTTGCTGCTATCTCTTACACAATAGGATAAGCTTCAGAAATCTACGGAGTTTCTCAATGCAGCCGTGGTAGAATTTGACCTCAACTATTTATATATTTATTCAGATAAATCACTCAGCAACTGGAATCCTCGTAGGTAGCACATCTACACTATATGTGACATGTATTTAAGAGTAAAATATTAATACACATTCTACTGTTTATATCATGAGATGACCTTTATACAATGCTAATTTTAAAAAGGAAGATTTAGTTTCTGCAGCTGAGAAAAAACTGATTTGCACGCACAGCTGAAGCAGCATTTCATATAGCGCAAAAATCCTTGGCGTGCACTACCAGCCATCCTTGTATTTCAGCTCTGTTGTGGCTTCAGCTGTTGTGTCAAGCCCACCAGAGGAAGTGGGGATACAGAAAGGCTTGCTGGATAATACCCTTCTTTCCCCTCTTATATACTGTATATCATATAAACATGAATTAAAGATTCTTAACAAAATCTTGTTTCGTCAGTTTCAGGTATTGGAAGAAAACTATCTTATCTTAATATCAAGTATACTTGATAAAGCCTATCATTTGACTCATTTTAAAGTTGTCCCCCTTTACTATTCAAAATGATTACAAATAAGATGCAGTATAGGGAGTTAGGAACAATTTCTGAGCAGGCCAGTCTTTCACTTCAAGCATGCCTGGGCAGAGGGAAATTAAAAATCATCATAAACCTGAGAGCACACAGGGTCCATGCAGCAGAAATGACAACAAAACCATCCTTCTGTATTGGCCACTGTATTGGGTAAAGTCACAGATCACATCCCAACTGTATTCATTTAGGCCATATTTTCACTTCAGTAGCAAATGAGCTTTATACAAAAAGACCTGTTTAAAATAACCAAGGGATTCCATTTCAATTAGTTAATAATACATTGTTATTACCTATTAAGGTGTGGTTTAAAACAATATCACTGATAAAGACAAGATACTTTAGTCTCTCACTTGGATTTAAAGCTAGCTTGGATTTGGCTAAAGTTCTCCCACTTTTAAATCAGATAGAAAGGGTCTGGTTTAACTTCTGTTTGTTGGTTGAGTTCTCTCTGAAGTTACAGACAAACCTCATAAGGCTATAGAGCAACGGACTTAAAGAAGCCAAACCAAAAGAAGGTTGGACTGTTAAAAGTCTGAGCAGAGAAAGACCTAACTAAATCTAGAAATAGATATAAAAGTATCACTCAGTTTTAAACACTGCACAAACCCTGCATTTTGACCGCCAACTATGTTGTGCCAATTCTAAAAAAAACCCCAAAACTAAAAAAAACCCACCACCAAACAAAAAACCTCAAAAGACAAAGAAACCCTACTAATTTTTTCTGTGGGAGAGCAATGTAATTTTGCTATGCATACACGCAAATGGGAATGGAAAAACCTCACCAGGTAGGAAAGAAAATGGATGAGAACATAGAACCCTCGTTCCTGTTTCCAGTGAAGTTCAGACTGTTGCTACCAAGTTAGTGAGAACGGGAACTGGTCCTGAGCATTCTGCACGCACCGAGGGGTCTGTTGTAACCTACTGGAACAGAATTACTGCTAACCAGACCTTAATCACAGCCATCCTCATGAAAGTGAGATTTTTATCCTTTGCAACACACCCAAGGTTTATATCAAAGTGCACAGAACATAGTGTTTAAGGAAACAAAATGGTAAGAGATCTTTTGTTTGAATTGTGGAGTTCAGTGGAAAAGAAAATGTTTTAGATGTTACCTAAATTCAAGGCAATGCGTTCAAATACAGAAGATATTTGTAGACATACTCAGAAAGATACTGTGTCTCACTCAGAAATACTGTGTCTCTATGTGTAAATCTTCCCTCTTAGGAAAAGGAGATGTCAGAAGATTGCTTACAAGCTCTAGATCAGCTAAAGAGCTGACAGATGCTTTTTCTTATCCACAAACTTCCTTTTACATTTCCTCTCCATTATGCTGAGTGCATACATTTTATAGTTCTTTCTCTGTGAGGAATTAAACTCAGGCTTCCATTAGGACTTCTGAAGCACCTCACTGATCGCAGTAAAAAGGTAACACGGGTCGCAATTCCTGCCTTGGAAACCTCTAAACACTATTTTGAAGCTTATAATAAGCCAAGAACTTTCTCCTTACAAAGTTTATCTATTATCAAATTTTAAGATCTGCTCTATGTTCTACATAATTTTATTAGTTATTTCCAATCAGTACCTAAAACCAGAGGATTTACTGCACATACACAGAACAAGAGTAATTGTTAGGGTGTACTGGAGCTCGTACCAGCTTCATGTCAATGCAGTGCAGAGATGCCCGGTACAGCTCTGCAACTCCTGTCCCCAGCAGGGTCCACAACCCGCACAGACTTCTGCTGATACAGCTCGCCGTAGCTGGGGCTGCACGTCAGCTTTAGCAACCACAAAAAGAACATCGGGTCTAAAATACAGAACTAGGGTCATTTGTAGAATGTGTAGGTTCTTTCCCACAACTTAATTCATGGATCTTTCCACAATAGAAAATGGTCTTTTAGGACAAGGGTAGAAGTTCAAATCCTGAAAACAAGAGTCACCATTTTGTGAACTGAAAATGCAATATTGTGCAAAGACAGATTTTGAAAATGTCAACCCAAGACAGTCAGAGATGATCTTGTGTAACATGCTGCCCTGTGGTAGTGCAAGAAAACCTGAAAGACTTCTTTTCTTCTAGGCTAACCTAATCAAAGCCATCTTAATCACATTTTAATAACAAGAAAAGAATCCCAAGTTTGCAACAGGTTGTCACCATTTGGGAGAACTTCCATTAAGGCTGGGCAACCCTCTGTTCTCTCTCAATTTCACAAAGCCTTAACTACTAGTATTAATAGGAAAGCATTAGCCCCATTCTGCCCAAACTTGAAGCATTAAAATCAGCTCCTCCTTGAAACCAGTTCCTACTAAATGCTCGCTATCACTGGTATCTTCTAAACAAGGTTCACAGAATAAAGAATATATAAACAACGATAATGAACTGTCTTTCTTTCAAGAATCTAAGAACAGCTGAAAATACTACCTAACGTTCAACACCCTGTGAATTGGTAGCTTCAAAGCATGAGAATCACCCCAGACACCTCTAGAATGGAAATTCAGCAGCTGCTTCACAGGACATCACAATAAAGCAGAACCACGTAAGAAAGAAAAATAAAGATAATTTTTATTCCCAATTGAAAGTGCAAAGGGAAATCAGATTAAGAGAAAAAGCTATTATTCAGCTGAAATATGACCAGAAAGTCAAGGTTTATACAGGCCTGTTCTGTTGTATGTACTATTAGACCCCTAGAAACTGCCGCTGGGTCAGGAACACTGTTGTCCTTCTCATTTGAATGATGAGGGACATCATTCAGCACAACCATCCCAATGATGAGGGAAACCCTCTCTTTGGTATTATCTTTGAAGGCAGGAGTGCTTCCAACTAAATCCTCCATTCCTTCCCGAAGACTTGTCCTTGGAGTTCTGTGCAAGTACCAACATGGCTTACCCCGACTTAACTCATGAAAACTGAAAGGACCACAACTATAATCATTAGGGTTGCAGGCTACGCTACAAAGAATACACTAAACTCAAGTTAAACACAGTCCAACGTACGGCTGTCTAAGACACAATGCCCACAGCCACTGCTGTATTTAACTCTCTGTGTGATCCGACATTGACTTTGGTCCATTGTACTAAAGATGGGGAGTGCAAATCAAATTCAAGTCAGATTGTGACCTTTCCTGTATTGCGGGGTTAGGACTGGCTGTAAACACACCCTGCCACAGAAAAATCCATCAGCTTTGCATCCCTGCTTCCTTTACACTGCATAAAGATGACCTGAAAGGTCATGTATGTATCAACAAACAGAAGGAAGTTAGTTTTATTTTTCTCTTAGCAAAACATTTAAACTCATGACACATCCACCCTTGTTAATCAGGTGAATTTTAGGGACAACTGAAGTTTTTTGGACCAAACAATGAAAGCATCCCTCAAAACAACCTTGGGATTCTTTTTCTGTTGCCCTGCCACATATGTAGCCACTTATGTAAAAGGAAGCCAAATCATAACTATTGCATTTTGTTTGTGCTTGCACAACATAAGGCAACAGGGAATTGGGTCCTTTGTTTTTAAGCACAAGTTTAACTCGGATGACACTGAACTACTGAAAGAAGCTGATTAACAGATACACTACATCAATTTCCTGTATTAAAGGCTATCAAAGCCATCATTCTTATTTTCTGCATCTCTCACAGGGACAAAAAGGTTTGATTTTTTATCATACCAAAGCTTGGCTTTTTTACTTTATTTTTATTAAAGACATCTTTACAATGATTTTGTGAAAACGCTTCTAGTCTTTTATCTATTGTAAGGAAGCAAAAGAAGATTTATTTAGCTAAATTTGCAGTCCCCTTTAATGTAATACTAGGGCTTTGTGCTACAGTGGATTAAAGCAGCATCTGTTCTTCTCTGGAAACCTGGAGTCAAATCACAGCAGTGCAGTAAACTTGCCATCTCTATCTGTACCCTAAATAGAATCGTCCTTCCTCCAAATAGAATTCAAATTAATTCCTGAAAGACACAAGAAGAGCTATGTAACTAAAATATTTTTGGTTAATAAGTCTTGCTAAAAAAGCCCATGATCGGTAACTATTTTTGCATAACAAAGATGTATGAATTAAGCAACATCTATATTTACATAAGTTTTGACATAACATGACAATATACAGGATGCTAAAAATGAACTTCCAAATCCAGGGCCTGATTCTGCTCTTATAACTACACGGTCTTGTTAGACAACAGAAATAAAGAAGGAAACTCGGGACTACGAATTTGGCTCGTGGCCCACACTCCGTTTAAACATAAATGACGTTGAAACAAAGCACATTAAGAAAAACAATGCAGCAACATGCTTTCTCCCCAAACCCACAATTCATCTCTTCACAATTCCCGTTGTTCCGCTGATCAGGCAGTGTCTGGATTAAGGGCACATCCTCCTATGTTTAATGTAACAAACAGAGCAATCAGGGCTCCATCTTGATTACGGTTGCTGAGGTCTCCTGCAGTTCTGTTATTAAATAAACATAAAAAGCAGTAATTGATTGACAGCTACTGTGATTAAAATATGCCTGGCTCTGAAATTAATGATAAAATTGCCATCGATTCTGACAGAAAAAGAACTATGTAGACGCCAAAAGAGCAAGAAAATTGCATCCTTAATGTCCTCCACAAATTATGGTAAATCCTTGCAATGAAGAGGCACAACAGGCACCACAGCCCAGCCAATCTACGTCCATCTATCATAACACTCAAAGCAACAGAGTGCATTCTTTCTCCTCAAATTGCAGCCCTTCACAGTGCTTTCAAAAATAACATATTAATAAATAAAATAACTTGAACCATTCCCTTGCACCTGTCAGAAACATGCAGACACTGGAAGCCACATAGGTTTACAACAAAGAGGGTGCATTAGTCTGGATCTTGAGATTCTATATAGGCAGTGTAGGTAATTTCCAGGACATCTTTATGGCATTAATATTTCCAAAATAAAACTGCCCTGATAGCGGGCTAAATCCAATTTTACTCACCGAGAGTCACACAGCTGAAGCTATAAAGTTAAGGCAACGCAGTGTCTTGAATTTCAATTGGAACACCACACAGTAGGCAAAGGGACATGTTTTACTAGGAAAGCAGTATCTCACTTCTAGCGCTCGTTTCCCAGTGTTCTGCCAGAGACACCTGAAGTCTGACTATCACTGGTGTTAAACATCAAGAAGCACAACTGAAATATGTGAGAAGATGTGAAATACCTATAGGTAGTACCTCCACAAGTGTTGGGTTTGGTTCAGGATGACACCTTGCATCCACCAACATAGGACTGGGCTCCTTTTAGGCCAGCTTTTATAATTCACAGCTACTTCTTACTGGTGTTCAGGGCAAGCAGTTTGCAAGCATAATTAATCACATAAGTGTGCTAATCAGCTATGCAATTATGAGATCTTCCTCTTCAGAAAGTTTGATCCTTCAATTGCCATCTTTATACTTCAGAGAGAATATGATCAGTATAAAGGTAAGCTGCTGTTTCAAAACAGTTGTTCCACTCAAAGTCCTAGCACTGAACCTCTAGATCCTCAAAGGCATGAAACAACCCCAGCCTCCGAGTGATGGAAGAGTATGCTCATGAAGACTCGGTATTTGGAGGAATACTTTCCACAGCCATATGAACAGAAAGACGATCCTCTTGAGAGAATTTTCATTTTGCAAAAATGAAATGGTCATAGGGTGAGAAAAACCATGTAAGGCCACGGGACTGTCTATCCTAAGAAACCACTTCCTGGTTCTCAAGAGGAACCCCCTGCCAACTGCTAGTGAAGGTGCCTTCTGCAGCAAAGACGGTCTGCTCACCCAGCAGTCACTCATTGTCAACTCCTAGCAACCTTCCAATATAGAATTGTAACAAGAACAACAAACCAGAGTTACTGTTCAACTTGGTATTTGTACTTGTCAGGTGAAAAACTAAATCCTTGGGTTTCCTTAACTGAACACTGCAAATTATTCAATGAAACTGAATTGCAAATTGTTTATTAACTGCACCAGGATTCCCAGAGAGTTTCAACTAGAAAGCAACTAAATGCTGTTGATGTGCTAAATGTGATGATTTTCACTTGTCTGCACCGGATCTCAGACTACAGTTAGTACCTTTGATGATAACAAATGATTTCAGAACAGTAAAAATAGATTATAAAATAGATGATAGCTGACTTCACTCATGAAACCCCAACACTGAGCATCTATTTAACTAAGAGGAAAAGAACCAGCTGACTACTGTGTAACAGTACTCTCAACATCTGCAATTTCAGGAAGAGGACATCACAACAACAAAACAAATCTGATACAAAACGGTAAGTAAAATGGGAACTAGGTCATTTTATCCAGCACGGCTTAAGTTCTCCCAAAGCACTAGATAGATGTAATGAATTCTGTGTTTATATGAAGGATATCTGCCACAAGAATAGATGCAGTTAAATACACCCCTCCAAACTAAGTACTCAGCAATTCCTCTTTTAACACATCAGGCAGAATAATCAAGTTCAACTGAAAGGAAGTGCACAGCAGTGTGCAAATGAAGGAAAAAAGCCTGGAACAATGACTGAATAGCAAAACTTAACTGTATGAATACAGGCAAATCTGTCACTAAAGGAACATTTATGGATTATGTTTTGCAGCAAGCCATTCAAATGTAGTATCACTTATACAAACCTTCCCAACTCCACACAGCAAACTTACAAGCTCAACTTTATTTTCCATAAGGGTAAAAACAGGCTTAAGGACCATTAAATATGTGACTAAACCATACTATAAAACATTTTTCTTTATCAAAAAACGTTTTTCCTTTCTTTTCCAGAAAAGACACTGTTGCATTCATAGGGAGTTACACTGAATCTAGTCACTTCCTCCTTTTATATTTTTCCACGCACGCACACACCCAATTTCAGATGTTGCCTAGCTTTATTTAGATTATTTCTTTAGCAGTCAATCAGCTTAGATTTTCATCAATTTATTTGGTGGAATAAACTTTCACAGTGCACTGGAGATAAATTTACTTTTGCAAGTGGACTTGCCAGGGTAACTATTTTGGTCTATCATAACCTACACGCAACACCGCCCAAGAAAAACTAGTTTGTACATCTAGTTTTCAAGTGGTTCATATAAGAGAGTACTGTGTTTCCGTGCTTTTGATGCAAGTAGTTAACAACAACATCCTAACGACCGAGTCTTTGCGTGACAAATCCCCCTTTCTGTGACAAATCCCCCTTTCGGCTTCTCTTGCAGCAGTTATTCAGTATCCCTAACTTTAAAAGCCTTTGAATGGAACTTTTTCTCCTTTATTTCTTTTTCATTTGGCTGAGGACATGGATGGCAAGTGATGGTTCACCCTAAGCAGCAGCAGCGCTGAACGGACGGCACGTTCCCGTGGGGACAGTCCCGAGGCCCCGGTCCCCGCTGGGTTTCGGACACGGGGGAACAGAATGTCCCAGGGCTCTCAAGTGGAGCCGGCCTCTTGTTTGCCACAGTCATGTGATTTCTCGCGCTGTATCAAACTCGGTGAAAAGAAGCGTTTTCCTACTTGTGCACACCCACCTCAGGCACACCTTAAGTCAGGTCCCAGCCCAACAGCACCCTCCTCAAAGAGCTTCTGGCGGGTTTGCCTGCCACCCAACCACCAACACCACCAACGGCCGGCCCGGCTCCGCTTTTGACACCACATTTATCCGACTGCCATTTCCAACTCCGCTCCTCACAAGGCAGCCAGCGCCGCGGGTCTTCCCTCCCTCCCGACAAGGGGACACAAACTCCCGATCGCCGCCAACTTCGCCGCGCTCGGGAGACGACAGGGCTGACGGCGGCCACCCGGTTTCCCTCAGCTACAGCCTTCCCTCAGCGGCGGAGCGGAGCCCTTTGTGTGACAGAGCCGGGGGAAGAAGGAAGGGGGGGCGGGGGGGATGTGTGTGGAGAAGGGGAGGACGGACACGGGACGGGACGGCGACACACACCTTTCCTCCCCGCCAACTCACCAGCTGTCAAGCTCCAGCTCCAACAACGACTGGGTCCTCTCCGAACTGCAGTGCAGGCACCACATGGCTGGGTCGAAGTGGCGGGCGGGGAGCTGCGCGCCGCCACCATAGCCGCCCCTCAGAGCCCGCCCCGCCCGCTCCCCTCAGCGGGGGAAGGTGGAGGGAACGGGAGCGCGCGCGGACGGGGAG
>JAOXJM010000003.1:22094518-22108490 GCA_026413425.1 Tringa solitaria
GGTGCCCGCCGGAGCCGGCCCAAACGGCCCCTGGCAAATGCTTTCCTGTATTTTGCATTAAAAACAACAGCTACGACTCTATTTTTTTTTTTTAAAGTGAACTTAGAAAGCCTTTAAATAAACACATCTGGGAAAAAGGCTTGATGTTGTCGGTTGCTATGGAGCAGGCAAAACAATGAGTCTTCGTCGTCATTCTGCTTTCCTCAGAGCAGACCCAAAGCCTATTTAAGGCAAAGGAAACCTCCGCTGACTTCAAGGGTTTGCAGACACAAAACTGCACTTTTCCAACGACCTACCTCTAAAACCTCCACCTTTAACAAAATACTAAAAAACAGCATTATCCCTATGTGAAGGATGGGAATATCAAAGCACAAAGAGTATAAACCACGGCAGAGAAAAACTAGACTAATTTTTCACGGTCACCTTGCAGATCAGTGGGAGAACTAAAAATGAAAGAGAGCTAAAAGCTCTGCCGCTTTATCTCCTCCCATAAAATAAGACACTTATGTCTACCAAGGGAGAAAAGGAAAGGGTCTGTCATCAGCCCCTGAAAAGAAATCCTGCCAGGGAAAGGCAGCACTCCGCAGCAATCTCTCCCCCTTAGCCCCGGCTAGAAGAGTTGGATAACAGGCCTGATTTTGGAACAAAAAAGGAAATTCCACAATGATAACAATGATACAAGTGAAACCGTATGCTTCCCCCCTTCCAGCGGGGAAGCATGCAAAACCAGACAACCCTGTAAACTACAGCAAGCCGTAAAACACACATAGAAAACCTCAGTAGTGAGAAAAACAATGCCTAAAGAGGATTAGATGGCAGCCGAACCATTAGACTCCTTAAAGCCAGGATTCCCGGACTCAGAACTGCCTGCTGTCCGTGCTCTGACCCAGCTTCGTCCCTCACAGCCAGGCACTGATCCCACAAACCCTCCCTTGTGAGGAGAGCTTTTGCAAACCGTATTATTCGATGCACTACAGCACTGACTGGCTATTTACATCCACAGGAACAATGTCAGGAAAAATAACATTAGGCAGAGGTTTTATTTAGTGCAGTACTTAGATATTTCTCTCTGAGAACTCTGGAACCCTGGTCACGCTGCTTCTGAGCTGGTGTTTGCATCCTCCCTGGCTCTGCCTCTGGTCCCCATAGTGCTGCTCACAACAAGACACAGTTTTGGCTTTCCACAAAATTCGTCAGTTACTAGAAAACTACATTTCATTATAACCCTATCAAGATATTTAAAATTTCTCTTGACAGATCCATCAGCACGTGGAACAATCCAGCAGTGAAACTATACCTGAGCAGAAGCTGCCATCTAGGTTAATCAGCACTGGGCGGTGGTTCTTCAAGAGAAAACACTTTCTTCTCACAAATCCAAGGACAGAAGGGCAGTGGATGCTTGGAAATCCCCCAAAGAAGGTACAGAGGCTGACAAGGAGCCAGACAGCCCCTTTAGAGAGAAGTTCATCTGTAAGCCAAGGCGGCCGCTCTATTACTGCCAGGAACTGTAAATTAAAACAGAGTAAAAGGGAAAGGGAAACCTCTAATCTGCATCCTCGGGGGCAATAAAGCAAGGACTCTGTACTGCCAATACAAGGCAACTGCAATTACAAATTTGCTGATACCATTATACATAGAATAGTCCTTTGTCTCTTGAGAGTAAAACACGTACAAGAGTGGCTCCTTCGTTTTCCCCACCTGGAGCACCCCATTCTCTGATGAAACCAGAGCTCCCACAGCCCAGGGCACACCTGAGGGTTCCAGGACTGCTCTGGCTGCGCGCTGGGTGCCACTACCCAGCAAGAGTGGTGGGCACTGAGTCTACATGGCTCCAGATTGAGAAACTCAGGATGTAAGGAATATCCTGATGCTCTACACCAGCAGATCTCACAGAGAGAAAGCTGAAGCTATGAGCTCCTCGCCTCCAGACTGTTACTTAGTCATAAGAAAGGACTGAAAAAGTAAAGTAATTCTCCTTCACTAGAGAATCGGTGCAGATTTGTGGTCAGATTAAGCTAGTGCTGCCACGGAGAGAAGCGATGTTACTTTCCCCTCACCTCTGCGCCTTCCTCACCCCCCTGCTGCAGCTGCATGTGGTCACGTCGATGGGATGGGCACGAATGGATCTAAAACAAAGTGGGTTTTGGCAGCTCAGTTTGGGATGTTTCACCTTCCATAGGGCAGAGACATTTGTCAACGTTAAACACTGAGTAGCAATGGGTATCAGTGAGACCCACTGAGAGTGTACCTAAGGCACAAGAGGGACGCAATGAAAATGTTCACTTTTGTTCTTTACCTCTAGGTGTTGCCTCCAAATGGGACTAGAATGGAAAAAATATTATTCTTTGGGACTTTTTAATATTACTAAGTACCGCTGCTAAAAAGCCTTAAGAAAAATCCACTGGCACCAGTTGATACAAAGCTCCATATACTACCCATATAGCAGTTAGCGAACTTGTCACTGCATAAAATGTCTTTAAAGTCGAATAGAAAACAAACACTGAAAGGATACACAGAAGGCAGGTAGCTAATACACAGTATATTAATGTTCTTGAAACACCTTGTGTAAAACAACTGAAATGGAATCATTCTTCAAAAATACGCTACACCACAAGGTTCCCCACAGCCTCCTCTTTTTTCCTGCTTTCATTTTATGGGAGTAATAATGTGCTTTCTGCAAAAAGCATTTCTTTGGGATTAACGGCCAGCCGAGATTAACAATGCTTAGTTATGCTTCACGTCATCAACATCTCAAAAGCTCTCAATCCCTAAGAAAAGTATAGGGCTGTTTGCTTGGTATTTAATGTTTTCTTTCTTGTTTGAAGGACTCATGGATTTAGTAAGATGAGTGAGCTTCTCTGTGCACACTGGGGTTTGTGCACACACTAAAGTCAAGTAGAAAAATACACGACTGATTTTAACATGGCTTTACTAATATTTGCTAATTCTGGAAAATACAGAATTGTGTTTCCTCAAACAAAAATGGGAAAGAATTCCAAATCCCACAAATACTGGCTGAAAGCTTGTAGAAGTAATTACTAGTCAGTATTAAAGTAAATATCTGAATTCTGTATAGAAAGAAACTGTCTTCCTACCTGCATTTGTGGCTTCTGACTCAGATACTGTGCTATATTGAGGAATCATGTGTACAGTGCACACCATGTAGAAGTATATATTTTCCATGATTAGTCTTTCTGCAACCACCATTCTAAACCCAGAAATTTTTCCACCTGAAGCTCAGAGTGGGCTACAGATGTTTATTTTGAAAGCAACCACTAAGTTTAAACTGTTACTAAAATGATAAGCATCATTGAAATGCCCCATAAATAAAAAGCAGTTGACCAAATCCAATTTTAAGGTACAGAAATCACTTTTTTACTGAGTGCATATTTAAACAAATGAGTAAGAAGGAGTTTATAAGGAAGGTCTTGTTATTGACCTAATAAAGTTAGATTTAAAGGTATTTATGAAAATATTTTCATGGCTTCTGTATTAGTGCATGACTGTGCAATACGACCATTTTTAATTCAGGAAGGATATTTATCTACATTCATATTTTGTCAAATGCATCAGCATGGAGATGCACTGTATCACTCAGATAGAAGACCTGATTCAAACGCAGAAATATTTACAGATAGGGCACTTTTTTTTGTTGCAGTTGCACACCCTTAGGCTGATACTGTGACGGCACCGCAGAGTCCCCTTCCACAAAATCCAGCGAGTGCCTCCTGCGTACAGTTCTGTGCATAATGCAAAGGGCAATCGCTAAGGAAAAGCAAAACAACAAGCCCATGTTCCACAGCAATGACCACAGAGCAGAAGAAGGAGGTACGGTACCAAGGCCACCCTATATATATATACACATACACGTAACGCAGGAAACAGCTGTGGCACTGACACCACCACTCTGTGTGGTAACAAAGCCTGAGCCTCCACTAATTGACTTAAGTCTCTGAACTAGATTCATAGAATAATACAATGGTTAGAGTTGGAAGGGACCTTAAAGATCACCTCATTCCACCCCCCTGCCCTGGGCAGGGACACCTCCCAGCAGACCAGGTTGCTCAGAGCCCCATCCAGCCTGGCCTTGAACAAGTTCCCATTCAGTAACCATAAAAACTCAATCCTAGCGTAAATTATGCAAACAAATATTGACTTTTTCCATGGTAACCTTTATAGCTAATAGAAACCTTGAATGGTGTTTTCAGCCAGATATAAAGTAAACAAAAATAGGAGAGGCACCAATAAACACACACCTCAGAGAAACGCTTCACATCAACAAGGAATGAAGAGCATTTAAAAAACTAGTTTTGTTCTACAGTTTCCTGCACTGGAGCCTGGAGGGCAAAACTGCACGTTTCAGTGCCCTCTCTATGCAATACGATGAACTCGCATGAAAAAAGGCCGGGCAGCACTGGGTACGTTCCCAGGGAGCCAGGACACGCTCCCCTGTGCACACGTGTGTGTCACCTTGTGCTCCTGGTCCAGCTGAGCACCGCCCTGCAGGACCCATGCCACCAGCTCCTAACTCACGTGCCCAAAATATATATCTGCTGTACACACCTCTCCAAACTGGCAAACAAGGAGGCAACACGTGAAAACACAGGATAACACATTACATTGCCTTTCTAGGTGTTATTAAACAAGAAGGAAGTAACGATCAGGAACCCCTCAATTTAAATTATAATACTGGATTTTTACATGCACTGCATCAGGTATTTAGAGGGAGGTCATGTATTACTACAGAGTGATAAATTCAAGCATAAGGAGACTTAAATATTTGTTTCATCATACTCATTCACAGATTTCTCCATAAGACTGTTCGTTCACCTGTCGTGCTGAGGATGCCAATATAGAACACGGACACATAGCTACCAGTGTACAGGTGAAAGCAGAGCTTCAAATTACCTGCTTTGTAATACTGACCTACACTGGTCTGTTAAGGACCAGAAAAATTCCTCTTGAAAACCCTTCAGTGCAGAAGACTAATTACATTTGCTGCTATGTTAAGTGAAAGAAGAACCATGCGTCCCCACCGCTAGATCCACAGGGAATGCCCAGAAAGCAGCCCCTGTGACAAAGGCCTCTATTTAAAAAGCTTGTACCAGCTTTGCCTTAAACCCCTGCAGGGCACCATTAACAAATACCAACAGAAGAAACAATTTGAGTATGACTATGTACAGTTCATATTTGTTCATAGGTGAGCCAGATAATGAGAAGATGTTAGGCTGCTAAGTTTTCATCTTTTAAAATTATCACTTCCTACAGTCCCTGTTTTGAATCTAGATCAAAAAAGAAAAAGACCCAATGATGGTGCCCCCTCACTTTGCAGGAAAGAAACCAGCAGCTGGTACTGGGAGACCAGGACGGTTTCACTGGATGGCACACACCACTGGGAGACAGCCTGCCCACGGCCCATCTTCCTTTCAGCAGCCTCTCAGAGGGGACATCCCCACACACCACCAACAACCACCCGCCCCACAAGGTGTATAATATGGGACCTATACCATAAACTAAAGCGTATTTTCAATCACTGCCTTCAAAAGCCAAAAACGGCAAAAGAAATCACATTTTTGTCACCCGTAACAAAAAGATTACTTTGCAATAAATTACATTACAGATGGCACTTTCAACTTTTGATTGACTTTTTGCCCTGTCACAGAAAATATTTTATAAATTAAGTCTCATCTAAATCTTAGACAAAAAGAAAATGAAAATCCATTATGCCGATTAATTACACGCTACTGTTAAGGGTAGGTACCCTTTCAAATGCAAACAGTTAATTTACAATAAGAACCGCCCCCAGGTTTCTTAGGGAAAGCTTCTAACCAGTCTGGAGATTAGAAACAGGAAGCAATTTCACATACAAATTCATTTTCTTCACCACCACAAAATGCCCTTTCCTCCCCTCCAATCTCAGTGCATGTGCTACAAACTGCAGTAACTTGGCAAATAAAAATGATCCTAAGGCAATAAAAGAGAGGAAGAATGTGTTGTAAATGTGTGATCTTTGGCACGCACCACAAGATTATTCAGTGAACCAGTTTATACCAACATTACTTATCTTCATTAATATGGAGGAAACATACTCTGGACTCAAAGGGACTCCAATTTCTCCTCCCCAGCTCAACACCCATAGGACTGCAAGAGCACCGGCAATTTAATCCATTTGCATCCTTTCATGTTAACTGACTAGAGAGATCTCCTTCTTCTCTAGGGTAGAATTTATCTCCATGTGCTCAAAGCTCTGTTTGTCAAGAATCCAGAAAACTAAATTACAGGAAACATTTTATTTTGTTGATGGATTGCACAGTGGTATCTGAGGGCAGAGCACAGCCACCTACATGGAGCTGTGTCACCTACAATAGACATAGTGGGGTCAGAGAAGGTGGATGCCACCCAGTTCCATGGAAACCCGACCATGGCTTTGACCATCTCATGAGTTTCACAGGTACCGAAAGTACAGATGAGGGTGACATAGGCTATTTCATAGACTGGAAGTCATCTAGAGTCCTCAGAAGGTTTCTAGCATGAAGATATTTTACAGACTGCAGATCCGAACTCCTATCCTAAATCATATTTAAAGCTAAACTTAAGGTGCAAACCCCACTATGCTATTTGAAGAAGACCACAGTACACCCTCAGGGGAACTAAAATGAGAGAAACCAAAGAGATGGCACAATCTAACACTTTGTTGGCAAGCCTGTTTTGAGGTATCACAGATATTTTGTTCTTGAACAAACAGGAGGATAAATGTTACTCTTGGTGAAAACCTGAGACCTAGTGAGGCGTCAGGCACCATGGCTGATGCGCAAATGAGCCCTCCTAATCCTCCAGCAGTGCCTGAGAACATTGCCCTCCAGTGCTGTACAGGGACCAGGCCTCTCTAAGCCATGCCTATAATCTCCCAAGGACATTTACAATACCTTATACTATCAACCCCCCCCGTATTGCTTTAGGTGCCTGTACTACACCACCAATGGGCACCTAAACATATGGTTATTCTGATGACCCCCTGCTATTCCCTTACACACATAATGCAATGGTTATTCGTCTTTGCAACCCCACCGAAAAGAAGGAAAAGAGTGGAAAATAGCGTAGGACAAAGATTTATATGTTTAATTATCAACTCAAAAAAAAAAAAAAAAAGGTATTTAAGCCTAGGAAGAGCTTTCTGACTTCCTAGAGACAGAAGAAAAAGGAAGATAACTGTAGCTCCAAAAGAAGGGTTAGAAACCTTTTACATTTACTTGATTGGATCACCAGCTTGGATATTATGCCATCTTTCGTTTAAATTATGAACTGCAAAGTAATTGAAATGTGAAGTATTGCTCAATCAGTTTAAAATTTAATCTCAAGAAATTCAACCATACTTGATTTAGAGTAATGTTATTTTTCTTCCTACAAAAAAATAAATAAAGAGAAATTAAGAAATGTTAATCTTGCTACTCTGTATTGCTTGTAGAATAGCTTTCAGATACTCTCAACTGACGACAACATCCTCTAGTTTTTATGGTAGATTATTACAAAAAACTTTACAAAAATAATCACAAAAGTAGCTTAACATGTCCAAACTGCATCAGTCACTTGCTTCACAATCATTTCAGTAATTTCTCTCCTATATCCCTTCACAGCCTTTTGTTACCCATCACAATAAGCTTCAACCAGTACCTATTTTCAGATGCCTGGCAGAGCTTTAACTTACAACTGGCAGCAAAGGTTTGTGTGGTTCTCCTTCTGCATCTTGTAGAAAATAAAGTATTTACCTGTGCTAAATATAGATGACATCAGTCATTTTGCTTTGGCCTTGCCCATAAAGTCAGCAGAGCCCATCCTCATATTCCTTAATTAGTGATGATTCCTTACATTTATTTTATATTAAATGTGTACTTACAAACATACTTTTGGTATTGATAGTAGGAAGGTCTGTGTTGTGCTTTGGACTTTTTTATTCATCAAATAAGCTTTTGCTAATGGTGAAGTACTTAAAGCATCCCTTCTTGTACTGTCCTGAAACCTCTCCGGTAAGCCAGAAGGAGTGAAACCATCCAACAATCCAAGCTGGAGTTATTTCAAATAGATTCTTTCTGAAATCCACAGGAAAAAAGTACATTTTGAAGGATGTGGAAAGATCATCCGAGTAATACAGACAATCTAAAACTCTAATTTTTTTTTCCCTAAAATGGATATTGTGTCAGTGCCCATCAGCACCTCTCGAGCCTTTCCCAAGACAGATGGAGTAACCTGAGAAGACAACAATGGCTCATTTCTGCACAAACACCTGCTTAGTGCTATGCTGAGCCACGGGATGGACCCGCAGACAGACAAGACCCCCCAACCACACCTATATGAAAACTGAAAGGAAACATAAATGGTCCTTGGGCATCCGTTTTTCAAAGCTCCTGCCATTATCTGTCAACGATACAGAGCTGAGAGGTTGGGGTGTTCTTCTTAGGTCTGAAGAAAGCATTCAAGTGGTGACAGACACTGCTGGTATTTGCATATCTTATTCCCTCCACTTTGGAGCATTAGGGTTGATGAAAGGCGGCTGCAGCTTAGAACGGCCGAAAGGAAGAAGCAATGTTACCGCTGAAGAAAGGGGAACCCTTCCACAGAGGATTCAATGGGACCCCCTTCAGGCTGCCTTCAATCAGCTACAACTCCCCTAACGCGTAACCCTGACAGCTCTGACAAAAACCTGCCCATTTCACAGACACACATCACCCTTCCTACAATGCAAGCAAATACACATACAGCATAAAACCCTCAAATGTTTAAAATAAAAGGTGCTGAATTCTAGCCTCACGAGCACTCGCTGCAGCAGTGTTTCATGCAGAAACTGGTATTTAGTGCAATAGCTGCTTCTCTCTGGATGCTCAGAAATAAGATTTCTCTTTCAAACGATAACGATGCCACAAGTTCCAATCCTGCTGACGGCCAGGCCGCAGAACGCACACGCTAATAAGAAAAACATCATTTGCTATTTCTTCCAAATTTTCAAGTGTTATTTTACTGTGCAGTAACCATCCAAGTTCACTCTCTCCTCCTTTTCCTCCACCACCCAAACACATGTCGAACAGTCTGTCACAAATTGCTACCTCCCTGTAAGCCAAAGATACACTCTTGAGCAGGCATCTGGTGAGAATTTCTGCATATGCTATGCGTGGCTTTACATAATGCTACGGCCCTCCTGCAGAGAATTACAATGGTACCTACGTTCTTCAGCCAATTCATTTCTAAAAATGAAGGATTAATTATTTTAAAACCATTAATAAAGAAGTCCAGACACTTCTGTAAAGTTTTCAAATAGAAATAACTTCTAGTCTGTTACGGATTTTATTACACAAGGTAAATCACCATATAAAAATCTCAGGGATTCCTTCGTTACTCGGATTAATTCCTACTGCGTGTCAGATTTTCTGGCCAGAAAAAATTTTCCTGCCCTCACACACGTGAACTCTACATAAAGCATTACATGAGTATGTGATATCAAGGTAAAGAGGGAGGCAATATGCTTTCAAAAAAATTCACAGATAATTTTATTTTGGAGAATGTATTTCCGCATTTATGCTTTTCCAAACATGCTGACTCACGTGCACGGTCGCAGTCGATGGAACAGCATCTCTCTCAGAGGTGACAATTCCCTCTCTGTTTGCAGAAGGAGTAGAGAAGACCTGACTTCACATGAAAGCAAAAGCCGCAGAATTCAGATCTAAATGGGAGCTAACGAGGCTTTCTGGATGTCTAGTAACCACAGTTAGTGCTGTGAACAGCTCTGCGAGCAGAGAAGAGTTTGGCAAAATCCCAGATGGGGGACAAATGCCTGAAGCAAGTTAGCTGCTGCTACAGGAAGCATCCGGAATGATGCTGAGTGTTCGAAGCCTGTATCATTCAAAACATAATTTAATCAATTTACCAAAGCCATTAGAACATTCCCCTCCGGGTAAAAGGCAAAGGCATAAAAAAAGCATCTCATCTTGGCTCATTTCTATAAAGTGTGGTCAGACATACTCTAATCAAGAGGCCAGACAAAAATAAGCACGATGCTGAAATCAAGTTTTTCCTTGCTGCTCTAGTAAGAGAATTTAAGCTGTGAGTTTTATTTTATGCGTACACTGTTAGTTGGTGCATATAGCCATGTTTTGACAGCTTTCTCTGCACCATTCTCTCCTTTTGGACCTCAGCGGGCTTGTTAGAATTAAGTCACCCATGCTGTCAATACAACAGTTACATAAAGCTGCGTACATTTTATTTGTTGTGTTCAAAACCCAGGCGGCTGTTAGCTGATCTTGCTACTGCAGACAGTTTGGAAATAATATTAATATTCCATGGGCTCAACCAGCGTTGCCATCCCGAACCATCAGCAAGCTCCTGAGCAGCAGCAAAAGCACCAGCCCCAGTGGAGCTCAGGGATCCCCGGCTCAGGCTCTGGAGCTGCCTCCATGGCGGAGGAATCCAGATGGAGACACCCCCCTGAGCAGTGAAGTCTGTACCAACCTACTCACTGAGACAGGCACACAGCTATGAAGATGCTTATGTTTACCATTATTGCTGTATTTACAGCTAAAGTGTAACACACATAGGTATAAACCCTGAAATCTATATACAGCTCTTGGCGACTGTTCCTAAAAAGCCGTAAATCTAAAGCTCTATAAGTAGCAAGCAACCTCAAAAAGAAAAGTGGAAGTTTGCTGGGGCAAAACACCCTCCACACTCAGTCTTCTATTTAAATGGTACAGATAATTGTTTTTTCCAATTCATCATGATTTCTGATAAAAGGCTCAATATGGATGTACATTTTCATTTTGCGGTACGAAAAGGCTGGTGGATAAATAATCCAAGCAGCCTTTCAGGTTGAACCAAGCAACACAAGGTCGTAGCTCCTCAAGCGGGATAACATTATCCCATGGCTGACAGTAAGGCTTGAGACAGGTGCTGAGGAAAGCTGTAACACAGTCTCTACTGAAATAACTCAGTATTTATACCCAGCTCCTACAAGAACACTCTAAAAGATAAAACTTAACTACCTTCGCTAGATGAAAGCACAAACAAATCAAGCTTTGAAAAACACGTCTCTCTCTGCTTCTTTCTGTTCATTTAACTCTAGCATTTTAGATTAAAATTCTACATCCAAGTAGACTAGGTATGATTTTACCTGACGCTGCTAAAGAGCGTTGAGGTCAGTCTGCACAGAGAGCCAGAGCTTTCCTGATGTCAGCTTTTTGGCACCGCCTGCCTTTGAACCGCTTCTCCTGTTACTCTCTGATTAACTTGTCATTTTCCCACAGGAGAGAATTTAAGAGCAGGTGACACACTGTCCATTTTGCTTAAGTTGCATTGTTGGAGGAAAGTAAAAGCCTATCACTATTTACTTTGGAAGATGTTTTTCCTCAAATCTCTCAGATACATCTTGCTCGAATGTGCTCCTGTCTGGCAGGAGAGCAGTGTACAATCACCGTGGGAAGGATGGAGTGAGGTACCTTCTCTTTCACCAACAGATTTGCATGGAAATCAGCCTGCTGTGGCGTGGGGAAATGTACCGCAGCTCCACGTAAAGCCTTCCCTCAACAAAAGGTTTAAGGTACTTTGCCTTATCCTAAGATTTAGAGAGTATTCTGGATGTACCAACATACAGATGGATAAGCAAGACACGGACTGTTTAGGGCATGAAGTACCATGCTGATTATTATTAGCAATATTATTTTGTTTTCCCAATATGGTTTGTTTTAGAGTTGCTCTTGACTTACAGATGAATAATGAAAGAGGTGTGCATCTTACTGAAGCAGAAGCATAAGAAATTAAGGGAGAAACACCGGTGAATGAGAAAAACTACAGCAGATGTGTTCAGCAATGCCCAACACTCACGTAAAACTTCACAGGTCCATTGAAACTGAAATGGCTGTTATCACAGCTGAGAAGCCCAACTGAGGAGATATAGAAGAACCTTGTTCTTTTGTTCATATTTGCTAAACCACAGAAAGAGAAGAGTGATTTTAAGAAGAAAAGGGAATTTAAGAAGGTTAGGAAACACATCACGTTTTAATTATTTTGTTTCCTCTATGTGTAGTAAAACCTAATCTATTTTTTTGCTGCATGTTCTAAATCAGATTTTACATTCGTTTTATTAAGGTACCCTGCAAGAAAATATAAAATCTACATTAATACCTTAAATGCAAGTGCATTTTGTAGAATTTATAAATATTAACAAGATAAAATTTACAAATGCAAAAGACACCATTTGCAGCTATAAATGTTTAATTCTGAGGGAATAGGAATAATGTTTTCATATTCATGCAAGTCTTAAGCTGCATTAAAAGAACACTTATGTACAAAGTGTTAAAACAAGAGGCCAAGCCAGTAATGAGCCGAGGTGACTCGAAGCCTTTTCCTGCTACCCTTTCTAGTCCCAGTTCAACATATGACTTTTAGGTCCAAAATATCTGGTTGGTATTGGTAGGAATCTAGAAAGTGGAAGTCTAAATGATAATACTAGTTTTATTAATTGAATATACCCTTCCCTGGCGGAGTTCATCAATATTACTGCTAATAAATGCTAGGCTTTATGAAACAACTTTCATGAACAGACAAGGAACGAGAAAGTTTATCAAGGTCCTCCTTCAATAATCAATCAGGAAGAAGAGCAACGGACCAATAACCTTCAGAAATCAGTTTAACAGCACAAACTGGGCTTCTGCTTTTTTTTTTTTTTTTTTTTTTTAAATAATCAAGCAGGCACCTTAGAAACCAAGGCAGGGTTCAGAGCTCCTGGAAAAAGACCAAAATCTGGTTCCAGGACTATGGGTGGGGATTTCAAAGCCTTGGCAGTGCCTGTTTCTCACGCGATACAAAAGGACGCTGAAAGCCCAACTTCTATTTGTGCTCTTGAAAATATGTGTCTAATGGTGTCAATACAGGGCTTTGCTTTTGAAAATCTCATCTCAGCCACGGGGCATAAGTCTGGGTGACTTTTTTTTAAGTGGGTAGCTGCAATAGTTGGACCTTTCCCATTGACAAACCAAAACATTATCATATTTACCACCTTTCCTCTCTAGAGACCCCCAGCTTGGGGTAGCAGATGAAACTAAAACATTACAGTGGTGCTTGCATTTTTCCAACCCTGAACTAGGAACTTGAGCTCTCCTGTTCATTCAAGGCCAACGAAGGCCAAGACCACAACTCCCTCGTGGGGTGGTGATCTGGAAATAACCTCACTAGTTTAATTTCTCACTTCTAGGATCACTAAAGCATTTGGGAAAAAGAGAAATGGAAAACAAGAAAAATCTCAAGGATCAGATTTCTAAATAGCTCACAAACTCACCTTGAGCGCTTTTCCTCCTGCACACACTTACTGTAATTATGCACTCAAATTTCACAAATATATATATGTTTTTCTCTTTGGTTACTTTATTTACATATGCAGCACCCAAGTCCCAAAACTGCGCACATATATATGTATATATATACACACTACCAGATGCATACACAAAGAAACATGCCCAGAATATATTCGGATTGAACCTTCATACTCAAAAACGACTAAACATGGAAGGTCTGTCCCGCACAAAATAAACCAAGAAAACTAACTCACAGTAATATATTATTAGTCTCATTTTCACTTCCAAGATCCAGCCAAAGATATTAACTTAAGAGGAATAAGAAATCTGTTAGTTAGGAAAAGAATTTCCCTGTCTGTACATCTTACAGAACAATTCTGCCACCAGCTGATGCGGAGCAGCATCAGTGAAGCACTGATGGATTGAGAGAACATCCCCTTGGTGATGAACAGGTAGAGCTGAGGCAGGTTCTCAGGTTAGTCCTCACTCAAAGTCAACATTTGAAATGGCTAAATATGAACACAGGCCATAAAGTGGTAAAAAATGTAACTCCTTAAAAATCATAGAATGGTTAGAGTTGGATGGGACCTTAAAGACCATCCAGTGCCACCCCGTGCCCTGGGCAGGGACACCTCCCA
>JAOXJM010000003.1:22108590-22118778 GCA_026413425.1 Tringa solitaria
CCAACAGCTCCATGTCTTTCTGCTGTTGGTGGCCCCAGAGCTGGAGGCAGCACTGGGAGGGGGGTGTCTCCCCAGAGGGGAGCAGAGGGGCAGAATCCCCCCCCTTGCCCTGAAGCCACGCTGCTGGGGATGCAGCCCAGGTACTTCCAGCATTACAGGGACAACTGAAGTAACTCATAATCACCTTACAAAGATTATTTACTTCTTCTTTCTAACTCGCATGAGGTATGGGGTGGTTTTTCCCTTGCATCTGTCATTTAACATTTAAGTTAAGAAATAATAGCATGGCAAGAAGAACGCAGCGTAAAAGAAAGAGCCAATACAGGCTGTGACACAAAACAATCCTCATAAAAAGCAAAGCATTTAAGATGAAACGGGACCAGACAAAATTCTTCTATGTAATCAAACTGGCATTCTCCACCGAGGCCGACTCCTGCATCATCAGCAGTAAATACCTGCTGATGTGACAGATAATCATCCTGTCATACCACCTTCATCAACAAATCCTCTTCAGGTAGTTTCCAACTCAGTAAATAAACAACAACATAACAACCTAATTCTCCGGTATAAACAGGCAGGCAAGTGGAAGATGAACTGCATATTGTGCTATTAAACTCTTTAAGTACAATTTGCAGTTAATTGCCTTTCAAGGTGGAAAAAAAATAGCATCCCCCCCAGCCAGCCTCCCCAAGCTTTAATTGCTGGCTCAAACTGGGATCGGAGGCCAACGGGAATCTCTAGCCTCACGTTCAACAACGGCAGCTCAGCAGAATTGCTCAGTTGTAGTATTTTTCTTTGCTGCAGGCCAAGAGTTACAGGGAGCGAAAGCCGTATGTCTTCTGCTTCTCATTAAATGTTGGTGTGCCATCGTAATTACAAAATAACATCAGAGGGGCCTCGTGCTCCTATTTCAACTCCAAAAGGCAGCTTAGACTTCTTTCATAAACAGAAGAACCAAAATAGGTGGGAATCGCATTTTAACAAATATATTCATTGTAGAATATTAGGACTGTATTTATGAGCTAATGCATTTATTTGTGCCCCAGAATCTGTTTTTGCTGTGGTCATTTCACCCCAACACAAAATGCCAAAGAGTTTGCTCTGGGGTCTAGAAACTGCAGGAGCTACGAGGAGTCTTCTTGGCCCTGAACTGCCCATGGTCTTATGCTTCAATCTTTAAAGAGTAAATAACCCTTTATTAATTAAATTCCTTATAAAAATGGTATTTTAGTCCCTCAATTTTCTGTGTGTACATATAATTTTGCAAACATGCATAATATGCTTATTTTTCACTCTTGCTCTCAAACCACAAGGGTGAGGCGAATGAGACAGCAGTGCAGGTGGGATGCAACAGCGTTTTTAAACTACTGACCTGGGAGCAGCATGTGAAACAGTGTCCTTACAATAGCTGGAAGGTCTTCTTTAACAAATTCCAAAGGAAAAACATTTACTTCTGAATTTTCACTGAAACAGGTGCCCACAATGCTGCTTTGCACAGTGTAAACCGTTATGTCCTACCCATTAGAATAGAAAGATCAAAATAATTTACAAGATAACCAAGCTCAACAATTTGTGTTGTATATCATCCTTTTCCAGGCCACACACTGCAGGGGACTGTTTGGCTACTTTTAGAAATGCACTTAGGCTAACATATTCTATTTTACCCCGTGTGTATATACAGACATGTCTTCCAGCTCTCAGCAGCTCTTCACCTATATCAGTTACTCTTCTCCCATAGGCTACAAGGCTGTCATTACTCCAGCTCATCTTTACTTTCAGGTCAATTTTCCTATGGGAAGAAGTACATCCTACTTCCTGGAGCAGTTTTATATTGGTATTCTGCTTCCATTACCTCCAGAACAAGCTGTAAAAATACATTTAAAAGCCCTCACTTCAAATTTATTTACACAGCGTGGATATATAGACTGGAATAAAAACTGGGCAAGTTCTCCTCTCACTTGCTTCTGGAAGGAAGAATAAAACTGCCCGGTCCCCTGCATGATGCTACTTCATTTTCTTTGTGATATTCTCTTGAGGATGTACTCCTGGTTTTAGAGTCCAGCATAGTCAGGACTATATGGTTTGGACACAGACACTGCCACACATCCTTCCGTTCAGAAAAGAGCCAATTCAAGTAAAACTGAAACTTCTTCTATTCTTTGCCCTTACTCTCAATCCATCCATCCTTTGTGAATAAACTGTGGGGAGCCAAGTCATGATGTAGGGGAAGAAAGGTTACATCTCTGCTTCCAATACATGCTCCGTATTTTATTATGCCAAGAGAGGGGGAATAGGGAGAATTCAGGCAGCTGTCACGAGCTGAGGGACCGGCTTGGGGGCGACAGTGGCTGCTTCATTCCCGGGCTGGGGGAATGAATGGTCCCAGTGCCCCTCAAGCGCAGCGGCGGTGCCTCGGCAGTGTGGGACAGCTGCTCCCTGTTGGTGTGGCTGCAGGAATCTGGGCTCTTCCACGGGGAAAGCAGCTGCAGGAGTTTATCTCCACCCAGCAGAGCCCGCAGTAATTTTAGGAATCAGGAACAAGAACTTGAACCCCTTCTGCCTTGAAGTCGTGACCCAACCGAGCCGACTGGTGTGAACTGGAAGGCAGAGCTCTGGTGCCCGGGTGTCGGAAGCCAACCCAACCACATACCCAACCCACTGCAGCACACTCCGAGTCCAGCACGTGAGAGCTGCTGAATCACTTTATTTAACCTGACTAAAGAGGCTGCCTACGCCACCGGGCTGCAAGAGCAGCTTTTCCAAGGTATTTTTTGAAAGGACTCCTCCAGGCCAGGCGGTCCTCCTGAACTCCTTATGCAACGGGCCCACAAATAGTTCATTCAGCCCCGTCCCGAGGATTAGTCTCGTTCAGCTGGACACTTTGTGCTTAATCCTCGCCAAGCAACAGAGTGTGGTAAAGGCATTCCTCAGATTTGCTGACGGGAGGGATCTGCTGCCAGAAGTCAACCAAATCTGTAAAGCTTTCAGAATACGGCGTTTCCTTAGACACTCCGAGTGTCTATTCTCTGTTACTCCTCATAGTAATTACATCAGGCAACTTCACATTCAGTTGTCATGAAATGCCAGCTCGCTCCACAAAGAACATGTAAGGTAGCATTTTAGTCCTATTGCGAATGACAGTTCAGGGTCAGCAGCTGGCCACAGCCGAAGTGAAGTGTACAAAGGAGAATTCCACAGGGCTAGCGATAAAAAGGGCTCTGCTGCAAATTTGAGTAGCAGTTTTCTCTAAAGTGAAGCAACAGTTAAGCTCTCAGTGGGCACAAAGGGTGTTGTCTGGATTGCCTGGCCATATATACACACATTTAATTATTGCAGACCCACGAAAGGACCAATTATATTCCAATTTAAACTCCCTCTCTTGTTTCTGCCCTGTAATGTGCTGAAAAATAAAAGCATGAAATAATTTGTATTCATCATCAGAACAGCTGGGAGAGGTTCAGAAGCTCAGAGATGCAACCAGGCCAGGACAAAACTGTTCCTACTCATGAGGGAATTTTAATTGTGGATGCTTTGCACAAGCTAATAAGGAATCTGTGCTGAGACTGCAAGAAAAAAATACTCTGAGAATTCTATTCTAAATTTACAGAATTAAAAAATTATTAACATTAAATTAGGATTACATCACCACCAAACGTACAGCCAACAGGTCTCATCTCTTGGTGGAGGTGATCTCAACCACAAAACTCACTACTCCACCCTGTTTTGGCAAATAAAAATAAGCAGTTGTTTGAAGCATTTTATGAATATTGAAACTATATTTCTTCATACCCTGGTTAAATACTTATCTTTTTTTTTTCCCTGATAAAAACAAAAAAGAAAAAGACCTTTATTTACTAGGAAAATGCATTCCAGGCCCTCTAAGGACATTACAGGGTTTGGGGACAGTTTCTGGAGCCTTATTGAGAGGTATCAAACCTGCTTTTGTCAGGTCAGGAGAACTCCATATTAAGATATATATGTTACGCTAACCAAAAGTTCCTTCCTCTTAATTTAAAGGTCCAGAAATTTGCAGTGTTCTGGCAGCCAAACAACATGGATACTTTTACTCACAGAAGCCCTTCTTAACTGTTACAGAAAGAGTCTTGGCAAGCGCCTACAGCAAAGCATACATCAGAAACTAAAATTTATATTACACTTCAGAGAAACTGCCTGGTGGCTCCCCCATGCTGACGATGCAACTATGTCATTTGGGGGTGGAAGGTAACTCTGGTTTAAAATTAATTGTTCAGTGTAGGAGTCAGCTCTGCAAATGAAGTCGGCTGATTTGCCCTCCTGTAGAACATCACACGGAGTCTCTGCTGACAACCAGCAGCTCCATCTCCCTTGGCGAATGCCTGCACCTCTCGCTGACCACGCTCTCTCCGAGACCCTCCATGGTTTAGCACGATAGCTGCAGTGCTTCCCAAGAATATCACTGAAGTATTTCAATTTAAAAGACAATGATGTTTGTACAATTAAAGCGCCTATTCAACAGAGAGCAGCCTTTGTGGTTTCTGGCCCGTAAGGCCTTCACACAACTCCGGGGCCGCACAGCCATAAAAGCGTACCCTTATTGAAAAGCCATGCTGCTGCAGCTCTACTGCTTCACCGTCCCACCAGCTCTCTGGGGAGAGGAAACTGCTCTTATTTCTAGATCAGAAAGGCCCGGTCCCAGAAATCATTCTATAAAATATCTCAGCTGCCCAGAACTTGCTCTCGCTCAGGGCTAGGCAAGGGTTTCTCAAGTTGGGATTGTCAGAATTTGGCAGATGAAGGTCAAATTCAGAGAAGGGAGAGATACTGCACAGACATAATTTAATGTCACAGCAGTGCCTTCCAGAGCTGTTCTACTGTTCTCCAGCTAATAGCATGGCTATTTAAAGAAAGAAGGCTCTTTGCAGCGATCCAATCATTTTGAACAGGACTACTGTGTGACCAGCTTTGGTCACAGATTTTTCTATTCTTATTTAGGGAACAGAGACCATCTAGTTATTTCTGTGCAACTGAAGAGATCAATTAAAATATTAATTTCCATTAGTTCTGATTCTCTAGAATACTTCCAGATAGAGCACCCATCAGAACCAAAGCAAAGGCAGCACAGTGCTCAGAAGTGCTGAAGAGTTTGGTATTAAGGCTCTCAAATATTTTCATTTCTTATCATGCTCACGAGCCTTTATTTCTTTTAGATCACCAGTAAGAGGCAGGCTCTGCTCTGTCCAGGCAGAGTCACAAATGAATGTCTCTAACGTTAGTGAAATACCGCTCTGACAACGACAATCAGGTACAATCAGGCAAGACAAACCCACTTCTTAAGTGTTCCAGATGCCCAAAAACAGGCAGGCGTTTTTCTCTAGGAACTGAAGGAATGAAAACATGGCAAGTTTTAGCTTTGAAAGATCATGTATGTACACTTAAGAGATGTAGGTAAGTGTTGTGGGAGATGTCCACAACAGTACCTCAGGACTGCACTATTGTTAATATTTAGATTGCTTGCAAAATACATTCAGAGGTACAAACCACAAAATATCATACAGCAAGTCAAAATTCCCCTTCCTGCAGGAATGGCAGCTTTTGCATTTCCTGATAGATCATATCTGATGGCTTTAGGACATTAGATTTGCTTACTATTTGACCAACGGACCTCTGTAGGCACCTTACCCACCACTCGGTATCAAACACACCCACAGCTTCTCCTCCTCCTTCTAACAGCCCACTTTTGCCAATCCTGTACCAACAGCGTGCCCCTGAAGCAGAGATTCTCTAGACATAGAAAATGGACAGACAGTTTTTTTCAGACACCACAGTTACCGGCCGGTACCCTCCACGGGAGGCACTACTTTCTGCAGCAAGTTTCAGTACCCGTCCCCACTGCCAGCCTCAAGATTGGACTCTACAGGTTTGCACAAAGCAATGAATCAAGGTTGCAGGCTGGCTGGCCAATACAGATTATAAAAGAAAATCCCATTATATCTTCACATGCTTTAAAAGTATGAACATTTCTCGGCTTTGATACACTTCTTTGTTTCCTATAATGCTTTGAGCTGTAAAGTTCATGCAGCAGCCTCATTTTTCAACTCCCACACCTCAAACTCAGTATGAGATGTGTGAGAAATGAGTGGATATTCGGCTATTGTTCTAAACAGAGAGGTCAGCAGAAACTTCTAGCCACCTATGTGGGTGGCTCATCTACCTCTGGGCATACCAGGAACCAGACCTGCTTACACTCAGACATGGAAGGACTACCTTAACATAGCAGGAGGGATGAAGTTCAAACCAGTGCTAGTGATGAACTACTTATCACTGTTCTCAACTTTTTGCTTTTCCCTCACGTTGCCATCTGTGGTTGCTTGAGCCTACCCTTGATATCAAAAAAAGGCAGGGAACATCTTCAAGGGAAGACTCAGGCACAGTGAACTCGATTCTAAAACTCTAAGGTGAGAGAAGACATGAAGTGGTCTGAAGTAATAACTCAAACATGGAGAGGAGAAAACACCTTTCAGCCCAGGAACTAACAGACATACGCTTGAGACCATCTCACTGTCCACTGCTCTCCACATAAGCAACTACATAGGAAACTGGTCCTACATATTAGAATATAGTTTTTGTCTGAGGTCCCTCAGTAACCTCATCATTGCCCCCTAAAAAAGGGTTACTGCACATGATAGTTTTTGCTTGTTATTTGCTGCTATGGTCGCAATGAATTTTACTCAGGTGCCATGATGGAGAGAGCAGACCACACGGTGCCCTAGAACGTTAAGGTACTGCTGGAGAACCCAGACCCACAAAGGATCTTCAGAGCCCATGAAAACGGCATGTGCAGATGACCCCAAATCATCATGTGTATATTCATATGTCTGTAGAAGCTTTTACAAAAATTTTGTTGCATGCCAAATATTTTTTACACCCAATAAACTATGTATTTACATTAAAAAAACCTTACTTTTTCAATATCCTAAAGCATAGAAAAAGAATAAAACTAAAACTGTGCCTATAATGGTACATGCATATACTTTAAAAAAAGTGTATGGAAAGAGTTAACATTGATTTACCACATGTGACCTACTATTTTACGTTCTAAAATTTGTTGCTCCAAGTACCCGAGCTCTATTAGATACGAGCCTATATTTAATATAAAGCACCTAGACAATCACTAGACAGTCCGTGAATTTGAGAGACAGAATTTACTCAATTCCATTTTAATTTCTATTTTGTATAAAAGTGTTTAGAGTGTGAGCCTTGCTAAGAGATGACAGAATATCATTATACAGTAATTCAAACCCTTTAAGGGCTTCTAAGAAACCTCCACTGAAATGACAGGCCTTGTGAAGTGCTTAGAAATGCTGTTTCATCCATTCTAGATGGGTTTAGGCTAAGAAAATTCATATAATAAGATCATATATTTACAGCACATAGGCTAACCTTTAAACTATTGCTGTAATCATATTACCCAGAATTGGATAAGATTTGCAGCATTGGTATCACATGGTCTTTCCGAGCTGAGATTTTTTTTTCTAGTTTGTTATGAGAATCAGAAAACCTGGGGGGACATTCTTGCAAGATGGCATCGTTCTTATCCACTGTCCTTCTATCAAGTCCTCTGAAATTCCTTAGCAAGACTGAACATTAGCTTCCTTTAAAAACACTGAGCTCAGGAAAGGGGAAACAGCTTGATTTAGTATTTATGTGCCAAGATAAATAAAAATGTCAGAGGAAGTGAACATTTTAAAAGATTGGGTAAACATACCTTGAGCGGGTGGCTCTCTTTTCCTAGATTGTTCAAATACCCCCACTGTTTTTATTTCCTCCATAAGAAAACCAACTGAAAATATAATCTATTCAATGGCACAATTCTGCTGCTATCACAAGCAGACGGAAGAACAGCCTCTCTCCAAGGTGCAATTTGGTCAGATCACATTTGGCTCCAGCAGATACTGGTTTTTTTCACCAGTTTCACTGGTTTTCTTTTGCTGGGACCATATTCTCACCACGGCACGTGTAGCACCTACTGACTGCTTTATGCTCTCCAAAACATCACTCAGCTGAAAGGGTGATTTAGTCCTCTTTTGATCACAGAGCCAATCTTCTACGGTTCAGCCCAGATATTAGTCAATCCAGGCAGTAAGCATTAGACACAGTTTTATCTATCGAAGTCTGAGCAGCAGATAAGGGAGACAGAGCAGCACGTTAATGATAAATCAAGGTACACAGTTCTTCAGCTTTCATTCAGCAAATGCAACTCTTTTCATCAGTTTGTCCTGATCTAATACCAAAGTGGAGACCTGAAGGACCCTATGATATTCACTAAAAGATATACTTCAGAAAGTTATATATCATTATGTTAATCGTGGGTTTGAATGCTGGTTTCCCTTTTGTAGGCAGTTTTCAAACAGAAACAAGTAAATAAATAAAAGTCAACTTTCTGCATATCTCCACCGTCATACTTCCACTCTACCCTCCAGTCCATACTCTCTGGAGTGATGAAACAGGCTTTTTACCCAAGCTTCTAAAACACTTAATAATGACAGTCCTGAGAACGCAGACACAAGTGCACTATGTAGACTGGATAAAGAGGCAAACGTGGTTGTTTGCAATCCAATTAAAATCAAGGGCTACATAAACAAAAAGTTCTACTCATTTTCTGGTTTGGTTCACAAACTGAATTTCTTGAAGAAGCCCTGCTTTGGCTTCCAGGAACCTGCTTATCTAAGTAGAAGGAGCTGGGAAACATTGCTAGGCGCAGAAATTTTTTGCAGTGGGCAAAGCTATTGAGATCAGAAATTCTGAGCAGAAGAATATGCAAAAGGATGATGTAACAGTACCCAGAAGACAGTATGGAAGATACAGCATCCAGATAAATAACTGGAGTTTGCAAGAGAAGAAAGCTTCCAAAGCAAACATAAGGACTAACTGTACGCACAAGTGTTTCAAACTCTGATACCGCTCCTGACCTCAAGCCCCAGTGATGCTACACGTCAGATGGGAGCTTGAAAACACTTCTGGTATTGATATGCAAACAGGCCCACCAGGCATCTTGCTCCATTTCAGACTTCCTAGATCTGACACTGCTGTGGCAAACAGCCTGTACTAGGATGCTGAAACCTCAGCAGCAACTTGAATTGCTTGGGTTTTGCTCGTTTTGCATACTAATACTTTGTATTCTCTTTACAGCTGACAGCTACTTCATTCACTCCTGCTGTCTGAGCTCTGGACCGAAGCAGAACTTGCACACAAATCTCTGCTGCGGGTTTCCTTATCTTTTCAAAAAAAAAGGAGTGGGTGTAAAGGCGAAACCGGAAAGCTGGAGCTGGGCTTTTGTTCATTCCCCTGCAGAAATGAGAACAAGAACAAAGTAAAAGTTTTAGCTTCTGTAAAGGCTTGAGGCGGTAGGGTGTAGGCATCTGGTCTGGGCCCTGCAGTTGGAACTGTGGTGTCAGTGCCTGGCCCGAGCACGCCCGTCTGCTGGGTGCATTTGTGAAGAAGCAAAGTCCTCTGCGTGTCTGTTCCTTGCCTGTCCTGCTACCTACTTTAGAAATGTTTCGAATGTAAGCTTTGTGCTAATAAAGGTGACTGACAGTTGAACGTGGCGTGGCCAGTGGCGTGAAAAGCCACCCTGGTGAGCTCCACGCTCTGCACTTCACGCTTAGTGGCAGCTGGTCCCGCCTGAAGAGCTGGCTCCAGAGTGGGAGCCCACAGCACACACATTCTAGGGCTCCTCTCCCTGCGACAAAGTCCTCCTCGTCCTCACTTTGAAAGATAAAGCCATTCCTCAGGAGGCGTCCCTTCAAGGCTGCCCAGCGCTGCAAAGGTTGGGCCCGTCACTGGTTGGAGAGAGGCGGTTGCGCTGTTGGGGTCGGGTGAAGCCGCACGTTGGGATTGCGGTTGTACGTTTTGCTGAGCGAAGAGAAGAATTTGTGAAGCGCGGTGTAGTGTGAGGAGATTAACAGAGCAGCCAAGCAAGCACAGGGAAGCTGCAGAGTTCAGGGCAAGCGCTGGGGTGGGATGAAGCAAGAAAACAAATGGCACTGCAGAGGAGTCCCATGACAACAGGACTGAAAGTAACACACACACAGGAAGGGAAGAAAGGAGGAAAGGAGAGCCGAGTGAAATTCAACCGGGCAATTATTTTCTTTGGCTTACAGAATCACAGAATCTCCGTGGTTGGAAGGGACCTCTGAGATCATTGAGTCC